>PVKZ01000788.1:0-605432 GCA_004027375.1 Macroglossus sobrinus | reverse complement strand
CTGGCTTGCACAGAGGTTGGTATCTATAAAAACAAAAATTTATTTTTTGGCTCTGCCTCTCCTCCCCAAAAGATACCAAGAGCCGCTGGCAGATCATACATCTGCGGGAGGAGCCAGGCCTCTGTTCCCTCACTCGGTTAAAGCCCACCTTTCTGAATAAATAGAAAGGGAGGAGATGTTGGGAGCCACACGGGAGAAGCAAAATGGCCACGGCCCGTAAGGTTCCTGCTTCTCTTCCTGGTGATTAGACAAAAGCCCGCGCGCGCCAAGACATCCGCACCGCCTACCCTCACGTCACCTCCCCCCACTTGAACGCCCCTATCAGATCACGCTACGCTATACCACCCCTTCCCTCAACCAATCCCCTGCCTACAAGTATCTCTCTAACCCCTCCCTCTCTGTATATATATATCCCCATTTTGTGATAAAATTTTGAGGCTTGATCAGAACTTTGTCTTGCCTCCGCTCCTCTTTCTCGCCCGTTTTTCTCAGGTTGGATCCTCCTCGCCCCCACGAATAACTAGGTCCCGCGGGTCGGGACACCAAACCATACTGAGAAAATAGAATGAGGCTAGAGACATCACTCTGTCTGACTTCTAATTATGCTAAAAGAGACAGTAATCAAAACAGGATGGTATTGGCAGCAAAACATACACATGGACCAGCGGAACAGAATCAAGAGTCTAGAAATAAACTCATATTTATATGGACAAATAATTTTCAAGAAAAAGCCAAAAACACAGAGTGAAATAAATCATGCTGGGAAAATTGAAAGGCCACTTGCAAAAGAGTGTTGTGTTTTCTAACACCACACACCAAAATTAACTCAAAATGGATTAAGAACCAGAATATAAGACTGGAATCAATAAAATGCATAGAAGAAAACATAGGAATAGACTCAAGGACCTTGGACTTAAAGAAGATTTTATTAATTTGACCTCAAAGGCAAGGGAAGTAAACGTAAAAATAAATAAATGGGACTACATCAAACTAAAAAGCTTCTGCTCAGCAAAAGAAATTGTCAACAAGATAAAGAGACAACCATCATAATGGAAAACACATTTGCAAGCAACACCTCTGATAAGGGCCTAATATACAAAATATACAAAGAACTCATATGACTCAATTACAACAACAAAAAAAAAAAAATCCAATCAATAAAGGGCAGAGGACCCAAACAGACACTTCTCCCTAGAGGACATACAAATGGCCAACAAACATATGAAAAGAAGCTCAACGTTGCTAGCTATTAGGAAAATGCAAATCAAAACCACAATGAGATACCATCTCACACATGTTAAAATAGCTATAAGCAACAGAACAATTAATAACAAATGTTGGAGAGAATGCAGAGAAAAAGGAACCCTTATACACTGTTGGTGAGACTGCAAATTGGTACAGCCACTGTGGAAAACAGTATGGAGGTTCCTCAAAGACCTAAGAATTGATCTACCATACGATCCAGCAATCTCTCTACTAGATATTTACCCCAAAGACTTGAAAACTCATATCCAAAAAATGTTTGCACACAGATGTTCACAGAAGCATTATTCACAATGGCCAGAATATGAAAGCAACCAAAGTGTCCTACGATAGATGATTGGATAAAGAAGCTGTGGTACATATATACAATGAAATATTACTCAACCATAAGTGTTGTGGCCAATATTGAATTAACCAAACCTAGTATGTTCTCAAAGCCTGTTTATTAGCCAGTGACTGTCCTTGCTAGGAGCAGCCCTGAACAAGAATCATGTCCAGCTTATATGCAATTGATTGTTTCTCATGTCATGCAAGCGAGCAGGGTGACAGTTATATGCAGTTAGCGTGTAAGCTCATTGTTACACTGTCATAAATTTCATGATTAACAGGAGGCAGTTAAGGGTTCCAGGAACTAGGCCCTTTTGCTTTAGTTAAACATTACTAAGGTATAGACTTCCTTTGTCTAGTTTTCAGGGTTTTTTATTAACTCTTTTCTTATAACATTTCAGCAGGCTGTCACATTTCACACTGGTTTTCAGGCATATATCAAATCTTTGATTCCCCATAAACTGGGGGTAACTGAGGTACCCCTGTTACCTCAGTAGATAATACCATCAATTTAACAATCTGGACTCTCTGCTTAATATAATTTATAAGGTAATTCAATATACATGGTCCAAACATCAGGCCTAGAAAAGCTAATATTAAAGGTCCAGCGATAGATGACAATAAGGTTGTTAACCAAGGGGCCACATTAAATAAACCTTCATACCATGACTGACCTTGTCGTAGTTGTTTTTCTCTCTCTTTAACTCTTTGTCTTACTAAGGCTAGACTATCTCTAATTATGTCAGAGTGGTTGGCGTAAAAACAGCAAGTTTCTCCTAAGGCTATGCATAAGCCACCTTGTTTTAGAAGTAACAAGTCTAAGCCCCTTTTATTCTGCAGTACAACGTTAGCCAATGAGTCTAGAGACTTCTCTAAGTGATTAATAGACTTTTCTAGAGTGAGCAGATCTTCATTTATCTGATGGCTTAAGGCCTTAAAGTTGGAGTTTCCAGTTACTAGGGTGGCTGTTCCTACTGTTGCTGATCCTGCGACTCCGAGCCCCACTAGGAGTGGCACTAGGATGGGGGCTCTCTTTTTTCTTGTCCTTTCCCATGTTACTTGTAAATGTTCCTGTCCCCCTTCTCCAGAACAGAAATATACTTGTGGCATCCCATGTACCAACACACAAAACCCCATTCTATTATTCTAATAGTGTAGACTTACGCAAGGGGTTAACCCAGTGTCACAGGCAAACCAAGTTCCATTCGGAGCTGCAAGGTAATTGCTGGAGTGCCCCTCAACCTTAACAGTATTATTATAATTTCTATAATATTGTGAGTTATTTACAGCATAGCTAGTACCCTGCCCCTGTAAATCACCGAGGGTTAACTTTGGGGAAATTCCCCATGGGCATACAGTAGCATTGGGGCTAGTGACATTCTGAATATTATTACTATTATTTTCTAAAACGACTATAATCCAGTCTGAGCTGGGCAGTTAATGGTTAAGAAAGGGTTTGTATTTTTCCATGGTGCAACAGTTTCACAGCCCCATCTGGCACAGTAGTATTGGTTTGTCCCAGTGCAGAAAGAACTGTCTGTCTGAGGGCACATGTATAGTTGCGCCTGTTGTAAACCCTTTTCATTTCAGTTTAGTCTGCACCCATACCAGGGGCTCTTTAAAAAAACTAACCCCAAATCTTGATGATGGAATAGTGTTAAAAGTTTTTACCAATATATCACATAAATCTACCCGAAAAGAGAGTAGAGTTACTAGCGATATTAGTCCCAGTGTCAAAATGGGTTAAGTCTAACCAAAAAAGGTTGATGAGGATTAGCAGCATCACCAACTGCAAGTACAAATATTGAACACGTGAAAGTCTTAACTTGAGGGGATCTCCACTAGGCTTTGCCTAGCTCTCCTTCTTTTCCTCCCAGTCTTTCACTTAGTTCTGAGTCGAATGGGGCATACTCAGGCCTTTCTTTAAAGGCTGGAGGAAGCTTCAGAGGCAAAATGTCTACGGGCAGCATCCTTTGCTATCTGATCTGCAAAAGAATTCCCCTGTGCCACCTCAGTCTCTGAATTTTGGTGCCCAGGACAATGAATTATGGCTACCCTTTTTGGTAGCCAAATGGCTTCTAACAGGCTAAAATCTCTTCCCTGTTTTTAATTTCTTTGCTTCTCAATGTTAAAAAGTCCCCTTTCCTTATATAAGGCTCCATGTACGTGGGCAGTAGCAAAAGCATATCTACTGTCAGTATAGGTGTTTACAGTCTTGTTTTTTCCCCACCATAAAGCTTGGGTTAAGGCTATAAGTTCAGCCCTTTGTGCCGATGTCCCATGGCTTATGGCCTGTTCCCATATTACATCCCCAACCATTACTATGGCTGCCCTGGCATACTTTACTCCTTCGAATACAAAACTACTTCCATCGGTAAATAATACCACATCGGGATTAGGTCATGGCTCATCCTTCAAGTCAGGCCATAGTCTAGTCACCTGCTCAAGGTGCTGAACTCAGTCATGTAATGGAGTTTGTGGGTCATCATCCAGAAGCAGCATGGCAGGATTCAGGGCTGCAGTTTTCAAAAACTGGATCTGTGGGGGTTTAAGCAACACTACCTGGTACTGAGTGATCCAGGCATTAGAAATCCATCTCTCAGGAGGGCTGTGCAGCATGGCTTCAACTGCATGTGGACCACAATCTGGATATTCTGGCACAAGGTCAATTTCAAGGCTTCTCTGGTCAATATGGCAGTAGTGGCTAGTGCTCTCAGGCAATTAGGCCATCCTCCAGCCACAGGATCCAGTCTCTTTGAGAGAAACGCCAGTGGTTGCTTTCAGGGTCCCAAAGTCTGTGTAAAGACTCCTTTGGCAATCCCTCTCACCTCAGTCACAAATAGCTGAAACGGTTTTTCCAAGTCTGGCAAGACCAGGGCAGGGGCCAAAATCAAGGCCCTCTTCAGAATCTCAAAGGCCTGTTGTTCAGCTTCCCAGGTTAGTTCTTCTTCTCTTCCCCCTGTGCTAGTGTATAGGGGTTTGGCCAAGTCCACAAATCCAGGGATCCAGAGGCGGCAGTAACCTACTGCCCCTAGAGATTGTCATACTTTTCTTTTGGTCTACAGGGTAGGAATGCCAAGTATTGCCTGAATTCTAATGAGTGAAAGATTTTGTGTTCCTCCTTCCAAATTATATCTTAAATACATAGCCTGGGAAGTGCAAAGCTGGGTCTTTTTACCAGATACTCTATACTCTTTTCCTTGTAATTCTTTTAGTAAGTCCTTAGTTGCCTGGCAACACACTTCCTCAGTTTCAGCAGCTAGTAATAAATTGTCTACATGCTGCAAGAGTGCAACAGTCGGATGCTGCTGCTTATATTCAACTAAGTCTGTTCCCAAGGCTTCATCAAATAATGTAGGGGAGTTCTTAAAACCCTGTGGCAAATTATTCCATGTTAATTGTCCTGAAAACAGCCAAAATTCTACGTGTAGTAGATAAAGCCCTCCCATTCCTGCTTACAGTGCAGGTGGATGATGCAGGGTTTGGATGGGGCTTGTGAGAGAAGCACAATTCCCAGAAGGTAACAATAGGCTTCTGGTCCCAAATGTGAAAAAATGCAGAAGCATGGTATTCTCTGATAGAGAAGCAACTGGCTGCCATATATGCATCTCTGTTGGCCAGTGAGGCCATCACTGGCCATAATCCTGTAATCGTGCAGTCCATGTAACCCATGGAGGGGTGGCTGTGATCTTCAGGAAGACTTCTTGTATGGGAATTGCACAGACCCCTATGCTGTCTAAGCAGAGTTCTTAGCGAAGCCTGCTGAGACTGTAGACATACTGAGTCCCTATGTAGAGGGTCGAGCTCCCATCCCTGAGGGTGCCTAGTACACAGATGGTTCATGCCACAGGCAGCCCCCAAAGTGGGCTGCCGTGGCATTGCAGTTGTTCACAGAAAACTTTTGTTATGAAACTGGTGCTGGGTAGTCCAGCCAATGGACTGAACTTCGCACTGTGTGGTTGGTCCTCATGAAAGAAACTGGCCCAGTGCACATCTGCACTGACAGTCGGGCTGTGTATCGAGGTCTAACTCTGTGGCTGCCCCTATAGGCTGCCCAGGAGTTGATGATAAGGCACCACCTCTTTGGAGCCAGGAGTTATGGGAAGACGAGCTCTGGAGCAGTGTCTGCAGCAGGGGGCCACCATATACCATGTCCCAGGCCATTGGCCATTACAGTCCCCAGGCAATGATGCAGCTGATGCACTGGCATGAATCTGCTCTGTCCATGTACCACCATTTCCACTGAAAACTGGGACATCTAGGGACCCATACTGTGGAACAGGTAGCAAAGCAATGGGGGTTACTGTTGACCCAAGTGCAAGAACAAGTTGCAGTGTCACAATGCCCTTGGTGTGCTGAACAGCACCCAGAGAGACAGTGGGTAAAGAATACCCTGGGGCTAAGCCACTCCAGGAATAGCAAGTGGATTGTGGACCCAAGGTAGTACCCTCTGGGCCAGATCCTGCATCATGACCCTGTAGGGGAAGAGTGTGGGTCTTAGGCCTGGCTGGTCCCAGGTTTGGCTGTGATCCAGGCTTGCAACTAGTAATAGGACCCTGGATTTAGAATGTTACATTAGTGTAGTAGGGTGCCTACATCTAAAAAATGTAAACATACTTCAGTTTATTGTCTCACACATGTGTGGCTGAATGCCACTATTGTACTCTGCTATGTGTGAAGCCATGTGGTCCCCTTGAGAGCAGAAGGGGAGCACAAGAAGGGGAGCAGAAGTGTGTGCAATACTGCATTCCCCACAATAAAGTTGGTGCCTGCCATTTCATTCTAATGTCAGTCTTTTGTGCATTCCTCCAATTGGGTGTCTCATCATCGAAACCTTTCCTTCTCAATCAGCTTGGCACTGACACCATGATCTTGGATTAGGCAAAAATTTGTAGACATAATACCAAAGCAAAGTTTATTAAAAAGTGACTCATGAGAGTGACATCAGAATTATGGTGTCATAAAGGATCTCCCAGGATCTCTCCCCTTTAAATAATAACAAGATGAACATCTACAATTCAATAAATAACACCCAAACTACACACAAGCACATCTGAGAGATCTGCACATCAGAGCATCATAAGGTCAGAATTGCGTGAATCTGGGGGGTAGATTGAGAGAAACAAAGGAACTGCCATACACAACTGGTACTCCCTACAGGAGGAAGAGGAGGGGAGAATTCATAGCCATTTCTCAAAACAGTGTTGCCTAAGTGATCAGTATGTTCCACCCAGCAGAGCCCAAGGATCAGGGCAGAGTGGAGTGGGGACTGAGTGCAGAGGGGTAACAGCTGTGTCTTAGCAGCTACAGTAGCCAAGCAAGAGGCTGAGTCATAGAGCCTGGCCATGCCCAGCCCCCACCAACCCAAAACTGCCCTCTCCCTACCCCATAACCTCTCAGAGCTAGCATCACTGAGTCTCAGGAGAATTTTCACTACCAGTACTAAAACATACACTATGACTTGTACTAGACACAGTCATGGTGATATCAAAGTACAACAGTTGAAACCTAGAGGACAGCACTATGGGAAGGAAAGCAGCCACAGACACCCAGACCTCTGTCAATTAACCCTTGCCCAACCAATCAGGTTGAGTCAAAAGAAAGCAGAGGAACATTGCATCTGACCAGTAATAGAACTTCAGGGCCTCTTTAGAGTCCCAGACTCCCCATCACCTTCACACCCTTTCACAAAGATGGAGCCCTGGGACTGAGGTCACCTGATCATAGAGAAAGTATACAGCCTACCAGAGAGAAAGGAGCATTTTTAGCCTCAAAGCAGAGACCCAAGGCCCTTTGAGGCGACCTACTGGAAAAAAAAATTAATCAACCTGTTAAAGAGGGATAACTACATGATAAATTTTCTTAAAAAACAAAAAAGATTATACTCTCATTAATACCCAAGTAGAAAAATGCTCCATCAAACACCATTAACAACCAAGCTTACAAGACAGCTCAGAGAGGAAGTAAAAAATCTCCAGAAAATAAGCTTAAAGACATATAAATATGCAATTTAAATGACAGAGAAGTCAGGATTGCACAACTGAAAAATTCAATAAGATGCAAGAAAATTCTGACTGACAAGTCCAAAAACATTAAAAATAAAATAAATGAATGAAATAAATTTTTCAGCAGAAATGTTGAACCCTAAAAAAGAACCAAATAGAGCTTTAGGAGATGAAGAACATATTAAAAGAGATGCAGAATGAAATAGCAAGCTTAGAAAATAGAGCTGACCAGATGGAGGAAAAATCAGTGATATCAAAGACACAAATCTAAAAATGACTCAGAAGGAAGAAGAGAGAGACCTGAGAAGAAAGAAAGAAAGAAAGAAAGAAAGAAAGAAAGAAAGAAAGAAAGAAAGAAAGAAAGAAAGAAAGAAAGAGAGAGAGAGAGAGAGAGAGAGAGAGAGAGAGAAAGAAAGAGAGAGAGAGAGAGAGAGAGAGAGAGAGAGAGAGAGAGAGAAAGAAAGAAAGAAAGAAAGAAAGAAAGAAAGAAAGAAAGAAAGAAAGAAAGAAAGAAAGAAAGAAAGAAAGAAAGAAAGAAAGAAAGAAAGAAAGAAAGAAAGAAAGAAAGAAAGGAAAAAGCTATACAAGAACTATCTGATACCATCAGGAAAGGCAATATAAGAATAATAGGTATACTAGAAGGAGAAAAGAAAGAAAAGGGAACAGAGAGCATATTCAAACAAATAATTGAGAAGAATTTTCCATATCTAAGGAATGAGCTGGATATTCAAATCTAAGGAGCTGACAGAACACCCAATTATCTCTACCCAAAAAGATTTTCTCCAAGAAGTATTATTAAAATTATTAAAAATTAATGATAAAGAAAGAACTCTCAGGGCAATCAGGGAAATGAAGAGAGTAACCTATAAAGAAATACCCATTAGACTACCTTTGGACTTTTCAGCACAGACCTTACAAGCAAAAAAGAAATAGAACCAAATATTGAAACTATTGAAAGAAAAAAATTATCAGCTAAGAATAATACATCCAGAAAAACCCTCCTTTATATATAAAAAAGAAATAAAGACTTTTTCAGACATGCAAAAGCTGAGAGAATTCTCTACCACAAGGCCTGCATTACAGGAAATACTGAAGGTGGTCATTCTACCTGAAACAAAAGGATAAAAAAAATACATAACTAAGGCTAATAATAATAATAATAATAATAATAATAATAATAATAAACACTCTTAAAAAAGAAGATAACAGCTACTGCAACTTAGAAATGAATGTTTAGCATATATAGTGTCTCAAAAAGAGAAAAGGTGAGGAAATAAAAATCTAAAACCACAAAGGGGAATGTCGATAAGGTGCATGCAGAAGAAAATGCATTACTGTATATATAACTGTCCTTCACATAAACTTAATGGTAACCACACTCCATAAATCCAGAACTGAGACATATAGCATAAGACATGAAGGATCATGGGGGAAAATCCACAAAACAGCACCAAATTAAAATGACAGAAACAAAAGGACAAAGAAACAGTAGAAACACCAAGAAACCAGAAAACAAAAGGTAAAATGGCTATAAGAAAACCTCATATTTTCTTACAATAAGCACCCTTAATGTAAATGGACTGCACTCATCAATAAAAAGGCACAGAGTAGCAGGTTGGATTAAAAAACAAAACTCAACTAGATGCTGCTTTCAAGAGACACATCTCAGCTGCAAAGACAAATATAGACTCAAAATGAAGGTGGAAAATAATAATACGAACAAATGGCAACCAGAGAAAGCCATTTGTAGCTGTCCTTAGCTCATGAAATAGACTTCAAAATAAAAAAGGTAAAGAGACAGTGATGGACACTTCATAATGATAAAGGGAACCATACATCAGGAAGACCTAACACTTACTAATATCTATGCTCCCAATCAGGGAGTACCAAAATATATAAAGCATCTATTGACAAAACTAAACATAGAAACTCACAAAAATACAAAGCAGAGGGCCTATATATTCCATTGTTAGAGATGAATAAATAATCCAAACAGAAAATCAATAAAGAAATAACATCCTTAAATGATGCAATAGACCAGCTTATATATTCTTCTCTAGTGCACATAGAACATTCTCCATGATAGACCATATGTTGAAACATAAAACTAGCCTCAACAAATTTAAGAAGATTGAAATCATAACAAGCATATTCTTTGATCATAATGCTTTGAAACAAGAGATCAACTGTGAAAAGAAAGTGGGAAGAACCACAAATGAAGATTAAACAATGTGCTACTTAAGGATGACTGGGTCAGAGAATAAATAAAAAGAGAGGTCAAGAGATATTTAGAAATGAATGAAAATTATACTATAACATATCAAAACTTTTGGGACACCAGTAAAATCAGTAATAAGAGGAAAATTCAAATCATTACAAGCCTACCTCAAAAAATATAAATGAGCCCAAATAAATAAACGAATGCTTTATCTTAAACAAAAAACTAGAAAAAAGAACAAATGAAACCCAAAGTCAGCAGACTGAAGAAAATATTCAAAATTAGAGCAGAATTAACTGAAATTAAGAACAAAAAGACAATAGAAAAAATTATGCAACAAAGAGCTGCTTCTTTAAGAAGATTAATAAAATTGACAAACCCCGGCATAGACTCACAAAAGAAAAAAGAGCAGACACAATAAACAAAGTCAGGAATGAAAGAGGAGAATTAATGACAGATACCATCAAAATACAAAGGATCACACAAGAATACTATGAAAATTTATACAACACCAAATTTAATAACCTAGAAGAAATAAATAAGTTCTTAGAAATATAAACTCTTCCTAAACTGCATCAAGAAGAACTGGAAAATCTAAATAGACTCTTCAGCAGAATGGAAACTGAAATAATCATCAAAAACTTACCCAAAAGTAAAAGTGCAGGAATAAATGACTTCACCAGTGAATTCCACCAAACATTCAAAGAGAAATTTATTTATTTATTTAGTTAGTTAGTTAGTTAGTTAGTTAGTTATTATGCCTACAGCACCTGATCTTCCTAGGTGGTCTCCCATCCAAGTACTAACCAGGCCCAATCCTGCTTAACTCTTAAGATCAGACATCGGGCTTGTCCAGGGTGGCATGGCCATAGATCATCAAAGAGGATTTAATACCTCTTGTTCTCAAACTCTTCCAAAAAATTCAAGAAGAAGCAATACTTCCTAACTCATTTTATGAGGCCAAAATTATCCTGATACCAAAACCTGGTAAGGATAACACACACACACACACACACACACACACACACACACACACACACACACACACACTCACACATGCAGGAAGAAAACTACAGGCCAACATCTCTCATACACACAGATACAAAAAATCTTAAATAATGTATTAGCAAATTGAATACAACAACACATTACAAAGATTTTATACCATGATCAAGCGGGCTTCATCCCAGGGGCACAAGGATGGTTCAACATATGCAAACTGATTAATGTGATATACCACATAAACAAAATAAAGAATAAAATCATATGATATCATCAATAGATGCAGAAAAATCTTTGACAAGATACAGCAACCATTTATGATCAACACACCATAATTAATGGGTATAGAAGAAAAGTATCAACATAATAAAGACGAAATATGACAAACTCTCAGCCATCATTATATTTAACAGTGAAAAACTAAAAACCTTTCCTCTAAGATCATGAATGAGACAAGGCTGTCCACTATCACCACTGTTATTCAGTATAACATTGGAGGTCCTAGTGAGTACAATCTGGCAAGAAAAAGAAATAAAAGGCATCAAAATAGGGAAAGAAAGAGTCAATGATCGCTTTTTGCAGATAATACAATTATCTACATAGAAAACCCTAAAGACTCTACTTAGAACACTATTAGAAATAATAATCATATACAGTAAAGTTTCAGGATACAAAATCAATGTTCAAAAATCTATAGCATTCTTATATGCTAATACTGAATTGTCAGAAAAAGAAATGAAAAAAATCAATTATTTTTGTAATTTTAACAAAAAAGAATAACTTATCTAGAAAAAACTAACAAAATATGCGAATGACCTATACATTGGAAACTGTAAGAATTAAAAGAAATTGAAGAAGACACAAAGAAATGGAAAGATATTTTGTGTTCTGGGATTGAAAGAATCTACATAGTTAACATGACCTTATTACCTAAAGTATTATACAAATTTAATGCAATCCCCATCAAAATCTCTTTGGCATATTTTATAGAAATGGAAAAAAAATCATCAGATTTGTATCATCAGGAAGCACAAAAAAAAATTGCCAAAGCAATCTGAAGGAAAAAAAATTCTGGAAGTATCACACTGACTTTAGATTATACTTCAAAATGACAATGATCTAAACAGCATGGTATTGGCAGAAAAACAGAAACACAGAATAATGGAACGGAATTGAGAGTTCAGAAGTAAACCCCTGTATATATGGGCAAATAATTTTTGACAAAGAAGCCAAAAACATACAATAGAGAAAAAAAGCCTCTTCAATAAATGGTGCTTGGAAAACTGGAAAGCCACCTGCAAAAGAATGAAACTAGACTGTTGTCTAATACCATACACCAAAATTACCTCAAAATAGTTTAAGGATCTGAATATAAGACCTGAAACAATAAAATGCATAGAAGAAAACATAGGTACTAAACTCAATGATCTTAGATTTAGAAAGGATTTTATGAATTTGACCTTGAAGGCAAAGGAAAGAAAAGTAAAAATAAATGAATGGGACTATGTCAAACTAAAAGGCTTCTGCTCAGCAAAAGAAACCATCAAAAAGGCAAAGTGGTGGCCATCCAAATAGGAGAAAATATTTGCAAACAATGCCTCCAATAAGGAGATAATATAAAAAATATGCATAGAATTCATATGACAACAAAAAAATAAACAATCCAACTAAAAAATGGACAGAGGACCTGAACAGACACTTCTCCGAAGAAAACATAGGAATGGCCAGCAGACATATGAAAAGATGCTTAACTTCACTAGCTATCAGAGAAATGCAAATCAAAACCACAATGAGGTATCACCTCACACTTATTAGAATGGCTATCTACAATAGCACTAGAAATAACAAGGGTTAGAGAGGTTGTGAGGAAAAGGAACCTTCATACACTGTTCATAGGAATGCCTATTTATACAAGCTCTATAGAAAACAGTAAGGAGGTTCTTCAAAAACTAATTGAATTACCATGTGATCCAGCAATCTCTCTCCTGGATATTTACCCAAAAGACCGGAAAATATTTATCTACAAAGACATATGCACACAATGTTCATAGCAGCATTATTCATGGTGGCCTGTATGTGGAAGCAACCAAAGTGTCCTACAATGGATGATTGGTTAAAGAAGATGTAATACATATATATATATATATATATATATATATATATATATATATATATATATATATATATATATATATAATATACATATATGTGTGTGTATGTATATACACACATAACAAAAAATACATATATATGTATGTATATACTATGTATATGTATATACACACATAACAAAAAAAGATTGATAAATTGGACCTTATCAAAATAAAATCTTTTATTCTTTGAAGACACTGTTAAGAGAATGAAAAAATAAGCCAAAGACTGGGAGAAAATACTTACAAAGTAATATCTAATAAAAGACATATCTAGAATATATAAAGAACTCTCAAAACTGAATAATAAGGAAACAAACCACCCAAAAGTAGGCAAAAGATTTAAATAGGCACTATGACAAATAAGTTAAAGCAAAGATGTTAAATCACTCATTATTAGGAAAATTAAAGTTAAACGCACAATTATGTACCACTATACACCCGTTGGAATGGCTCCTTGTTGTTATTGCTGTTATTGCTCAACTGCCAATGTCAACTGCTGACAAGGATGCAGAGCACCTGACACTCTCATGCAGAGCTGATAGGAATGCAAAATGGCATACTTTGGAAAACAGTTTGGCAATTTCTTATAAAGTTAAACATATATTTATGATACAAAAATCCCACTCCTCAGCACTTACCCAAGTGAAATAAAAACCTACGTTCACACAAAAACTTGTACATGAAAGTTTATCGTGACTTCTATAACTGTCAAAATCTGAAAACAGTCAAAGTTCCTTAAACTAGTGAATGGGTAAACCATACGATGGAATATTGCACAGCAATAAAAACGAAACACAATAAATGAATAAATGGAATGGCTATCGCATCATCCAAAATAAAAGAAGGCAAAGTCAAAAAGTTACATACTGTATGAATCCATTTATACAATTTTTACAGAAACAAATCTATAGAGACATCAAATAGATCAGCGTTTATCAGAAGTTGAGAGACACAGGGCAACTTTAGGGGCCACAGAACTATTCCATATACTGATTGTAGTTACACAACTATAGTCTTTTTCAAATTTTTCAGAACTGTACACTGAAATTGGTGAATTTTACATATTTTATAATGGCAAAACACATGCACATATCTCTGGGGGGGGAAGAAGGAAGGATTTGGCATCAGTCCCTTTTCTGTCCCCTTATGAGGCATGCACTGAGCCCCTATTAAGCCCCATATTTGTGATACCCCCCTAGCTCTGTCATTAGCACCCAAGATAACACCTCTTGAAAAACCACAGGCAGCTGAGTCTCCCAAAGCAGCACAAGCTCGGTAGCTGTGTAGTCCTCCTGGACTGAAATTACAAGGTTTCATTGCTCAGCTTAAATAAATGTGCCTGCTTACAACCCATCAGAAGACCAAAATGAGAGCTCTTTAAAGCAATTTTATCTTTGGTTTTCAGAACAACTTTAAAATTCTTTTATGGAGCCAGGATGAGACTAATGCATACAATCTCTATACAATAATAGAAAAGCAGAATGGGGGAGGCCAAATAGACCTGAGTTTCCTCTCCAAGAATTATCTTGGGTCAGGCCTACCCTAATCCTATTGCCCCCCATCCTGCTCCCCAAAAAAAAACTTTATAAGCATATCAGAACAGTGCTAGAAAGTGGGCATGTATTTTCTCTAGCAGGGAATAATTTCTACTGAGAGATAGTCCCGCTACTGCTTGTCAATCAAATTTGTTTGTCAGGCATATTAAAAGTAGCTACTAAAAATGCAACCCTGAGCTGCTGTTTTCTTGTTACTCTGATCAATCCCACTCCTTCATCCTGAAATCTGCTAAGGGCAGCCACATTCTCCACAGTTCCCCAGTGCCTAGGACAGCTCCCAACACATATTATGCTGCTAATGAATCAATAAATGAGTGAATGAACAAATATAAAGCCATTCAAAATTCATTTCTTAACAAAATAAAGTCTGTTAAAGAAGGTATTCATTGAATGTTTCGCCCCAGTGTAGTAGTGGCTGAGAAGACACAAAGAAAGATCAATTCTTCTGTTAGAACAACTTGAGGGGAAATCTTTAATAGTTTACTTGGCCCAGAAACATGCAGGAGGCTGCCAAACCCCCTCTCCCATGCACAGGGTTGTCTAGGTTACTCGGATGTCTACTGTGTCTACTGGGGCTTCCCAAATTCTAGACCTCTAGTAAGAGTAAACAAAACCCCTAAGTCCATAGTTTGTAAAGTTGAAAGCATTCACCAAGCTTTTGCCAAACCTAGAAGGGCTTGCATGGAAATGGCCAGTGCTCCTTCAGGGCTTTCTTCTACTCAGTCTTCTCTACTGTGCACCACATCCACCCATCCAGATGTTAACTTGAGCCTTCTTCCCAGTTCTCTCATCCAGAGAGATATGAGAGAGAGAGAGAAAGAGAGAGAGAGAAAGAGAGAGAGAGAGAGAGAGAGAGAGAGAGAGAGAGAGAGAGAGAGAGAGAGAACACGTCACACAAAATCCTTTACAAAATATTGGTGTGTGTAGCAAAGTTCACTAGAGACTGAAGAAGGAGTAGCATATTGCACTGTCAACTCAGAACTGTGCTTCAGGCATTCCTATTTCCTCTCAATGACCTCATCCTCATTGGCGCCTCCCCTAGCAGCTCTCCACTCCCCGGGAACTGGAGATTTCACCATTTGCCTGCTACCCTTTCTTCCTTTATCTGCCTCCTTCTTCTTCCTTCCTCCTCTTTCAAAGGACAAAACATAAAAAAATAAATAAATAAAGTATTCTCATTGTTTATTCAGAGCATCTCAGAATTCCTTTGTGTGATCGGATCCTTCTATCATCCATGCCCTTGGGGTCTCACCTTCTTCCTCAGTGGTCTTTCATGGTCTTTTCGCAAAGACAGTTCCTCCCCAGGAGAAACAGAGGGCCACATATTAAAATAACTGCTGGTCCCGCACCAGCCACAGAAAGAGCTGGGAGGACCCTCTGGCCTAGGTCTGTCACCACCCTTTCATTCCAGTAACTCCCTGATAGAAAAGAGTACAGGTCCAAGGCTGCACCTTCCTTAACTCACCTTCCTTTGTGAGTTTGAGTAATTGGATCTAATCCTTTAGTATCCTGGTACAGGATTCACTGAGCAATTGTCCCACACCTTTTATGCATATGTCCTCCAATGTCCTGCTTTTCTCTCTGACTATAAATGTCCTCCTCCCCTGCCTTAGGGTCCCAGAGTCCTTCCACTCTCAAATGTCAGGACCCAAGACTTAAGTACCACTCATGACTTATGCAGTACCTCCTCTGACTTTTAGAAAAGTCCCTGCTCTCTCCTTGGGACTCTGGTATCAGAGTCAAAAATTAGGCTTCTTTAGAACTGCAAGGAACTTGTGTGAGAGCTAAGCTGAGAAGCCCGTCTATTCCTGGGTGATGGGGCATAATGCAACCCCTGCAGAGTGACATAATAGCAGGATGGCCTGTGAGACAAGAACTGGCAGGCCCTGTGACCATTTCCAGACTTGTATGCAACTTAGCACATAACAACTTTATTTCTACTGTTAGAAAAAAACTTCCTAGTAGATTGTTAGATTAAGATGCTTTATTGCCATCTATTGGAAATTTACAATAAATATACAAACTTACCAAGTGAATGGTACCTCCTTAAGTATGGAACTCCTGTGCAGTTTTCATCCTGCACAACAGTGTGACACCCGCCCTTATCCTAGAGGACAGACTCAAGTCGTAGGCACTGCAGTTACCAAGAGGGTCCATGTGCACAGTGCAATATCTGACCATTGGTACAGCACAGCCATGCACTCCTTCACCATGTGCCCAGACCCTTGCTGACTATAAGAATAATTACACAGGGTGGGAGGATGTCTCATGATATTCTCAGCCTTTGTAAAAAAAAAAAATGCCCTGGAAAAATTAACTTTATATAGATTGAGATCATAAAACATCAGTGATACTATACCTTGGAGAGAAATCAAACCAATGTCCGTGTATTAACTGTCTTTTATTTTCTGTATTCTAATTCTTTGACATCTGTGGCCATGCCAACTCCTAAGGGACTGCCCCTGTGAGAGATAACTGTTCCTAGAAATACTAAACAACTTACCTGTGAGTGCACTTTTCAAATACAAGCCACTCAATCCAGAGCCCGTATTACACCACCTCTTCTATTTGACTCTTATAGTGCTCTCACACTCCTGGCCACTATCCCCTTGCCCTTAACACCCCGGGGTCAGGTACCAGACAATTAGGAACAGCCTCTCTGCCTCAGAGACTACTGAGATGATTCAAACTAGCCAATCCTAAGTCGCTGATCCTGCCTCATCCACTTCTTGGAAATCACAATAAGGATCTTGCCAATTTCCACTCACTTCTTCTGCCTCCTGACCCACCCTGGTTCTCCACCATGTGGCCGTATGTGGTGCAGCATGCCCCCTCCTCAGGGAATTGTGAATAACAAACTATCTTTTCAATGGCGGTCATCTCCTGATCTCTTGGTCTTACTATACTTCAAATTTCTTTGATACACTATATTTTAAAATAGTCTGTAATCAATATACTAAATGAATGCCTATTTTCAAAATGAACATATGTCTAACCCAATTGTCCTATCTCTGGATGATATGGTGCTCCTCATCAAATCCTAGTAAGCCCCTACAACTTGCCCCACCAATACCCTCCCCAACCTCTTGGCTTGACCAGGGGCTACACACCCCGCCTTTCACATCCTACTTGCCATGGCCTGGTCTGATTTCTTCTTAGGCATTAGCTGCACTATCTGCCTGCTTTGCATTGGACCAACATTTAATACTAGATCTCTCATTTTAAAAGACACCTTCTCACACTCTAACTGAGTCCTTCTTGGGTAGTAAAATGTACATGGAGCTCCCATTTCAGGATCTGAAACTTTTCTCAGCCCCATCATTCAGTACCAGGCAAGTTAGGGAGGGAGCATGAGACTTAAGGACAAGAACTTGAAAGCCAGCCATCTGGGTTTAAATGCTAGATCTTCCTCTTACCAGCTGGGTAATGTTCAGTAAGTTTCTTAACCTCCTTGTGTCTCAGTTTCTCCATAGGTAAGATAGGAATAATAAGAATAAAACCCACTTCATAGGGTTAAACATGTAAATATATGTATAGTGCTGAAAGCAGTACCTGGCACTAAGTACATGTTTAGCTATAATCATCCAACTTTTAAAGAGTTATAAAGTGATAAAAGAAATGAAACCATTTATTTGAGTGTTGCAAAGATGAGATGTCACCAGTCAGATCAAGCATATGGCCCAATAAATACTAGCTATTGTCATCATTATTGTTGCCCATCCAAATCTCACCTTCCTTCAGGGACCAGTCCAAGCTCACTTCTGAAGACCTCTCACTGCTCTGGTGCCCTCTGGCCTCTCTCTTTTGAACAACCATGATTATTTCTCATCATCACTATAGGTTACTTCCTGTCTTCCTACAGTCTCCTGTTGCTCCATATGTACG
This sequence comes from Macroglossus sobrinus, assembly GCA_004027375.1. Taxonomy (NCBI): domain Eukaryota; kingdom Metazoa; phylum Chordata; class Mammalia; order Chiroptera; family Pteropodidae; genus Macroglossus; species Macroglossus sobrinus. The sequence continues at coordinate 587,023 of PVKZ01000788.1, read as the reverse complement.
TCGGTCTCTTTAGTTTCATTTTAAGTGCTCAAGGGCCATCTCTGAGTTTGGTGCCTTCCTAAATCTATAACAGTGACTCGCTCCAATCTAAACCTGATAAGAGTTAGTAACCACCCACTGAACTAAAGTAGAAAACATGATGCACGATCTTTAATCCTTTCCCAAGGAGTAAGTATTGAGTCTCTGATTTCAGCTAATGCCTGTGGGTATATAGGGCACAAGGGAAAACAAACTAAGAGTACCTACATTTAGGCCTCAAGAGTTGCACACTATGGATATCACAAACCATTATAATAAAAAATCCACAGCAAGCTTGTTTGGTTTGACCAACACATTATTTTCTTAGACTATGAATACAGACACTCTTAGACGGTTTCTAGTTTGCCATGGTCCCGACTCCCCGCTAATACTTAAACCCATTCATGTATGTAATCTATCTGGCCACTGTAGCCTTAGGGTTTATGCCCCCCGTCAGTTGCTTAGAGTTCAGGTAAACAATGACTTTATAGTCTGGCAGTCTAGCTTTTTCCTATACATTCCTAAAAGTATTTTATCATTAAAGTTATCCATTTCCCTTGGAAGCTTCAGTGATAGCTCTGAGGGAGGTCACAGGAAAACCTGATGGCTTATCTTCTTTATATCCCTTGTGCAGGCATACACAGTGGCCATTCAGTGTTCTGAAGCTTTAAAGTGCAGTAAAAAGAGGAGCCCTAAGGGCAGGGTCAGCACAGGTCCTCAGGAAGGCCTTGGGTGACACAGCTACCCTGGGGCTCAGAGATCCTAGCTTTCTCAGAGCCCAGTCTCAGAGGCTAAGAGCAGAGGTGGCCTTTTGCTGCCTCAATCCTCACAGGACGCCAAACCTGGAATCACAAAGGCATCAGCAATTCATCAAATGTAATCACCACAGATTATATCCATAGGGACTGGATGGAGCTAATAAGCTACATTTCTGTAGATACATTTCTGATTAGAATTTCTCAGCCCTGAGCTACCCAGTGTAATGAAAGTCATTGCAGGGGAAATAAAAGGTAAGGAAATAAAAGCAGGCTATAGTTTAGTTCCCTACTCTGATCTCTAGATTGAAGGAGCACAGGGTTTCTCTATAATTCATTTTCCCTTGAGCTCCTGCAACCTCATATTTCTCTCTCCTGGGACTAGCTGTCGCACAGTCTCACAGCAGTCTCTCTTTCTAACAGACTTCCTCAGACCCCACAGTGGTATTTTCCACACTCTCCCTGAGTGATTCAAATGCACAGCTTGGTTTCAGAAGACCAGCACCAGTAAAAAGTGAACAGTAAAAATTAAAAATTGTCTTTTCTTTGCAGGGGGTCTTTCTTTGATGTTTTAAAAAGAGTTTTATACATTTTGTAAAATATACCACTAAGGGACCCCCAACATTGCAGTATCGTTCTATCCATCATTCATTATTTATACCCTATTTTGTGCTTTGCCCCATCTCTGCACAGAATACAGAAAGATGAAAAGATCCAGCTTCTGCCCAAGGGAAGCTCATGGGGTACAAAGGGCAAAAAGGTAGACAACAGAATGAGGATACAGCAAGTTTGTGCTTGAACACAGGGTACTATCAGAGTGCTGAGGAGAAAGTGGTTTAAACAACAGTGGGGGGGTGTCCAGAGGAGGTTTCCTGGAGGAAGTAGTGAGATGGTCTCAAGAAAGAACTGGATAGGAAAGAAAGGAGGAACCCCAGCAAACAGGGGACATCAGCAAAGCAAAAAGAACCTCAGTGCTATAGCAGAAAACAGTTGACCACCAAATCCATTCTGCTGCATTGTTATTGAAGCGTTGTTGCTGGATATATGTCTGCACAGGCAAGAACCACATTTCCCAGTCTCCCTCTGACCTAAGTTCAAGTCAAAGGATGTAAACAGGAGTGATGTGTGCAAAGTCTGAGTTGTCTCCATCTGGCCAGCAGCCTTTTCAGGAATAACTTTAACCAAAGAAGTTAAACAATTCATTTGGATTTTTGAAAGTTCCTTCTGGTGGCCAGTGCAGAAGGTGAATTGTCAGAGAAACAGAAGCCATGAAAATTTACAAGAAGTTTCCTTCCTTTCCTCAGACAAAAGATCGTGCTCTTCCTGAATTCCACCAGTGGAGGAAGAGAAGAAAGTAGCAAGACACCCGACATGCAAGGAGACAAAAGTGACAGAGTCTGAATGCCAGAGAGGGGGAAAAATATGGGTCTGATTTGGGTGACTAAAGTCACCCACCCTTGAATCTCAAAATACAGCTTTGTATCTCATGTTACCTCCACCATTTCATCCTTGCATCCCATGTGAGACAGGATCTATCCACAGCCAGCACTATTCTTCTGATAATGCCTGTGACCACCAGATCTCTGGGGGCCATCCTGAACATCCCCTGAACTCAAGGGAAGCTCACCAGACACATCAAATCCTTTGGTCTCAAGAGCATAGAGGGAGGGACAGAATATCTACAAGCAACTGAAAACAATCTATAAAACAAAGAAATCCTAAAAGAAAATACTAAATTTCTTCCTAAAATGTTGAATTATAAAATGCCATGTTTGACCAGCAGGGATAGTAAAGGTTTACAAGATAGTAAAGGTTTACAGAGAAGCCTTGCACATACATCATGTGTTAATCTTCATCTATTCCTAACTCCTCCACTGGGAAGATTCCTTTAAACTGGAAATAAATAACTCAAAGATCAGGGATATTATCAGAGCACTTGATCTTGAGTGTGATCTTCTACTTTTCTCTATTTATTTTTGAGATTAATCAGAGTCTTTACTGGGCTCACATCAATAAACAATAGGCTTTTCCAATATATACCACCTGCATATCCAATATATCCAAGAAAATAAATATATGTCAACAGGGATTAGTATCCTTGAATCACCATGAGCCAAGTCAAAGTGTTGTAGATTTTAATCACCCCAACTATCTATCTTTTCTAAATAGAAAAGAGTTTGCCTCAGCCAGCCTCTGCTCATGAAAAGGAAATGTGATCTAACCGGCCATAGTTTTGACAAAATATTCATTTAAAGAATAATTGAATTTTAATGGCTACATCATGCATAAATGCAGTCTCGAAGCTGAAACATAAGCTTAATTAGAATAAAGAAGAAAAAGAAAGAAAAGAAAAAAGGTAGAAAGGAAGGAAGATAAGTTGAGAGAAGGGGGAAGGGAGAAAAGAAAAGAAAGATGGGAAGCAAATATCAGCAGAGCATGTATGCTTTTCTTCATAGAATGTTTGGGAAACCCCTGGACCTCTGACAATGTGACTGGGCTTCCTACACTGCAGCCAGTTTCTCAGAGCACTCAACAATCTATATGCCTCCTCAAGGACCTAGTTTCTCCAGCTGTAACATTGTGGACAGGGAAGGCAAGTGTGAGATAAGTGACACAGGTGACATTGCAAATCATTAAAGAAAGGACAGATCATTCAATATGGTGCTGGAACATTCTTGATAATTAAATGGAAAACAGCAAAATCAAACTGCCTAAAAAGAAACCTAGAAAAATTAGAGACCTAATGTGCAAAGCAAAATTTTAAGTGTTTAGAAAGAGACATAGAATATCTTTTAACTCCTAGGTAAGAAAGACTTTATGAAGAAGTCACAAACAGTACAACCCATATAGGAGAACACTAGTAAACTTGACTATATTAAACTTTTAAACTTTGAACAACAAATATCATAAACAAAATAAAAAACTAGACAAAGACCGGAGGAAAAATCAATCTTTAACCCTTTTCTCATTTAGAAAAAAGCACAGCTTGCTGCCAGCATTAATTTAACATCATGTGCAAGAATGCTACGTTTTCTAGGATTTGATATTTTTAGTGTTCAAGAATTACTATATTTTGTAAATATAAATACCATTACTGAAAACAGATTGCTATAAATAGAATGATATCATTTGTTTCCAAAGACTATTGATATACTAGTGTAATACAAAAACTAAAATAAGAGAGAGAGATTTCATGGCAAATTTTGGGGGTGAAGTTAGAACTGTAATCTGAGAGTAAATATTACAGGCACCACCGGCTCAGGGCAAACAAGAAATGGGTTTTAAAAAGACATAATAAATAAGAAATAGGCAGAGAAACACTGGCAAGCCACAAAAGAAACCAAAGGGCCAGTAAACATATGAAAAGATATTCAGTCTCATGGGGAATCAAGAAAATGAAAATTCAAAAAACAGCCACCATTTTACAATAAGAAATTGAGGGGGAAATCTGATAATACCAAGTGTTGGTGAGAATGTGGAGAAACAGGAACTTCCTTTAACAAGTAGATGATGCATCCTGGGAATCTGATCCAGTAATTTTGTTGAGAATATTCATTAGAGAAGTTCTTACTTATGCTAACAAGGAGAAGTGGACAAAAATGTTACCAACAGCTTTGTTTATAATAACAACAAAAAAGACTGAAAACACCCTAAAGCTCTATTAACAGGAGAATGAATAAATGGTTTATGGTATATTCAATCAATGGAAATCCCAACAACATAGTTAAAAGGGAAAAGCAAGTGCAGAGGGATACAGTTCTTTGATATCATTTATGAAACATTTTAAACATTAATGTATGTGTGTAAGACATGCATGGGGTGAGACAGAAAGAGATGAGATCAGGGAGGGTGAAATGAGGGAAGTTAACTGCATCTGGAATATTAAATATCCCTATTGATCAAGTGTATTATTATGACTGTTCTCCCAAAAAGATTTCATCCTCAGATATTTTTGGGAAGGCTGCCTTCTAAATCTTCCTTCTTGAGCCTTCTCACGCATGTGAACATATTCAAGGTCCTGAGAAGTCCTTCAGTAAAGAAACTGTTTAACTTTGTGGATCTCAGCATTTCCCAAACTTATATTCCTTTTCAGCCTCTCAACTCATAGACATGAGGTTCCCCAGAATATATTTTAGAATATGCCGGCCCCACATTTGTGCTGGTGAACTCCATGTAACAATGACTATTGCATCTCAAGAATCTGATTCATAAAGCCAGGCAGATGGGGAAGAAAAGTGAGTGTGTTTTGAGGAACAGTGAGAACTCACCACAAGGCATGTTTATTGCAATTTCAATATTAGAGATTTTTCCCTTTGGTCTTCATCGTCCCTCTTCACACACCTTGAAAACTGTTTCTCCTCCTACATGCCCCATTTCACTTGGGTGGCACCACCAATCTATAAGTCAACAAAGCTATACTAGGCTCCTCTCTTTGTGATTCCCTCACCTACATAGGCACTGAGCCTGCTATCTCTGAGCCTTCCACTTGCTTTTAACCCCCACTCCATTCCCTTGCCGTGCACAGGTTCCAGTCTCCACCATCTGCAATCTGGATGAGAGTACCAGGCTCCCAATGGTCCTCCTGACTCCTGTTTCTTTCCCTCCAGCATAATCTTCATGCTGCAGGTCAGTCTATAATGTAAATGTGGCAACAGCACTTCCTGAGTCCCCATCACCCTCAAAAGTAAAACCCTTTGTACTATCTGAACCCTCCTCCCACCGCCATACTAACCACCCTTTACCCACTCTTCCTCACAAGTTAAAACCAGGCGATTTGAAATCATTAATTGCTGTTCCCAAGGCATGCCATGGGCTCTTCATCTGCATGTTTAGCTCAAGCTGTCTCCTCTCCCTGGAATGCTCTCTCACCCTTCTTGGCCTGGCCAATGGCTGACTCAGTCAATCTCTCTTGCAGATGCCTAATGCCTTTCCAATGTGCTCTCCAAGCTCCTGGAAGGTAACTTTTTCACATGGGCACACATTGAAATGAACTGAACAAGAAAAAGTTAATGGCTATTTCTGCAGCTGGGAGCATAAGGAAAAAGAGTGAGAAGTGAAGGAGGTACATGGAGAAACTTTGAAATTTTGCTTATGGCATCCTTGGGGTCTTGATGGATTTAAGTGTTCTAAACATTTCTGACACATAAAACAAGATAAGTCTAGATTTCAAAATCGGATGTTAGACTGCCTTTTGGCTTCACAGGAATAATAAAGCATTATGAGACTTTAAAGTTCATAAAATTTAAGATTTTTTCTGTTAGTTTTTACAATTGTCTTCTCTTTTTTCCCCTCTAAACACAACTAACCCATCACATAAAATGAATATGAGCCTTGGCCCCCGAGCCGAGAATCTCCAAGGATCAGAATGGGCTCATGAAAATCAGTTAATGAGTTTAAGAAAAATAATAGAAAAGTATTATATTCATATGGGATGTTACACTTTTGCAAAGCATTTCCCCACATTCTAATTTGGCATTCACATCATCATGAGACAAATGGAGGAGGTATGGTTTCCATTTTGCAGAAAAGAAGAGTGAGGCCAGAGAGGTTAATGGCTGGTTTGCACATTTCTTGATTAAATTTAAAACTGAAACCAGAGCTATTATTTATAATAGTTAACATGTATTACTTACCATGTGACAATCATGTTCTATGCTTAATCTTCCAGTCATATGAGGAAGTAGGTGCTATTATTATCCTCCCCATTTAATGATGAGAAAACAGAGTTTTCAACCATAACTCTACACAAGGAAGGAGACTCCATCAGCTCTGGTTCTTGGTTATAAGTGACAGAGACTGACCCTTGCTGTTTTAAGCATAAATCATTTTTATTCAAAGTTATTGCATTTGGATGCAAATGACTTCTTGGTGTCAGAAAAAATTCTACTATTTTTATAGTTCATCTTTATCATGTTTTTATATTCATGATTTTCTCTGAATTTTCTCTTTTATAACAGCTTTATTGAAATATAATAGACAATTAGTTGCTCATATTTACATTGTATAATTCAATGAGTTTTTTTCCAGTTATAGTTGGCATACAATAATATATTAGTCTTAGTTGTACAGCATAGTGATTAGAAATTTATACAACTCAGGAAGTGATCACCCCACTAAGTCTAGTATCCTTCTTCCCCCTTACATATTTATTGCAACATTAACTATTTTCCTTATGCTACAATTTATAATGCCATAACTATTTTGTATCTATCCATTTGTACTTCTTAATCCCTTTGCCCTTTTTACCATCCCCCCAACTACCCTCCCATCCAATAGCCCTCAAAATATTCTCTGTCTATGAGTTTGTTTTTGTTTTTGTTATTGCTGTTGTTGTTTATTTTGTTATTTAGATTCCACACGTACATGAAATCGTGTGGTATTTGTCTTTCTCTATCTGACTTACTTTGTGCAGCACAATACTCTCTAGGTTCATCAAGGCAATATCTTTTTCCATCTCCTTCCTTTTAGTCTCTCTGTGTGTTTTAATCTGAAGTGAGTCTCTTGTAGGCAGCATATGTAAGAGTCTTGTTTTCTTATCCATTCAACCACTCTATCTTTTGGTTGAAGCACTTAATTCTTTTCCATTTGAGGTACTTGTTGATAGGTATGTAGTTATTACCATTCTATATTCATGTTTTTGTACAAGATTTTTCTTCTTAAAGAAGTCCCTCCAACATTTTCTGTAATACTGGCTTGGTGTTAACAGATTCCATTAGCTAATTTTTGTCTGGGAAGCTCCTTCAGCTCTAAATGATAGCTTTACTGGATAAAATAATATTGGTTGTAGATTCTGGGTTTTCATCACTTTAAATATTGTTTGCCTAGCCCTTCTGTCCTGCATAGTTCCTTTTGAGAAATCAGCTGCCAGTCTTACGGGCACTTCCTTGAAGGTAACAAACTGCTCTTCTCTTGCTGTTTTTAAGATTCTCTCTTTGTAGTTAACCTTTGGCATTTTTATTATGATGTGTCTTGGTGTGTACTGATTTGGGTTCATCCTTTTTGGGGTTTTCTGAGCTTCCTGGGAATATAGGTCTAATTCTTTCACCAGATGATGAAAGTTCTCCATCATTATTTCTTCAAATAGGTTTTCAACTTCTGTCTTCCTCTTTTCCTTCAGGTATTCCTATGATGTGAATGTTTTTATATTTAATTTGTCCCATAGGCTCCTTAAATTATAATCATATTCTTGTTTTTTTTTTCTTGCCACTTGATTGGGTGTCCTTGGCTTTCCCATCTTCTATATTGGTGGTCTTATCCTCTGCTTCATCTACTCTGTTGATTCCCTCTAATATACTCTTCACCTCAGATAATGCTTTCTTCATTTCTAACTGGTTCCCTTTTATAATTTTCATTTCCATTTTGTTTTTTATCTCTTTGTTAAAGTTCTCACTGAGTTCATCTACACCTCCCCTAAGTTCATTAAGCATCTTTATAACCAGTATTTTGAACTCTGCATCTATTAGATTGCTCAACTTCATTATTCCTGGATCTCTATTTGGTTCTTCCATATGAGACCTGCTTCTTTGTCTCCCCATTTTGGCTGCCTTTCAGTGTCTGTTTCTATGTACTAAGCAAAGTTCCTAAGGCTTCCGGTCTTATTATTGTGCTTTTGTGTAGTAGATGTCTAGTGGCACAGTCCTAAGAGAGGTTCAGCTGCAGGCCAATTTTAGCTCCAATGTGTGCCCCTCTAGAGCCACCTGTTGAGATTCAGTAAGCAATCCACAGATGCTGTGCTTATAGTTTCCCCAAGAGGCCATGTTAGAAAACAAGACCAGCCACCACCAGTGTGAGGCTTGGAGCTGCTCAACGAGGGGTGCAGAACATGCTGAGGATACAACTGGATGTGGCTTGTGTGGGGCCACTAGTTGGGAGAGTTGGCGTTTCAGGGAATCTTCTGGGCAGAATGACCTCTGTCTTCCAGTTAAATTATGTCTCAGCCATGGCAGAAGGGAAGGCTCTGGGAGAGGGGAGGGCTCAAGAAGGAACAGTGGATACTGCCAGTACTTCTGCCTAGGAAAAAGCTTTACCTCCGGCTTTTACTCTAACAACTCAATGTCCTCCTGCAAGTCCCTGGTGATCCCTGAGTAGCCAACCAAGAGTTGGTGCTCGGAGCAAGTGAGTTCGTCACCACAAAAGTCTAGTCATGGACACAGCCTCTTTATAAAGAATGTCTGCAGCTGCCATAGTCTCTGTCCAAGTCAGTTGCTCCAGACCAGGCAATGTAACATCCTCACCTGCTCTTACTTCCTACTGTTACAGAGTGATTTCTTTTTTCTCTCCCTAGTTGTAGGGCTTCTATTCATCCAGACCCCAGGCAACTCTTCTCGCTGTTTGCTCTGTGTTTCCATCACAACTTTGATGTGGTCACAAGAGAAGATGTACAGAGCCTCTGTCATCTATGCCATTTTGCCTATTTCTCTCTCTTTTCTTTAATCAAAAATTTAAAGTTGACTAAACTTGATATACTTCATATATCTCCTAAGTACTAATATTATTGGAGTGTTCTAAATGTAAAACATCTTTCCAAATTGCAGATTGTTTTATCAATTTTCAAATTAATTTTGCATCCCATTTGTAAAATAAAAATATTTGGGATAACTGACCAACACTCAGGAGAAGACAGAGAACCACTCTGAGACTGCATCCAAAAGCAAAGCTCAAATTCACTGCACACCTGAGCTGCCTTGCCTATAACACCCATCTTCCCACCTTTCTTGTACACTGCACAGGAGCCTGCTGGGTGCCTGCTTATCACTCAGAGCTAGGGCAACCTCATGACTGGCAGTGGCTAAGTCTCATGCCTTCCCCAGTAGGAAGGAAGGCAGGAAGCACAAGAATCTGCATTTCCAGCTTTAATTATGAGAAGTGGGCTCAGACACATAAGGTGGGGAATCTCCTGAACATGAGCAAGGAGCTAATTCAGTTTTGTAGACTCCAAGTTGTTGCATCTGAAGGTCACCCAAAGCCTCCCTCAGGAATGCTAAGGCCCCTTTCTCATTTCAGGCAAGTATGAATGACACCAAGGGGCTCCAGATGCCACTAGATGACCTTTCCTCAATCACAGCTCACCTTCTTCTTAGCACCAAAGATGGCAACTAGAAACACATTATGAAGCGCTGGTTGTTTATTTTACCATAACCCAGCTGCCTCCCCCTTTCCTTCAGGCTGAAGCCTTCCCTGAGCTCCTGATCTCCTGACCCCCTGATTTCCAGACATAGTAGTTCAATGCTACTCTCATTCTTCCTCTATGTGTCCCTGGTGTATACTTATGCATATATCATACTCCATCTTGTACATTTATTTTATATGTGTCTTGAAGTTCCATGAAAACAGAGATTATGTTTTATCTTAATATATTTTCCAGAGCATAACACTATGCCTAGAACATATGCAATTCCAGGATGTAAATTTGAAAACTTATCAAAAGACTGCATGTGCTCACTGATTTCTCAGTACTTATCAAAGAGCAAGAACTTGAATTTTTCTGCCCAAAATTTATCAATAGCTCAGAAAACAATATTTAGAGACATTTTCCCAACTAATTTAATATTGGGTACCTTCATGCTACCCAATATTCAAATTTTGTCTCTGAAAATGACCATTTATCATCTATTAAGGGTCCTTTTGAAGTACTTTGTAATTGAAATCACAAATATTAAAGCCAATGCTAAGAGTGTAAAGTCATCCTTACTCTAAAATTAATTTACTATACTCTTCTTCTTTTTCTCCCTTTCTCTCCCTCTCTGCCTCCTTCCTTTTCTCTTCCTCTCTCTTCACAACCTCATAAGAAAAGCTATTAAAGTTCAGCCATTAAAATTCAGAGCAATAGCTTTAATAAGGCCAGAGAAGTGAGTACCTCAGAAAAGCACTAAAAACAGCATCAAAAAGAAATCAGGATACCAGTCACAAATTTTTTTCCAAATTATTGAAATAATTCCCCTCTCACTTGATATCATTTGTATTTTCCTCATTAGCTTTGAAATTTACCTCATCTTATTTCCTTCACTCCCCTCAAATACTCATGTTGCTCTGTCGGTAAAGTCTGATATGAAGGAAAAATTCAGACTACAATATCGAATGTGAGCTTCACAAATAAAATAGTACTGGAAAAGTCAGACAGAAACCTTTGTAATAATCAACTCAGAAAAATAAAGCCCTGAAATCAGCTGGAACAGTGGAATATAAATTGTTCATGCAATCAATTATGCTCTTAGAGCAGTAGGGCCTCATGGTTTTGATTTGGGCTCAGGTGTGTGTCCGAGCATGGATCGCCAGATCTTTGAAGCCTGCTGCCAAAAACCTTCTCTAGGATCACAACCAATCATTATCAGTTTCCTTTTCTCCCTGCCCACCTCCCAGTCACTATTAGTTTGATCACTCCCCTAATTTGTTCTGCATTTGGTGCCATAGACCTCTGGTCTTATACTGGCCTGCTCTGAAAAGCATCATGTGAAATGATGATGTCTTTCTGCTTACAATAAAGGACTTTTCAATGGCTTGAGGGCTAGTAAGGTCAGCTGGGAGATAGAAAAATAAATACATTTTTGCAATGTGTTTTATTACAATCTTGTTCTGTAGAGAGTAACCATGACAAGTTAACAATGTTTATTAATTTATTTAAAATTCTGGCTTAGAACAACACTGTCCAATAGATATACAATTCATGCCACATGTTTAGTTTTAAATTTTCTAATAGCCATGTTTAAAAAGTGAAAATAAACAGGTGAAATTAATCTTTAAAATATTTTTACTTAATTCAATATATCCAAAACATTATCACTTCAATAAGTAATCGATATATCTCCAAAATGTAGAGTATATTTTACACTTGAAGCATATTTTATTAGGGAGACTTATTTGCATCAGAAATACTTGATTTATAATAAGAGTTTGTCAAATTTAGTTGAAAGGTAAATTCACATACCCAAGTTGTTCCAAATGTACATAAAAGTTTTCCAATAACTAGAGTATCAGTTTTTAATTTTAAATTTAAATTAAGTAAAATTCTAAAAAAGTAGAAATGTGTTCAGTCACTCTAGCCATATTTCAAGTACTCATGGCTATGTGGTACTAGTAGCTACAGTCTTAGCATATGTTTCAAGCAAGGGCTGCCTTCACAGTGTATATTAATAGTTGGGCTGTCAAGTCAGTCCAATCAAGATTGAACTCCTGGCTGGTGCACTTACTGCTTGTGTGATCTTGGGCAAGTCATTTAACCTCTCTGAATTTCCTGTTTCTCTTCTAGAAATTAGAGCTAATAATGCCTACTTCATAGACTTGTTAGATTAAATTCTACCTATATGAGGAACCCTGTTATAGGTACTTAATAAATGCTATCTCCCACCCATTCACTGAAACTTCCCTATCTCTTTTTTCCAAAAACTGATTTCTGTGAGTAGATAAGGAAATTAACATATACATTAAATTTAATCAGGTAAGAAGACTTTCCACCAAAGACTATCAAGATTCTACTCAGTCTTGTGAGCACCGGAAGAATCAGGCTCATGTTAGGCCCTCTGGACCCTTCTGTTGAGCGGGTTTCACTAGCATTGTCTGCTTACACATCCACTCTCCCATACACCCCAGGAGCTATTAAAATATAATTTTTAAAAAAGAAATAGGAGGGAAATTCTTGCAAAAGATTTAAACCTTTCCCTAGTGTCATTTACTGGAGATGGGGCAGGGAGGTTGATGACTTCTAAATTAGCAGAGACCCATAGGACCCAAGAAGCTTTCTTCAAACACTCTGTCCCACATTATGCCCACATTACCTAAAATCCAGTGAATTTTGGAAGACAATCCAAAATCCCACATTAATACTATGCAATTGTTCTCCAGTCCTTCCAAAGAGCAACATTACCTCTCTACTTCTCTTGCAGTTTGGTTCCTGTGCTGGAAAAGCCTTTTCTACCTTCTTTTCTATCAGGTACACACATAATAATCCTTCAAAATTCAGCTTATTTATAACTTCCCCCAAGAAACCTCACCTACATCTTGCCCTTCCACCCACCCTATTTTCACTATGTCATTTTGAGACTTATATATAGTTCTATGTTGCACTTAAGGGTACTACACATCAAATTGTTCACTGAAATGTCTGCTCCTCCTTCTAGGACCTGAATATGAGCATCTTGAGATAGGATTTCTACATTCCCCAGGTCTAGCTCAGTGCCAGGTACAGGGATGTGAAGTTAGTGTTTGTGGAACTGAACTGAATTTAATTGAATTCACATTTTTCAATTCTTGTGTGTAAAATCTTAAATTACTGAAATTCAGAGAACTGAGTTTTATAGTTTTATTTACTGTTTTTTAGAATTCTATTTTTGTGGCATTTCATTTTTCCAGGAACCAGGACCTCAGTCTGTGTTACTAGACCCCAAGAGAAAGGCAGAGATAAAAATGAGAGTGACTGAAGGTAATGCAGAATGGCACGTAAATGAACTCCCCCTTTCCACGAGTACACTAAAATACACAGCTATATAGAAAACAAGGACTCCTGAGAGACAACTGCGGGCTTCTGAACAACAAACAAGAGAAAAAGATTAAACAGAGAAAGTTGGGAAACCATGAGAGCTCTCTGAAAACTGTAAGGACTCTCCCAAATGGAGGTGCTGGTGAGCATCATTGTTTATATTCCCCTCCACTTAGGATAGATGGGAGCTCTATTTAGGTGTTTTGGCCTATCTGCAAGGTTGTTATAGCACATTCCCAGCCACACTGCACAAAGCCCATTTTTAGTACAAAGGGAGCAGTCTGGATCAACATGACATCACCCCACACCTGAATTTCCTGCCTAGGATCACTTCAGCTCAGCAAACCAGAGCCCCAGCTGCCATAAGCACCCACCCAGCTCCAATCAGCCTACCAAAACTACCCAGCACTCAGCATACACAGCCTACACAGAATTTGCTTCTATACATGACCACTTTCTGTACAAAATGAAAAAGAAAAAGACCATATAAAGAATGCTGGGGAGTTGTGGAAACTCTCTGGGAACTGCCGGAATTCTCTGGAGTCAGAGGAGCCAATGAACACCACTATATACATCCCACTCTACCTTGACAGGTGGTTGAGAGCTCTGCTCAGGTGCTCTGGCCTATTTGCAAGGTCATTGTAGTGCATTCCTGGACAAATCTCCTGAGCCCATTTCAGCTTCAAACAAAGAGAGCAAGCAGGATCAACAGAGAATTACCACATACATCTGACCCCTCTGCCTGGAGACACTCCAGCTCAGTAAGACAGCACCCTAGAGACCATAAGCATTCTCTCAGCTCCAACCAGCCTGCCAAAACCAACCAGCACACAGCTTACACAGAGGTCACTTCCATATAAGGCCACTTTTGTGAGACTAAGAGGGATGGCTATTTTGTCTAATTCATATATGCAAACATAGAAAGTCAAACAAAATGAAAAAGAATATATTGCAAATGAAGAAATAAGAAAAATTCACAGAAAAATAAACCCTAATGAAACAAAGATAACTAATTTGCCTGATAAAGAATTCAAAGAAAGTCAGAAGGATATTCAGCAAGCTTCTGACTAAAATAGAGGAACTTACTGAGAACTTCAACAAGAGTTAAAAAGTATAATAAAAAACCAAGCACATCTAAAAACTATAATAATTAAAAAATTTTAAAAATCAGTAGAAAGAATCAATGACAGATTAGCTAATATAGAAGAATGGGTCAATTGCCTGGAAGACAGACTACTGAAAATCAATCAGAACAACAAAAGTAAAAAATAATTTTTTAAAAAAAATGAGGTGTTATGTAAAATTTCCTAGGGTCAAGGGACTGGAGAAAGAGGTTGACTCCATAATTACATCAAGAGTTTATTAAGGTAACTTCATATGAGGCTCGTCTTGTGCAGTAGCAAGACGAGCCTCATTATATAGGATAGGGGTACTGGGTTATGACCTGCCTCAGAAAAGCGGGAAAATGCCTTACATACTTCCCCAGGGCAGGGCAAGGGTCTATCAGCAAGTAACAGCATATCTGGGGCACAGGGGGCGGGTCAGACAATCTCTGAAGAGATTTACAGGAAGCAATCTCTGGCCTGGATCTAACTGGACCCAGCATAAGAGTCTAGCAATGGTCATGCCATGGAACAGTCTCTCTTCCACATGAGGATAGTTTAAAGGACCTCTGGGACAACATTAAGCACACAAACATTCATATTATATGAATCCCAGAAGGAGAATAAAGGGAAAAAAGAAATAGAAACTTTATTTAAATATATAATGGTGAGAAATTGTCCTAACCTGGTAAAGGAAATGAACATACAGGTCCAGGAAACACAGAAAGTTCCAAACAAGATTAATTCCAAAAGACCTATTGTAATTGAAATGGCAAAAGTAAAGATAAAGAGACAATTCTGAAGGCAGCAAGAGGAAAATGACTACTTACATACCAAGGAAATCTCATAAAGTTATCAGCTGATTTCTTAGCAGCAACTTTGCAGGCCAGAAGGGAGTGGCAGGACATCTTAAAAGTGCTAAAAGACAAAAAATAAAACCTAGAATAATCTACCTGGCAAAGGAAATAAAAGAGAAATAAATATATGGAACTACATCAACCTAAAAGACTTTGCACAGCAAAGGAAATTATCTACAGAATAAAAAGACAACCTACTGAATTACTGAATAGAAGATATTTGCCAATGATACATCAAATAAGGAGTTAATATAAAAAATACAATAAGAAATTTATACAACTTAACATTAAAAGACAAACATTCCAATTAAAAAATGGGCAGATGACTTCCATAGACATTTCTCAGAAGAGGACATACAGATGGGCAGCAAACATATAAAAAGTAGTAAAACATTAATCATCAGGAAATGCAAATCAAAACCACCATGAGATATCACCTCACACTTGTCAGAATGGCATTCAACAATAAATCAATAAACAGCAAGCATTGGCAAGGATGTAGAAAAAAGAGAACCTTCAAGCACTGTTGGTAAGATTGCAGACTGGTGCACTCATTATAAAAAGCAATATGAAGATTACTCAAAAACTTAAAAATAGAGTTGCTATATGACTCAGCAACACCACTCCTGAGTATCTATTCATAGAAATTGAAAAAAAATTTCAAAAAGATATATGTACCCCTATGTTCATTGCAACATTGCTTACAATAGCCAAGATATGAAAACAATCTAAGTATCCATCAACAGATGAATCGATAAAGGTATGGTATGGATACAAATACACACACACAGATGCACACATACACAGACACACACAAACTGGAGTATTACTCAGCCATAAAAAAGAATGAAATCTTGCTATTTGCAACAACATGGATGGACCTAAAGTGTATTATGACGAGTGAAATATGTCAGAAAGAGAAAGACAAATACCATGATTTCACTCATATGTGGAATCTAAAAAAAAAAAATGAAGAAATCAAATAAAACAGAACTAGACTCATAGATCTAGAGAACAAGATGATGGTTGCCAAAGAGGAAGGATCGGGGAGATGAGTGAAAATTTTTAAAAATGAGCATGATTGAGAAAAAGAAGGTGAGATTTTCTACTTTCTGGGCACCTGTTCTGAGCCCAGCACCCATATAGTGCTTATACGCACTATGATTAAATAAGTGGGGAAAGTGAGGCTCAGTGAAGTTCAATAACTCAATAGAGCTTTTGGTGGAGCCAGAATTCAAATCCATCTCTGTTAAGATCCAAATTGAGTTCTCTTTCTGTTCTACAGTGCTGCTTCCATGTCTGAATGACGGCTAAGAAAAGGGGGTAAGACACAGGGAAATAAGAGGATAGGATTTAAAGTCTTGCCAACTGCCAAACCTCCTGCAATGTAAAACAAGAGAAAGATAATTCACTGTGTTTGGCCATGGCAGTGCCATGGAAGAGAAGAGAAATAAAATGGCCTGCTAATTTATTCGTTTTCTCCACACATATTTATTTAGTACATAGTGAAATATCAAAGTCAAGAATGAAGGAATCACATTAAAAAAAAAAAGTTCATTAAGTGTGAATATCAACTCTGCCGCATAAAGATGATTATGGACAATGTACTTAATCTCTTGGAGCCCCAGTTTCTCTATTTTCAAAGACTAGTAATATTATGCAGATTTTAGCTAATATATATAAAGAACTCAGCACAGAGCATGACTGATAGTAGGTGATCAGTAAATAAAACTGTTATTATTATTAAACAGAAGACATTAAGAGTTCCTTGCCCACTACTTTCAGAGAAGCCAAAAATCCAAGGCCTCAGGTTTCACAGGAAAATAGAATTTATTCGTCTGGACAGTGAAATGAAGAGATCAGACAAGGCTCAAACAAAGGGTTGGGATTAGTTTTAAGAGGTGAGGGTAAGGAGCACTGATACATATTTATTAATTCTTTTTTTTATAATAGAGAAAAATAAACTTTATTTTTTATTATATTTTTAAAAATGTATCTTCATTGCATTCATAGCTCGAGATAACAACAGGCCTCCTCATAACCCTCTGGAAACCACCAGATCAAGCTCGATCAAACTGCTAACCCTACGCTGACATCAAGAGCACAGTGGAACCAAAATTTACAAAACTCAAGTAATAGAGATGTTACAGTGTCTTTGAAGTGGTACTTTAAGTTGAAATTTTCAGGCTTCCATTTTCAAGAATTAGTATTAGCATAGACCCTTAGAGGACAGGTAGGTGGGGTTTGGTGGGGCTAACTTGGGGAGGGGAAGAGGGAAGGGGAAAAGAAAGAAAGGGAGGCAAAGAAGAGCAGGCCTCCTGTTTAGCATCCCTGGGGAGACCTCTATGTGAGGCTTCTGAAGCTGATGAATGCCAACACCCCATTCCTCACCTCTCTCTAACTGCTCCACATAATTTTTTTGCTTTCTGAGCTTTCTTGTCTGGATTTTCCTTCCTCCTCCCCCTTTTTACCCCTTTCTATCTCCTCTATATCTCCTCCACACTGCTCCCTATGGACTTAGGAGAAAATGAGAATAGAAAGCCAAAACAAGATAGAGCAGAAAAAAAAGAAATCTCAGGAGCTCCCTTTAGAAAAAAAAAAAAAAAAAGCAGTTTTAGGCAGAATGGAACCAACAATTGTATACATTCTTTAAATAAGAACAGACTTTAAAAATCTAACTAAAGATTTCCCCAGCCCTCTCCAGGACTCTGATTAGTTCACAAAGGAATTTGATTTAACTTGTAGAACATATGATCCTGGCAATTCTGACCTATTCCAATTGATATACCTACTGGTTTCCAAGAGCAAAGCAACAGAATGGCTAAATAAGGTTCACTGGGAAACTCACATAAAGGACTTTTTAAAAGAGAGACAGACCAAAAAAAACTCAGGGAATTAGTCCACAGGCTTAACCAAGCCACACTTGAGATTTTTCCCTAGAAAATGGACTGGACTAAGATCCAGCGATGCAAAAGAAAATCTAATGAGCCAGTACTTTATTTCTTTAAATGTTTTGAAAAAAAAATATTTTTAAATAATATTTAGATCTGTCTCCAGACAGTTTTAAGGATCATCAAAATGATTCCTTACTAAATTAGGCATTTGGGGAAGGACTAGATAAAGAGTTTGTAACTATAATTGAACAACATAAATTGAACAGTTTGACCATGTGTATTGATAAACTAGCAATTCTGGCTGATTAACTATCTAAAACTATTCAAAAGAGAGAAAAAAACAAAGCCGCCTAAAATCATGAACTTACAACTCCAGCAATTAAGCAATCAGGCTAGACCTTACTAAAAGTCATTTAGACAAGGAGAAAGAAGAGACTGCTTTTACTTTAGAAAGCCAGGTCATCATATAAAGGATTGTAAAAACTAAAATGAGATTTATAAAATGAAAAGAAACAGAAGCCAGCATAGGGTTGTTCTGGGGACTATGATTACCCCTTCTCTTTACTGATACTTTAGGAGAAATTGAATTTACCATCAAAAGGAAAACTACTAAGGCTCTTGTAGATACTGGGGCTACTTTATTTGTTCTTAAATCTGCTCAATTAAGTTTACTTCCTTGGAGTAAAACTTCTGTACCAATTGTACAAATATCTAATCAGTCAGTATCTATTTTTAAATGAAAACCTGTTCTCTTGCAGTTAGGGATTATTATGGGGCAAAATATGTTTTTACTAGTCATATTGCTACAATTTACCTGATAGGAAGAGTTTTACTAAAAACAACAACACAACACTTACATATATTTTTTCAAGAAAAGTGGAATATATTTAGAAATAAATAAATCAGGTATTGAACCAATTGGGAAAATAATGATTTTAAAGAAACTTCCACAAGAGGAAACTCATCTTGAGACAGAGTATTTGTTACAGGACTTTCCAGTGCAAATTTGGGCCCTTTCTAGTACAGATATTGGCAAGAATAACTCAGCTGCTCTTATTAAAATAATTATTAGTGATAATTTCCCTCTACTTATATTTTGCCAATATCTTTAAGATCTAATGCACTAGGCAGAATTAAGCCCATTATACAAGATTACTTTTAAAAGGGCTTTATAATTCCATGTACAAGCCATTGTAATCCTTCTATTCTTCCAGTAAAGAAACACAATGGTAATGATAAAGATTTATACAGGATCTCAGCTTTGAGTAAAATAGTTATTCTAAGACAGCCTGTGGTTTCAAATCCACATAACCTATTATCCGCTGCTCCTGTGGATTGCCAATATTTTTCAGTGATAGATTTATGTAATGCCTTTTTCATCATTCTTATAGAAAAATATAGTCAATAATTCTTTGCTTTCACATGGGAAAATCATTAGTTTATTTAGACATTAATGCTGCAGGAATATAAAGAGAGTCCCACCTATTTCTCTCAGTTACTAAAGGTTGACTTGAATGATGTTGAATTTCCCAGAAATTCTACTCTAATCCAATATATGAAAGATTTACTTTTATGCTCTAGGACATTATTAGATTCTCAAGAGGACACAATTTACCAATTACAACAGCTAGCAATAACAGGACATAAGGTTTCAAAGGAGAAGCTCAATTTGGTATAGCCCAAGTAAAATAACTTAGCCACCTAATGTCTAATGATGACCTACTTAATTCAAAAAGATTAATAGAAATCTTATCCTGAGCCACCACTGCAGCCGAGCACCAAGCAACTTGGCCTCCACAGCTGCCACATCAATAAACATTCCCCAGAGCCTGAGCTGAATAAGGAGTGATGTCAGAAACATGGCAGAGTGAGAGATGTCCCAGATCTTCCCCTTAAAACAACAATAAGCTAAACATCTAAATCTCAACAAAAAACACCCAAACTGCACACCAGTACATCTGAGAGTTAAATCTACACATAAGAGTTACCGAGGGATCCAAGAGGTTAGATGCCACCTACTAAAAACAAAACAAAAAAACAAAAAAAAAATGCCTTCTTGACAACAGGCTAAAGAGAGATCTTTATATAATAAATCTTCTTTCTGGAAAAAAAATAGCAAAATACACTTTCATTAATGCCCAGGTGGAGAAATAGTCCATAAAACACCATAAACAACAAAAACGACAAGGTAGCTCAGAAAGAAAGAGAATAATCTCAAGAAAATAAACTTAAAGAGATAGAAATATACAATTTAAATAACAGAGCATTGAGGATGGTACTTTTGAAAAAATGCAATGAGTTTCAAAACAATTTATATTAACAATTTCAGAAATTGAAAAAACAACCTGATCAGAAGAATTCAAATTTTTCCAGGAGATTGTAACCCTAAAAAGGAACCAAATGGAATTTCAGGAAATGAAGAACACACTGCAAGAGATGAAAAATGAGATAGCAAGCTAGGAAAACAGAGTGGACCAAATGGAGGAAAGGATCAGTGACATCAAAGACAGAAATCTAGAAATAACAGAAGGAAGAAGAGAGAAAATGAAGAATGAAAAATAATGAAAGAGAAATACAAGAACTAGCTGATACATCAGGAGAGGAAATATAAAAATAATGGGCATTCTCAAAAGGGATAAAATAGAGCAAGGATTATAAAGCATTTTCAGACAAATAGTTGAGGAGAATTTCCAAAACCTAAGGAATGAGCTGGAGCTTGGAATTCAAGAAGTCAACAGAAAGGGTCTTCTCAAGATACATTGTATTAAAACTATAAAAAAATTAATGACAAAGAGAGAATTCTCAGGGCAACCAGGGAAAAGGAGACGGTAACCTATAAAGGAAAACTTATTTGATTATTTTCAGACTTCTCAGCACAAAACTTACAAGACAGGAGTAGAATCAAATATTCAAACTATTAAATGAAAGAAACTACCAGTCAAGAATAATGTATGCAGAAAGCTCTTCTTTAAATACGAAGGAGAAATAAAGACTTTTCCAGACACACAAAAATTGAGGGAATTCTCCACTAGGAGGCCTGCATTACAGAAAATACTGAAAGAGGTCAGCTCACCCAAAACAAAATGACAAAAAAAAAAAATACATAACTAAAAGTAAGGCAACTAGCAGTCAGAAAGAAGCACAGGAGTGCAACCCTTACTAAGAACAGGGCATTATACGTTTAAACAATAAAAACAGATTTCTGATAGCAAAATAGTAACGAACATTCAACATACATAGGCAAAAAACTGAGACAATAATACCTGAAAAGGGGAGGATTTAAAGATACAAATTTGCAAGAGGAATGGAGATAAGGCATGCACAGAAGAAAAGGGATGATTATATATAAACAACTATCCTTTACATATTCTTAATGGTAACCAATGACTTAGAAATGAAGTATATATTCTAAAACAAGAAGGGCCAGGGAGAAAACCCACAAAACACAACCAAAATTAAAAAAAAAAAAAAAGACACACAAAGACAAGGAAGCAATGGAAACACCACGCTACCAGAAAGCAAAAGATAAAATGGCTATAGAAAATTACATTTTACCCTAAATGTAAATGGACTGAACTCATCAATAAAAAGGCACAGAGCTGCAGAATGGATTTAAAAACAAATCGCAACCATATGCTGCCTCCGGGAGACACATCTCAGTTCCAAAGACAAATGCAGACTCAAAGTGAAAGTGTAGAAAATATTTCAAGCAAATGGCATTCAGAGAAAAGCAGGAGTAGAGTTACTAATATTACATGAAATAGACTTAAAAAAAAGGTAAAGAAAGATACTGAGGAACACTTCATAATGATAAAGAGATTAATGCACCAAGAACACATAACACATTAATATCTATAATCTCAATCAGGGACCCCCAAAATATATTTTAAAATTACGAAGAGAACTCAAGAGAGAAACAGACCAAAACACTATCATAGTAGGGGATCTAAATACTTCACTGTCCTATACGAACAGATTATTCAAACAGAAAATGCATAAGAAAATAAATAACATGTTAGATCAACTGAAAATAACTGACATTTACAGAGTCATTCATCTCAAAAGAGCCACTTATATATTCTTCTCTAGTACACATGAAACATTCTCAAGGATTGATAACATACTAGGACACAGAGATAACCTCAACAAATATAAGAGGGTTGAAATCATATCAACCACATTCTCTGATCCTAATGTTTGAAGCTATAGATCAACTGTAAAAAGAAAGCAGGAAGAACCACAAATATATGGAGATTAAACAACATGCTACTAAAGAATAACTGAGTCAGAGAAGAAATCAAAAGAAATATTTAAAAATACATAGAAACAAATGATAATAATAGTACAACATTTCAAAATTTTGGGACACCGCAAAAGCAGTATAAGAGGAAAATTCATAACATTACAAGCCTACGTCCAAAAACAAGAACAAGCCCAAATAAACAACCTAATGCTTCGTTTTTAAAACTAGAAAAGGAAGAACAAATGAAGCCTAAAGTCAGCAGAAGGAAAGAAATAATCAAAATTAGAGCTGAATTAAATGAAATTGCAAACAAACAAACATACAAAAAAATAGAAAAAATAAATGCACAAAAAAAGCTGGTTCTTTGAGGAGGTTAATAAAATTGACAAACCCCTGGCTAGACTCACTATCAGAAAAAAAAAAAAAAACACAAAGAAACAAAATCAGGGATGAGAGGGAAAATTACGACATACCCTGCAGAAATACAAAGGATCACACAAAAATAATATGAAAAATTATGTAACACCAAATTTAATAACCTAGAAGAAATGAAGCAGTACTTAGAAAGATACAGAAAGGAAGCGTATCTTCACTGGGCATAAGAGTAAGGTTATTGCTAACTCTGGGAAACAAAGTAGCATATAAAGAAAATGCTATACAAAAATAATGGTGATTCTAGAATGATTCTAGAACAATAATTTTAAAACTGTTCTTGGAGTGGCATCAGAAATATGGCAGAGTAAAAGACATCTCTGGATCTTGCCCCTTGAAACAACAATAAGCGGAACATCTAAAAGTCAACAAAAAAAACACCCAAACTGCACACCAGCACATCTGAGCAGGGGATCTACACATAAGAGTTACCACAGCTCAGAACCATAGACTGAGAAAAACAAAGAAGCTGCCTCTTGCAGCCACGAGAGCTCAGTGTAGGAGGAGGCAGAAGGGAGAAGGTGCAATGCCTACCCTGAACAGCCCTGCCTGAGAGTTCTGTGAGCTCCACGTGGCTGGCATCAGAAGGGCAGAAGGGCAGAAGGCAGAAAAACAGGGACAGCAGAAAAGTGGGGATGGCAGAGAAACAACAGTTGATTTTTACCAGCAGTTGTTGTAAAACCTAGGCTGGCCGCAGCCCCCATCTCTCAACCCAGAGGGCCCCTTCCCACATATCCTCTGAGACGGAACACCACAGAGCCCCAGGGAAATCTGAGCAAATGATACCAAAACTGTCCCTAACAATGACAGGAACTGAGACTGAGGGTAGCAAGCATGATTAAACATCTACAAGAAAAAAAAAAGACATTATTAAGACTTTATATAAAGCAGGGATCCAAGAGGTTTAGACACCTTCTACTGGAAACCAAGAAAAACACCTTATTTGCAACAGGCTAGGGATCATTATAATAAAACTTCTTTCTGGAAAAAAATTAATGCCCAGGTGAAAAATTGTTCATTAAACACCATGAACAACCAAGGTCACAAGGTAGCTCAAAAATAAAGAGAAATATCTCCAGAAAATAAGCTTAAAGACATAGAAATATGCAACTTAAATGACAGATAATTCAGGATGGCATTTCTGAAAAAACTCAATGAGATCTGAATCAAATTATAACAATTTGAGAATTTGAAAAAACAACTAGATGAGCAGAATGAGTGCTTTAGCAAGAGGATCAAAACCCTCAAAAAGAACCGAATAGACATTCTGGAAATAAAGAACACACTGCAAGAGTTGAAAAATGAAACAGCAAGCTTGGGAAATAGAGTTGGCCAAATATAGGGAAGGTTCAATGTATCAAAGACAGAAATCTAGAAATAAATCATAAAGAAGAAGAGAAAAATTAAAGAATGAAAAATAATGAAAGAGAAATACAAGAACTAGCTGATACAATCAGGAGAGGAAACAAAAATAATGAGAATTCTCAAAGGGGAGGAAAAGGAGAAGGGATTATAAAGACTTTTCAGACAAATAGTTGAGGAGAATTTCCCAAATGTAAGGAATGAGCTGGAGCTTGAAATTCAAGAAGTCAATAGAATACCCAATTTTCTCAACCCAGAAAAGCCTTCACCAAGACACATTGTATAAAATTATCAAAAATCAACAACAAAGATGAATTCTCAGGACAGCCAAGGAAAATAAGATGATAAACTGAAAAGGAACACCCATTTGATTATTGTTGGACTTCTCTGCACAAACTTTACAAGACAGAAAGGACTGGAATCAGATATTTAAACTATTAAGTAAAAGGAACTATCAGCCAAGAATAATGTATCCAGCTAAGCTCTCCTTTAGATATGAAGGGAAAATAAAGACCTTTCCAGACATACAAAATTGAGGGAATTCTTTACTACAAGGCCTGCACTACAAGAAATACTTAAAGGAGTCAGCTCATCTAAAAAAAAGGACCAAAAAGAAAATACATAATTAGGAGTAAAGTGACTAGCAGGCTGATAGAAACAGAGGAGTGCAACTCTTACAAAAACAGGGCATTATAAGCTTAAAAATAAAAAGAGATTTGCTATAGGAAGGTAGTAATAAACATTCAGCATACATGGAGACAAACTGAGACAACAATTACTGAAAAGGAGAGGATTCAAAGACCTAAATTTGCAAAAAGGAATGGAAATAAGTCACACACAGAAGAAGGGGATGATTGTATGTATATAACTATCCTTTACATATTCATAATGGTACCACATGCCAAGAATTCAGAACCTAAGTATATAACATAAAACAAGAAGGACCAGAGAGAAAATCCACTAAAGCCAACAAAAATAAAGAAAACAGAAACACAAGGATAGGAAGCAATGAAAATATAGAACTACCAGAAAGCAGAAAATAACATGGCTATAAGACGACTTCATATTTCAATAATCACCCTAAATGTAAGTTGACTGAACTCACCAATAAAAAAGCACGGAGTTTCAGATCTGATCAAAAAACAAAACCCAACCATATGTTGCCTCTCAGTTCCAAAGACAAATATAGATTCAAAGTGACAGGGTGAAAAATGATATATTAAGCATGGTATTCAGAGAAAAGTAAAGTAGTAGTATTAATATTGCACAAAATAGACTTCAAAATAAAAAAGGGTAAAAAAAAGATACTAAGGGACATTTTATAATGATAAAGGGATTAATGCACTGAAAACACATAACACTTATAAATATCTATGCTCCAGTGAGGGAGCCCCCAAATATATAAAGCAATTACTAAAAGAACTAAAGGGAGAAACAGACCAAAGCACTATCATAGTAGGGTACCTAAATACCCCACTGTCCGATATGAACAGATCATCCAAACAGAAAATCAATAAGGAAATAACATCCTTAAAAGACATGTTAGACCAACTGGACAAAATTGATATATACAGAGCCTTCCATCCCAAAACAGCTGCTTATACATTATTCTCTAGTGCACATGGAACATTCTCAAGAATCTACCACATACTGGGACACAGATATAGCCTCAACAAATATAAGAGGGCTGTGATCATACCAACCATATTCTCTGATCATAATGTAATAAATTAGAGATCAACTGCAGAAAAAAATCAGGAAGAACCACAAATACATGGAAATTAAACACCATGCTACTGAAGAAATAAAGTTGGAGAAGTAATAGAAAGAGAGATCAAAAGATACATAGAAACAAATGATAATGATAGTACAACATATCAAAACTTTTGGGACATGGTACAAGCAGTCATAAGAGGAAAGTTTATATCATTATACAGGTCTATCTCCAAAAACCAGAACAAGCCCAAATGAACAATCTAATGCTTCATCTTAAAAAACTAGAAAATGAAGAACAAATGAAGCCTAAAGTCAGCAGAAGGAAAGAAATCATCAAAATTTGAGCAGAAATAAATGAAATTGAAAACAAAAAAAATAGAAAAAATAAATGCAACAAAGAGCTGCTTCTTTGAGAAGGTTAATAAAATCAACAACCCCTGGCTAGACTCACTAAAGAAAAAAGAGAAAAAACACAAATAAACAAAATGAGAGATAAAAGAGGGCAAATTACGACTGATATCGCAAAAATACAAAGATTTATGCAGGAATACTATGAAAAAGTAAATAATACCAAATTTAATAACCTAGAAGAAATAAACCAGTACTTAGAAAAATATAACCTTCCTAGACTGAATCAAAAAGAATTGGAAAATCAGCAGTATGGAAATTGAAACAATCATCAAAAACCTACCAAAAAGTAAAAGTCCAGGCCCTGATGACTTCACCAGTGAATGCTCCCAAGCATTCAAAGGTGATTTAATACCTATTCTCCTCAAAGTCTTCCAAAAAATCGAAGAGGAGGCATTACTTCCCAACTCATTTGATGAGGCCAGTAGTACTCTGATACCAAAACCTGGTAAAAATAACCTAAAAAAAGCAAACTACAGACCAATACCTCTCATAAACACAGATGCAAAAATCCTAAATAAGATACTAGCGACCGTATAAAGCAAAATATTAAAAAGATTATGCACCATGATCAACTGGGCTTTATCTCAGAGGCACAGGGATGGTTCAACATATGCAAATCACTTAATGTGATACACCACATAAACAAATTAAAAAATAAGAATCATATGATCATATTAATAGATGCAGAAAAAGCACTCAACAAGATACAGTATCCATTAATGATCAAAACACATAAAAATCAGTATAAAAGGAAAGTACCTTAACATACTAAAGTCCATATATGACAAATCCTCAGCCAACATTATACTTACTGGTGAAAAACTAAAAACTTTTCCTCTAAGATCAGGAACAAGGCAAGGCTGTCCACTATCACCACTGTTGTTCAATATAACATTGTAGGTCTTAGCATGTGCAATCAGAGAAGAGAAAGATATAAAAAACATCCATTTGTGGATGACATGATTCTCTATATAGAAAACCCTAAAGACTCCACAAGAGCACCACTAGAAACAATAAGCAAATACGATAAATTCTCTGGATACAAAATCAACGCTCAAAAATTCATAGCTTTCCTATAATCTGATATGAAGTGTCAGAAAAAGAAGTGGAAAAAAATTCCTTTTGCAATTGCAACAAAAAGAATAAAATACCTAGGAATAAATTTAACGAAACATGTGAAGGACCTATATGATGAAAACTACAAGACTGTATTAAAAGAAATCAAAGATACAAAGAAATGGAAAGAGATTCCATGTCCTTGTATTAGAAGAATCAACATAGTTAAAATGACCACATTACCTAAGGCATTACACAGATTAAATGCAATCCCCATTAAAATCCCATCGACATTTTTTAAAGAAACAAAACAAAAAATCACCAGGTTTGTATAAAAGCACAAAAGACCTCGAACTGCCAAAGCCATCCTGGGAAAAAAGAATGAGGCTGGAAGCATCATTCTGCCTGATTTTAAATTATACTACAAAGTGACAGTAATCAAAACAGCATGGTATTGGCAGAAAAACAGACACACAGACAAGTGGAACAGAATCAAGAGTCCAGAAGTAAACCCATATTTATATGAGCAAATAATTTTTAACAAAAAGCCAAAAACATACAGTGGAGAAAGAAACGCCTCTTTAATAAATAGTGCTGGGAAAATTGGAAGGCCACCTCCAAAAGAATGACACTAGACTGTTGTTTATCACCACATACCAAAATTAACTGAAAATGTATTAATGACCTGAATATAAGATCTTAAACAATAAAATGCATAAAAGAAAACGTAGGAACTAAATCCAAAGACTTTGGACTTAAAGAGAATTTTATAAATTTGATCTCAAAGGCAAGGAAAGTAAAATAAAAGCAAAAATAAGTGAATAGGACTACATCAAACTACAAAGCTTCTGCACAGCAAAAGAAACTATCAAAAAGGTAAAGAGACAACCATTCAACTGGGCAAATATATTTGCAAGCAACACTTCTAATAAGGACTAATATGCAAATTATACAAAAAACTCATACGACTCAATTATAACAACAACAAAATGATCCAATCAAAAAATGAGCAGAGAACCTGAACAGACACTTCTCCCTAGAGTACATACAAATACCAGCAAATATTTAAAAAGATGCTCAACATACAAATCAAAACCAAAGTGAGATACCTTCTCACATCTGTTAGAATAGCTGTTATCAACAAGACAAGTAATAACAAATGTTGGAGAGGATGCAGAAAAAAAGGAACCGTCATTCATTGTTGGTGGAACTGCAAATTGGTACAGCCACTATGGAAAACAGTATGGATGTTCCACAAAAAACTACAAATTGATCTACCATGTGATCCAACAATCCCTCCTCTGGGTATTTACCCCAAAGCCTTGAAAATCATATCCAAAAAGATATTTGCACACGAATGTTCATAGCAACACTGTTCATGGTGACCAGAACATGGAAGCAACCAAAGTGTCCTACAATATATGATTGGATAAAGAAGCTGTGGTATATATACAATGGAATTTTATTCAGTCATAAGAAGAGAAGAAATATGGTCATTTTCAGCAACTTGGATAGACCTTGAGATAATCATGCCAAGCAAATAAGCCAGACAGAAAACGCTGAAAACCACATGATATCACTTATATGTGGGATATAAACCTAAAAGCAACAAACAAGCAGGACAAACAAACAGAGACTCATAGACATAGACTATAGACTAGTGGTTACTAGTGGCATAGGGGAAGATGAGGGAGGTAGACGGGGTAAAGGGGGTCAAATATAAGGGGATAGGGAGAAAGTATAGTGAGTAAAGGGGATCAGATATACGGTAGCTTAAGAAAACTGGGTGGTAAACACACCATAGAATATACAGATGTCAAATGATAATGTACACCTGAAAATAATATAATTGTATTAACCAATTACCCCAATAAACTTATTTTTTTAAAAAAAGAAAGCAGAAGTAGCCCATGCATTCTTCTCTAACTTATAAGGAAAAATTTTGGCTGTCATGCTTTGCTGGCCCCCAACCTCTGTACTGGACTCTGCTTCTATCTGGGTCTATTTCCCCTCCTCGGTGTTTCCCACTCCTTCAGGTTCAGCCCCACCCCAACAATTGGACCCTACAGCTCAAGGTTGAAAAACTGTGACCAGCCTTGGTGAATGACCCAAAGTTCCTCTGCCATTTCGAACTAGCATCCCAATGCTGATAACTGGATTCTTTGAGAGAGAGCTTTTGTTTTTCCCTTTAGTGATTTCGAATCTCTTTAATGCTAGGCCTCATCTTACTTTTCTAAATCTTCTTTCTTCTTTGGCCAGACTCTGACAGCTGTTCCTCATGCTGCCTTCTCTGGCCAGGACTGCTGACCACATCCTGCCCCTATATCCTTCTCTGGAAAGTTCTGGGCTGACCCTCCTGATGCTGTAGGTTTGCTGTATTAGGACCCCTAAGCCAGGTTCCTTTACCCTGCTCTGCCTGCTCCCTATAGCCCACTTCTATCCAATGAGTTAGAAATCTCTGGTTCCAGGGAGATATACCCACCTATCCCAGGACCTAAGAGCCTGGAACTCCCAGATCGGATATTTCCAAGACTGTATCCAGGGCCTGTGAGAACCTCTATGCTGGGTCAGACCAAGCTGCCAATGCATGCACCCCAGGGCTCTTTGGGGAGATAAAAAGTGAATGAACATGTGAGCTGGGTGTCCACATGCTTGCAGGCAAGTCTCCTGTTTATGCAGCACAGAGTAAGAATGAAGGAGAAGAGAAAACAAACCACAGGCTTTCGCTCATGCTCTTGTCCCAGACTCTGCAGACACTAGGGACAGCCCTGGCTGGTCCACTTCTCCATGTTTTGCTGGCTCTTCTCCAGTTCCTGCCCCACCATCACAGTGGAAAAGTCTAATTTCAGGAATCTTTCCCCTGAGCAAGACTGAGCAGACCTCCTACTATGATCTGACCATTACCAGCTGTGTTTTGAGATAGCACATCTCCTCGCATCAGTCCAGACTTCTGAGTACCACTGCACAGTGGCAAAGATTGGCTGGCTTGGTGAACATTTTGAAAATGGGTTGGACAACATTTGAAAAGCTGGAGCTTAGCAGAGTTTGTGGTACCAATGGATATGTTCAAAATCTAAATGTATAAAGCCTGACACTGGTTAGGAGTCAAGGTTAGGTCTAAGCCTCAGTGTTAAGTCATTCGCTTTACCATCTGAATTTTGCTATAAAGCAGCACCATTCAGTAGTAAAATAACAAGTCACATATGTAATCTTTAATTTCTAGTAATCACTTTGAAAAAAACAAGAAGTAGGTAAAAATAATTTTTTAATTAATTTATTTTTTTATTATGGTGACATTACTTAACAAAATCCAGAAAGTTTCAAGTGTACAATTCAACAGTAAGTTTTACGTTGTATGTTCACTTACCATAGTTAGATTTCTTTCTATCACCACATACATATTTGACCCCTTTTACCACATCTACCTTTCCCCTTCCCACCTCTACCGTCTGGCAACCACTGGTCTATCATTCATATCCATGAGTCTCTGTTTGTTTGGCATGTTTGTCTGTTGCTTTTAGGTTTATATCCCACATATAAGTGATATCATGTGATTTTCAACTTTTTCTGTTTGGCTTATTTCACTTAGCATGATTATCTTGAGGTCCATACATGTTGTTGCAAATGGCAGTATTCCATCTCTTCTTATGGATGAGTAATATTCCATTGTATATATGTACCACAGCTTCTTTAACCAATCATCTATTGTAGGTCACTTCAGTTGCGTCCATGTCCTGGCTACCATGAATAATGCTTCTGTTAACATCGGTGTGCAAATATCTTTTCAGATATATAGTTTCAAGTCTTTAAGGTAAATACCCAGTAGAGGAATTGCTGGATCATATGGTATATCAATTCTTAGTTTTTTGAGGAAATACCGTACTGTTTTCCATAGTGGCTGTACTTATTTGCAGTTCCAACAGCAGCATATGAGGGTTCCCTTGTAAAAATAATTTTAACTACATTTTATATAAGTAACTAGATCTCACATAACATTATTCCACATGTAATTGATTTTTAAAATTATTTATAATTAGTTTTATACTAATTCTTCTTTGAAATCTAGTGTGTATTTACACTTAGCATATTACAGCTCAAACCATTCATATCTCAAGTTCTCAAAACCCACATGTGGCCAGTGGCTGCCACATGGAGCAGCTTGGGTCTAAAGGATCCTATCTTCATAGTTAGCTTTATAGAAACACATCACCTTTTCAGAAAAAGCTCCTTTGGTAGCTAAGAGAAAATGGAAAAAAATTTTAAGTGGATATGACATAGCTGAAAGCTGCTTGCCTTTTCAGACTTTCTTGTTGTCTTAAATTCTCACCCCCCAAAGAGGTACATATCATGCCCCATTTCTCACATATGAAAACAGAGGCTCAGAGAACTTAAGTAGGTTGCTCGAGGCCACACAGGAGGTAAAACCTGGGATTTGAATGCTCTACTCTCTGACTCTCAAAGCATATGTTCTTTCCCTTCTCCATACTCCCCTTATATATATATATATATATATATATATATACATATATATATATATATATATATACACACACACACACACACACACATATTTTCTAGTCTAGGGCTAGGACTAAGGCTACCATAACAAAACTAGATGGCTTATAAACAGCATAAATTTACTGCTCACCATCCTAGAGACTGGAAGTCTGAGATCAGGGTGCCAACATGGTCAGTTCTGGTGAGGTCCCTCTTCTTCACTTGCAGATGGCAGCCTTCTGGCTGTGATCACAGGGAGGAGAGAGAGAGAGAGAGAGAGAGAGAGAGAGAGAGAGAGAGAGAGAGAAATCTCTCTCCTTTTCTCAGAAGAACACTAAACATATTAGATCACAGCCCCACACTTATGACTGCATTTAACCTTCCAGAAAGACCTTAATTACTTCCAGAAAAACCTTATCTCCAAATACAGTTACATTGGGAGGTTAGAGATTCAACATATAAATTCGTGGGAGACACAAACATTCAGTCTATTACAACATCTAATACAAAGTCTTCCCCCATACTGTCAAACTTTACCTTTACCCAGATTCCATACCACTCAATCTGATACCTCCACTCACTTCCATGCTTTCATATATCACTAATGAATTGTTGATGTCTAGTTTCATTCCTGACTTTTGTCTACTGACTTTCCTTTACCTCTAGTTCCTGAGGGTTCCCTGACTCTTCACTGCCCATCTATCTTATGAGCTTGGCTGCAACCTGGCAGCCTTTGAGTGTACTTCCCATGCTTAGCTCTAATTTTTTTGTTCCCCACTGGATCTCATCTCCCCCAGCTCTGCTGCCTGTTCCATCTGCCCAGCCTCCCAATCACCTGTAATCTCACTGAAACAGCTTATCTGGAAGGCCATTTCTTTGTGTCTCCTCACAGAGCAGCCACTCCATCATCCCACTGTAACATCTGCCACAGGTGTCCCTGTGGAGGAGCATCTATATAGTCTCACCAAGAGACTGGCAGCCAAGTTTATTCCTGGGATGATAAGGTATGCAAGCTCTGCACCAAATTTATAAATAGAACATCCCTTCCTTCAATTATCATCATCTGCCATATCATCAGAAACTATTTATGAAAAATCTACACTAAGCCAAATAGACTGATTGAAGGCTTCCAGCTCTCATCTCAGGATTGATGCATAGGCATCATCTACAATAAAGGAAATAAACATACAAAGCAGCAGCTGAAGAGAGTTGCCTCCAGTGCCTTGCCTGGGAGACAAAGTCATGCTCATTTAGTGTACCAGAATCCCAAAGTCATAAGCTAAAATAAACCAAGAAGAAAAAAAAACTGAGTGGATAATAGAAATAAAAAGAAAAAAAAGTAAGAGAATGGAAAATACAAAAACACATGGCAAAGAGTGCTGAACTCTGGTTTAATGTGTGTGAACCCTGGTCCACACATATGGGAGAGCACATCAGTGTCTTTACTGAAGAATCAATGAATTTCATATGAAAAAGAAGTAGATTCAGCTATTAGCTTACAGTTAGCCAACCAGTTGGATGTCAGTGCTCAAGAGACTTTAAAAACAGTCAATATTTATTAATTTCATATGGGAAGTCAATGTACTAAGTGCATTATATGCATTATTTGTTTTAATCTTGATAAAAACCTAAGAGATAAGAACTATAATTATTTTCCACTTCATATATAAAGAAAATATCTTTTTATCTAGTTTCCTGCCATTAGGAAATATCTTGCAATTATCACTCAGTTATTAAGTGACAGAACAGAACAAAAAGTCCATTCTGTCTGACTTAAAGGCCATTTGTTAACCACTATTTTTATTTTAAATCAGGATGCCAGGAATATTATCATTTAATAGAAAATGTGTAAGGGTAGGAAGGGAAGATTTAGATATGTAAAAAAGAAAGTGACCAAAAGCAAAAGCAGGTAGATTTGGTATGTTCCTAGTTGAAATTATGACTTTTATTTCTAAACAGTCAAATTTAAAATCCAAATTTTTGACACCCTTTTTGACTGTGAAAATACTCTCTCCAGAACCAAAAGAAATTCATTCTAGAATGTCACTTTAAAAACATCATTTCCTTCAACTCAAGAGGATGTTAATGACCCTCATTCAGGGCATTACTTTTTTAGATAACCACACTAATTGTGAAAACTAAGGTGTTTCCAATTTTTTCCATTATATAGCCATTACTGGAATATAAAGAAATGTCTGCTGGAAAATATCTGTGGGCCAAGGCTCTCTTGATACAGTTTTATCTCCTCCTTGGTTGTGGCTCTAGCATCCCTGGTCTTTCACCTGGTAGGAGCTGCAAATCCTATGAGAAGTAAGTTCAGTGTGAACATGCACATTTTGTGAACTTGACTTCATGCTATAAGTAAAAGAGAGGTAACTAACCATGCAATGTAGGCATTAAGCCAGGTAGAATTGATGAATTGTTGATGTCTAATTATGGAATCTTGGTCCCTGGAGTGTCGGAAATCTCTCAGGCTACTCAGACACAGAATTCAAAGGAAGATCCAGATCTGCATTGGTCAACACAATCACCATGGCCATGTGGGTCTACTGAGCACTCACCATGTGTGTCTACTGGCTAGTCTGTGGGGAGATTTAAGTGTAAAATAAACACCAGATTTCTAAGACTATGGGTATAAAAAATGAAGTACCTCATTAATAATTGTTTTAGTCATTACTTGATCAGTTAAATAAAGTATATTACTAGTATTAATTCACTTGTTTCTCTTTACAATTTTAATGTCATTACTAGAAAATCTTAAATTACACATGTGGCTCACATTCGATTTCTTTTAGACACCCTACTGTAGATACTCATATCACTAAAAGAATCCTGGGTCTTACTTAAGACCTCATTAAATCAGTGTGAGATTCCCATCTCTCCCTTATATAGCTCTGGTTGGTTAAACATGCAAAGCCCTCACCACTCACCAATCCTGCCTCTTTCTACTTCTCCAACCTCATCTTTCCTCATACAAAGGCTACAGAGTTTGGGAACTTCTCTTACACGAACTTTGGGCTTCAGCCAGGCTGATAGGCTAACAAACGGCTGGCAACATATTATCGCAGAAGCACGGGTTTGGGAGGAAACAGATTCCTGCTTGGATCCTGGGTTTCCAATTAATAATAAATGTGAACTTAGAAAAGTTCTCTCTCTGCTTCAAATATTCTTTCATGGTAAAACAAAAGCATTTACTTTATTGAGGTAGATAAAAGCTTGGCATTCAGCATGTCTTTTCTTAATATTTGTGGTGGGAGTACAAATAGAAGCTCAAATATGGTATGTGGGCTTCAACATTTGAATTTGGGGGATATACGATTCATTCCATAAAACTTATGTCCAAATATTTTTAAAATATAGATTAAGCTAACAAACTGCTTGATAAAATGTGTTCTGTCCCTCTACCTTGACAAGTACTCTTTTTCTGCAACGAAATTAAAAATTATGTATAATGTTATGCTTACTAAAAGTTAGCAAAATATCAAAGACAAGTGAATGCAATTATTGTGCCTTCCTGGGTATTCTATTGATAAGTAAATGAGTAATAATTTTAAAATATATTGAATTAATAGCTATTATACTTTTATTCCATAAAATGTATTATTATTAATTTCATTTCATTAAAATTATTATGTTAAAAGTTTATACATGATTTGTGTTTTATTGTCAGTAATGATATAAGGAATTAAGAACAAAATGAAATTACATTCAATTTGTACAAAATTTTACTTTATCTCCTTCAAATATGTCAATAAAAAATAAAAATTACTCTTCTATTTTCCAAAAAGTTATTTTTTAAAAAAAAATAGAAAAATTATTTATTAAAGTGAAGGCAATACAAAATCATGATGAATATCAATTTTTTAAAAGAAACAAGTTAAATAAAGCTCTTTTTTAACTTTATGAAAATGTAATTAAATATTTTACTTTACATATCTAAAAATAAGATTATTTATGTTTCTGTCATCACTGCCTATCTCAATGCCAATGTAAAGAATAGGTATCCTGTTTTCCAGTGCTGTCTAGACCCACATACATATAATTTTGTAAGATATTCCTCAGTCATCATGTGCAATTTTTGTGAATAGTGGCCTAATTGGTGATTACTGCCATTTGGAATATGAAAAGAAGAAAATGAATGTTGACACTATTGGAAAATGACACTTTGTTTTTCAAGACTACTGTATTCACATATGCAGAGATGAAGAATTAGACAATTTAATTAGTCTGTCTACATGGGAAAATTTGACAACTAATTAGCTTATCTTTACCTTTACCTAAGTTCTTCTGGTCTCCCAAAGCAGTATTCATCTCCAGAGTCTGCAGTGGCACAGCCCGAACCTTTGTTAACTGCCTACACTGTTGTCTGTTATTTCGAGAAGATAAGGTAAGAGCTGTGAAGAAGTACTTCCCAGGGAGTTGAATGGTGTTAGTCACCAGAGCGGATATTTAAGGATATGGTACTGGATGCCAGTACTGAGCTCCAAGAGGCAGAGGGCAATATGTGCTGTCAAATAAACATATTCTGTGTGTCTGTGATATTCAGGACTCTCTGATATATAAGATCCAGGGTAGGGTTACCCTTGCCAGTGTCTTAGGTTACCATCAAGATGCAAAGCCAATCTTCCTAGATCTGAGTTCATTCACTGAACTCTGCCAATTTTTAATGTATGCACTTGGTTAAGACAAGAAACTTATCATACATCACTATACTGTAGGTTCCTCTACTAGACTCTAAATTCCAGATAGTCAACAACTGAGTCTGACTGTTCTATTACTGTATCCTCAACATCTAGCTCAGTAATTTGACACAAAAATTGAGCTCAATAATTACTTGATAATTACGTTCTTCAGCTCACTCAAATCCTTATATTTCACATCTGTAAAATAGGCACGATGATGCCTGACCTCATTAAGATTGTTTTGAGAATTACATGTGATAATATTTGTAGAACCCCAGAATACTCTTGGACACATAATAGGTACTTTAGTAATATTTGATGTATTAATTTTAGTAAACAAAATTAGTAAGCTCCTAGGAATCTGTTTTCTCATTTACAAAATAGAAGTGTTATCTATATTGTTAAGACTTTTAAGAATTCAATGAGATAACATATCTGGCATATACTAAGGGGTCACTGAATGGTAGCAGTGTTGATTACAAGATGATTGTGATAATGACAATAACAGCAATTTCAAGCTTGATGCCAAGCACATCTCATTGTACTTACTTCATAACACTATGAAGCACTCAAAAATAGGCATAACAACAGCAAAAAAGCACTCAACACTATTTAGATGATGATATTTTAAAATAACTATTATTGCTGTTCTCATAATTATTAGTCATGAAGTATTTATGTAACATTCACTAATTCAAGAGAATAGTCACAGGGAAGCAACGCTCTAAATTCTTTTCCATGGGAGCATATATTGTCCCATTGAGAAGATGACTTTAAGATACAAGAAATGACTTTTTAAATTTCATAAGACAGTGTATAACACTAAGTCAAATGTTAAATTGTGTAATTCTATCTGTAACAGAAATGCTAAAAGGAAGGTGATTAGTGAGACTGGAGTAATCAGAGGGTTTTAATTGAATGACAGAAGAAAGGAAAAGAAAAAAGAGGGAAGTAAAGAGGGTTAAAAAGTAGAAGGGAGGGAGGGAGGGAGAGGAAGGAAGAAAAAAGGTACCAGAGTTGAGTGGACAAAGATGAGTAGGGAAGTTACAGTGCATGGGTCTATTTCAATAATGGGGAGAAGAAAAATTAATATATTAAAATCAACATTCCCCTTCTCATTAGGTCTAGCTACTAGTTTTTTCAAAATTTAAGGCTGAGGCTCTGTCCTTTTGATGTTAAATGATGCTAGTAGGAGGAAGCAGATGGTCCCATGTAACAGAAATAATCACTGCAGCAATCTTGGATACATACAGGAGCTTCAGTTAACTCAAACATTAACATATCCTTTTGTTGTTCTTTTTTTCTAATTATTACTGAATTCATTCACTGCAGCTCCTGGTGTTGAAGTACCATCAGTTAGCATTCAAACTGATTATTCACAATTAATACCTCAAGCACTTCATGGCCACAACAGTTATGAACCATCTGGTATATGCTTCTACTTTTTCATGTTGCTTACATATGGCAGTTACCCAAGCAAATGTGGCCATTTAGTCAGGTTTTCATTTATTTCCAAGACATAGTTACAGGGATAAAATTTTATCAAACTTAAATCAAAACATCTTAACCCCACCTCTTCATTTTCCATTTGTACCCCCTCATTTCCCAGACTGTGGCTCATTGTTCCAGGGCAGTAGATGGTGGCCAGGCCATGACTCCTTTAACAAGACAATTGGCTTAAAAGTCATGCATTGTAAGAGAGAGAGAGAGACAGAGACAGAGAGACAGAGAGACAGAGAGACAGAGACAGAGACAGAGAAAGATTGAGGATTTGCTAAGTTTCTTTAGAACCCATTCACTACCTCAGGAGTCAGAACTAGGAGACTTCAACTCTAGCATTTTTCAGCAAAAGTAGGAGATCCAACTGGAAAAGGAAGGGAAAGACACCCCTTCCAGCCCAGGGAACTATAGGAAGTAGAGACCACCATGCAATGGTGGGAGAAGACTGGGAGTGAGTGTCAGATAAGAGGCAGAAACTCCCAAGGCTAGAGGGTCCTGCCCACTTATCAAATGCCCTTACAAGAGCCCTTCTTTTTTATTCACCCCATGATACCAGTTGCCACCTTGGAGAGGAAGTGAGTGGCAGGGGGAGAGATGTGGGGATAAGAAGACTACATATTTTTTTCCTAAAAGATTTAAATATATTACCTAATGAATTAATCAGGTCAAACTATTTTAAACCTTAAGGAATTGAAAGTTAATTTAGAGGAAAACTAGATTTATAGGCAATATAAATTATGTTTTATTACACACTGAGTAAATTTGCTATCTGCAACATAATAGTCGC
Source organism: Macroglossus sobrinus (assembly GCA_004027375.1). NCBI lineage: Eukaryota > Metazoa > Chordata > Mammalia > Chiroptera > Pteropodidae > Macroglossus > Macroglossus sobrinus. The sequence continues at coordinate 548,238 of PVKZ01000788.1, read as the reverse complement.
TTTTGTCAATGCTGATTTTCTTCACTAATGTTGAATCTATGTGAATTTTTGTATGCAAGATTGATGCTTCCATCTAGGAACAAAATAACTTACTGTGCTCATCTTACAGGGTAAATCAAATTATGGGAGAAATATTTACCTACTTGAATGAATAAAAATATTAAATATCTCAGAAGCACAATTTGCCTACAAAGAATGTAATTTCAGCTAAAGAAGCAGGATGTGATGCTCAGGATAGTGTTTGATATGTTAATCATGTCAGTCATCTAATATAAATTTATTATTAATGTAAGCTAACATTTACTGAGCTTTTATATGGCCGGTCATGTGCTAAGCACTTACATTAGCTCCAACACTGGGAGGTATCAAAACTAGAAGAAATACTTGTTATATTTATTGAACTTACTGTATAAAATTTATATACTTTATGAGGATATTGCTGGCTAGCAAAACAGTTAAATCTGTAATAACAAAGAACATATTATAACAGCGGTCAACAGTATGAGAGTCTTTTATTTAAAATTACCACAGGAGTAATTCTTGGATAAACAACCTGAAGGAGTTTCTCAGACAGTTATTCCCACTGCTGAAATGCAGCTAGCTATCTCTTCTGTAGAGATAAATGGCTCTTGACCCACCCACAGTAATATGAGACTGGTTTTGCCAAAACCTTATCATTGGCGGGATTGCAGACGTTACTGCTCACTTTTCTTGACGAGTTTTTAAGCTCAGAATGTAGGGAAATCCCACCTCAGAAATAAAATCCATTTCGTTCACTCTAAAAGCTTAGTTGAAACATTACAAGAGGTTGTCCCCATGGTGTCCTTACCCTACACTGCCTCTCAGCCTACCCGCAGGAAGCAGTCTGCAGGGGCCTCACTTCTCCCTTTGCTCCATTCTAGATCCACTGACCTCCTCACTGGTCTGCTTTTTGCCAGGTACAAGCCCCAACAGGGGCCCTGTGCTCTGTTCCCTCTGCCTGGGGACATCCCTATGGCTCCTAGACATCCCTATGGCTCCTTCCTTCAATCCCTTCAATCTGACTTAAATGCTACCTTCTAAAGTGAGCCTTACCCAGACCACACTTTTTATATTGAAAACACTTCACTCCTCCATACACTCTTTCTTGGCATTCCCTATCTTTCTTAGACTGACCTATTTTCTTCCCGTCACACTTTTAACCTTCTAACATGCCATAAAACTAACTCTTTCCATGAACTGGAATGTAAGCTTCATGATGAGGACAAAGTTTTTGTCTTTTTCATTCACTAACACATTCCCAGGGCCTAGAACAGTACCTGCGCTACACACAGCAAATATCCAATAAAGATCTCTTGAATCATATTGTAGTTTTATTCACTTAATACAGCACAAAGATTTTTCCTTCACCATTAAGTCATCTTTATCATCATGTTAATGATAGCATGGTATATCACCTGCAGATGCTATACATTTTTGTTTATCAATCTAATTATGATATTAAAGGCTTTGTGGGTTTGTTGGCAAATCTGATTATGTCTGAATCAAAGGAAATGTAAATTTGGCAGTCTTTTGACACATACTGATATATTGTTTTTTCAGTTTTAGATTTCCATTTATAAGCAAAACTTAATTAACATTATAGTTATAATTCCGTGTCCATCTGATATAGATTCCTTTGAATAAACTCCTGGAAGTGAAATATCTAGGTAAAGAGGTATGCATTTTTATTAATATTTGGTACATATAGACTGTACTTTTCCTAATTGTTGGCTATTTTCAGCTGGATCAGTAGGTTATATACGTCAATTTGATGCATAATTATACACACATATACACACTCCTACCCAAGTCTACTGTATTAGAATCTCTGTGAGTAGGACCAGACATCTGTATTTGTAAGTTGTATGGGTGTGCTCTGGGGTTTTGATGCACTAGTGGAGGGTCTGACTGGTCCTGTCATTGGGAGGCAGCAATGCCATGATAGGTGCCCCTATACTGAGCTTCTCAGAGCCTTAAGTGTGTGTTTCTGACTTGGCATTTAACAAAAACTTTTGAAATCACCTGTCCACTTGTCCAGATTTTCTGCCTCACCGAAAGGACATGTTGACAGGGACTGAGTTCTTCTCATCTCTGTCTCTGCAGTTCTTGGCACAGGGTTGAAAACATGAGAGAAATTTATGTGGTTTTTACAACTGGGCCTCTTAGATCTTATGGTAGTTTTCCAAAGCCAAGGAAGAGAAGCCTCTTTCAGGAATGGCCCTCCTTGAGGAGTGAGATTTCAGGCTGTGAGTCCACAACCAGTTTTCAGGTCACTCTTTATACCTAGGGAGAGGAAACACCATCCTTGGGGCAGACTTCAGCCATAGACCAGACTCCAACAACTTGTGGCAAAACGCATGGGAGGAAAAGGGATTAAGAGGTGGCTCAAGGACTCCTGTTATGCTTTGTGTAGTTCTTGCTCTTTTCACATGCAAAAGGTCTCTTGTTGGTCTCTGCTAGTTTCCGTTTCTGAAGTGGTTCTCCTAGAAAGCATACTGAAGACCTTTTTGTAGAGGCTAGAGTCTAACTCAATCAATGACTCAGAGTTCAAATCTCCAAGCACGTGGCTCCCACCTACACTGCTCAGGTAGAGAAACAGCAGGTGTCCTTTCACTGAGCTGGCCAGACACTAGTTTCACACCGACATCAAGTCTGTGTTGCCCATGCCAAGAATCGGGGAGGTGGGACCTGGAGAATCTTCTTCTTAAAGAGAAAACAGATGCCCAACTGTCTGGAATGTTTGGCTATGGTTGCTAGGCATGGGACAATTAACCAAAGTCCTGGAATTGTGTGAGCATAAACTAGAAGTGTAGACACTTCTGTAGATTAGTTATTTAATTCCCATTTGCCTCAGTTTCCCCACCTGCTAAGTACTTTGCAGTGTTGCCATGAAGATTAAATAACGCATAAAAAATACTTGGAATGGTGTGCAGCACACAGTAAGATCCATAGAAGGGATAACTATGGGTATTTTCTAACACCCTTTGTGAATCTTCATTCTCATCATTACTGTTCCATGTATGTGTCTGCATTTCAATGGTGATGATTGGAAGGGGTGAAAAAATTTTCTTTTTTTGTCTAGAAAGCACAAATATATACAGTACTTAAACAGATATACAGTATACTTGTGGTATTAAAGTTACATGGAGAGGGTCAGTTTTAAAAGATCTCTGTGGGGTGGAGGTGGGGAGAAGTGGGAACAATAATGAAGAAAGGTTCATATTGGCAGAAAAATAAGCACATAGAACAGTAAAACAGAATAGAGAGTCCAGAAATAAACTCGTATTTATACAGGCAAATAATTTTCAACAAAAAGCCAAAAACATACAGTGAAGAAAGGAAAGCCTCTCAATAAATGGTGCTGGAAAAACTAGAAAGCCACCTGCAAAAGAATGAAACTAGACTGTTGTTTATCACCACATACCAAAATTAACTGAAAATGGATTAAGGACCTGAATTTAAGACCTGAAACAATAAAACACATAAAAGAAAACATAGGAACTAAACTCCAAGATCTTGGATTTAAAGAGGATTTTATGAATTTGACCTTAAAGAAAAGGAAAGTAAAAGCAAAAATAAATGAATAGGACTACATTAAACTACAAAGCTTCTGCACAGTAAATGAAACATCAACAAAGTAAATAGACAACCATCCGAATGGGAAAATGTATTTGCAAGCAATGCCTTCAATAAGGGTCTAATATCCAAAATATACAAAGAACTCATATGACTCAACAAGAGCAACAGGAAGAAAAAAAAACACACACAAATGACTCAATCAAAAAATGGGTAGAGGACCTGAAAAGACACTTCTCCGAAGAAGACATACAAATGGCCAACAAACATATGAAAAGATGCTTAACATCACTAGCTATTAGAGAAATATAAATCAAAACCACAGTGAAATACCATCTCACACCTGTTATAATAGCTGTTATCAACAGGACGATAACAAATGTTGGAGAGAATGCAGAGAAAAAGGAACCCTTATACACTGCTGGTGGGACTGCAAATTGGTACAGCCACTATGTAAAACAGTATGGAGCTTCCTCAAAAAACTAAGAATTGATCTACCATATGACCCAGCAATCCCTCTACTGGGTATTTACTCCAAAAACTTGAAAATCATATCCAAAAAGATATTTACATACCAATGTTCATAGCAGCATTACTCACAGCGACCAGGACATGGAAGCAACTGCAGTGTCCTATAATAGATGATTGGATAAAGAAGCTGTGATACATTATACAACGGAATACTACTCAACTATAAGAAGAGACAAAATACTGCCATTGTGACAACATAGATGGACCTCGAGATAATCATGCTAAGTGAAATAAGCCAGACAGAAAGAGTTGAAAACCACATACTATCCCTTATATGTAGGATATAAATCTAAAAGCAACAAATGAATAGGACAAACAAACAGAGACTCATGGATATGGACAATAGACTAGTGGTTACCAGAGGGGGTAGAGGGGAAAGAGAGATGAAGATGGTAGATGGGGTAAAATGGGTAACATATGTGATGACAGAAAGAAATCTAACTATGGAAGGTGAACACACAATATAATATGTTTATAACTTACTGTTAAATTGTACACCTGAAAGTTACTGGATTTCATTAACCAATGTCACCATAAAAAATTAATAAAGAAAGAATAAAATTTTTTTTAAATAATGAAGAAAAGTTTGGAAAGCACAGCCCAGGACTTTGAGACCTGATGGTGGACCTGCTTGCTCCTGGAATGCCTATCCCTCCACAGAGCACTTGCAGAAAGTAAAGCATTCATAAATAAACTCATTTCAATCTCAGGTGACCCCTTAAAAATCCCCACTTTCCCCTCAAGACACACTAGTCTCAGGATCCCATAGAAGGTACTATAGGGCAAGAAGCAGGAAATGAAAGGCAACTCCTTGAGAAGCCATTCATCAGCAGCTGGTACATGGGAGCTGTGGGGATTCCATTTACCTGATATTCTCACACAGCACCAGAGGCTATCATGCCAGCTCTTAGGAAAATGCTAGCCAGACAAAAGGAGTCTGCAAGGCTGCCTTCCTTTCAGCCCCCAGCAGTTCCCAGCAGCCCAGGCCCCAACTCAGCAAACCCTCAATCCAAACTACCAAGGTACACAACCTAAAGGTTACTAATCAGATAAGTTGGTTGAAATACACACGCAAATGGCTGATACAATTCTGCATCTCAAATTTGAACACAATACCTGCATCCTTAGGTAGGATACAATATGGTGGTATTTCAGGCATCTGCTACAACTCATTACCAGGGTTTTGTTTGGAGTTTTGGTTAGTGTTGTTTCTAAAATATGTTGTTGGTTTGGGAGACTTTTTGTGATTAAGAAAAGATGCCTTTCTTTGTACCCTGTATCGCACCATAGCGCTATGTCACCAAGTTGCCTATGTATAGAGCTATCCTTGGTAATACTTCTTGATTAAAAAAGTGCTAAAATCAAATTAGAATGTCCCAAAACAGAGCCCAGCACAGAATAATCATTCAACAGATGTTTATAGACTGTATGTAAAGCATGTTTCCTTAAGTCTAGGTTGTTACTTACCTTTAATTTTACAATAGAGAAAACAAACTGAGAGGACTGTATTTCATGTTACCTGCCTAAGTCACTCAGCACATGCTCTGGCTCCCAGCTGTGCTTCCAAGAGGCATAAGGAATGAGGGTTCACAGTGACTCCCTTGTCTGGGCTAGCACACATACGTGTAAGCTGTATCATCCATCACAGCCTCTCTGTAAGCTATGTCCCTGCAGCTCAGTCAGAGGAGACAGCCTAAGAAACTGCATCAAGTGCAGAAAGGGAGGCCTGGAGATGCTGGGCACTGGGAGAGCAATTCAGCTGAACCCTGGGAAGAGGCAGTTAGATGTGCAGTTGTAATTACAGAGAGCAGGATCTTTATTTACACTTTTTCTTTGTTCATGTCTTTAATGAGCTCCTGCTAATGGCCCATGTGGATTGAATAGGACTTAACTGCACTTTCTACACCTTGGCATTCTTATGAGCCAATTAGAAGAAACTGCTCATTGCTTAGTATAGCAAATGGCATGCTCATTATGCTGAACAGGTGCCTCACCAATAATAATGATCTTTAGAGTCTCCTATAGGCAAGACACAAAGAAGAAATGTAAAGACAGTGAAAAGACAGCTCTGTGCTCTGCTAGTGACAACTGCTGGTTGCATGATGCCATCATTCGAATCCTCCACCCTCACCTAAGCAAATCACTCTCTTTGCTCTTTCAACCTTCTACCTTCTGCACTAGCTAAAAAATATGCTACTTCCATGTCCTCAAGAGGCACAACAGGAAGAAAACCACCACTTTCCTCCCTTCTTCCTATAAGTTAGGCACTGAGCTAGATGTCTTCTATACATCTCTCATGTAGTTCTTACTAAAACATTATGAGCTGGAAATAGTACTCCTGTTTTACAGATAAGAAACTGAGGCTGTTGGTTCAGTGCAGTGATTCTCAAACTTTTGAGGACCTCAGAATTATGTGAAGGTCTAAGTAAAACAAATTACTGGTGCCACACTCAGAGTTTCTAATTCAGTAGGTCTGGGGTGGGACCAAGAATTTGCATTTCCAACAAGCTCCCAGTTGCAGCTGATGCTTCTGGTCCTAGTTCAGATTTTGAGAGCCACTGGATTAGAGGGATGCATATGAGGTAAGGTTCAACACAGACCAAAATTCAAATATAAACCCTTCTTATTTTCATCACAATAATGGGCATGTCACAAAATCTGCCTGAGTTTTGACTCTAAAATGGAGATAATGGCATCTACTTTACATTGTTGTTCAGAGAATTAGCAATAATGTGTGTAAAGGACCAAAGTAGAACCCACATAGGAGGTGCTCCTTAGGGTGCTACTGCTATAGGAGAATTTTGTCATCTAGCTGCTTTGCACTGAGTCAAACATGACAGCCAGAATTGGAACCCAATTCTTGCTCCAAAGCTTGGCTCTTCTCCTACTGAGGCCTCCTGAACTCTCTTATCCCTACCCTTTGTCCCTGAAATCCTGATGCACTTAAAGACATACTACGAAAAGGTACTCATGATTCTAAACAGTGCTGATCAACCATATTTTCTACTTGCATCTTACTCCCCATGAAACTGTATGTCCCTTGAGAGGGAACCAAGCTTTTTACTCTGCAAGAAGGCTGACATAGATCTCCCATGATAGTCCTGGAGCAGGAGGCCTTCCCTAACAGTCCCACTCCCTTCTGTTCACAGAAGGCCCATCCTTTGTCCTCAGTTGCACCTGTGTTTGTGAAAGCTTCTAACATGCTACATGGTCACCACACATGCACATGCAGACACACACACACACACACACACACACACAACTGTAAGTACTATAAGAGTAGGTCTTCAGTGAGTATCTATTAGTCCCTAGTCAAGATCATTTGAAAGATTTTCTTCTTTTCTGTAATGGCTAATAGAAAATTCCAGAAGCAAGGATATGACCTGATGCTATCATTGCTGGTATTAAATTATTAGCTAGGGTATCTATACATCTGTTTACCCAAATAGTTCTCAGTTTCAGCTGAGCTGTCCTATTCACCTAGGACAGGTCTATGTCCCATGTAATAACATTCTGTTTCACTCTCAAAAGTGTCCATATTTTGAGAATAAGTTATATGGCCACTTTCTCAGTAGTCTAAATGAGAGCTGGTGACAACAAAGCTTGGGTATCCAAAAGCAAGTTATTCAGAACTCCAAGGTCCCAGCAGGGCACATTTCTCAGAAAAATAAAGGATTCTTCTAGAAGACTGGCAGTGAGAGAGAAATTTAGAGATGCAAAGTCTCTCATCTCACCTCCCAACCCTCTGCCCTTCACAGCTTTAAAAGCAAGTACAAAACATATACTCAATCTCACTTGTCATTTCTGAGCCAGAAAGGTCATTGCCCAAAATTATGGGCTGCTTCTAAGATGTTGAGGACCATGGGCTGAGGATGAAGTCTTTCCTATTATAGTACCTGACACCTTAAGGAAGTAAGGCACATTCATCAATGGTTTACTGTCCCCTGCTCTCTCTCTCCACTGCACAGTCTATAAATTAGAGAATGAGAGGGAGATGGAGAAAGGAAAGCAGAATTGCTATTTAGAGTAAGGTCACCCTATCCCCACCCTACGTGAACTTTCTTCCAGTAAAGCTATTGGGGCAGCTGGGAAGGTGGGAGCTGCATATGAAGGCTGACTTTGCCAGCCTGCCTAGATTTGTGCCAACTGGCCAACACATCCCTCAGGCAAGACATTTACACATTCTCCAAGTGTTTGGGGGTATACCCAAAATGGGGAATAGATAGGGAAATACTGGAGAAGTCTACAATCAGCAGTCTAGTTCGGACAAGATTAACACACACATGAAATGTGTAGAGCAAAGTCCAGTCCTCATGGACTTTTTTACTGGATTGAGTGGAAACCTTCTGATATTCAAAATGTGTCTTAGCTCAGACTGCTTTAACAAAATACCATAGACTGAGTGGCTTGACCAACAAACATTTCTCACAATTCTGGAGGCTGGAATCTAAGGCCAAGGAGCTGGAAGATTCCGTGTCTTATGAGGACCCACTTCCCAGGTTATAGACAGTCATCTTTTGGCTATATCTTCACATCACCTTTCCTTGGTGACTAAGCATACAGAACAAGAAGGAGAACCTTTATATCTTTCCCTCTTCTTAGAAGGGCACTAATTCCATGATCAGATCTTACTCTCATTACCTCATCTAAACCTAATCACCTCCTAAAGGACTCATCTCCTAATGCCATCACATTGGGGTCAAGAGTTTCAACACATGAATTTGGGAGAGACACAAACATTCAGCCTATAACAAAATACTTATATCAGGAGACTAGTCATTCAACAAATATTTATTGTGCACAACCCCTGTAATAGGCTCTATTATAAGCACTGGAGAAACAGTAATGTCTATAAGAAAGTATCTGCCCCCATAGAATATAAATTCCAGTGGAAGGGGTCAGAACTGCTCAGCAGCAGCTAGTGCAGCAGCCAATATGTTCATGGACTTTCATGCAAATCAAATCCCCCAGAATCACAGTATTGGACACCATTCTTTTGTAGGTACAGTCAGAGTGTTTCACCTTCATTCTTTTTATTGCCACTTTTGTTGCTCGCCAAACCCAGTATTAACCAGGCATGGGAAAGAAAGCTGTCAAAGGTACTGGAGAGAACTTTTGGGGGGTTGTCTCACCTGTCATTACAACTGCTCTAGCTTTACTACCTAACAGCTCTGATCTCAACTCATAGATTCTGAACAAAATTTCCCTGTAGGTAAGTTCCAGGTCCCTCTGGGCTTAGCAGGACAGGATGATAATATGCTGCTTAGCATATTATCATCACTTCGAACTTTCAGCTCATAGATTTGAAACCATCATTAGTCACATTACCCCTTCTGGAGGAAAGGGAAACTGAACAATGAAGTGTTCAGATGACTTACTTAAAGCAGCCACTGTAATTTCTACACTGCTGAAAAAGGTTTCCATTCACCCTAGTCCTTTTCATCAGCATTGGGAGTAGTATAGTATCATAGCAGGTCCAAAGCTTTGGGGACAACAGACTTGAGGTCACACACTGATGTGACCTTGGGCAAGTTACATAACCTCTCTGAAACTTTGTTTCCTCATCTGTGAAATGAAAGCAGAAGATTTACAAGTTTATTAAACTACTGTATGCAAAGTGCTCAGCACAGAACAATCGCAAAACAGTTGATACTGACTGAAATGTTAATGCTACTGTCATTGTTGTTAATAACCGTCACTAGTGATCACAGGAAACATAATCCTGCAGACATAATTTTACAGACATATCCCTTAAAATAATCTTAGTATGAACAGCATGAGGTAATATGTATAAAAGGCAACTGTAATCTATAACCATGGATGGTCGAAGAACATTTGAATAATCTCATCATAAATCCATACTCCAGAAGTGAGTAAGGTCTTGCCTTTCACTGTTTTTATCTACATCTGTACCAGAGGGTATATTCATTAGCCTAACGGATAAGAGATAGCACAATGTGTCAAAATGTCAAATATGACTAACATAAATCAGAGATCTTACCCAGTATCAAGACTTACTAAAAATTTCAAGGATACAAGTAATTGGGAGGCAAGGGCAAAGCAAAGAGAGGTCTTGGACCCCAACATAGCTCCCCAGGTCCTTCCTTGCTAGATCAGCAGGCACTTTGAGGTCTCTAAGTATTGCATGTTGTTCTATCACTTCCCTTATAAAAGGGAAATGTTTAGGTTATAAAACATCTGTTTTTACACTCAAATTGTCACATAACATAATGACACTTTCCAGGGATTCATGAGCCATAAATCCATAGATTCCAAGTTTCCTTACCATAAGTAATTTTACACAGATTAGCTACATCCTGCTAAAAATTATTCGCATAAGCTACCATTAGTGTTACTATTAGTGGCTTGCCAGGAGGTCTGAAATTGGCATGTTTCCAAGAGTTTTATCTACCTTCTTCCTTTCCCAGAGCATCTGAACACCCCTACAAGAAAAGAGAGGACAAGATTGCAGGCCTGTTATTAACCATCCTTTCCTCAGTATTGGAAACACATTTTCACTGATTACATAAATGGTGCTCAAGAAACCTGGCTGGCTGGAAACACTGACAGGTATTAGAACACTTGCAAAATGAGGTGTAAGAAATAAACTGTCAAACCCCACAGGCTTTGCCTGTGAAACAGTGGTCCAGGTCTAGAGTGTGCACTCCCACTGCCATCAACTTAATATAGGATTCTGTCACCTGACCAGAAAGTTTTCTGGTTCCACCATGAGGATACTGTGGCCTCTGCCTCCAAGTAGAGCTTTCATACAAGGTGCTTGTCAAAGAGCTAAGAATGGGGTTTATACTTGACCTGAGTTTAGAGAAAGAGGTAATAGAACTTTTCTTTGCTGCTTCCAATCAATATAGCTTGGTAATAAATGTACTACCTATAGCAGAACTAGATGTGAGACTTGTTTTCATTCTAATTCACCACCTAATGTCAAAAGGGCGGGGGAGGGAGGTAGTGTCCCACCTTCCTCAAAACATCAAATTTGCCAAAGACCTTAGCAATTATCAAAAGGACTAATTAGACAAGATCAGTTGGCAGAGAAATTTGGAAACCCTCATCCTTGTGCTGTTCTGCCACTATCTAGCTGTGTCACTTTGGCCCAGACAATGACCTCAGTTTCCTCACTTGGATTAAATCTTATTCAGATCTCTGTTCAAACAGCGATTTTCTCCTTGTTCTGACAGCATTGTATCCTACTAGAGAGCATTATAATAAAAAATAGGGAAGGATGGAGGAAAAGAGAACAACCATTTGCTCAACTGAAAAATGAGCAATGATAGAGGAAAACAAACTATTGTCATGTGGTTGTAGGAAGAGGGGAGGTCTGGACAGAGAAGAAGCTTGTTCTTCAATGTTCCTCTCTTGTCTTTGAGGATGTCTTTGAAACAAGGGACATGAGGAAATCCAACTAAGGAGAAGAAAAGAAAACTGTTAATATCTATGGTGATTATATAAATTATTGTCTAAACCAGGATTCTTTTGATAGTGCTAGGGTACATTATGAAGAATTTCTTCAGAGCAGGCATAAATTGTAACTGTCCCAGGCATGTCAGAATGAACGGTAGCCTGATTCAACGCTGACCCCGTCTGCATATTGACATATAAAAGTTAGCCTTGCACTTGATGGTTCCTACCACAGGGGAGGATTAGCAAAGGTAACTATTGTTTCCTTCAAAGTATTTACTTTAAAAAATAAAAACATTCAAGCAAATATGGAAATAAAAAAGGTAACTTACTACTGTCATATTTTATTCTTAATTATTATTTTAGTTTAATTGATGGTCTTAATTTATCTTTTGTCCTTGATGAATAACTTCAACCCAAAAGGAAAAAAAAAGAGAGAGAGAGACTTCCCCTGACCAATGGCATGAATATTTTAAATAGGCAAATGAAAATATTTTTCAAGCCTTAATAGAAAGTTTACTCAACTAACCAAACTCCCTTTCTTATCACAGTCACCATTAAAAATTAATCTACAAAGTTCAGCTTTTGAAATAATTAGAGAAAGTACTACCTTGCTTTAGGAAAAATATATATATATATTTGTGAGAGCAAGACAAAACAGAGTGAAACTCCTAAAAGGGGTATAATGTAAATGCCAAAGATAAGAAATGGTTAAATTCTAATGCATTCATATAAGGAGAAATTGTATTACTATTAAAACTAATAATTTAAAAATATGCTAACATAGAAAGGTTTTCATATTATGTTTAAAGAAGGTACTTTGAAACACATCAAGTATTTTTAAATCTAGGAGTTCATAATAATACCAAAAGAAAAAAATCAGAGTTCACTTTTGGGGGATGATGAGGAACCAACCATTATTTAGAAATCTGAGGCATAAAGGAAATTAACTGAGCATTAATCTTTCCCTTCCCATGTTAATTATGCCTATGGGTAACCAAATAGTTGGTAAGGGGAAATTTATCTTTACAGAATTATTTTAGCCAATAAACAAACAAACAAAGATGGTAGGACTAGAGTATCACTATTTTATACCTTCCAATGAATTTATACATGTATTAGTTTTCTATAGCTCCCCTGACATAATACCACAGAATGAGTGGCTTAAAAAACAGAAATTTATTTCCTCACAGTTCTGGAGGCTAAAAGTCCAAGGTCATGGTGTTGGCAGTGTTGGTTTCTTCTGAGGTTTTTCTCCTTAGCTTATGGATGGCCAGCCAGTCGTCTTCTCCCTGTGTCTTAAAATGGTGGTCCCTCTGTGTGTGCCTGTGTCCATATCTCATTTTCTTATAAGGATACCTAATAACCTTTTAGATGATTAATTTCAACTTAACCATCTATTTAAATACCCTATCTCCAAATATGGTCTCATTTTGAGGTACTGTGGGTTAGGACTTCAACATATGAATTTTGAGAGGGACACGGTTCAGCCCTAACAATAGATCTAGGAAACATTACAAAAAGAGATACCAGACATCAAGTGCCTCCTGAGGTATGTATACAATGTCATTTATGAAGACTTAACTAGTAAGAATAAAATCTGAATTTGATCAAGATTTGAGATCTAGCAATTCAGAGGAACATTATAAATGACACCATGGAGAAAAAATCAGTAAAATTTAGACTTAAAAAGTCCATAAAACAGATGATCAAGTTTTTTCAATAAACAAACTACAAGAGAGAAAATAGAGGAGTAAGCTGTGGGTTGAAAATATTTAAGAAATAATCAACCAAAGGAACCAGTCACAAGTACAACTCGGTCATGATTCAAACAAATAATTATAAGACAGAGAAATTTTAATAGTGACTGAATATTTGAGATGTTTAAGTTATTGCCATTAATTATTTAGGTGTGACAAGGGTATTGTCATTTCTTAATGGCTTCTGTCTTATAAAGATAAATAAGAAGATATTTACTGATTGAATGATATGATGGCTAAGATTTTCTTCAAAATAATCTGGGATAAATCGAGGTACAGATGAAGCAAGATTAACCATAAATGAGATTCAATATATTATTTAGTCTATTTTGTATGTGTTTAAAATTTTCTATAGTAAAAAGATTTTTTAAGTAAAGGCAGGGAGACAGTTTCAAGCATTTATATTGCAATTCTATTACAGGAAAGAGTGAGGAGGACACACACATACACGTGCAAGAGCTTAGAAAGAAAAGCAAATGATAACTCATTAAAACCTCTAGAGACTATCCTTGGGTAGCAGAATCAGGAGTAATTTCACTATTTTTACACCATTCTTTGTTGTTTACAATTTTTAATGAGTATTTATTTTTTACCGTAAGGAAAAACAAACTATTGCCATTATTTTTAAAAAGTCTTTGTATAAATAAAAGGTCTGCTGCCTTCAGTTCCTCTTGTGAGTGGGAATTCTATAGTTAGGCTAACAGATATAAGCTATTGCTTCACTAATCCTTCTTGTTTCTAGAGTTTGGGGCTATTAAGGCACATTCCCCCATGGAGTAATATAACATCTGAGATAATGCAAAACCAACATTTGAATGGCGAAAATAGCATGTTTCACAGGAATGCCAGAAAGAGTATAATTATACTCATTAAATATGAAGCATGTGAATTCCAAAGATTACTCAATAAATGATGTTATTTAACAAAATAAAATTGGATATGAATTGACCAAAATTAGAGTTTATTTCTCTTCTGCAAATTCCATCTGTGGACCCCAAGAAGAAAGATTCATTTGATGTGAACTATGAGAAGGAATTTATCTGTTGAGATGAACTTCTTATGGCCAACCAGGGGCCCACATTTTATAAATAAGAGCCTAGTGGCCATTTGCTGACAGGGCTCCTCATGTACTCTATACATCAGGAAGAACCTCAGACTGAATCCCTGGCTTCCCGCGCTATACCTGCTTGGTTGAGCCATCTGAGCCAACAACTGGAGGAAAATTCTGTTATGTCTTTTGACCTGTGCTGTTCAATCAGAATTGCTCCATAACAACCAATCAGAACAGATAATATCAACCAATTAGAACTGTGCTATTCAGACAAATCAAAAGTATATGAATTTAGAGACCTCATTTACATAAAACATACCTAACAGAAAATTTCCATTTAAAAGAGCACCTCTCCTTTGTCTCAGGAGAGCACACTTTTGATATCTACCAGAGGCTACATTTCCCCAGTTTGCAAATTAATTCACCTCAATAAAGTCTCTTCTTTTCTCCATGCCAAATCTATATGTTGAAGCTCTAACCCCCAATGTGATTGTATTTGGACATAGGGCCTTTAAGGGATAATTAAAGTTAAATGAGGTTATAAGGGTAGGGCCCTAATTTGATATGACTGGAGTCCTTACAAGAAGAGGAAGAGATGCCAGGAGTGTGCCTACACAGAGGAAAGATCATATGAGGACACACCAAAAGAGAGCTGTCTGCAAGCCAAGGGGAGAGATAGTACCAGAAATCAACACTGTGTGCCTTAGTCTTGGACTTCCAGCTTCCAGAACTGCAGGGGGAAAAAAAGATGTTGTTTAAGCACCCAGTCTGTGGTGTTCTGTTATGGCAGCCCAAGCTGACTACAGTAACTGCAATTCACACTTCTTCACTTCACAGGAAGTATTTCACATTTCATCACTTCCATACACATCTTTATTCTCCAAGAATGGCCATGGAAACTCACCTTGCCTGCCCCCACCACCTCGTGGATTCTCCTGCCAAATGTACTGTGTCTGAAATGCCCAAACTTAGTAACATAGCTAGCCCAGGCAGAGCCTTTGGTGAATGAGAAAAGGGCCTCTTGTCTTATTCAGTACAGCTCTGAGGGAGTGCAGCAGGATGAGGAGACAGTACTTTTGGGATAATCAGAAAATGGTGCCCCTTCCTCTGTGCAGACTCAGCCTCATGCCCAGTACACAGCCAGAAAGCAGAGCCCTGCTGGTTGACTTGGCCTGATGTCCTTGTGCAACCACATGCAGAGTTCTACCCCAAACCCTTGACCTTCCTGTTCCAGGGCCAGCCTCTTACCTCGGTCCAGGGCAGTTCCAATGGGTGAAGATGGCAGTCAGAATAGACACAGAGAGAGTCAATTCCCAAAGTTTCTCCCCCTCATTTCACACCACCAGCTCCAGCCCTAGCCCCAGCAGCAGCCTGAAGCCATGGTCCACACTCACTACCCACTGCAGAACCTCAGCCTAGGCTAGATCTGGGTATTCTTGTAGATAGTGCCCCCTTTATCACTTTTGCCCCCATGTGTCTTTGTCATCCTGTGCAAAGTAAAGAGGTGAATGATTTAATATCCCCTGAAGCACTTAGGAGGGAGCTTCTTACATTATCTGTTTCTTAATTGTTGATAGACAGTTTCCCTGGGAGGCTTTCAGGGTCATTGAGAAGGGGAGGGGGCCATCACCTATTAGCTCCCCAGTGGCCCCCACCTCCAAATAGGGACTGTCAAAGCTCTTTAAAAAGAGTCACCCATGCAAAATTAACATCTTACTGTTACCCTACTGGTAACTTCCATTCAAAGGGATGGCCCATGTAAGTACAGATTGAAGATTCTGACTCAATATTAATTTTTAAAAAGAATGAAAATGCACCAATGCTGTCATGGGAAAATATAAATTCAGAGTAAAGGTAATAACTGGGTTTCCCTTGGCTCACCTAGCCCCTTTCATTCTGTTCATAAACAGCTCATAGCTGATCTCTACTCCTCTGATACCACATCTGAGGATCAAGAATGAGGGTGACATACTTCATCTTAGCTACTACAGTGGACTTGGCTAATCAATGAACAACAAACTCTGCTAAAAGCTCAGTAGGATTTGAAAGGCAGTTTTGTAAAAAACTTACAGCTAAAACAGCTTCCTCAACTCTCTGTCACAGTGCCACTGCTATTGCTTTATTATTTTGGCTTCATTCTTGGCCCTTCTAAAATTCATCCATTTCTGGGAGCAATGGCATAAGGAAATCTTACCACCACACAGCATAGGGCAGCCATTAAAGCAATGGGCTTTCAGGACAATTTTAGGGATTCAAAGCCTGGCTCCACCACTTACTGGTATGCAACCTTGGGAAGGCTACTTGCCCTCTTCTTGAGTCCCATTGCCTCGTTTGTACATTGAGAATCATCGGTACTTTCTTCATAGGCTTGTAGAAGTATGGGGTGAGGTACTATGTAAGTTTGGTTAGCATAGTGATTGACATGCAGTAAGCAATCAATAAATGCTAACGATCATCAGTCTTTAATTCTCAAGTATAAATTAGTCTATCAGCTCTGTTTCTTAGAGGATGACAGAAATTTAGACATGTTTGGTGTTAAACTAACTAACCAAAGTCAGTGATTTCAGCCTCTCCTGGTTGTCACTTGCATTTTCTCTAATGTCACCCCCTTTCAGACTGATGCC
Source organism: Macroglossus sobrinus (assembly GCA_004027375.1). NCBI lineage: Eukaryota > Metazoa > Chordata > Mammalia > Chiroptera > Pteropodidae > Macroglossus > Macroglossus sobrinus. Next base: position 531,259 of record PVKZ01000788.1, on the reverse strand, counting down.
ACCCTCTTTCCCTCCATAATCAGCTATCCTCACTGCAATGCCATCACTTCCCTTCTGTTCCTTGGGGGCCTAGGTCCCACATATAGGTGAAAAATCTTCACTTGGTCCAAAATTTAGTGAAGTGGACCTTGGTTTTGACTTGAAATTGGAATATAAGGCAGAAAATACTGAGAGTTGTTGAAAAACCAAGTCCAGAGCACTCCAATGAGGGCAAGGTGAATATGGCTGAAATCCTTGCCCTCTCAAGTGGCTGTAAATTTGATTTAATCAAAAAGGCATAGGTTAAGGATTTAATGGAAACCCATCTCCAGTTTGGAAAAGAGAGTAAAAAGAGAGCAGTTATTGACATTTTTGCTGCCTAGCAGGAGATGCATGTCTGGCCCAACTGAGTGAATCAGGGAATCTATCAGCATTGGAAAATGGATGAGGCACCAATCAATCTCTCTCCCACTAAAATGGAACTGACAGCAACCCATCAAGCTGTTCACTAAGTGAATACCACTCTGCTCCTGGACTTACAGAGCCAATACAAACAAAGCTGAGCTGGAACATGTTTGAAAATGTATAAGTATTTCTTCTGTCCTGTCTCTGATATGGGCAGCCTTCAAGATTTGAAGCTGAATCTCCCTAGCACATAGATGAATATGTGTTCCTCTGCAAATTATCTGACGATAGCAGGAATCCTCAACCCATTCCAAAATACCTCCTCTACCATTTGAGCCATTGCTTTGAGTTAATTTCAGGTGGTCTACCTTCCTATTGCTCTTTTTAAAATTATAAATATTCTGAAGTGATAATAAAATTAAATATTAGAAATTAATGACAGAGGGTAAATTGGTTATCCGTTTTCTTTTTCCATGATGGTGAGTCAAAAGATAGTTCTGAGGGAAGGGATTTGGTGTTCAATGGAACAGTAGAGAAGGCCACAGACCCACAAAGGCTATGCTCTCCCTAAACAGTGTTAAGTTGTTTCTGAGGAGCCAGCTAGGGACTACATTTCCCAGCTCTCCTTGCATTTGGGTGGAACTTTATATCTTGCCAATGGAATGTGGATGGAAGTGATATATGTCACATCCAGACTGACATGGTTAAGTATTAGGTGCATGATTCTCCACACCCTTCTCACCATCTGCCAGCTGGGTGACACCAGGCCTGCCTTATTGTAGCACAAGACCACAAAATCATCATATGAAAGTATCTGAGGTCCCTGAATCACCCTTGGAAGAGGACTAACTGACTCAAGATGGATTATGATAGTAGGTTTTGAAATAGTTTGTACAGCCATTATTATCACTTCTAGGGAGGGGAATTAGCAGAGAACAGGCCTGTGTGTGGTACTCTCAAAGATATGGTTGTGGGGAGTGAGGGCCATGGGCATGTTAAGAGAATGAGAAAGGTGCACCAAAAGTTATTCATGCTATGGTCAGGAACTGCCAAACTATAGTCAAGTCACATCAGTTTACTTGACAGAAGGAACAAGAATCCAATGACCCAAATAGGAGTTGTTTTGTCAGAGAAACTCTTTTCTGTATTTGGTTAAGAGTGATGGATTGTTTTAATTTTTCTTTTGTTTTTAATTTGACTTTCACAAGATTTGAAAAACCATTCCAAATAAATGTCGTTTATCCCTAAGCTTCTCTGCATACTTTAAAATAAAACTCCAATAAAAGGCTCTCTTCAGTCCACATACATGTGAATATATGCATTTCAGTAGTTTTTGAACCTCCAAACTGAGATTTGGACCAAGTGGTAGAGTGAGGTAAAGCAAGGTCATTGATGAAAAACATTTTACCCTTTAGTCTCTTGCTCCTCGTGTCTGTCATATGGCACACTTCCTATGGGCAAGGAACTATTCTAGGAATTTGGCTTAGATAAGTAAATGTCTGTTGAATGAACAAATAAAAAACTATCCAAAACTATTCATATTCTCTGTCAATAAGTCAAAATATCTTGTGAGTGGCTTCTATGCAAGCAAGAATCCCCCAATCTCCTTTCTCTATCAATGCTGGAGTCGGGGGATAGGGTGTGAAAAGTAGAAACAATCTCAGACAAAATTCTCTTACATCATAGTTTTGGTTCAGGGTTGACCCATATCTGAACCTGTCCACTCTTTCCACTGACAATTTCAGCCCCAAGCCTTTTAGGGTGTCTGCACATGAATTCACTTGGTCCTTTCTCTAATGACAGCTTTTTAAAGTCCTCATTGCTAATTCTCTAATATCCTCAGTGAAGTCCTAACACACACACATGCGCACGTGCACACACACACACACACACACACACACACACACACACACACAGTGCGTTAGATAGTATTGAACATTCTAATAATCAGTGTCCTGGAAAGGAAACAACAGAAAACAATTCTAGCTTAGTTAAGCAGAAAAGGAATTTATTTGTAGTGCATTGGCTAGCTCACAGAATCGAAGGAAGTTTGGAGAATCAGGTTCAGAAGAGAGAGAAGAACTAAGGGAAATAAGGCATTGAGAAGATCATACATTGAGAATAATCTTCTTAGAACACCATCACTGAGACCGTTGTCACTGGACTCTCATCTATCTCTGCCAGAGAATAATTTCTGCATATCTTGTGAAACTGTCATTAAGTTTCAAAGTCCTATGCAGGAGCATTCAATCAACTAAGGCAAAGTCACTCGCCTGCACCTAGCTACCAGGGAGATGGAAATGTTATAACTGTCCCACTCCACTTTCTGAAACAGGCTATTTGGAGACTAGTATGTCAAAAATAATATATCTGTTGCAGTCCCTCCCTTTGGCTCTTTGCCATTTTCTCATACTTATCTTTCTACCTTTAAGCATCCTAAAAGTTTCCTAACACAATACAACTATCCTTTAAAATACTGAAAGTCCTTTAAACTCTCCCCCAAAGTGAAACATATATGGTATATCAATAACTCTATCCGGCTCAAAGATTTCCAGATTATATATATTTTGCTTCCAGTTCTGTTGCCATCCTGTTCTGATATTCAGTATCTTAGATATTAATTGTAAAAGAACCATCATCAAAACTATAGTCAATAATGAGTGAAAGGAAAAAGAAAGGAAATTAATTATAATTATAAATGTACATATTAAAAGACAAAACAAAGAATTAGTAGAGAATACAGTCTGTGCTTCTGAAACATGGTAGTGATATCTCCTGACCTTCATTGTTCACTTTTTGTTCTCTTGCACTCTGGCACCTGTTATAAGCTATTGACCCTTTTTCCTAACAATACACCCTCACTGTCTTTCTTTGGGAATGTGTTATATCATCAGCACTGTGCCATACTCTAGCCCACAGGAATATTTCCCATATCACCACCATCCAGGATATTATACTCACCCACAGTACTGATGACATCATACTGGTAGAATGCAGAAATCAGAACATTGCACTCCTACCAGAAAATTTTGTAAATATGCAGAGTCAAAAATAAACACCATCAAAATATTTGGGCTTGCCGTCTCACTAAGTTTCCAGGTCCTGATGATCTAGAACATTAATTTCCATCCCTGTGAGTCTAGGATATTTCAGTTTAAAAGTTTTAGAATTCAAGAGAGGAATAATTAACCAGAGGACACGACAAGAATGGCCTCTTTAAGACATGTACATCCTAATTCCTGGAGCCTGTGAATATATTTGATTACATGACAAAGAAGAATTAAAGTTAATAATCAGCTGACCTTCAAAAAGGGAGATTATTTTGGATTATCCTGGTGGGCCTAATTAAAGTCATATTATTAAATTTCAATAATTCACAGCTTTTATTTTAAGTCCTATTTATATGCCACACTAGCCAGGTTTGATAGAAATCAAGACTCTGATGGTGCACTAATCTTTGTAATTCTCCTAGAATGCAGTATTTCTTTGGTTTACTATTTTACTAATGAAGAATAGTTCTAGAGGATTTTATTTGACCATTCATCACATAATATCCTTGACTTCATGGGTCAAGGAGACAACATGAAGATTCTAGCATATATATATATATATATATATATATATATATATATATATATATATACTCACACAATGGAAAAATAACATCAGGCTGTGGATTATTGTAAAGGAGAGTAAACTCAGGCCACAATCCATAAACCTAACTTCTTTAACCTCCCAACAAAACCAGTAAATGACACTGACATTCTAATTCCACAGAAATTGGCCTTATAGTGGAACTAGTGTTAATAATAATTCCTCAAAATGATTGAATTTTACCCTACCCCCAGTGCATAGTTACTTCCATAGAAAGACACAGTCTATTCACAAAAGGTTTGAAGAAAGAATCATAGTAAGCACTTGTGATGAAAAAATTGTATGTACTTGTGATGCTACTGTTGTGTCCTCCATCTAGGATACCCATCTTCCCTTTGATTTCCAGAGCTTAGGTCAAGAAGCTGACTTAGGGGCAAGTGTTAGTTAAGGCCCATAGCTTCATCATCACACTTTTAGAGAATTTTTGTTTGCTTCCTTTATAGATCAAATAGAGTGTTGGTGAGATGACTGACCATTTTAATTGTAGAGTGCCTAACATTAACGAGCTCCCAGAGTGAGCCAGAACATTCTAATTACTACTCTTGCTACATGCTAGCCATAATTTATTAACTATGTTGATTCTCTTAAAAGTACCTCTGCCATTGCAGAATTCTCTCACCTTGAAATCAGCAGAAACCCATTTCAGCTACAATGTCTCCTTCCAACAGACAGAAGAATCCCATTACAGTGCTTTTTAAAGACAGTAATAATCCCTTCTTACCAATCTATTTCATAATATCTTAAAGAAAAGTAATGTCTAGATCCTCTTGAGGAGCATTTTCTGTGCCACTCTTAGTCCCAAGAAACCAGGCCCCTTGTGCTAGACTCTGTACCCGTAAGGACCCTGTTCTAGTCTTCTTCTGACTGTGCCCTGCTCCGTGGAATGAGGTCTCTCATAGGTTACAGTGGAAACTGTCAGTCAAAACCGCAGTTTCATCTGAAGTTTCCCTTTTTTTTTTCGTGGGGTGGGGATAGATATGCTTCCAGGTTCACTTAGATGGTTATTGACAGGCCTCTGCCCCTCATGGTATGGGTTTATAGAGTGACTCGCAATATGGTAGCTTATTGTCCCAGAGCAAGGAATCTGAGAGAGTGAAAAAGTTCCCAAGTTGGAAGCCACAGTATTTTTATACCCTAATCTCTAAAGTTACATTGTGTCTGCTATACTCTGTTTATTGGAAGTACTTCACTAAATCCAGCCCAATACAAGAGGAGGGGATTACACAAGAATGTGAGTGAATATCAAGAGGCTTGTATAGGTAATCTTAGAGGCCTCTAGCATAAGTGGAGGTTAGGAATATTTCTTAACAGAAAGGGTATTTATACAGGTGATAAAACAACAAAGTTTCACATGTATCTAGGTAAATTCGGTACCTAAAACTAAGAAAATCAATATAGACCCTGAAAAAACTAAAGAGGTTACAGGACAATTTTAGAAGTTATCCATCCCATTTTTGCTCCATTCTTGTTTAGTTCCTGTGACACTTGTGCAGGCCTGGCCATGTGTAAGTGTACACAGTGCCCACATGGTGTGATCTGACAATCACGAAGAAAGTAGGTCTCCTGGGGCCAAAGGGGCCTCTACCCCTAGCTTCCATGTTTTTACTCTTTTTTAATAACACTTTTTACATTTCAATATTATAAAGATATTCTTTGAGCATATGACTCTTGATTTAAGGTGAACACCTCTGAGTTTGTTAACATGGAAAATTTTGTCAGTCATTAGGATCTTGCTATAAATTTGGTAACTCAGATCATTTCTAGAACATGCTTTGATTGTGGAAGAAATGAATAGGAAAAAATAAATACCATTTATTTTTTAGAGATGTTCATGAGATGGTGATTCCATCCAAAGGAAGAGAAGGAGCATTGAGAGGAGGTAGATCAAAGGAAACTTTATTTTGTTCATCATTGTTCCCACAGTTTTGAGTCAACAACAAATAATAATGTTTATACTTATGTTTAACTCTTGCTTTAACTGACAGTTTATCTTTGTAACAACCTAGAAAGGTAGGTATCATCTCCCCTATTTATTAGAGATCAAGTGGCTTTCTCAAGGTCACATAGCTATTTTGTTATTTAGCAGCAGAGTCAGAATTAAAACCAAAGGTTATAATTCGAATGTAATTATATTCTAATATCAATGTTCTTTCTACTAATTATCCTCCAGTCTAATAAAAGGGGAGTAACAAAACTGGAGGTGAAGGAAAACATAAGAGGTGTTTTCCAGAGTGATCACTAAAGGAAAACTCATCCATGACAAGGAAAGCTGTCACTGCTTGTGACACTAACAGCACATATAAAACAAATTCATACTTAAATGAATGGTAAACACTTTCCCATGCTCTAATCTTGAATATTCAAACTTAATTAGATGAAACATTTGGGAAAGGGCAGTTTAAGTTGAACAGGAAGTCATATAGATTTGACACTAAAGCATGCAGTCTCTGTAAGGGAGCTTTGGCACATTGTGACTTCTATAAGAAAAGTTTCCATCCCAGCAGCAATATTTTAGAGTCTAAAAGTACTTCATCATTTTCCATGGCTATTTAAGACACAGCCAAGGAAAAGTGGTACTGTGAAAGTCGTGAGTTTTAGATGACTTGTTATATTTCTTGTTTCTAGCTTTTCTTCCAAACTTGAGAATAAGGAGCCAAAGCTATGTAGCTGAAGAACAAAGGTGGCCAAACTTTTTTTGTGAATGGTCAGATAGTAAATATTTTAGACTTTGTGGGTCAGAGGATCTATATCACAATTATTCAGCTCTACTCTTCTAGGGCAAAAGCAGCCATAGGCCATAGGCAAACAAATGAATATGGCTAGAACTAATATGTACTTGAGGATCCAGAGAGTAAGCATCTTCTTAATCTTTGCACTCTGGACACCTTGCTAATCTCATCTAGTCCCAGCTTTGGGTGTGACTGTGTTAAAATAAACTTTTATTTACAAACATTGTTAGCATCATATAGCCAAATGGTAGAAACAACCTAATGTCAATCAACTGAGCAATGAACAAAATATGTTATATCTATTAATGGAATATTATTCAGCCATAAAAAAGAATGAGTGATGTTCAACAAGATGGTATAGTAGATAAATGCAGTCTTCGCCTCCTCCCATGAACACATCAAAATTACAACTAAATTATACAATAATAAACCTGGAGAACCATCTGAAGACTAGATGAACAGAAGTCCTAAATCTAAAAATACAAAGAAAAAGCCACCTTAAGACCATCCTTGTATTGAGCCCCACTCTGACACAGCCAACAAGCAGGTACCTTCTTTCTTGCATTGAGCCTTCCCTGAACATGGCCAAATCTGAATCTGCATTAGCCTAGTGAACTCCATTCATTTTATCCTGATAACTTCCTGAGATCCCAACCAAGCTAATACATGCCCAACCAGAGACTCTTTAACCAGCAGGCAGCTGGCCTTGCCTGCATTGCAGTCTTTCTTAAAAAACTCTCCAGAAGGTTGGTAGCTGGCCTCAGTGTTCCCTTTTGCTGAATGGCCCCAGGCTGAGCACTAAACCAAATCTGAATCTTTATTAACCTGATCGACATGACTTATCTATCCCACCCTGGTGATTCCCTGAGACCCTGCCTTACCCAATTCTCAATTTCCCAGGGCTCTTTCAAAGACTAAGACTTAGAGCAGCTGACAGGCAGTGGCAGGCATAGGCTTTCACTCAGCTACCCCAGGTTTGGTACTGATAGGAGCTGGCCTCAGTCCTTAGTTTGTTGTGTGACCTCTCCCACATACCTCCAGTTCCAGCATAGGAAGCTACCAACCACTGATCACTTTGTAACTCCTATCAAGTAGTCCTGAGCTACATGATAGAAGGACCTCTCAAGAAGGCCCAGAACCAACAAACACAGTCCTCAAATCACAACAGAGCACCACCCAATTAGCCTGATAAGCAGCACACCCAAAAGGTGATCTCTGCAGGCACCAAAGCCTGTTGGGGCAAATTCTGCTTTATGAGGCCAGCCTTCCACAGCAGCTCATTCACTCTGCTAGAAGTCAGTCCTCACAGTCAGTCAGCCCAAAGGTCAACCCTACCAACTGATGTGCCAATAGCAATCAAGACTTGACTAAAGCAGGAGGGCACATACAACTCACACAAGGGACACTCTTGACACTCAGGTGTTCAAAGAGACTGTGCCACTGGGCCCCACAGAACACCTACTATATAAGGCCACCCTAACAAGACTGGGAGATGTATTATATCTACCTAATACATAGAAACACAGGGAGGCAGCCAAAATGAGAAGATATAAAAACATATCTCAAATGAAAGAACAGGAGGAAACTCCAGAAAAAGAATTAAACAAAATGGAGGCAAGCAATCTACCAAAGATATTGTTCAAAACAATGGTTATAAGGATGTTTAAGGAACCTAGTGAGAACTTCAACAGAGAGTAAGCATAAAAACAAACATATAAACCATAAAAAAACACAGTCAGAAATGAAGGATACAATAACTGAAATAAAGAATATACTCAATGGAATCAACAGACAATTAGATTAAGCAGAGGACTGAATCAGTGATTTAAAAGACAAGATAACAGAAAATACCTGGAAACAGCAAAAATTAAAAGGAATCAAAAAAGTGAGGATGTTTAAGAAGCCTCTGGGACAACATGAAGCATAATAATAACATATGCATCAAAAAGGTACCAGAAGAGAAGAGAGAGCAAGAAATTGAAAATCTATTTGAAGAAATAATGATAAAAAACTTCCCTAACCTTGCAAAAAAAAAAAAAAGACTTGAAGTTTAAGAAGCACAGAGTTCCAAATATGATAAACCCAAAGAGGCCCACACTATCATATCATAATTAAAACAGCAAAGGTTAACCACAAAGAGAGGATCTTAAAAGCAGCTAGAGAAAAGCAGCAAGTTACTTAAGAAAGAGCTCTCATAAGACTGTCAGTTGATTTCTCAACAGAAATTTTGCAGGACAGAAGGAATTGACACAGTGTATTTAATGTGATAGAAAGCATGGGCATACACCAACACTGCTCTACCCAGCAAAGCTATCATTTAAAATTAAAGTAGTGATAAAGAGATTCCCAGACAAGAAAAACATAAAGGAATTCATCCCCACCATACTGGTATTACAAAAAAATATGTAAAAGAGACTGCTTTAAGAAAAAGAAGGGAGAGGGGGAAAAGGAAAAACATAAATATAAATAATAAAATGGCAATACCTATGTACCTATTAATAATCACTTTAAATGTAAATGGATTAAATTCTATCATCGAAAGGCATAAGGTAGCTTAATAGATAAGAAAATAAGACCCATGTATGCTGTCTACAACAGACCCATTCCAGATCAAAAGACATACACAGACTGTAAGCAAAGAGATGAAAAAAGATATTTTATGCAAATGGAAATGAAAAAAAAGTTGGGCTAGCAATACTTATATCAGCCAAATAGACTTTAAAGCAAAGGCTATAATAAGAGGCAAAGAAGGGCATTACATAATGATAAAGGAACAACACAACAAGAAGATATAAACCTTGTAAACATTTATATATCCAACACAGGAGCATCTAAATACATATAGAAAATATTAACTGACATAAAGAGAGAGATTGACAGAAATACAGTCATTGTAGAAAACTTTAACACCCCACTGACATCAAAGGATAGATCTTACAGAACAGAACATCAACAAGGAAACAGCAGCCTTAAATGACCATTTGATCAGATGGGTTTAATGAGTATATTTTAGAGCATTTCACACCAAAGTAGCAGAATATACATTCATTCAAAGTTTCAAGAAATACCACGTGTTAGGCCACAAAATAAATCTTGATAAATTTAAGATTAAAATTATGCCAAACACCTTTATTACCACAAAACTAGAAATCAATTACAAGAAAAAAAATTGAAAAACACATAAACAAATGGAGGCTAAATAACATGCTACTAAATAATGAATGGATTAATAATGAGATCAATGAAGAAATCAAAAGATACCTTAAGGAAAAATGAAAATGAAAACAAAATAACACAAAATCTATAGGACATAGAGAAAATTGTCCTAAGAATGAAATTTATAGTAATATAGTCCTACCTCAAGAAACAAGAAAAATCTCAAACAATCTAACTCACATCTAAAGGAACTAGAAGAAAACAGCAAAAAAGCCCAAAGTGAGTAGAAAAAAAGGAAATAATAAAAATCAGAGCAAAATAAAACAGACAAAAAAATCAATATAAAAGAACAATGAAATCAAATTCTGGTTATTTGAAAAAATAAACAGAATTGATCAATCTTTAACTATACTCCTCAAGAAGAAAAAATAAAGGACTCAAATAAAATCAAAATGAAAGAGAATTGACTAGTGATTTTACAGAAATACATAGAATTATAAGGATGTGCTACAAAAAAAATTATATGCCAAAAAATTGGATAATCTGAAAGAAATGGATAAATTTCTAAAAACATACAATATACCAAGAATTAATCAAGAAGAAACAGAAAATCTGAACAGACTGATTACTACTAACAAAATCAAATCAGTAATCCAACTACTTTCAACAAACCAGCGTCCTGAGCCAGATGGCTTTACAGGTCAGTTTTACCAAACATTCAAAGAATTAACATCTATCCAAAATTTCATCTACCAAAAAATTCCAAAATTTTAGGAGGAGGGAAGGCTCCTAAGTTTATTTTACCAAGCCATCAGTACCCTGATTCTAAACTCAGATAAAGACATTATAAGAAAAAGAAAAGTATAGGCTAATATCTTTCATAAACATAGATGAAAAAATTCTCAACAAACTATTAGCAAACTGAGTTTAGCAATACATTAGAAAAGTCATGTGCCATCAACAAGGGGCATCTATTCCTGAAATGCAAGATTGGTTCAATATTCACAAATCAATTAGAATGATACACCACATAAAAATTTAAGAAATAAAAATTATATGATTATATCAATAGATACAGAAAAAAACATTTTACAAAATTCAGCATCTATTTATGATTTTAAAAATTCTCAGCAAAGTGGAAATAGAGGTAGCATACCTCAACAAAATAAAGGCTATATGTGACAAACCCACAGCAAATACACTCAATGGGGAAAAGCTAAAAGTGTTTTCCTTAAAATCAGGAACAAAACAAAAATGTCCACTTTCACCACTTTTATTCAACGTAGTATTGGAAGTCCTACCCACCACTATCAAACAAGAAAAAGAAAAGAAAGGGCATCCAGATTGGAAAGGAAGAAGTAATACTCTCATTATTTGCAGATGACATGACACTATATAAGAAAATCCTAAAAATTTCACCAAAAAACTGCTGGAATTGATAAACGAATTCAGTAAAGTAGCAAATACAAAATTAATATTCAGAAATCAGTTGTATTTTTATATACCAATATCATATTTTAATGATGGACATTTTAATGATGTTCATTCTTCCTATAATGAACTATCTCAAAGAGAAATTAAGGAAACAATTTCATCTATAATTCCATCCAAAAATAAAATAAATAAAATAAAATAATGAAATAAAATAAAACACTTAGGTGTAAATTTAACCAAGGAGATAAAAGACCTGTCCTCAAAAATTTATAAGACATTGAAGAAAGAAACTGAATAAAATACAAATAAATGGAAACATATATCGTGTACATAGATAGAATTAACATCATAAAAATGTTCATACTACACAAAGCAATGTATAGATTTAATGTAATTCCTATCTTAATACCAATAGTATTTTTCACAGAACTAGAAAAAAATAATCTTAAAATTATATGGAGCCACAAAATATTCTGAATAGCCACAGCAATCTTGAGAAAGAACAGAGTTGGTGATATCAAACTATAGTAATCAAAACCGTGGTACTAGCATAAAAATAGACACATAGATTAATGGAATAGAATAGAGAGCTCAGAAATAAACCCATGCCTGTATGGTTATATAATCTAAGACAAAGGGGTTGAGAACATACGATGGGGTAACACAGTCTATTCAACAAATTGTGCTGGGAAAACTGAACAGATATATGTGAAAAAAAAAAGGAATGAAACTAACAATTGTCTTACACCATATACAAAAATAAACACAAAATGGATTAAAGACTTTAATACTCAAAACCATAAAATTTCTAGAAGAAAACACAGACATTAAATTCCTTGCTCTTGGTAATATTTTTTCTGATATGTCTCTTCAGGCAAGAAAAACAAAAAATAAAATAAGCAAATGGGACTACATCAAACTAAGAAAGAAACCATCAACAAAATGAGGAGAAAACCTACTGAATGGGAAAAGATAGTTCCCACTGATACATCTGATAAGGGGTTAATATCCAAAATTTAGAAAGAACTCATACAACTTAACACCAAAAAATCACAAATTAAAAAAAAAGCAGAAGACTTGAATAGGCATTTTTCTGAAAAGGGCATATGGATGGCCAATAGACATATGAAAAGATGTTCAACATCACTAATCATTAGAGAAATACAAATTAAAACCACAATGAGATATCACCTCACATCTCTCAGAATGGCTATCATTAGTAAATCAAAAAATAAGTGATGGTGAAGATGTGGAGAAAAGAAAACCTTGTGCACTGTTGGTGGGGTTGTAAATTGTACAGTCACTATGGAAAACAGTTTGGAGTTCCCCCAAAAAAATTAAAATGATGACCCAGCAATTCCACTTCTGGATATTTATCCAAAGAAATCAAAAACACTAATTTGAAAAGATATATGCACCTCTATGTTCCCCTCTTCTCACTTTGCCTTAATTGCCTTGTCTGTAAAATGGGAATAATAAGAGTTTCTATCTCATAGAATTTTTGTAAGAAATTAATGAATTGTACATATAAAACATTTAGAATAGTGAAGCAGATTGGATATTATGACTTGTAGGCTACGCTTCCCATAGGTGTTGATTCTCTTAAAGAGAACTCGATCTGTCCTAATGATGGATGTTTCAGCCATCAAAAATAGACTAGTGAGGAAAATTGAGAGGATAAGGGAGAGGTTTGGCCCTTGTCTAATCATACTATAAACAGTCCTGCTGTTCAGCCAAACTGATGACACTCCCAAGCATCTGGCTCTCTGGAGTACACGGGGCCTCTGGGGTAATGGGCAAGCTCTAGGGTACAGGCAGAGGAGCATTACTTTTCACACCTGGCCCTGCCAAGGTGGGAAAGGGGCATGTGCACCAGCCTTCAGTGCTCAGCACTGCCCAGCTGTATTTCCCATTCTATTTAGCTTATAATAGCAGATATGAAAATTTCATCAGGTTTTCTGCTTTACTCTAGTGAAATATTAAACATTTAATAAATTATTCAGCCCAGTGTAAAATACTACAAATGTTTATGAGTTTTGTCAAGAGGTAATTCAGAAGCACGTTTGTTGCAGGGCTATTTCAGGCAAAGCAATCTGCTCTAGTAAGGGGTGCCTTTTTTCTTCTTCCCTATTTATGCTCCTTAATAGGGCAATGTCTATTCTGTGATTCAGGTACTAAAGTAAGCTCTAAAAAAGCAAGAATTCTGTATATTAGCAGCTTCACACATTCCCGGGAGACTATGGGTGGGATCTGGAAGCTGTGTCTGAGCTGAAGAGAATGGAGCTGAATGGGTGGGGTCCAAACTTGAAATAAATGACACTGTGTTGGGTGTCCCCAAAAGGACCTTTTCTCTTAATTCTGGAGCAGAAATCTCATTAAGGGCTTGGGTTGTTGACCACAGGAATTTCTGATAGCCTAGGAATGCATTTTTGGTGAATTGACCAGAAGTAGCTGAATCAAGTCTGTTTTCTTAGGAGGCTGAGGTCCTTCCTTAGAGAACCCACATGACTGACAAGCTGAAAGGGTGGTTAAATGAGAGATGCCAGTTTCCCAGGAAGCTGAGACGCCTCTCTGAAAAGAGCTCCTCTTAAGAACATGTGAAGCTCTCACCTTAGTTTTAAGAAGGAATTCTGAGGTCAGCACTGTTTCTGCTTCTCTAAACCTCCCAGAGTCCAGCCTCCTGAAAAAGTATCTGGGTCAGATAAAAAGAGATGTCTCCAAGAGAACACAGAAATAGAAGCTTCACTACACTGTGCTACTCATTAGTTAGTGCACAAGCGACTCTGCTTGGGGGCCCCTCCATACAGTATGTCCTGGAAAGAAGAAAGGCACGTTGTCCTACTTTGTCACAGATCACCACACTACTCGGCACACAGGTAACAGTCAGACATAAATAGGAACACAAGACAGTGTGGAGCAACAGTGAGACTGGATGGCATGGACATTTCTAGGACAGCAGCAACAGATCTAAATGGAGCCAAGCCTCAGAAGAAAGCTGTGGGGCAACGCAACAATAATGCCTTGCAGAGCATGCCAGACAGCCCTGCTCCCCTATCTACTTTCTCTGAGACCCAAGATTGCACCTTGCCCTTCCACCTACTACCCTACCCCAGGAAGTCCTCCTGGTTCCCAGCCCAACTATTCTCCTTCACTCGTCCATCCTACCCTCCTCTCTTCTGTTTCTCTGTCTAACTCTCTGTCTCTATGTCTGTGCACATGTGTCTGTATGTATATCTTAAAAAATTTATTTTGTAAATCAATGTAGCATCCTGCCCAGCAAGAAAGATGAGTGAGACAAGAATGATTTTACCTATAAATAATAGAAGCCTAACCTGCTGTGGCTTAGCACATGATGACAATTCTCATTTGCTTCATACATGCCCGTGGGTAGGTGGACACGAGGAGCCAGCTTCTCCATTCTTTCAGCACTTTCTATATTTCTTAGTGTGTTGGCTTTTTTCTTCATGCAGTCACCTCATGCCACAGCTTCAGGCATTGTGTCCATCCATGCAACATCAAGAACAGTAAACCAAACATTAGTGTCTTAAACAAATAGGGCCTGTTTTTCTTACATAATGTCCAAACGTGCACAGGAAATCCTCAGAAGTCCAATGTTCTCGCCCATCATCCTACTTTCCTCCTCTTTGTTTAGAGCACAAGCCTCCAGGCATCCCTCAGCACTCTGTTTGAAGCCTCCTCCTTCAGTGTATCCTAATGTCCAAAGTGAGTGAGTGGCTCTCTTTTCCAGTCCCCAGCTCCCCCACACACATCTACTGCCTCATTTACCAGCTTGTGCCCCAACAGAAGATGGAATCCTTAAAGAAAGGCCTGTTTTTCATCTATCCTTGTAGTTTCAGGGTTACGCCAAGCCCTGCAGAGCTGGCCCCCAGAAGGTTGCCTTGTCCAACAAAGATAAAACTTGTCTCATGCTGCACCTTCTTGGTGTGGTGCACAGTGAGGCTAGGGCTGGGGGAGCAGGGTGCAGAGGGAAAGCTTCTGTCCTTACGTCTGGAAGGGGTGGGTGCAGAAAGGACACTCTCTGGAGATTGCTTTTAATGCAGTGATGTTTAGAGAAAACATAGTGATGTTTTTAAGGCAAATGGATGCTGCTTGTGTCTTATATTATCCTCCTTCCTGAAGAAATTGTCCTCCAAATATCATCAGGGCCCTCCTGATGACCATGCCTGATTTTCCTATTCCTCTTGGCTTCACCTGCACACAGGATAAGAGAGGCATTTTTACTTCCCTGGGGAGTAGTAGGTAACAGATGCCTAATTCGATAGCTTTTACATTACAGAGCACTGGCTAATAAAAAGCATTCATAGAAAATTTGGTGGAGAACTTTCCATCTGCATTCCCCTAACTAAAGTCTGATCATCTCCAAATGTTACATGCTCACACGGGTGGTTCAGCTGGCTGGGCCCAGCTCCAAACTCATACAAGAGCATACAACCACTGTCAGGTATTTTTCCACCTGCACTAACCTGACTCATTTCTCTTCTTGGCTACCCTCAGATTTGACTGCATGTGCCTGGGCCTGGCCCACCCTCAGGGCCAGCATGGTCTTCCATGGTTTCTCTCCAGCCTCTGTAAAGGAGGTAACAACTCCACCATTGCAAGAGCACTCTCACTGCTCAAGGTCAGGGCTGACCATGCTGCCTTTGCTCTGTGTTGCCCCTGTGCTAAACATCAATATGCTTATCCCATTAATCTGCTTGGTCCTGTGAGATGAGTCCTATTAATAACTTCACTTTCTGGAAGAGAAAGCAGAGAATTAGGGAGACGAAGCAATCTGCCCAAAGCCACAGAGTCTACCTCTAAA
Source organism: Macroglossus sobrinus (assembly GCA_004027375.1). Taxonomy (NCBI): domain Eukaryota; kingdom Metazoa; phylum Chordata; class Mammalia; order Chiroptera; family Pteropodidae; genus Macroglossus; species Macroglossus sobrinus. Next base: position 515,080 of record PVKZ01000788.1, on the reverse strand, counting down.
CTCCACGCTCTTTGGGATTATGGTCAAATGCCAGTCACTTTAGTAGTCACACCTGATTTGTCTAATGTTTTGGGCAACTTGCCCCAGGCTCTGCCTCCTCCAAGAGGACCCCAGCCCCACCCTCGTGGTAGGTCCTGCAAAGAGAAGTGAGGATCCCAAAGCCCATCTGATGAGTTGGCCTGCACAACAGAAGGAGAAAGAGATGAACAGACAGCCTTTATGGCATGGGAAGTCCTGTTCTTGAGGCCAGGCTGGGGCCAGGTACATGCCACCAGCTTCCGACGTATCCCCTCTATCCTAGACCTCTATCCTAGGATAAATTCTCCTTTTATTCTTAAGCAAGCTCAAGTGGTTTTCAGTTAGCCACCAATTTGTTTGTCTCTGCTTGATGGTGCAAAACTTGATGGTGCTAAATTAATCAGAAATTTCCATATTTGCTTATTCCTAAGGGTGTAATTATCAGGTACAATAAACTGTCAGTGGAAAAGAGTTTGTGATGTTGTCCTCTTCTTTTCATGCATTTAAACCTAATTTGGTTAATAGCACAAATATCATTAAATAAGTAATAGTTTCCCTCTCACCAGCCACCAACCTTCTCAGCAGTGCTTCTCTAAGTGTGGTCTCCCAACCAGCAGCGTGGCACCACTTGAGAACTTATTAGAAGTGCAAACTCCACCCTGCACCTACACACTCAGAAATGGGCTGAGGCCCAGCCAGATGTATTTTTACAGCCTCCAGGTGATTCTGATGCACAACAGAGTTTGGGAGCCACAGGTTCACTAGTTACCAAGTGCTTTCACATATAGTATCTCTGAAGCTCCTCACCACAAGCTTGTGAATACCTAATCTTATCCCGGCTTCACAGGCTTTGACTTAAGGGAAGTCATGTGACTGGAAGAGCCCAAGCGGGCCTTCCACACACTGAACATCTATATGGCCTTGCATTATGCTCTCTTCTGCTCCTCCCATTTAGCTCTCTCTGGTGCTCCCACCCACTCAGGAGGCTCAGCCACCTCCTGGGTTCAGCTCAGACCCACAGAAGTTTTTTTTTTTGCCACCATCAAACACATGCTTTTCCATCAGTCAGTTAGCCTGAGGGGGCGCGCCCTGCTGATCCCACTCATTGCCCCCCTGTAATTCAAGCCCCTCCCCTTTTGTTGTTGTTGTTGTTTTTTTTTTTTAAGATTGTTCTATAAGGACAGGGACTGTCTTCCTCTCCTTTGATTCTTCCCCAACCTCCAGCTGGGTTCTAGCCCTTCATGGTTTCCTAACTGTCTCTTTCTAGCTTGCCCATGATTTCACAGTCCCGAGTTCCACTGATACACAGACAATTGTGAGGTTGAAAGTCCTTCCCCAGGAGGCATGTTTTACTTGCTTAGCATTAAATTTTGGCAGCAATGCAGCAGCCTCGGAAAGAGTTCACACTGAAGCCATAATTGGTCTTTCATTTCTAAATATAAACCAAGGACTTGAAAATTAGTAGAAAAACTCCCTGTGTTTTTATAAAGCTAGAACTATCAGCACATTTGCCATGCTTTCCAGAAAGAGAATGAAAGAAGAACAAGGAAGTGGGTGCTGCTACCCCAGAGCCCAACCATGCTGACAGTGGCACTTACTAAAACCAGGGAGAGAAAAGGATGCTGGGAATCTGAGCAGGTGGGAAAGACTGAACCCACAGTTAAGGGTATAGACAATTTCTAGCCCCTTTCATCATGGCCAGCACTACCTAGTAGGTCCTCCTGGCAATCTTAACTGTTGTTTACAGACTGTCTGCTTCTGGCCATCACCTTTACTCCAGCTGGGACTTCCACCTAGAAAAATGGAACCCAGGCACCTGAGTAGATACTCAGAGGTCTTGGGGAAGAAGCAAATACCAGTCTGCAGGGCTTCTGCTTGACAGAGACTTCTCAGGGCCACCTTAAAAAAAAATACAGGCTACTCCAAGTGAGGGAGGCTTAGGCCTCTGATGAACCTGTCCCTGAGAAGCCACAGAAGTTGAGTCAGCTCAACTGAGACTGCAAGGCAGGCCTCTGATTGTCCCCAAATAATGTTGGAGAGACTGAGCAGAAAGGGAAAAAGGGGATATGTCAGAGTGAAAGAAGGTTAAGGTTTTTCTCTAATACCAGAAATGACAACTAGGAGAGATTTGGGGAATATGGAAGAAAGCTACTATATGTTCAAAAAATAGTAGACCAAAAGTAAATAATAATTATAATAATAGACCTATCTATGTGTAAAAACTGAATGATAAAATAATAACTATAAATACTTACTATGTACCAGGCATTGTGCTAGATTATTTCTCTACGGTCTTATTTAATACTCACAATGCTACATAGGATAGAAATTATTACTCCCACTTTGCAGATGAGAAAACTGAGGCCAAATGAGCTATCTCAATAAGTTTCTGCTAGTTACTGCTGGTGTGGGCTTTTCTCTAGACATTTTTTCTATTCTAATCCAGTCTCCTTGTTCTGGTTGGATGACCACTCAGAGAAACCCCCTCATCACAATAGTCCCAAATGTCTGCCCTCCCTCCTTTCTGAAATTGTTCAAAAATCACCTCAGATTCCTCCTGCATAAAAGTTATCACCATGCACTCAGTCACAACAGCCAAAAGCCAGGTGTTCTCCTGGGCCCCTGCTTTTCTCCCTCTCTCTCATACCTACACTATCCAGTTTATTGCCAAGTTCCATCATCTCAGATCCACACACATCTCAGCATTCCCACAGCCACCAGTGCAGACCACTGTCCCCTGTAACCTGGATGCCAGCGACTGATCGCCCAATAACTTCTCCATTCCTCAGCCATAGTGAGCCTCACAAAATGCAAAACTGACCCTATCACTCTCATTTCATGGTTTTAGCGGCTTCTTGTGGATCTCAGAGTAGTGCAAAAGCTTTAATGCATATAGGTTTCCCAGGTCCTACCCATGTGACCCTACTTCCCCTCTCCAGCCTAGTGTTCATCATTCACTCCAGGCTCAAGAACACACTGATCTCTCTCTCTATGAGCCAGCATCTTCTTCCCCTTCTGTCCTCAGCTCATCACTACTTAAGCCCTAACCAAGTGAAAGGCCTCTCTTCTGTGCTGCCATATCTCCCTTGCTTACCCACATCAAAGCACTAATCATACCACATAGGAACTGCTCATGTGTTTGTTTCTGCTGATAAGATCCAGGTCACTGAGGGCAGGAGCCACATCTTATTGATATTGTACCCAGCCCCCTGATAGCACCTGGTGGTTACCAGACACAATGAATTGAATGAACAAATAAACCTCCAGTGCTGAGCTCTTAATGGTGGAAGTCAAGTCTAGTGTGCCTCATCAGTGTCCTCCAGCCTAAGACCACCAGGTAGTCACCAGTGATTGAACTAAGTGGGGTTTACTGACTCATTGCAATGAGGGAGAACATATCATAGGGTACTATGGGGCATCTCACCAAGAGGGTTCCAGGGTCTAGGCTTGTGTTGGGTGATTTGCAGGGGGACTCATTGAAGCAGGCTCTGCTTTGTGAAGCAGACTCTTGATTGGAAGCTGTTAGGAAGCAAGGCTAATTCTATGACTGGGTATTTCACTAACTCTTATCTGAAAGGTGGGAGGAATAAGGTGAGGCTAAATGTGCAATAAAGATGTGGTCTATGGCCATGCTACCCTGAACAAGCCTGATCCCGTTTGATCTCAGAAGCTAAGCAGGGTTGGGCCTGGTTAGTACTTGGATGGGATACCACCTAAGAAGACCAGATGCTATAGGCACAAAAAATAAAAAAATATATAAGGGATTGTAAACTGACAAGGTCTTTGCAGTCTGTGAGGTCAACCAAAGGTTGCCTCATCTAAAAAAAAAAGAAAGAAAGAAAGAAAGAAAGAAAGAAAGAAAGAAAGAAAGAAAGAAAGAAAGAAAGAAAGAAAGAAAGGAAGGAAGGAAGGAAGGAAGGAAGGAAGGAAGGAAGGAAGGAAGGAAGGAAGGAAGGAAGGAAGGAAGGAAGGAAAGTTGTGGTCATCACTCCAGGATATGGGGATAGTTGCCACTTTTGTAGCTTGAACAGCATTCTTGTTTTTGAGTCAGACATGACTATGGAGGGTTCTTGCCTAGACTCATCATGACCACAGAGCAGCCTTGTCTGCTATCAGTCAGGGTCCTGTGACAGGACATGGTTTAGGTTCAATAGGAGAACCATTGCCTAGTTGTCAGTGCCAGGCCAGCTCCCAGCTACCAGGGCCTGCTGTTCTCTTTCTCAGCTTGTGCCAACCAGTCCTGCAGTTAACCAGCCTGGCACAGGTTTCCCATTCAAGTCATATATTGCAACCCAGAATTCAAGGCAGTGGGAACTACGAGTGACTTCCAGTATACTCCCTTCATCTCTTTCTCCGTTAGTAGGGAGCCTTTATTCTCAGCTTTCAACAGCTGCAAAGAAAAAACTGCTCCCTTTGGGAACCTCTCACTTTTCCCTCTCCCCAGGGCTCTGAGGTTCCTTTAATCCCTTCTGTTCCCTGACCTCCACTTCAGTTTCTTTTTGGGTATCAGTTCTTTGGCTCCATTGAGTTCCACTCATGAGTTCCTTGGAGACACAGAGGAAGATGCTGCAAGTTCTGCAATGACATAGAAGGGAAGAAAAACGAGACCTCACGAAACCTAACACTTCAAGGCGTATCTACAAAACCATCAGATCCTTCAACCTCCTCCTACATATATATTAGCATCATTTTGCTAACATTCTCTTCCTCTCTATATACCTGAAATTGTATTACCAGTTACACTCTGTCAGGAAGACAGAACTACCAAAAATAGAAGTAGAAGACAGAAATAAACTATAATTAATAAACACGAAAGCTTCCTTAGTAATTCCTCATGTGTCTCAAATTGCCAAACCCCTAAAGTCTGTGCTTTCCACATTGCACTTTATCACATTTGTATTGTCTTGTATACATCTCCCCTATGTTAATTTGGTCCCCCCAACTAGATGGGAAACCTTCGATAAGAGGAGCTGCACCTATTTTTCTGACCACTGCCTCCCAACCCCAGCCTGGGCTGACTTCCTGTCCTCCCAGTTCACTCACTCACACCCATCTTAAATGTTCACTATCTCCACTGAACTTCTCTTCCATAGGCCCCAGCAGCTATGGGTCCAAAAAGAATTTAAACATCACAGCCTCCTTCAATAATCTCCAGCTGGGAAAAGGACTACAGGGGACAACCTCCATTTTATGAAAATGAGCTTTCTTTTTCTTTCCACAGAGGGAGGCCAGGGCCCTTCCCTCAGCAGGACAGAAAATTTCAGCTGAAATCTTCTTTCCACCTGTAGTTAAAAAGTTCCTTTATTGTCTCTGAGCATCTGAGGATATGTGCACAGAATAAAATCCTCTTTCGTGTGCTCCGTTCAGAACAGCTGCCATTCAGAACAGCTAGTTCAAATGAGAAGAACTATGATCTCTGCCTGCACATACGAGCTGGTTTTCTGGGTGTGTGTTAGGGCCATGAAGGTGGAGAGAAGCGGGTAGTTTCCTCAAAGCTATTTTTCTGATATGCGTAGGTGGAGACCTCAGCTACCACAGTCTCCTTCATTCCCAGGTACTTGTTCCCTGCACTCTCTATTAAGTTCAATGCAGCACTGTTACAAACCAAATTTCCCCAAAATTTTCACTCCTTTCTAGTGTGGGTCGAGGATGGGAATGAGAGAAAGAATAATTATAATATCCTTAGGGCAATATCTTCCTATATTGGGGTAACTTTGTTCATCCTATAGTAGCCAAACCTGGCTGAGCAAGCAGACACACACCTGGCAATATTACGGCCCATTTATTGCTGCCAAGGTGCTGTAACATTCACCACCTTAACTCTATGAGGTCAAAGAGAAAAGCACCAGGATGCCTTTAAGCCAGGGAGAATGAGGCAGGGTAGATTTTAATACCCAAGTCTGCTTCTTTATCCACACCTATTCTAAGTGTAAAAACATGATAAGAAATATCCAAACTTGAAAATCACACAAATTAGGAAAAATTATTTTTATTACAAAAATATTTATTTTTGAAGGATTTTCTTAAATGATAAACACTTATGTTTTTTAGTTGTATGTTTCTAAGATATTAGTTGTCAAAATAAAAGCCATGAAGGTAGAGACACTGAAACTTAACAAAAAAACCAGTAATTATTTAAAAATATAAACAGCAATAAACTAAAAATAGAATTGAATATGTGTTAAACATAAAAAAAAATTTCTAAGCTAAAATAAATGAAACTCACAAAGGAAAGATGAGCATATCTTAGTAAAATATATGTAGTAAAAATAAAATACATAAAGTTAATCTTTAACATCTAAAATTAATACAAACTTATTAAAAAGCACAAATAATGCAAACAGTTTAGAAAAAGGAACTATAATTAATAAACAGATGAGATAATATTCAACTTCACTGGGAATTAAGTAAATATGAATTAAAACAGCAAAGTAAAACTTCTTTTTGGCATAAAAATTTAGCGCAAAATTATTGTTGAAGATGTGGTGAGATGGGCAATGTAATATATTCTTGGCAAGGGGATAATACATTCCCTGTCTTGGGAAACAATTGGAGATGTGTGTGTGTGTGTGTGTGTGTGTGTGTGTGTGTGTGTGTGTGTGTGTGTGTTTGTCCTTAGTCTTTTCTTTAGCTTTGGAAGGAGGTGACCCTTTTATGACTATATATCTATATCTATATCTATATCTATATATCTGTATAGATAGATAGATAGATATACACACACATATATATAGTACTATAATATATATAATCTGTATTACTACATACTATGTATTCTATATATCATAATATGTATAATGTACTATACTAAATATATATATACATATATATAATGTGTCATAAAAGATTTACATCTTTCCAAAGCTAAAGAAAGAAGTTAAAATGAAGAAAAGACCAATGACAAAAGTCTTCTTCTCTATGCCCATTAAATTAACATGCGTCTTCTACCAAGAGCAGCCTCTGAGTGTTCCTCTTTCTGTATCTCTTTTGGAGGCTAAAGATGGCTTCAGGCTAGTTCTTTCTGAGACATTCATCTTCCCCAGTGGTTCTCAAAGGTCAACCTGCACCAGAATCACCTGGATGGCCAGTCAAAACACAGATCACTAGGCAAAACCCCAGTTTCTGCTTTGACAGGTCTGCAGTGGAAACCTAGGATATATATTTCCCACAATTCCCAGGCTAGCTTCTAGACCACACTTTGGGGGACATCGACCTGCCTCCCAGGTATCTATCTTGGTGCCCCACCCAAACAGCCTCTTTCCTTCTGCCTGACTGGCAAATAATTGTCATACACCTTTAAATTAATAGACAAGCCACACCACTTCAACAGGACTCGGGAGTGAGGACATGCTTCAGATCCCAAGATTTGGAGGTGCTAGTGCTCAGGTGGAAACCACCTTGGATCCTCTTAGCACACTTTTTATCTTTACATGAAGTAAATTCTCAACCCCTATGGTAAAGAAGCCAGTTGCCTAGCTAATGGGATGCCTCAACATCTCTTTACTACCTTTGCTTTTCTCCCCTCCCTGCAGCTTGTTGCTTGGCAGTAGACCTTGGAGGGGATTCTGGAGGGTCCCAAAATGTGTTCACATCCTGTCTCAGCAACCTCATAGCTGTAAGACCCAGGACAAGCTCCTTCCCCAGCATCAGCTTTCAGATCACCACTGGCTAAAGCGCATAGGAACACTGGTGCAACAATTAAATTAAAAATGAACACAAAACCCCTCGTGAAGGGCTTGGCTCATAACAAGCTGTCAGTAAAAGCTACTTGTTACCATTATAATTCACTGTTCTATCTCACCTGCAACCTTCAGGTTTTCTAGTCAATAACCCAATCTACCCTATTTCTTTTCCTTTGAACTATATACCTTTGCTTCTCCCATACTGCCAAATGCTTTTATTTTTCAGTGGTTTCATTAAGGTAATATATGTTTATTGTTTCAAGTCATCCATCATGAAATATAAAAGGGAAAATTCCCCCATCTCTCCTCTATTCCAGTCCTCAAAGGTAACTACTGATAACAGTTTGGTATGCTGATAATTTATAACCTTCATGCACAGATATACAAACATATAAATACATATATCTGTTCTATACATTTATTTTTCTTCAAAAATAAATTAGATCCACATATTTTTCTACAACATTTTTGTTTTCCCATTTTATGCTAAAAATTGTATTTAAGGAACTTCTAGTTTCCATTCTAATAGGCAAAAAAAACTTGGAAATTATTACTGCCATCTTTACAACATAAAAAAGTGGACCACCTGAAAACAAATAAATTTTCTTGGCCCTTTCAGAAAATTAAGGTCGCAGAGTAAACCATCACCCCAAAATATGGAGAAATAGGTGAATCCAGAGAGTCACAGTCAATATCAGCAGGATCCCTGGCAGCCATAAACTGGTAGGAGCTTCAGTGGAAACTGTGAATGAATTGCTGAAGGTTGAGCATAGACAAGAATGAGAGTGAGAGACTCCTGGAGGCTATAGTCTTAAGGGAACCCATACTTCTAGGAACCCCACCATGTTATTATGATGAAGACCTAAGAAAGATTTTCTTGTGTCTTTGGCAGAGGCAGGGGAAAAGTCATAATTTTTAAAGAGCCTGAAACATTTTTTATAAAAAAGGCCTACTCTCTAGGAGAAATTATCAACTCTAACCTCCCTAGCCTCACTGACTCACCTAAGGAGTGGAGAAGCTAAGAAATACTTGTGAAGGTCACAATCCAGGGAGACAGGCCAACAAAAGGATTTAAATTTATTTGTACAATTATAGAATATGTTCCCTTCTCCACTCCTTTCTACCACACTAACAGGCCTCCACTGTAGCAACAGTGGATTACAACTGAAAGAGCAAGGCACAGATTCTATTTAATGATGTCTTTAGGGAAATCCAAAGACAACAGGGGTGATAAAAACAAGGAAACTAGAGGAATTTGAAGACTTTTGGCCCTACAGTCATGGCAAACATTAAATAGAGCCCAACTCCTAGCAAGATTAATATAAAAACTTACACTAAAGGCCTATTACCTGACAAGCTATGTCTAGATTTCAACAATAAAATGACAAAGTATAGTAAAAGATACTGTCTGGAGAGACAAAACAAGCATCAGACACCTACTCAGATATGAAACAGATTTTAGAATTATTAGACAAGGAACTGAATATAATATGGTTAATATGTTAACAGTTCTAATGGGAAAAATAGGCAACATGTAAGAACAGATGGATAATGTAAACAGAAATAGAAACTAAGAAAAAATCAAAAGGAAATGCTAGAAATCAAAAACATTAAAACAGAAATGTCTTTGATAAGCTTATCAGTAGACTAGATACAGCTGAAGTGCAAAGGAAAAAAAAGAATTTAAAAAACAAAAAAAAATTCAACTCTAAGACAATTTCAAAAGGTATAACAAATGTATAATTGAAATATTGGATGAAGAAGAGAGTATAATCAAGAAAAAATATTTGAAGTTATAATGGCTAAGACTTTTCCAAAATTAATGATAAATACCAAGCCACAGATTTAGGACATTTGGAGAATTCCAGGCATGATAAATACCTGTGAATGAAACAAAAAAGCTATGTAATCAATCTGACAGGCTCAGTGACCAAAAGTAACCTCACAGAGTGATCCAATGATAAATTCCTAACTGAGCAGGTCATGATGGGTAGTCATGCCCCAGTTATAACTTCTTTATTAAAAGGTTTATCTTTTCTTATGCAAGCCCTGTCCGTGTTTCTTGTGCATCTAGATTAACACACCTTTGAAATGCCAAAATAATCTTCTTTATAGACTCCTTGGAGGCTTAACCATCTTCAAGGTAGAACATGATTTTATTGCATGTATACCACCCCTAGTCAAAATTAATGTTAAATGCTAACTATCTGGTACCCACCAATGTAAAAGACTCATATCTTTCCCTTTTACTTTTTATCCAATCATAGGATTGCTTTTTTGCTGCCTTAATTTACAATCAGTGGATTTTATGTAATCTTTTGATTTCAAATGTATAAAAGAACTGCACCTTTTCTATATAAGAACAAGTATAAGAATCAGCACAGGCATCTCATCAGAAACCACATGAGCAAGAGAGTGTGGAGTAAAAAAGAAAAACGCTACCAACCTAGAACTCTATATTTAACAAAGCTACCCTTCAAATAGTAAGGAGAAAAACAACTTTATAAGACAAACAAAATTCATCACCAGTAGATCTTTCCTGAAAGAAATGTTGAAAGGAGTTCTTCAGAGAGAAAGAAAATGATACAGATCAGAAACTTGAATCTACATAAAGAAAGAAAGAGCATCCAAAAAGGAATAGCTGAAAGTAAAGTAAAATATTTTATTATTTAATCTAATAATTTATTACTTTATTTATTCAAAGTAATAATAGTAAAATATATTATTTATTAGAGCTTATGAATAAATAAAATAATGTTATACAGAATGAGAAGGAAACATTGGAAATACCGTTATAAAGTACCTGCACTACTCATAAAGCAATCTAATATTATTTTTAAATATAGTATTATTTTAATATTTATGGTAATATGATTTCACCCATATGTGGGATATAAAACTGAAAGGAAAAGATGAGCAAACAAGATAAACAAACAAAAACTGATAGACACAGACAACAGTATGGCAGTTACTAGAAGGAATGAGAATGGGAAATAGAGAGTAAATGGGGTCAAATATATGGTGACGGAAAGAGACCTGACTTGGGGTGGTGAACACACATTGCAATATAGAGAGGATGCATTATAGAATTGTACACTGAAAACCTATATAATTTTATTAACCAATGTCACCCCAATAAATTTAATAAAACTTTTTAAAAAATTAATTAATTAAATATGTTTAGATTAGTTGTAAATCTATATTTCAAACTCCAAAGCAGCCATTTAAAATTTATTAAAGAAGTACATTGCTATTTTGAGAGGAAAGAAAATGAAAACATATAAAATGCTCAATTAAAATATATTTGAGCTGATTACCCAGTATACCACTCTTTCACTGAAGTGTTTAAAGCCTTTCTTTTTTTTAAGGTTTGAGATAACTAAAGTGTTACTGTAAATTTTAAATTTTCCAAGAGCCAAAATGATTATTCTCTCGCTAAGACCCCTAGCAAAATGATGACCACATAGTGAGTGCCAAGTGAATACCTATAAACTTGACTACAGAAGTTGGATTGCCCGTCTCTAACAGAAGACTGAATGCACTCTGGCTAAAATAAATCTGGTCACTGGTCACTGGTCCCTGTAGGCATAATATACAGGGGTGAAATGGTTACATAATTCTTTTTTCTAAAATTTGATTATCTTCCCAGGGGAATGAGTGGGATAGGTTAGAAGAGAAGGGGCAGAAAACTCCAGGAGAAACTGGAGGAAAAATAGAATCTATTCATGACTTTGCTAGAAGAAGCCACATTTAGCTACCAAAACCTGGCCTTTTCTCTCAACACATGCCCCTTCCTCAGGCATCCTTCACTTTTATGGACACTTACCCCGAGTCTCCTTGAGATTTCTGATGGGATGATTTACAAGGGATGGTACTGACATTTTACAAAAGATAGAGAGAAGACAATGTTTAACACAGGGGAAAATTAACAAAGATTATAATAGTTTAAGAAGCCTATGGGACAAAATTAAGTAACAACATCTGTGTCATAGGGGTACCTAAAGAGGGAAAACAGAAGTTAAAGAGCTATTTAAGGAAATAATGATGTAAAACTTCCCTCACCTGGTGAAGGAAATACACATACAATCCCAGATGCTTAGAGAGTCCCTAGAAAATGAACCCAAAGAGGCCCACACCAAGACACTTCATAATTAAAATGCCAAAGGTTAACTACAAAGAGAATCTTAAAAGCAGAGAGAAAAGCAATTAGTTGCCTACAAGGAAGTGCCCATAAGACTGGCAGCTGATTTCTCAAAAGAAACTATGCAGGACAGAAGGGCTTGGCTAAAAATATTAAACATGATGAAAACCTAGGATCTACAACCAAGAATACTTTATTCAGCAAAGCTATCATTTAGAGTCAAAAGACAGATAAAGAACCTCCAGACAAAAATAAGCTAAAGGAATTCATCAATACCAAGCCAATATTACAGGAAATGTTGAAGGGATTTCTTTAAAAAGAAAAAACACGTATCAATAACAGGAATAAAGAATGGTAATAACTACATTCCTATGAACAAGTACCTCAAATGGAAAAGAATCAAGTGCTCAAACCAAAAGCTAGAGTGGCTAAATGGATAAGAAAACAAGACCCTTACACATGCTACCTACAAGAGACTCACACAGACCGAAAGTAAGGAAATGGAAAAAGATATTGCCTGAATGGACCTAAAGAATATTGCACTGAACAAAGTAAGTCAGATAGAGAAAGACAAATATCTCATGATTTCACTTACATGTAGAATCTAAAGAACAAAATCAACAACAATGACAACAGAAAATCATAGACACAGAGAATATTTTGAGGGTACTGGATGGAAGGGAGGTTGTGGGGGTGGCAAAAAGGGGAAATGGATTAAGAAGTACAAATAGATAGTTACAAAATAGACAATATAAAGTGTAGCATAAAGAAAATAGTTAATAATGTAATAAATATATAAGGGAAAGAAGGATACTAGACTTAGTGGGGTGATCACTTTGTGAGTTATGTAGATCTCTAATCACTATGCTGTACAACTGAAATTAATGTTATCGTGTGTCAACTATAATTAAAAAAACTCATTGACTTGTACAATGTAAATACAAACTAATTGTCTATTATTTTCAATAAAGCTGGAAAAAATAAAAACAAACAAACAAAGAGATGATGTGTTTGTCTTTTCTTCCCCTGGCTTTGGCAATTGAAGATCTTGAAAATGGTGAACCCTGAGCCACAGAGTGAAGAGGAACTGACACAAAACCTTCTTCCAACTCACCGTAGACATGCAGCATAAATAAGAAATAGAACTTTGTCATTTAAAGATGTAGGATTTTTTCTTTTTTACAATTACTTTGCTTCTGTGAATAAATCACCAAGTCTCCAAGAATAAATAACCAATAGGACTCACTTGGTATATATATTTGAGTGATTTTAATTAATACACAGCTAGTGAGGTCATTTTATGGCTTAAGTTAACAAATTCAATTTCCTCTAATCAACTTATTTTAAAACTTAAATGGCCAGATACAGTTTCCTATTATAAACCTGGTTTCCAAGTCTATATGACTAAACCATTAAATTTACCAACCTCCCTTCTCATTAACTGCTAGTAACATGGGGGAAGATCTTTTCACTAAAAACCCCACGCAGCTCTTATTTCACCCTTTGAGGGGAATTGAAGTGAATATCCCCCTCTTTTATTGAGGAAGACAGGAACAACACATCAATGAAAGTCCACAGGCTTCTAATTAAATATTGTTATAGCTTACCTTCTATAACTAAAGTCAATCTATGAAAATAAAGGCTACCATATCTAATTTCCACAAGAGTATGATCATTTTAAAAGAAGAAGAAGAAAAAGAAGACATGCTGTTTTTAAAAGACAAAAATTAATGCATAAAATTGTAGACAATTGTCATCTTTGAGTGGTGGGAATATGAGTAATTTTATTGTTCCAATTTCTCTCTTTCTGTGTTTCCAAATTTTTATAAGTACATATTGTTTTTATAATGAAGAAATATATGCCTGTAATAAGCTCAGTTATAAAATGTATGCATTAATCTAAAAAATGTATCTTTCCACCCAATTTGCACAGTTTCTATTACATTATAATCTATCTCTACAGAAAAGTGGTTACCAGATGCAAGATTGGCCTATAGAGATGATAACCCCATGATGAACTGACAAAATCAATGTGCTACAGAGGAACAGGATGAGACTGGAAAAGAAAGAATAGCCAATTAGAGGCACACGACAACAGAAGTTCTCAAGGTTTCAGTTCAAATACAGTTCAAAAGAATTAACGAAGAGCTTATTAAGGATCGAATTTTTGGATCCAGTGCCCAGAGATTTTGATTCAGTTGGTCTGCAGTGGGGCCCAGAGACCTTCATGTTGAGCAGCCTTTTCAAATGATTCTACACAGAAGTCTCTGCCCCACACTTTGAGAACACATGCCCAAGAGAAAGTAGAATAGTTTGATCCAGTGGAGAGGCTAAAGAATGGGTCCATAGGAATATTTTAGCTCAGTGGGATGAATATTTTATCCCTGGCTACATGCTGGAATCATCCAGGTGGCTTTTTAAAAATACTAATGCCTGCAAATAGTGATGGATCAGTGTCTCTGGGCAACTGTAGATTTTGAAAACTCTCCTGGTGATTCTGATGCACTGTGAGGTTGAATGCTGTTATGGTTGAGCATAAAAAGCTTGCACCTTCAAGTGGCATCCCAGAGGTGACCAACTGCCTGCTCTGTGCATGCCTCACTGCCACCCAGGCGGTCCATCACTAATCCTGGTGATTGGTGACTGGTGACTGGGAAGAAAACAGTTTGACTGAAAGCAAACTGGCAAGAAAGTAAGTTTTAAGTCCTTCAAACAATGGAGAAAACCAAAAGCATGACCAAAGCTGCAGAGCAGATGTAATAAGCTTTAAATGAATTTAAAACTTTACATCAAGGAACTCCAGTCCTTGAAAAAGTCCAGATAATATTGTCTGCAATTTCTTTGCTTACTGACTTTTGTTGTTGATTTCCATTTACAAAAGCAATCCATTCCTGTGAAAGAAATGTAAAAATGTGTACAAGCAAAAAAGAAAAGATGAAGAATATCCATAATTCTGCCCACTCAGAAATCATCAATAAAGAACCTGAATGTATCCTGACAGACCATTTTTTATGCAGATATGTACATCTGTTTTTTTCTAACAGATTCTTCTAACTAATCCCACTAGGCATTTGCAGTAATCCAAATTGTCCTGTTATAAAAACCATAAAGGAGGGAATAAATGTCTAAAAATTAATGTTAAATACAAAAGAAAAAATGGAAGAAAAATTAATTATGAAAAACAAAAAAATCTCAAGGACACACATTTTTGCAAAACAACTCTAATTATATTCAAATGGTACCAAGAATTGCAAAAAAAAAAAAAAAGACATATTTTTTATGAAATCATTACTACTACCAAATCATTATGAAGAACAGCTTATCAAATTTGGCCAAATTGCTTTCTGTCCAATAGTACACTCCCACCCATCACTGTCTTTTATGTGGGACTGACATATTCAGTTCTGCCTCTGCAAGATTATTCATACGATCCTCCCCTTTTCTATTGAATGCTCTTCTTCCTCTTTAGTTTATCCCAATTCTTTCCTTCATTCGAGGCCCAGTTTAAACTTCCCTCCCACCAGGCCTCCATAATCCTCCAACTCAGCTTGTTATATTTTCTCTGAAGCCCTCAATGTGTGTTATGCCTTTGCCTGTGGGTCTTAATTGATTTCTGTTCTAAGTACCTTAGAGTCCCTTGTGCATTAATCTCAGGTCCCCACCGAGATCATCATCTCTTCTCAAACAAAATTCAGCTTACCCTCTTTTGTGTCTTTACAGCATGAAGACACACAATAAGCAGTTGATAAATACTGAATGAAGTGGAGAAAATTTATAAGTAAAATATTTTTTTAAAAGACATTCTATTCACCAGTAAAACTCAGTGGGGGAGGATGGGTCACAATGGAAGCTTCAATGTTTTGAAAAGCAGTTCTGATAGGAGAGAGAGAGGGTAACACTGTGTTCTAAAAGGCAGAGAGCTGCACAGAAACATGGGTGAAGCCTACAGTGAGAACAAAGAAGAGGCATAAAGAAGCCTCCTTATCAGAGTGTCTCCCAGCCTGAACACTGACAAAGACATTCCCCCATATAGTTCTTTACACCACTCAGGGTCAGACAGGGCAGGGAGGGGATCCAAAGTGGCAGTCACCTGCTACCAAGAAGCTCAGCCCTAGATCAACTCTTGGCAGTCCACAGAAGCTGTATTGATGAAGACAGAGGAACCCACGAAGGATGAGGCTGCCTAATTCCCACCGACAAGGAAGAGCAGGCTGTGATGTCCAAGTGATGGCGACCTTGAGAAGAACTGACAACTTCATTCTGGAGTCCCTGATAGGAAAGGATTGGAAAGCCAGCCAAAGGCAGGATCTACTCCAGGCTTCTGGGAAAGAGATGTTTTATTACTTAAAAAGATAAATATGATCCCATGGCTCAAGACAAGTAGAAAGCTAAAAGAAATTAAATTCTTACTATAAAATGCCAAGTCTCCCACTGAAGGAGAATAGAGGATACTATATTAAAAATTAACAGGGTTCACCAGGGGGAGCACCCCAGAGATCAGGAAGTGAATGCCCCTAGGGAATGACACCAAAGAAATTTCATCAGGAAAGCTAAAGCCCAGGATAATCTTTAACCTAACAAAGAAAATAATGGTAGAAGAGCTAGTTTATAACGAAATAGATAAAAATTGTACTCACAGGAATTCTTTATGAGGATTGCACTGTACTTTTTCAAAAGAAATTCCTTAATAAGCCACTTGGGATTGAAGCTGTGGGTGCTAGCAAATTTGCCAAAAGCCAATTCAGAAAAATTGAATTCTCCAAAACACAAATTGTTTAATTTGCTGACAAATTTGCCAAAAACTGTTAGACAAATACTGCAAAACAAGCCCCCACCAGTTTATCAGGGCTGCTTCACCACATTCTACCAAAGTTAAGTGAACTGTGTTTTCCTTAATTTGGTTTCATGACCTTTCAGGATGAGACTAATTTATGCTCTCTTATCTCAGGTATTGTGCAATACCTCCTGTGTTTATGGGACAAGATTTCTGACTTCCAGTATTTTTTTCACTCATTCCACTGCCTTCTCCACACCACTTAAATCAAAGAGATATTAAGTAGCTGCACCAAATGAATGTTTTAAGTACAGTTCACTTTGCATGTAGCTACTTGTGAGAACTGTTTAATACTCCAGATGTGAAGGATGGTTTTGCTCTTTCACTCTTTTACACTGGTTCAGGTTCTCCCTATTTCGTGGACTATATTTTCAACTTGACACAGAGATGTGGGGGTACTAATATAACTGTAGAGATTGAGTGCACATAGGCTGATTTAGGCATAAGTATGAAAGAAATGGATAAGACAGTGACCGGCCCTGAAGGGTAAGCCACCCTACCTATATCTGACATTGGTCTTTGGACTCAAGATCAACCTCTGAAATGTGAAACACATACAATGCTGATATCTATTATACCTGCATGGACACTACAGCAAAATCTCTGCAGTGTCCTTTGTATCTCTGAACTTCGATTATCCAGAAATCAATTTTTAATGTATTAGCCTATATCTAAAAAGGGATCTCCCATATTTGCCAAAATGATCTCGGGTAAGACTGTTAGGGAGATTTCTTGGCTGTAAAGGGACAATAGAGGGGAGCAAAGAAAAGAGGAAAAAGCAGGTAGAGCTAGTGTGATGGAAAAAGACTACAACACTGATTCTTCCTTGTGACCCCAAAATTGTCAGTAAAAGTCCACACAAAAAAAAAAAACATAAAGGACCTGAAGTTAGTGGCTTTTGGGGGCAAAAGAGTTGTACATCCAGGCATTTTGGGGCCAGGTAGAGTGGTGTCCTGCAGATGCAAGGTTGACATGACAAGGCAATGATGGGAACCTGCAGACATCATAGAGAGGGCTCTGGGTCATTGTGGGTCAAAAGAGTGGGATTGCATCAGATTCGACTATATTTCCAAGAGGCAGGTGGCCCAAGTGATGTCTAGGCTGAATGACCCAATAGGAAACAAGTTTGGCTCAATGAAAGAAGAGTCCCAGTGCTGCAGGATGCTATAAGATTTATAAGATGAAAGGAAGCAGAACTAGAAACACTTAGCCTTTCTTTTATTTTCTCTCTCTGGAAAATTGTCATCATCCTTGCAATGTGATTCTTCTGTGAAGTGAAGGTGGAAGAGGTAGGCAGATTGACAGCCCCTGCCCCCGCAAAGATGTCCACACCCTAGTCTCTAGTTGCAGTGAATGTTACCTTACAGCAAAAGAGATTTTGCACATATAATTAAGGATATAACACTGAGATGAGAATATTTTTCTGTATTATCCAGTGAGCCCAGTATAATCCCATTGGTCCTTAAAAATGGAGAGCCTTTCCTGATTGTGATCAGAGAGGAGAGGAAAAAGGGGGAGAGGGTCAAAGTGAGAGAAACCCAATCCACCATTTCTGGCTTTGACAATGGAAGAGGCCATGAGCTCAGGAATGCAGGAGATTCTTGCAAAGAAGTTAGGATCTCAGCCTTCCAACTATATAGAGCTAACAGCTGCCAGCAACCCAAATGAGCAAGGAAGCAGATCCTTCCCTAGAGCCCCAAGAAAGGGATGTAGTCCTGCAGACAATTGGTTTTTAATCCAATAAGACCAGGTCTGACTCCTGACTGGCAGAACTGAAGATAATACATCTGTGTTGGTTTATGCCACACGTTTGTGACAATTTGTTACTGCAGCAATGGAAAACTAACATAATGAATAAGCAAATAAAAAGAAAGCAAGCAACAACTTTAAGTGAGTTTGGATCCCTAGGGTCAGATCAATTGTGTCTTAGAGAGTTTAGAAAAAAATGTGGCATGGCAAAGTCAAGTAACTTTTCACATTATGTTTCCTTCTTAGAGTTTCTCATGGCTCATTAGTATATTAGAGGTTCTGAAAAGTCCTACTCTCCACCAAAAAAAAAAATTCACTTCCATTAGCCCACTTTTTCCAAAATTGTGTAACCTTGAAACTTTGCTTTAATAATACCTGATAACATCTGTGGTAGCAGTTTCTGTGGATTTTTGCTTATGGAAATACATTCAACCATATCATTCCTCTGTTAATAACCTTTCAGAGGCTCCCCAAGTCCTTCAAATTAAGCTGCATGATCCTTAACATGGTACTCAAAGCCCTCCATGATCACCCCTGCCAGGCTCTCAAGTTTCATCTACCAGCACACCCCTCAAATATTCTTTGTTAATGTAATAAGTGAGTTTAATCTTTTTTGAAACATTTTATTTTCTAATTAGTTAAGACCAAAATCCTGCCCCTATCAGATTTTCTCTTTCTTTTAATTCTAGTCTATTGAAGAAATTTCTCTAGGATTACATTTTCTCTCATTTCCATCTTTTCCCATGTGCTATTTCCTTTGCCTGGAACTCATATTCCTAACTTTCATTGCTTTTAAAGGTCTCTTTTCCATTAACCAATGTCACCATAAAAAATAATAAATTTTAGAAAAGGAAAAAAAGTTTCTCTTTCCTCAAAGCTCTGCTCCCATGCCACTTTCTCCAGGCAACCCTCCTAACTCTCCCACACATAATTCCGGTTGAGTCTCCTCCACTCTGCTCCCCCAATACCCCAAATTTATGTCTGTAATTACAATTGGCCCTCTAAATGATACTTTTCTGTTCACTTCTCTACCCTCCCAACTAGACAATCAACTCCTTGAGAGCAGAAGTTTAAACTCTCCTCCCAGAAAACAGGAGGCCACTGGCTGTGACCAGGCTGGGTGGGAGAGTGGGCAATGTAGCACTGGGAGCAAAAGCAAACAGCAGGCAATTTCCCAAGCAAAACAGGCCCAAAAATGGTGTGAACTGATGGGCAGAGAAAAGAACTAGATGCAGATTAATGGAAGTAAGATGGAGACAGTGACCAAGAACAGGAAAAAGAGGTATCATCAAAAAAGGCATCCACCCATGGTACACAAAAGGAGGAGGCCTTGTGGAGTGCCTGAGGCCTAGTGGGCAGAGAGGAGGGAAGTGCTCAGAGCCCAGATCTGTTCAGCTCTAAGCCCCATTTCTTTCTTAACCTAGAGCCACATCATCTAACCTTGTACACGGACACATTCATTCAACAAATATTTGTTGGGCTTTGCCTATGTGCCAGGCACTGTTCTGGAAGATAATTGTACATGTTAAACACACTAATCACAACACCTACTGTCAAAAAGCTTATGTTCTAGAAGAATAAGACTAACAAGAAATGAAGCAAGAAAACCTCAGTGATAAGTTCCAGAAAGAAAATAAAGAGTGAAATGACGGAGATTGGGAAATTGTTCACATCAAGTAGTCAAGACCAGGAGGCCTCTATTATCGAAAAGACAAAAGCCAAGTCTTAGAGAAGATATGGAGAAAAGGTAATCCTTGTGTACTCTTGGTGAAATGTAAATTGGTGTAGCCACTATGGATAACAGTATGGAGTTTTCTCAATAAAAATAGAAATACTATTATAATCAGACAATCCACTTCTGGGTATTTATCCAAAGGTAATGAAATCAGGATCTCAAAGAGATATCTGTGCTCTCGTGTCAATTGCAACATTAGTCACAATAGCCAAGATGTGGAAACAAGATAAATGTCCATCGATGAATGAATAGATAAAGAATATGTAGTGCGTATATATGATGGTATATTATTTGGTCTTAGAAGAAAACCCTGCCATTTGCAACAATGTGAATGAACCTAGAGGACATGATGCTAAATGAAATAAGCCAGGCACAGAAGGACAAATACTGCCTGATGTCACTTACATGTGGAATCTAAAACAGTCATACTAATAGAAGCAGAGAGTAGAATGGTTGTTTCCAGGGACTCAAGGGAGTAGGGGAAAAATGGAGAGATGTGGGTCAAAGGGTGTAAAGTTTCAGTTATGTGGGATGAATAAGTTCTGGAGATCTAATTTTCAGCAATGTGACTAGAGTTAACAGTATTGTACTGTACACTTGAAATTTGCTGAGAGAGTAGATCTAAAGTGATCTCACCACAAAGAATAAAAGAAAACAATAACTATGTATAAAATGAATGTTATTTATTTTGATTTTGATTATTTCTCAATGCTTAAGTATATCAAAACATGGAGTTGTATACCTTAAATATATACAATTTTTATTTGCCAATTTAATCTTAATAAAGCTGAAAAAATAGAAAAGACCAGGAAGCCTCTCTGAGAATGTGACTTGAGGTGTGTCCTAAGTGACAAGAAGTAGACATGTGAGATCTGGTGACAGAGCAATTCAGGCAGCGAAACAGCAGAGATAACGGCCCTGAGCCTGGAACCAGCCTGGTTGGTGGAGGAGCTTAGTAAATGAGGGAGGCAGGGCACAGGATGAAGGCAGAGAGCTAAAGGGGCCAGAGCACATGGAAGTAAACAGTGTGTGCTCCTAACCAAAAGTATGAAGAAAAATGGAAGGAAGCAGAGAAATAGTTGACGGAAAATAGAATCCCCTCCCAGTCTTTCGAGTGCTCCATGCACACTGCTACCACCACACTGTTGGTGTTTAGCTGTTATCTGCAAGATTGATCTATGTCCCATTCCAGGGCCTACTAACCACCTTGTTTCCACTTCAGAGTTATCCTGCCTCTGCTGTAATTTAGCAGAGTCAAAGAAAATTCATTGCTGAGCAGAAAAGCATAACCTGTGTGTCCCCAGGTATGCTGGGTTTTCCTTCATCATGTATTTTCTCTGCAGTGAGCTTTGCTCACCAGCCCAGTCCAGCACCAATGTTCTGAAGAGATGTGATAAATTAGTCCATTCTCTATACCAACATTGTGTTTTCTAATCAGTTCAGAGCAAACTTTCAAGATGTTATTGGTGTAGTTGATAGCCAGTTCTGTACCATTTTACTCACATTAACTTGAGGGCAGAGAGGGAAAGAGTTTGTATTTGGTTCTGTATTAAAACTCATGCAGACACAGGGTAATGGAATGGAATTAATCAAACATCAAGGGCAGAGAAGGAAGTGGCAAGCTACCCACAGAGCTTTTTCCTGCCTCTGCCTCACCACTGTCTCCAGGCTGATGCTAGCAAGCCTCAGACCAAATCATTGAAAGGAGTTGAGAGAGTAACGTGGGTGTCCCAGTTTTCACCACACATACTGGTATAATATAGGAAGTTCACTGATTAGAGAGCATGATTTGCATCAAAAAGACAATTATTATCACTTCTTCAGGTTGAGACCTTCAATAGGACATAAGGGGAATCAATTGTGTGGGCAGCTTAGGAACTTGCAGAGTGTTTATCATGTAGCTTTCCATCTATCTGACAGAAAGGATTTCTGGCACTTCAAAGTTGTGAACTACAACGTAATTTGATGTTCCAGGAACCTTTTCATTTAGGTTTGGTTTTAAGGTGCCATTCAGGATTTCTTTGGTGATGTTTATACTTATCATGACTAAAAATCACCTTCATTATTGAAATATACATTTAAAAAATAACTTTGTAATGGCAAGTCTAAAACTCTCTAACCTCTAACCTTTTTTCTCACTGAAGCAATTAGGTTTGTAATGAACAAATTCCATAATCTACTTCACAGGGTTGTCATATAGATAAAGGAAGAATGTGTGAAAAGTACATAGTAGACAATAAATGTTAGTTTTCTTCATTCTACTTACCCCTCACCTGTATGAAGAGTTTGAAATTATCCTAAAGGCATAAAGCACCAACAGTACTTTAAGGAAACTTTGAGGTTTGTTTCCTAAAATTTAGACCAGAGTCAAATAGACCTGGTGAAATTTTGGCTTCCATTCTGATTAGCTGTGTGATTTGAGTGAAGTACCACACCTCAAACCTCATATCAAACCTCAGTTTTCTCATATGTAAAAGGAGGGGAATAATATACATCTTGCAGGAGTTTTGTCAAGATGAGGTAAAATACATGCATATCAGGCCTGGCCCAGAGAAAGCTACCTATAAAATGAAAGCTGTTGTTACCTCTTAGCACCTAAAGAAATGGAGCAGAGGGCCAACTCTAACCCAATGCCCTGCCTTCCAAATCTCATGAGTTCTGATTCATCTTTACTCTCTAGTTCTCTTGAATGGAATTTCCTAGTTTCTGATCTTTGGGAGTCTATTCTAAGCCAAAAGCAAACTCTCCTCTGGAAACAAATGCATGCACAAAAGATTTATGTTGAAACATTTGATGTTATCATTTATTTATGCAATCACTGAGCCATAAATTTGATTTAAAGCAAAGGTACAGCCAAGATCTTCTCATGTAATATATTTCATCATGGTCAAGCAGTGAAGGTTGCCCTACAGAAGTGACCCCTTTTCTCTCAGAAGCTGGAATCTTCAAATCTTCAAGTGAATTCTACACTTTCACAGTTAGGTGGCAGGGAGAGTGAAAGTTCATGCAGTCTATTATCTGTGTGAACCCAGAAATGTACTTATTCCTCAGAGCCTCGATTTCCTTATTTGTAGACTTACTCTCTCTCTGTGATAATGCCAAGTGGTGACAATGTATGTAGCATATAGTAAACAATAGAAGTGATGACAGCAAGGAAAAACAGGCACAGGAAGAGGAAGAAAAGGAAAAAGAAGCTGTTGAGAAGACATTTGTTCTTGTGCTCAGAACATCACTACACTGCCTCCCATCCTCACCCTAGCTGAACCCCTCAGGGGCTCACCTTCCCTTCTCTTCTCACACACCTGAGACTGGTCACTCTGGTCAGAACACAGAGGTGTTTCACAGCTGGGTTTCACATGGGGAGCACTATCCCTGTGAGAAGAATTTCAAGGTGAGAATTTCAGGAATGAAGCAGATCTCTTAACTGTCACCCTTTCAGGTGGCGCCTCCTCGTGGTAAGAAGCAGCTTAAGTTCATTCATTCATTCGGTCACTCACCAAATACAAACAGAAGATCCACTGTATACCCCTGGGAACCTCATACACAGTCCCCAAGACAGACAGGTGAACAGACACCTGTAGTAGCCTCCTCCCTGGGGCTGAGCATGAGTCTCTAAGTTTGACAGATCTGAATGCAAACCATGCTTCTGTCTACTATGCCTCTGCCCACTAGAACTCTTCAGCTATCTCTGAGCATGTTTTCTCATCTGCTAAATGGGTCAACATTTAGATCCATCTCTCAGAGTTGCTAATGAGATTTTTAGACATTCTAGTTTATTCTACAGTTCTGCCTCACCCCATCCCCCATCCTCCCATATGCACAACTTTAAAGTCTTCTGAGCCAGCCAGCCCATGTGGCTGAAGCATGTGGCCAGCACTCCACAAGGACGGATGCAGCTCAATGCTGCTATCTTGGCCATAGCCCACTTTCTCCTCACCAGCTTCATACTCTGATTTCCTGCCTCTTCTCCAGAAAGACTCAGCCTGTGCCCTTTATCTAATATCCCAGCTACAGCCTGACAATGCCTGGTATGGAATTGATCCTACCCTCCCTCTGCTATTGAGACTCTCAGGTGCTCCTGAAATGGTGTCTGTTCCCAGAGGCTCTGGGTCCTTCCCATGGGTCTTGTGGACCTGTGTTCTGTCAGGTCCACGATAGTCCTCTGCAAAGAGGAACCAAAAGAAGGAGTTAAGATCTTGTCTCTGAGCAATTCCTGTTCTGGACAATAGTTCCTCCCAGCTGTGGAGGACCAAAAGAGAGCAGGGCATCCTGTATGCCCCACAGGGCAGCAAACAACCAAAATGGAGTAACTTCAGGGGCACACCCCAAAATATCTTCTTTCCTATTCACCGATGCCTGAAATTACTTCAACAGAAAACAATGTACTTTATTCCATAATTAGAAGCCTTTAAGTGTAGATTTCTTTGGTCGAGAAAACACATTGATTGTATTCATAATAAAGTATAAGTCAATGATTCTCAGGGGAATGGAGAGTGTATCACTATCTCCCAGGGTAAGATATGTGCAATTTTTAAAAAGCATAATTAGGAGGTAGTTTGATAACATAAATTAAAATGTTAAATAAAAATACTCTTTGCCCTAATAATATCTCTTCTGAGTCTCTCCTGAGAGAAACCATTGTGTATATGCAGAAAAAGGTATATACCAGAATGTTTCCTGGCTCATAGTTTGTAACAATAAGAAAATAATAATAATCAGTTTGCATGCTTATTAATCAGGACCCAGCTTAATAACCTCTAGTGTTTCTGTACAATGGAATGCTACACATCAGTTAGAAGACAGTGAGGTAAAGCTGCCTGTACTGCCAACTTTGAAAGACCTTCAAAATAGTTTGTAAGTGGAAAAAAGTAAGCTTCAAAACAATGCACAAAGAATAATAGCACTCATTTAGAAAGGAGGCAAACCTACTCATTATTATAGACAGTTGTGTCAAATATATGCATAAGAAAAAGATATTGAAAGATACACATCAGAGATAAGCATGTTGTCTCCTCAAGGATCTTGGAATTAAAGGTGGTATTTAAGAGAGATTTTAGCTTTATCTGAATTTTATTTATAATTTATTTGTAATGACTATTATCATTATAAATGATATTAGTATATTCATGAAACATTTGCATAATTGAAGATATTTTTAGTAGGATCTTAGGTTTGGAAAAAACTCTTTATAATCACAATATGAACTACAATTTTAAAGCTAAACAAAAATCTTTTTAGGTAATGGGTCCAGGGTTAAAAAAAAAAGTGAAAACACTGATATACTAGGAATAATATTTTGAAAACTATTAATTTGCTTTTTTGCCTTCCTGGATATATAATCTTTGTTCTAGTCAGTCAGATGTATTCATTCATTCAGGACTCATATTTGTTACAGAAAGAAAACAAAGAATTGGATTTGGGCATGCAAATATGATATTGAAGCAAGGCAATATGCTTAAAAGATGAGATTTTTCGGAACAGAGAGTTTCCAATTCCTCTAGCTCTGACTTATTGTATCAAGAGCAAAGCACGGAGGGTCCATCACATGGAGTTCCCTTTCACAGTCACTACAAACAAGGGAAGATAGTCTTATACGCATGACTCCCAGGTCATGGATGTAGCATAATCCGCTTAGCTCTAAGTAACTGCAAATCTACTTTCTGTCTCCCAAATAGCTGAATATACGGCCTTCCTTACTGACTTCTTTCACTCAGCATACTGTTGTCACAGTTATCCATGTTGTAGCATATATTAGTACTTCATTCTTTTTAATGACCAAATAATATTCCATTATATGGATACATCACATTTTATTTATTCATTTATTAGTTGATGGACGTTTGGGTGGTTTTTATTTTAGTCTTTTATGAATAATATATCTATGAATATTCTTGTACACATTTTTCTGTGAACCTATGTTTTCACTTCTTTTAGGCATATACCAAGAAGAGGATTTGTTGCGTCATAAGGTCACTTCATGTTTGATATTTGAGAAACTTCTAAACTGTTTTACATAGCTGCTGCACCATCTTACAGTCACACCAGCAATGCATGAGGGTTCTATTTCTCCACATCTTTGTAATACTTGTTATTACTCATCTCTTTGCTCAGTCCCCTTAAATATAATTGCCCATGTCTCAGGTTTCTCTGGTATTCTGCTTCCCTCCTGGCTCCTCTCCAAGATGCCCATGGAATGGGGTGAGCTTGGAGGAGACTCATTTGTCTCAAAAACAGCCTCAAAACAATCTGCTTCTTTATTCTCTCTTTCCTGCTTTGAGGAGTACTAAAAAGTTCTAGATAATGATGGTTGCACAACTCTGTAAATATACTAAAAGTTGTAAATTATACACTTTAAGTAGGTGAATGATGTCTCAATAAAGTGGTTGAAATAGAAAAACAAGTATAATAAAGGGAGAATAAAGAAGCAAATTGTTTTGAGGCTGTTTTGGGAGCATATTAGCTAAGACACATCTTAAGAGACCTATGAGAGACTCCGGGCATTCATGGCTTCTACCCTTATAGTTTTGCTATTCACACACCTGTGACATAGTAGCATTTGTCATTCTCCTGAGTCACAAATTGGAACATCACACACTCAAGGCTGCCTTGAGGGAGGAAGTTACTAAGCGTGTGAGCACAGCTGACTGCCAACATCTGCTCCTCTAAAATGATTATATTCTTTTCCCTTCACTGTAATATGCATAATAATTTTTTATGAATAATGAACACTTTGTCTCTTTGTTTCTCCGTGAAAGAAAGAAAGCCACTGCAAGTGCTAGAGAATGCAGTAAAGAGAACATGAAAAGGTCTAATGAAAAAGTATATGTTTTAACAGTAAACCTTTTTTATAAGGAATGGTAAAGATTTCAAGACATAAGTTTCCAAAAATGACAAGGATATGCTTTGATGGAAATAGATAAATTGAGAGAAGTCAAAACTGGGAGACCAGGGTCACAGAGACATAATCAAATGACAATTAAACAAGAAAATCATGTTCCATGGGTCTTATCCAAGGCCAGACACTGCTCCTGGCTCCACTCTAGGTATAGTGTGACCTGTAGAAATCTAGATCACCCTGCCATCTGGACACTTGAAATCTATGCTCTAGCATATGATCCAAACACTTGAAAATTCAAATAGGAATTCAAGAGAGAAATAGGACTTCAGAAGGGCAGCAGGAGAGATGCCACAAGGCAGGACATGGTGAATTGTTAAATGAATTGTGTGGCTGACTAGAGCTGGAGGAGTTCAGAGGTGGGAGAAGTTATTGCAGAGAAGGCTGAAGCCTGCAAAAACAGGAGAGGTCATCATTTGAGCAAGAAAAATAAAAAAGGCTTTAAAAAGACCAGTCTAAAAACATTTTTTCCTTTAATACTTTTAATTGAACTTCTCTATCTTTTCCTTTGCAAATTCAGTTCCTTCTTGTGAACCCTAGGGTCTATTTTACAGCCTAAACTTTCTAGTCCTATATAAATTGGACACCTCTTGACAGGGAGGGGTACAGAAGGAAACAGAGGAATTTATATTAATTCCCATATATGTTTCCATCAAAGCTTACTGCTGCTTCCTATCATCATTCATCTCCCTTCTGCTAAGATTGCCAAGCTAATATCCCTTTGACTTCCCACTGCACTCCCCAAAGTTGCTATCAACTGAGTCACAACAACTCATGAAACTATTAGTCTTTATAACCCTGCTTCAGATTACAATCTCTGCTGAAAAACACAATGAGAATTGCACAGTGGTCTTGAGAATACAGCACTACTATTTTAGTCCTTAACTGAATGGCCAGCATCAACATTCCTGGAAGAAGGCCACTTCCAAGACAAACAGGCTGTTACTTGCTCTGAGGCAGCCTATTTGGAAAACATGCCAGGAAACAAAAGGAAAAGAATTACCTATATGCCAACCTCCTTGCTGAGACCTTGACAGGCTCTTTTAATCTTCACAATAAGTCTGTAAGTTAGATAAAATTAGCCACATTTCACAGTTGTAGAAATAGACTTAGGGTGATTAAATGTTTTGCACTAATTCACACAATGAATTTGTGTTGAGTTAGATTATGACTCCAGGTCCGTCTAATCCCCAAAATTCTATTCTTTCCATTTCATTCCACTGTTTTAAATCAACCATAGCCCATCAAACTTTATCTTTAACTGTGCTGAAGAGAGCAATAAAAATTATCATTATTATAAAACCAGTGATTCTGTTCTGGGCCAGATGCTGTGCCAGGAATGCCATTTATATTTTCATTAAACTTTAAAAAAAAAAACCTGTCAAGAAGTGATTATTGTTCCCATTTTACAGCCATGGAAACTGAGGACTGTATTAGTGAGATTATGCTAGCCCCTATTGCAGTAACATATAACTCCAAAATCACTAGCTTCACAAAATCAACATTTACTCGTCACTCATCTAATGTCTAGCATGAGTCTGTGAGGGCTCTGCTCTACCCACTCACTTGAGGACCCAGGTTGATAGAGGATTCACCATGTTGTAGATTCATTATCTGGAACACTGGCTTCCTCATCATATAGGAAGAAAAAGTCAAGAATGGTGAACTCACACCTGTTGTGCTATGCTTCTACACAGAACTAATTCAAAGAAGTAGACTGGGACATGTACAGGAGTACATGGATATTTAGTGAGCATATTTAGTGAGCATTAAATGTCATTACCACAAGTCTCAATTAGGTTAAGAATATTGTGCTAAACCACAGAGCTGAGACTTGAAACCAATTTATGTCTCTCTCAGGCTCATGATTCATTGTAGAATCCAGAAAAGTTACATTTCTAAATTTATCAGAATTACTATGTGGAGTCAGTTCTGTGATCATGAAATTTAGGAATTTTAGTCTCTGGAAGACGCACCCAGGGTTGCAGAAAACTATCAATGTTCTTATTAACTTTGATCATGGACTTTTGTACCGATTTCTCTCAACTCTCCAGAACAACACTCTCTCCTTTGCAGATTTATCCCAACCTCTGTGGAACTTGCATTATTTCTGGTCTGTGTTTCCTCTGCAAGCAGAAATTTTATGCCACTTGTACCTTCTTTTGTATATTGATACATCACCACATTTCTACAGAGTTTCCTGCAACATGACAAACTTGCATAGAAAATAAGTTTAAAGCATAAATAGTGAGAAAATCAGAATTGAGAAAAATAAAAATGGGAAAAATAAGGTGAAGTTAAGGATAATGATATATATGAAGTGTTTACTGTTGGGTACTATGCACTTACTTGAGACAAGTCAAACATGTTTTCTGAGCTTTCAGGCAGCCAATGAAAGAATGAAACAGAAACTACATAATCCATAAATACCCATAAGATAAAAATTTAGCCAAATATTCATAGAAAGCTCAGCTATTTCTGGTACTCACACCTGATGGAAATCTTCCCATGGTTCCACTAAAAGAAGATGTAGCATGAGAGAGTAGGTAGAAAAAAAATTTTAAAGACAATTCTAGAAAATAAAAGGCACAGAAGGAGCTCTGTTTGAAACTTTGAAGGTACTGAGGAACAAAAAGAACACTGGTTGAGCAGAACTATAAAATCTGCTCTGAAGGCAGAAAAGAAAAGCTTCTGGTCTTCTCTGGGGAGTCAACTGGCAAAAGAACAGCAGAGAAGAAAGAAGAAAAGAAATGGAAACCCTCAAGCAAATTTAAATAATTTCAGCTCTTTGATGAAATAGGGATTGGATAGCTGTATTAAAGACTCTACTTGGAAATGAGAAACAAAACAATATGGCAGCCAGGGACTTCAAAGTCCAAAAGAAAGAAAATCAAGTTGCCCCATGGTGACTGAGCAGAAGTACCAGGAAAGCAAGTTTCTTTTATCAACCACCAAATATATGTGGCCCCTCCTTGATGAAACATATTAATAAAATTCTGTGTGAAGTCCTGAACTTAAATCTTATAGTTTCTAGAATATTAGGAAAGGTTGTGTCAAAGAAAACATAATTGGAGGGTCAGATAAGTTAATACATTATCTTCAACCCACATCACAACCTCAAATGGGAGATACTGTTACTTTCCAATTACTACTTCACAAATGATTGTACTGAGGGGAAGAACATGGAATAATCTGACTAGTATCATACAGCTCACAAGTGGGGAATAAAGAATTCTAACTTATCACTGGCTAGTGCCACCACCTGTGTCTTTTCATAATATAATACTGCCTCTAGACAGCAAGGTAAATGGGATAAATGAAAATTGAAATTAAAAAAAATCAAAATCCCAAGTAAATATTAAAAAGTGAACATGTGCTTTTAGTTTTGCTCCCTCTTAATCCCCCCTGAAGCAATAATACATAAGTTTTGAAGACATAAACTCATGAAGACAGAGAACAAAAGATGAAGTCGCTGTATTAAAATTTTAGAAACCAGAAAGCAGATGGATAAGTGAGAGCTGATTTAGAAGGTTCAAGGATAATGAATCCTTAATGGGCAGTAAGTACAGCCAAGAAACACCACCCTAAAAAATCAGGAATTTGAGGTACTAATGCCTCTGGAGGTGGAGGTAAAAGTGAGACTAAAAACAGGATTAATAAAAGTTCTATATAAAATCAAATAACCAGATCTCCTCCCAAACCGCACATAGCCTGGCTTTGCTCCCCCTCATTGAGCAGAAACCTGGAGGCTTATTCTCTGGCGAGGATAAAACAGAGTCTCTGGACCAGGGGCACTAAGTATTCGTGGGTGGGAAAACCATTTTTCTTTTTAAATGGACCAAGTGCACATTTGTAAATAGAACTCTGAGGCTCACAGATAGCTTTCAGCTATGTGCAAATACTCTAAACTAGAAATTTAAAAGGTCTTCTCTGGGGAAAATTCCCAAAGTTGCTGACACTGGAGGTTCCTCAATGGATAACCTAGCCAGTTCTACCTATGTTGACTATCATTCAGTGTCTAAACTACCTAGTGTCTAATAGTCTCACTAGTGATTGTTAGTGAACAATGAAGGATCACCAGATATCTGATGAAAGTATCTAACATGAATGCAAGACACCAAAACAAACAGGCAAAGCAATTTGAAAGAAACAAAGAAATGCAAATGAAGATAACATCCAAACAAACTATCAATATCCTCAGATATGTAAGATAGTGCATCCATGAAATAAAAATTTTTTTTTGTTTGTTGTTGTTGTTTGTTGTTGTTGTTTTGGTTTTCATTCAGAACCAAAAAGAAAAACTCTTGGAAATTAAAAATATAAAAACAAATGTGAGAAACTCAAT
Organism: Macroglossus sobrinus; assembly: GCA_004027375.1. Lineage (NCBI taxonomy): Eukaryota > Metazoa > Chordata > Mammalia > Chiroptera > Pteropodidae > Macroglossus > Macroglossus sobrinus. The sequence continues at coordinate 483,681 of PVKZ01000788.1, read as the reverse complement.
AGAAGGTCTGGAATATAAAGTTAAGATAATATCCCAGATTAGAGTAAAAAGACAGTGGGAGATAAAAAAAAAAAGTTAGAATGTTAAAATGACCACATAGCAAAGATTTTATTTAATGCATCAGTTAATGAGGAACCATTAAGATGTTACAAATGGTTCAATGGGAAAATCAAAAAGCAAACACATAAATGGACAATCAGCTATGCTGAAATGAATGTACTAATAAACACAAAACTGTCTTCTTGGGCAAAAGGGGCTCAGTTTGTGTCTTCACCAGACAAAATTTATTTACATGGAAAAGTTCATTTGCATTACTATTAGTTTTCTACAACTCACTGAGTTGTAAAATGGCTTAAAACAATAAATGGCAAGGCCCTTTCTAGAATCAGATAATCTGAAAGAGTGCACTTCCTAGAACACTCCATATGCTTTTTTCTGACAAAGAGAAAAAAAATTAGAAGGCTATTCTGGGAAGACCAATGTCCAAATAATAAACATTTTAGAAAAACTGATAAAGAAAACAGTAGAAAGAAAAATTATCAAAGAAATAATTCAAAATAATGTCCCAGAACTAAAGGTCCATCTTTTGTATACTTATCTAAACTTATGAAACTGTTCACTTAAAATGTTTGCATTTGTTGTATGCAAACTTAACTTGAATAAACTTGGATTTTTTAAGGGGCCTCAACAAATATCTATCATAATGAGTGGTCTAAAACCCACAGAGACATTTATCATGAAATTTTTCATCTATGGATATAAAAGTAGATTCCACAAGCTTTTATAAAATAAAAATTGTACATAAAAAAAGGATCTTAGAGATCAGTCAACATGGCTTAGATGACCACACCAAAATTATAACATAACTACAGAGAAACCAGCACACAGAGTCACCTGAGGTCTGCCTGAACAGAAGTCCTACAACTAGGAACAAAAGTAACTGGTCACATCAAGGCAGTATGAGGAGCAGAGATGCAAAACAACCCGGTCTCACAACTACAGGTAGCCATCAAGAATTGAGAGCGGTATCTTGGTTGCAGAGTCTTCTCTCCAACTTGAGAAGTGAAGTGAGGAGTCCTGGACCCACACCAGGCTCCCTAGCCCAGGGTTCTGGCACCGAGAAGAGAAGCCCCCACAATCTCTGGCTGTAAAAACTAGTGAAAGTTGCGGCTGAGTGAGATGGAGGGCTGTGGGAGTTGCAGATGTTCTTTAAAAAGCTCATATCGGCCTTACTCATTGATGGACTCATTCGCTCTGAGCTCTAGCACTGAGCAGCTCCTAGAGGGGTGCCAGGGTCATAAGGGGAGGCACTGAATTGTCAGGTTTCAGGACAAGGGGTGGAGGGAAAGCTTTCTCCAAGACAGAATTGCTGGCAGTATCCATTGTTCCTTTGTTGATCTCTCTCCTCTCCCAGCCTGTGGACACAGATGCCACCATATCTGAGTCTCCATCAACCAAGATAACACAGGTCACTTCACCTAGGTGATTCACTGAGACTCCACCTCTCCCAAGCCACTTTCAGTGGTTTATTTCATATAAATGGACTGTCTTAGCTCCTGCTGTGGACTTTCATAAAATCCTTCAAAGGCCAACAAAACCCAAGAAGCAGAATCTGGTCTCAACATGTCCTTTCTGAGCAGTCCCAAGCCCCACACAGGTAGCAGCTGGCGTCAGTTTCTATTTGGTCTCCCAAGGCACCTATCAGCTCAGCAAAGGTGTCAGCCTTCTATGGTTTGTTTGGTGACTCTTACCAGGTAGCCCCAGAGGTGCACAGGCTGCAGCTGAACTCCTCTCAGGACTGTGACACTGGATATCTACTTTACAAAGCCACATTAATAAGACTGGGAGACTTAGGAGCTTTGCTTAGTACATAGAAACTGATACAGAAAGAAAGCCAAAATGGGAAGACAATGCAGAAACTATATGAGAGAACAGAACAGAGATCCAGGAATAATGGAGTCAAGCAATCTAACAGATGCAAAGTTCAAAACACTGGTTATAAAGATGCTCAATGAAATTAAGAAAAATGTAGATGAACTCAGTGAGAACTTTAACAAAAAATTTAAAAATGTAAAAATGGAAATGAAAATTATAAAAGGGGACCAGTCATAAATGAAGAATACATTATCTAGGATGAAGAGTATTTTAGAGGGAATCAACTGACTGGATAAAGAGAATTGAACCACCGATATGAGGATTGGGAAGCCAAGGGTATTCAATCAGAATGACAGGAATAAATTAACCAAGAATATAATAATAATAATCTAAGGAGCCTATGGTAACAACATCTGTGTCATAGGGGTACCTGAAGATGGAGAACAAGAAGTTGAAGAGCTATTTAAAGACATAGTGATGGAAAATTTCCTTCACCTGGTAAAGGAAATACACATAAAACCCCAGGAGCTCATAGTGTCCCCAAAAAATGAACTCAAAGAGGCCACACCAAGACACATCATAATTAAAATGCCAAAGGTTAAATACAAAGAGAGAATCTTAAAAGCAGCAATAGAAAAGCAATTAGTTACCTACAAGGAAGCATCCATAAGATTGGCTGCTGATTTCTCCAAAAAAAACTGTGCAGAACAGGAGGACTTGGCACAAAATATTCAAAGTGAGGAAAACCTTGGATCTACCACCAAGAATACTTTATCTAGCAAAGCTATCATTTAGAGTTGAAGGACAGATAAAGAGCTTCCCAGACAAAAATAAGCTAAAGAAATTTATCAATATCAAGCCAGTATTACAGGAAATGTTGGAGAGACTTTTCTAAGAAGAAAAAACATGTATCAAAAACAAGAATAAATAATGGTAATAACTACATGCCTATGAACAAGTACCTCAAATAGAAAAGAATTAAGTACTCCAGCCAAAAGATAGAGTGGCTAAATGTATAAGAAAACAAGACCCCTACATATGCTTCCTACAAGAGATTCACTTCAAATTAAAAGACACACATAAACTAAAAGAAAGGAATGAAAAAAGATATTGTCTTGATGGACCTAGAGAATATTGCACTGAGTGAAGTAAGTCCGATGGAGAAAAACGAATACCATATGATTTCACAAACATGTGGAATCTGAAGAACAAAATAAACAACAACAAAAATGGAAACAATTTTATAAATACAGAGAATATTTTGAGAGCTACTAGATGGGAAAGGGGTTGGAGGAACAGTGAAAAAGGGTAAAGAAATTAAAAAGTACAAATGGATAGTTACAAAATAGACATGAAAATATATAGTGTAGCATAAAGAAAATAGTCAACATGTTGTAAAAAATATGTAAGAGGGAAGTGGGGTACTAGATTTAGTGGCATGATCACTTTGTGAGTTATATAGCTCTCAATCACTGCTTTACAATTGATACTAATACACTATTGTATGCCAACTATAATTTAAAAACTCAATGAATTGCACAATGTAAATATGAGCAACTATTTGTCTATTATACTTTAATAAAGCTGGGAAATATATATATATATTAAACACATATATTTATATGTTTAATATTGTAAAAAACAGCAAGAGAAAAGCAATTAGTCACCTAAAAGGGTGCTCCTGTAAGACTGTTAGCCAATTTCTCAACAGAAACTTTGCAGGCCAGAGGTATTGATACAAAATATTTAAAGTAATGAAAAGCAATGACCTACAACCAAGATTACTTTACCCAGCAAATCTATCATTTATTATCAAAGGACAGATAAAGATCTTCCCAGACAAGAAAAAGCTAAAGGAGTTCATCACCACCAAGCCAGTATTATAGGAAATGCTAAAGGGATTTCTTTAAGAAGAAGAAAAAAAATATGTATCACAAGTCTAAATAAACAATGGCAATAACTACTTATCAACGAGTATTTCAAATGAAAAAGAATTAAATGCTCCAATCAAAGGATACTGTGGCTGAATGAATAAGAAAACAAGACCCTTAAATAGGCTGCCTAAAAGAGACTCACTTCAGAGACTCACACAGACAGAAAGTAAAAGAATGGAAAAAGAGAATTATGATGAACGTAAAGGGTAGTATGCTCAGTGGAGTAAGTCAGATAAAGACAAATGCCATACGATTTTACATATGTGTAGAGCAAAATAAACAAAGAAAATAGAAACAAACTCACAGATACAGAGAATAGTTTGAGGGTTGACAAATGGGAGGGGTGTTGGGGGTCAGTGAAAAAAGGGGTAGAAGTTAAGTACAAATTGGTAGTTACAAAATAGTCATAGAGATAAAAAGCATAGCATAATAAATATAGTGTCAGAAGGGCACTAGATTTGTTAAGGTGATAACTTTGTGAGTTATATAGATGTCTAATCACTATACTGTACACCTGAAGCTTAAAAATATTGTATGCCAACGATAACTGAAAAATAAAAAATATTTTTTTAAAAAAGGATCTTAAAGTCAAATGGTTTCAAACTTTTCAAAAGGTAGAAGATAACAAAGTAATGTCCCCAAAAAAAATTTATGAAAGAAAACTACTTCCAATTTAAAACTCTGTATTCAGCTAAGCTCTCATAAACATGTGCAAAGTTTCCCAAAAAACTACTTCCCTTGTATCATTTCTTAGAAAACTGATAGAAGCTTTATTCCACCAAATTAAGACTGTGCATATAGAGAAAGGGCTCAAGACATAGAACAGGAAAAAATTGGAGATTCCTTAGATATAAAAAGTAGAATATAAAGCTCATAGGATGGCTAATGCATCTGAACATCTTAACACAAAATTCAGGTAATTCACAAAGTTTTGAAATTGAACGTAAACAGAAAACAGGTCAAACAAACCAAAAAAAGGCACCATTACTACCCCCAAAGGAAAACAAAAGCAATACAGGAAAGTATATGTGATCCTAGTGCACTACTTGACCATATATAGCTATCTTTACATATTCCTAATAATGGAAATATTGAATATGATGTAACCAAAAGTCTAATATGATTATATTTGAAAAATGTAGGACAAGAGAAAAACACGTTTTGATGTGGTGGGATAAAAGAGTAAGCACTTATCTTTCACAAAATAAAGTCAATAGATATTTTGAATATTTTTAAAATCAGAAGTAGCAATAGAAGCATGTTATTTGGTGATATAAAAGTAATTTAAGAAAATTGGCTAAAAGATGTGAAAATGTTCACATGTGCAGAGAATAAAATGGAGAAGTCTCAGGAAGTCATAGGAGGGTGCTATTTTCCTGTAGATTTATTTTTCTCTTAAAGATATGTGCATCTGCAACTTTGATAAACATAATTTATAAAAAGAATACATTGATAAAAATGTTATTATAAGCTTTCTACACTCAGGGAAGTCGGATATGCTTTTGTTGGTTCCAAACATCCATCTACTAAATCTCCAGGAGCATTCAATCTTAATATTCCAGAGTATCTCCAAGGCATAGCTAGCCAAAAGCAGTCATGTCCCAGGCAAGAGGCAAACTGACCCATTCTCTGAATATTTTTGCTATAATAATACAAGACAAAAGCTCCTTTAGGTGGGAAGAGGCCTGATGTGCGACTCAGAACATCAATATTTTATTTCCCTTTCATCAATCATTCACCACCTACCAGCAAACAAATCTCCCAGGGGGTGTCTCCTGGTCTCTGTCCAGCACCAGAGCCATCAATATTTTAAGGTTGAGAAATGGCTTCTCTACACAGGCACATTATCCCTGACCCAGGCAGCACACAGAGAAAGCTTTTCTTCCTCCAGGCAACTCCATGAGCATAGTACAGGCAATACTCTTACACAGCTCCAGCTCTCCCTGTGAGCCTGACTCTGAACATCATGTGGCAGGAGCAGAGATGCACTTGCAGAAATGTATGTACTTCCACAAAAGGAAATCAATGAAGCCTTTCAAGTTCTGCCAGCACTTTCCCTCCACTCTTCATAGTGCTCTTGCACCAGAATACCTTCTTTCTGACCTCAGGCCCCAACCCAGGCATAAATTCAAGTACTAGTTGATGTGACCTAAAGTCTCTTTCGCTCATCAGAAAGCATTGCCGAAGAACAACAATGTGCCAGGCACCCAGAGAAGTGCTAGGAACACAAGTACACTTAAGACATGTTTGAGAACACGCCTGCCTTCATAGCAATAATGTTAACTTTAGTCTCTCACTTAGTTCCTCATAGTACACACCACTTGTGTGTACCAGTTGCTGTCCGGGACATTTTACATATGCCACCTTCAATATTTATATCAAGTTAAAAGGTAATTAAATTAAATTTCAAGGTAGATAAATAGTCACTCCAAGAGACTTCAAGAAAGACTTACTTATTTTTTCTTTATCAAGTGTATCGAGAAATGATTTACAAGCAATAAATTGCATTCATTTAAAGAATGCAATTCTGTGTTTTTTGATAGTTGTATACACCCCTGAAACCACCACCAGAATCAAGATGCAAGACCCTTCACTCACCTCCAAAAGATTCCTTGTTCCCTTTTGTGGTCCACCTCTCCCTCTACCTCCATCCCAGTGCTTTTTGTCTATAAATTATATTGTATTTTACATAAATGGAATCATACAGAATCATCTCTTTTGTATCTGGCTTCTTTTACTCAGCATGATTTTGAGATTCATCTATCTTGTTACATGTATCTGTAGTTCATTCTTATTTACTGCTGAGTGATTTTCCATTGCATGGAGAGGCCATGTTTTGTGTACGCATTCACCCACTGATGGACATTTGCACTGTTTCCAGTTTTTAGCTATTATAAATAAAGCTGTTGTGAACATTCATATTCAAGTCTTTGTGTGGACATATGTTTTTATTTCTCTTTGTAAATATCTAGAAGTAGAATGGCTAAGTTGTATAGTAGATATATTCTTACCTTTTTAATGTTTTTGATTATTGGATATATGATTCTTTTGAGGAAACATCAAGAATAGACAGGTCCCAAAAATGCCAGTTTTATCTGCATTACATGATCAACATGAAACTATTTGGCACTGGTTGTTATAATGTTTATTTGCATCATCAGGGAATAAGTGATCTATATAGATAAATTTTCTAAAAAACAAAACTTAACACTCCAATCATCTACCTTTAAATTCTTTAATTACCTGTTCCTGATAATAACAGAAATTTATTAACATTCCTAATCTTCCCAAAATTATTTTGGCAGTTTTATTGTCTTATTAAAATATGTTCTATTTCACTGTCCTGTGTCAACTGACAGCTCAGAAGTACCATACTGGTTACACAGTGCTGTTCAGTTAGTCTGCCCAGGTTAATGACTAACGGAAAGCTGTTTGCCTCTACAATAAAATATTAAGGTGGCTATGAAGGTTCATCTGCTTCTTAGAGTTCTCCTATGTCTGTTCTGCTCCAGACCCTCAGTTCTCTCAATAACCAATACACCTATCTAGTCTATACACACACACACACACACACACACACACACACACACACTGAGAAAGAGAGAGAGAGAGAGAGAGAGAGAGAGAGAGATTGGCATTTCTGCTAATTCTTCTTAAATCTCCAAATGGGCTAAGAAAGCAAATGATCAAGGTGTAGACCAAAAAAAAACATTTGCATTTATGCACCATGATACTTTTTAAAGATATTCACAGCAGTGGTGTCTATATAGTGAAGGGGAAAAATAAATAATTAAAATGTTTATTAATGGGGAAATGGACTCATGTGATGAACACTAAATCAGGAGTCTTGATGAGATGCCAAGAAACAATTGATATCACATAACAAGAAAGTTATCTGGAGTAATCATCAAAGCAGATATTTGAAACCAACCCTTGGACCTTTAGACCCCTCACCGAACACCGAGCCTATATAAAGGTGTTGAAAGGATTTTGTGAGCAGGATTTTTGGAGCGGGCCAATGACATCCATGAGACTGGCTTGTCCCAAGAAGGCGAGTCCTTCCTCTTAACCCTAGAGAAGGGCTTCTAAGCAAACACTCAGAGAGTTTAATGTATGTTCCCTAGAGTTTGGGAAGCACATCTTGAATCCTGCCCCAAAAGTTGAGGGAGCAAGGGAAGCAGTCATGTAACTTGGTAGTTGGGGTGTGAGCGGGGTGGCTGCACTGAGATGGCCTGTTGCTCCCAGATCTCTCAGGCAGGAGATATACAGGGTTTCATATGGACCAGTGTAAGATATTTGAGAGACAAAGCCAGACTGGAGTATCACATGAAAGAGCAGTGGGTCTCTAACAATCCAGGTGTACGAGGCTGCTGGAAACAGGGAGCTAAGTAGGAACCAGCAGCCAGAGGAACCCAACACTCCGCCCCTGTCAGAGGAATTATGGCTGCAAGAGCCCAGGCAAGCAAGTTCAGAGCTATCTTGAGACAGTACCAATTGGTGTGGAACTTCCCCATAACATGGAAGATCTCCAAGACTTATTACATGGAGAAAAAGGCTAGTTGCAAAACAATACTTAAAACCTAATTAGGTTTATGTAAAATAAACTACACGAATATGTGTGTATGCACATGCATCTGTGTGTGTATGTGTATGTGTATGAGAAAGAACAGAATTCACTGTTCCCTTCATCCAATTTGCTCAACCTCATTCTCACTCTAAATGGCAAAGTGGTCTTTTCATTCAACCACACACCAAATTGTGTATGACAGGCAGTCAGCAGGGCAGGGGAGACCTGCCTGACATGTTGGTGCTTTTCTCCGAAGTATGAGGATGTAACCCACCATTACCATCCCAGGATGGAGGCAAGAACAGGCCTCTCAGGCTTGGTCATAGAGTTGGTAGCAGATGGGACATCTTTAGTGAAGAACAGGAAAGGAAAGAGAGCAGGTGCAGGGACTTAGGGGCACTTCAAGATGCACACTCTCCTGCTAACAAGTAGTTATAGTAGGGCAGGAGGAGGAGGCTGGAGAGCACAGACCTTTGCCTCTCCATTCTTTTGTGTTGTTTTAAGATTTACAACAAATATGAGCATTTGCTACTTGTGTGGTTTTTATTGCACAATAAATTTGAATCAATAAATTGGAGCCTGCAGGGTCCTTCCATGGCTCACCTCTGGCCTTTAGGGGCTGAGCTTTTACTGGCCATTCCAGCCAAATAAGTCTTAAATTTGCAGGTATCTCCAAGTTCACAGTTGTGTTCCTTTGACAAAGTAAGTCTGGGAGAAATCTGACTCAGCAATAACTGCGGCATTGCTATGCAATGCATTTATACAAGGAAGCATTTGTGCTGGAGATGCCTGCTGAGCAGAAGCAAAATAGCACTGTGAATTAGGCCCTCTGGGCCCCCCCCACACAGACACACATCACCTCACTTTCAGAATCAGACATTAATCAATAAGTAAATGTTTTTACTGAATTTGAAACACATTCCCTAGTAAGAACACCATTCAGCCTTCCCAATTAATGTGGGTTTGATACATCTGGCTGCTAAATTAATTCTACAACTCTCATCAGCAGCACCAAAAAACTGACCATTCGATCTCTTTGATTACATTCCATTCAAAAAGTCTTATATCTCACATGAATAATTGAGACTTCTCAAAATCATATTAACCTTAGAAAATCATGTATTTTGTAAAGGGTAGCATTTTAAAGACCATTCAAGTAGTAAGAATCATCAGAATGGTGCAGCCACTTTGGAAAACAGTCTGACAGTTCCACTGAAGGTAAAATATACAGTTATCATATGATCAAACAACTCTACTCCTATCTTATATACCCAAAGGAAATTAAAACATATATTCACACAAAAACTTATAACTGAATGCTCATGTAAGCATTATTCATATTAGCCAAAAAGTGGAAACAATCCAAATATCCAACAAATCATGTGTAGATAAACAAAATTTAGTAAATCTACACAGTGGAATATTATTCAACCATAAAAAGGAATAAAGTAGTGATTCATGCTACAGTGTGAATACATTTTGAAAACATTATGCTAAGTGAAAGAAGCTACACGCATAAGAACACATATTATATGATTCCATTTATATAAACTATCCAGAATAAGCGATTAATAGACACAGAAACATAATGGTGGCCAGGGAATCGGGGAGAGGGAAGGACGGGGGTGATGGCTGAAGGGTGAGGAGTTTCTTTTTTGAGTGATGAAAATATTCTAAAATTGATTGTGATGATGGTTGCACAACTCTGCAAAAAAAAATAAAAAACATTGAATTTACACTTTAAATGAGTGAATTTTATGGTATGTAAATTATACCTCAATAAGCTGTTTTTAATAAAAAAGGAAGAGGAAGCAAGATTCTTAAGTAGGGTCCAGCTCACTCATCTGCAGTCTAGTCTCAAGATAATTTTTCTCAGATACCAGAGAATGAAACCCAAGAGTTTTGTCATTTGTTTGTTCATTCATTCAGCAAATACACATAAGGTCCCAACATCAGTGCCAGGCACAGTTCTGGTGCTAAGGACACAAGGGAGGCAGGCATCATGAACAAGAAATGTGTCAGATGTTGAGAAGTAATATGAAGAAATATAAAGTAGGCCAAGCGAGGAGGGCCAAAGGAGAGTGTGGCATTCCTGTTTCTCAGCCTGGTCAGGGTTTTTTTCAGATAAGATGTTTGAGCAGAAACCAGGGGAGAGCAGCCCATGCAGGAGTCCAAGGACAGAGAAATGACGGCCAAGAGAATGACCAGTGCTTTTCCTCAAGTGGGAGTGTGTTTTTCATCTTCATAGTCCTCATTCAAAGGTAAGATACCCGAGACTAAGTAAAGTTAAATAGTATGCCTTATCAGTGGCAACTCTGATATGCAAACCCAGTTATGCAACTCTGATACACAAACCCAACTGGTAGCTGTTGAAAAATTCAGTCCCCCAAACCTAATTAAAAATCTTTCTTCTCTTCTCTCTCCTGCTTTCTTCACAATCGGCTCCTTGTCTCCAAGAAGTGCTTGTTCATTAACCCTGCTAAGAAAGGAAGCCGTTTTCCCAGAGGAAGCCTGTCTGTGGAGGGCGATGAGGGATTTGGTTTTCTGCTGGCCCTTTTCTAGCCCATCTGATCTCAAAGGCATGAAAGGAGGGCCCTGATTAAAACTGAGGCTTGAGCTCCTTCCACTGTCTCTAAAGGCAGCAAACACTTACTCTTGACTGGGGTTCAGTAGACATGAGTTTACAGACTGTTAGGAATTCCAGCACAGAAAAACCAACAGGTAACTAAACTGTTTTCAGATTCTTTATTCACAAAATATATTCACAAAATATGCTATTTAGCAAAATTTTCCATTTAAATTTATTTTTATCACAAATAAATCAATTTCTATGCAACTTTCCAGGAACATATTTTGAAACATATAGAGAACCCAGGTGTCCCAGGCCTTAGAAACTTTCATTTCTAAACCACACGTGTTGATAAAAAGTGGCCTGGCATGCTTTTGAGTCTACAGCTGATTCCTAATCTAGTTCCAACATTTTCAAGATGTGAGACTTCTGAGCTCCAGTTTCTTTCTTTGTAAAATGAGGGCTCTAATTCCCACTCCAAAGCCCTCTCATGAAGATGAACATAAACAGCTAATACTTACAAAGGACTCCCCTTTATTTGAGGACTACTGTGTGCAAGGCCCCGTCAAAGCATTCTGTCTTCATTAATTCACACAATCCTTCGACAAGTACTACAGATAGCCCCAATATGCAGATGAGGGGCTCTACTGCTCCACTCCCGATGAGTCACCAGAGAATAAATTATGGGACCTGAGGAAGAACAAAGAAGTAAATGGGAGTGATGAGAGTGCTAGTGTCGGTCCTTATGGGAAGAGGGGCAAAAGCAGAGAAAATCTCAAAACTCAAGCGCTCTTTTTATCTTAAAAGTTTTCATGGGGAAAAAGAAAGTAACTACACAGAAAGTAAACTAGTGGTTGCCTTCCGCTGAGAACAAGGATTAGCTGTAAATAGGTACAGGGGATCTAATTGAGGGGGATGAAAACATTCTAAAATTGAATTCTGGTAGTGGTTGCATGACTCAGTAAATCTACTTTTTTAAAAAGTGAATTGTATGGCGTGTAAATTATTTGTTTAAAGTTTGCATAAAATGAAAAGGCAAAATAAGGCAGGGGTAAGGGTAGTGATTTTAACACATGGCTGAAAATTTTTTGACATTTCTCTCATTGAGAGATGAAATCTATGTCCTCTCCCCAAGAATCTTGGCAGGTTATGACTGTGTCAACTAGCAGAGGATAGTGAAAGTGACCTTATGTGACTTCATCTTGTTCAGTGAGACACTCCCTTGGAGCCACCATACTATAAGTATGTACTCAAGGCAATAATCCCAGCTGAGCCAGCAGTCAAGTCATCCCTACCCAGGCTGGAAGTGAAGAGACCTCCAAATTATTCCAGATCCTTTATTCAAGTCTTCTCAGCCAAGGTCTAAGATATGGGGAAACAGAGAAAAGCTGTCCTTGTAGTCCCCACTTTGAATTTCTGACCCGCAATTTGTATGTCTTCCTTGTAGCTTATGGCTGTTACTAGGGCAGTAAGAGCAGGGCTGCAGAGGGGACTGCAGAGGGGACTGAGCCCTTGCAGCTGGGCCAAGGACAGGACATCTAATTCCATCATGAACAGGCTAAGGCAGAACTAGCCGCTGGTGCTGTAGGCACTTCAGTCTCTTCTCCAGGGGAGTTTTGTATACCTGCCTCCCAACTATCTGTAAGCCCTCAAAGATGTTGGCCATTCCCTGCAAGTCGATGAGGACTTCCACTTCATTCCCTAGCTAAGCTTCATTTGGCTGCCTTCAGAATGAAAAGATTAACCACACAATAAAGGACATCTTGGTTATCATTTTCTAGCAAATGTTACTATATACCAGGAGGTGGGACAGACAAATGAATAAGCGGTGGTCCTCATCTTTGAAGAGCTCATGGTCCAGTGGGAAGGACATATAGATCATCTCTACCTAATTTTTATCATTATTTTAATATCTATCTTCCCCACTGTACTATAAACTGCTTAAAGAACTGGGTCTCTTTTGCTTACTTACTTACCCCCTGAAGGCACTTGGTAAATATTTACTGAGTGATTAAATTGAATTGCCACATGATATTCTCTTCAACAGAGATCCAAACAAGATCCAGAGTAAACTTGACATGCTAAAAGCAACCTAGGATTATGACACGCTAAAAGCAAATTAGGCTGATGGGAAAGTGCTTACAGGAGAAATGAAACACCTGGAACGAATGGAAGCTATTCCCAGGGCCAGCCAATGTGTCACCCACCTGCTTTAAGCTCACCCTTATTGACCGGCTATAAGCTACCTAGGCTCCACTTCGCCCTCCTGTGGCTTTTGTGACCTGGAGAAATAGAACCGATCCACTTGGACAGAGGTAGTACTAAAAATAATTGGTGCTTGCTTAAACCAAGAATAGATCTAAAAAACCATGAATTTATTTCCTATTTATGTTTTTAGTTATAGCAAATTTATATATTTCTTACAATTGCATAAAGAACTTTAAATGGTCTTTCTAAAATTTCAACTATTCCGAGCTTTGTGGGCATGCTCTCTGTCTAGCTCCCTATATCTAGTAAACCAACTCAGATATGTGAGTTTATAATCCCCATTTCTTTCCCCCATTAGCTACAATCTCCTGAAACCAAAGTAGCTTCATATTTGCAGTCTGAATTCAAATCACAGGGGGCTTTTTTGCTTCTTCTCCTCCCTTGATAATTTTCATTTTTATGCTAAATTTTACAGACCTTGTTGATACCAGAAATGAGGACAGCAGCCTCAGATGGGTGCAGGAGAGACACAAATTCATAGTCCTGAAAGCACACACTCAGCCAACTTAAACTCCTGGGGTGGCTGAGAGAGAGCAGGGCCCTGTATTTGAAAAGAGTCTTGAGTCGACTCTAACCAGATCCTGCAGCCCAGTGGCAAAGAGAACCACACTGCCACTCCTCCAGTCTGCTCTGCCTTTGTCTTCAGTATGCTGTTTGGAATATCTTCCCATAATTGGATCACTGGAGATTTAGCTGATGAAAAAGAGATTTATTCCAGCCTCATATCCCTCTCCAGCTCTGCCTCCAGAATTCTTGTTTACCTTCACACTCCCTGAATCAAGTCTCTTCTAGGGGCTCTGAGTGAGAAAGTGGGGGACAGGAGAGATCTCCTTTTGAGGAGCACTACCTCCAACTCCTGGATCCAGAAGAAAAAATCTTTCCTATTTTGATGAAGTTTTTAATTCTGTTTTTTTTTTCTCTCCTAAAAGAATTTTTAAATGAAAATTTTTGGAAGTTAAGAAAAGTTCAAAGAGCCTATAATTCTAATTATAAATTAGACTTTCTTTTTTTTTTCTTTCTTCTGTTTGGTTTGCAAACTGAGTCATATGATGGCTTTGTCCTCCCCAGTAAACCTTCTATTCTTCACCCCTACTAGCCTACCCGCCTCAGATTAAAGGCAGGAAATGTCCCCTGAGGCAGGGGAAGTGAGAGCTTCAGGACAGATCTGGATTCACTAGACAGGCTGGCTTACTAGAACTCTCTGATCCTCAGTGTCCTCGCCAGAAAGCAATGTCAACTTCACAGGATCTGAGTGAATTAAGCAAGATGACTGAACCTAATAAATGCTCAGTGAAAGTTATCTCCCTCTCTCCTTCAGTGTTCCACCCTATCCCTAATCATTTTTACATGGTTTTAAAACAATAATTCTAGGAAGATTGCGACTATGAAGCCAAAACCACAAAGCAGAAGTAAAGACATTAAAGGAGCAGAAATGTCTATTTGAGCAGCTGGCTGTCACCTCAGGTCCCCCAAAGCTGTTCCTGCTCCTCCTACAACCCTTTTTCAGTGTACGTGATGGCCCCTACTCCCCGCTCTCCATCTCTTCATCCACCCTGCCTCCTGCCTGCTGAGGTCATGAGCCCAAGCAGAAGTCATGCCACAGACCCCACCCAGGTCACCATCAAGTAAGACGTGCTGGAGGAGAGGAAGGATACAGGGAAGGGGAATATGTGCTTCAGGCTCCAGGGAGAGGTGGCCTGGCAGTGGGTGAGCCTTGAAGAGAGCAAAGGGGAGATTGTAGAGTTTGAGTGAACTGGGAACATTCTCACACATTCCCAGTTTGAGTTATAGTGTGATAGTAAAAATTAGAAAGTTAACAGCCAAGAAGGTGGACCAAGGTGGGAACGGATGCCAAGAGAAGGAAGAGCCTTCAGAACAAATGTTCATCTCAGAGGCATTCTCTCTAGAAATAATTTTAAAGTTCAGCTTTTTTAAAAAATGAACATAGGAGCTTAATGATACATAATTTATTAAGGGAAATTTTGCAGTATGCCACAAAATCCTTTAAAATATGTATATACTTTGACCTAGCAATTTTACTTCCGAGAATTTATCTCAAAGATATACTGATAGCAAGGGCAAAGTTGGAGACCTTGTCTAGTTTCTGCTTTAAACAACCTGAAAAGACATATATGAGATAATCAAAAAAGTTTGAATTTGGCTGTATATTTGATAATATTCAGAAATCATTATTAATTTTTTACTAAAGTCCACACTTTATTTAGATCGCCTTAGTTTTTAAAATATATGTATATTATTTTTATTTTGTTATTAATTGTGGTAAAATACACATAACATAAAATTTGCAATCTTAACCATTTATAAGTGTATGGCTCAATGACATTAAGTACATTTACATTGTTGTCTATTCATCATTATTCTCTATCTCCAGAACTCTTTTCATCTTGCAAAACTTGACTCATTAACAAAACAAAAGACACCTTTATTGCTCTTATCGCTTAGAAAATTCCAAAGGTTTTAGGAGCTCTGTGACAGAAAAGGGAATAAAAACTAAATATATATTTCATATTATAAATCACAATGTCATATATTCCATTGTATGTGTATGCCACATTTTGTTGAACTATTTACCCATCAATGGACTCTTTAGTTGCTTCCACTTTTGGCAATTCTGAATAATGCTGCAATGAACATAGGAGTGCAAATTATTTGTGTTATTCTTACCAGGTTTTGGTATCAGAGTAATATTGGCCTCATAAAATGAATTGAGAAGTATTGCCACTTCTTCAATTTTTTGGAAGAGCTTGAGGAGAATAGGTATTAAATGTCCTTTGAGTGTTTGGTAGAATTCACTGATGAAGCCATCTGGTCGTGGACTTTTACTTTTTGGTAAGTTTTTGATGATTGTTTCAATTATCATACTGCTGATCAGTCTATTTAGATTTTCCAGTTCTTAATTTAGTTTAGGAAGGTTGTATTTTTCTAAGTACTGGTCCATTTCTTCCAAGTTACTAAATTTGGAGTTATATACTTTTTCATAGTATTCTTGTATGATCCTTTGTATTTCTGTGGTGTCCATAGTAATTTCCCCTTTCATCCTGATTTTCTTTGTGTCTTTTCTCTTTTTACTTTCGTGAGTCTAGCCAGGGGTTTGACAATTTTGTTAACCTTCTCAAAGAACCAGCTCTTTCTTGCATTTATTTTTTCTATTGTTTTTTGTTTTCAATTTCATTTATTTCTGCTCTAATTTTGATTATTTTTTTTCTTTCTTCTGACTTTAGGCTTCATTTGTTCTTCCTTTTCTAGTTTTTTAAGATTAAGTGTTAGGTTCATTGGAGCTCGTTCTTATTTTTGGAGATAGGCCTGTAATGATATGAACTTTCCTCTTATGACCACTTTTGCCATGTCCCAAAAGTTTTGATATGTTGTACTATCATTATCATTCATTTCTATGTATTTCTTGATCTCTCTTTTTATTTCTTCTGTGACCCAGTTATTATTCAGTAGCATGTTGTTTAATCTCCATGTATTCATGGCTCTTCCTGCTCTTTTTTTTTTTTTTTTTTGCAGTTGATCTCTAGTTTCAAAACATTATGATCAGAGAATACAGTTGATATGATTTTAACCCTCTTATATTTGCTGTGGCTATCTCTGTGTTTTAGTATGTGATCGATTCTTGAGAATGTTTTATGTACACTGGAAAAGAATGTATAAGCAGCTGTTTGAGGATGGAAGGCTCTGTATATGTCAATTATGTCCAGTTGGTCTAACGTGGCTTTTAAGAATTTTATTTCTTTATTGATTTTCTGTTTGGATAATCTGTTCATATCTGACAGTACGGTATTTAGGTCCTCTACTAGATAGTTTTGGTCTGTTTCTCCCTTTAGTTCTTTTAGTAATTGCTTTATATATTTTGGAGCTCCCTGATTGGGAGCATAGATATTAGTGTTATGTCTTCTTATTGCATGATTCCCTTTATCATTATTAAGTGTCCCTCAGTACCTTTCTTTATCTTTTTTATTTTAAAGTCTAGTTTGTCTTATATTAGTATCCCTACTCCCACTTTTCTCTGAATGCCATTTGCTTGAACTATCATTTTCCACCCTTTTACTTTGAGTTTATATTTGCCTTTGGAGCTGAGATGTGTCTACTGGAGGCAGCATATCTTTGGATTTTGTTTTTTGATTTATTCTGCAACTCAGGATCTTTTTATTGGTGAGTTTAGTCCATTTGCATTTAGGGTGATTATTAAAATATGAGGTCTTCTTATAGCCAATTTATCTTTTGCTTTCTGGTAGCTCAGTATTTCCATTGCTTCCATGTCCTTCTGTTTATATTTTCTGATTTTGGTTGGCTTTTGTAGGTTTTCCGTCTAGTCTTTCTTGGTTTATGCTATATACTTCAGTTCTGAATCTTTGGCATGTGGTTACATTATGAATATGAAAAGGATAGTTATATATATATATATATATACAGTCATCCCTTTTCTTCTGCACATGCTTTATCTTCATTTCCCTTTGTGCATTTGGATCTTTGAACCTTGTTTTCTGTCATTGTTATCTCAATTTGTCCCTATGTATGCTGACCATTTATTACTATCTTTCTATAGCAAATCTCTTTTTATTTTTAAGCTTATAATACCCTGTTCCTAATAAGGGTTGCACTTCTCTGCTTATATCAGCCTGCTAGTCACCTTACTCCTAATTATGTATTTTTTTGTCATTTTGTTTTAGGTGAGCTGACCACTTTCAGTTTTCCTATAGTGTGGGTCTCATAGTGGAAAATTCCCTCAATTTTTGTATGTCTGGAAAGTGTTTATTTCTCCTGCATATCTAAAAGAGAGCTTAGTCAGATACTTTATTCGTGGCTGGTAATTCTTTTCGTTTAATAGTTTGAATATTTTATTCCACTCCTTTCTAGCTTGTAATGTTTGTGCTAAGAAGTCCGACGATACGCTAATGGGTTTTTCTTTATAGGTTACCGTCTTCTTTTCCCTGGCTGCCCTGAGAATTCTTTCTTTGTCATTGATTTTTGATAATTTTAATACAATATGTCTTGATGAAAGCCTTTTTGTGTTGAGATAATTGGGTGTTCTATTGACTTCTTGAATTCCAAGCTCCAGCTCATTCCTTAGATTTAAGAAAGTTTTGTCCATTTGTCTGAAAATGCTTTCTAATCTCTGGTCCTTTTTCTCGCTTTTGGTCATGCCCATTATTCTTATGATTCCTTTACTTACGGTATCAGCTATTTCTTATATTTCTCTTTCATTATTTTTTATTCTTTGGTTTCTCTCTTCTTCTTTCTGATTTATTTCTAGATTTCTGCCTTCCATATCACTGATCCTTTCCTCCATTTGGTCGACTCTATTTCCCAAGCTTGTTATTTCATTTTCAACCCTTGCAGTCTATTCTTTATCTCCAGAAGTTCTATTCTGTTCTTTCTGAGGGTTTCAATATCCTTGCTAAAGAACTCATTCTGCTCTTCAAATTCTTTTTTCAATTCCTGAGTTTTTTCAGTATTATCCTGAATTCTCTGTCATTTAAGTCGCATATTTCTATGTCTATAAGCTTATTTTCTGGAGAGTTTTCTCTTTCTTTCTGAGATGTCTTGTCATCTGGATTGTTCATGGTGTTTAATGGACTATTTTCTCCACCTGGGCATTAATGGAAGTATATTCTGCCTTTTTTCCAGGAAGAAGGTTTACTATATAAAGACGTCTCTTTAGCCTGTGGCAAAGAAGGTATTTTCTTTTGGTTTCCAGTAGGTGGTGTTTAAGCCTCTTGGATCTCTGCTTTATATAAAATCTTAATGATGTCTTTTTGTTTTCTTGTAGATATGTAATCACACTTGCTCGCTACCCTCAGTTTCAATTCCTGTCAGTGTTTGCAACAGTTTCCACAGCATTTGCTCAGATTCCCCTTGGGCTCCATGGCATTCCATCTCGGAATGTATGGGAGAAGGGACTCTCTGAGTTGGGGGTTGAGGGCTGTGGCTCAGCCTCAATTTTGCAACTGCAACTTGTAAAAATCAACTGTTGTTTTTCTGCCTTCTGCCCTGATGACTGTATGAAGCTCACAGCACTCTTAGGCAGGGCTGTGTAGGGAAGTCACTGCACCTTCTCTCTTCCCCCTCCTCCTATAGGGAGCTCCAGCTTTGAAAGGCAGCTTCTTTGTTACTCCCAGTCCAACCCTCAACACCCAGGGTTCTGACCTTTGGTATTTTTTATGCTCAGATCCCACACTCAGATGTTCTGGCGTGCAGTTTGAGTATTTTTTGTTGAGTTTTAGATGTTCAGCTTATTGTTATTTTAAAAGGAGAGATCTTGGGATAGCTCTCACTTCGTTGTGTTTCTGACATCACTTCCCCACTCTTTAGTGAAAAATATTTTAAAAGAAGGCATTATATTTCCACTCATAGCCACCTTGACCATTTCATTAGCTTCTCTTCTGATTGTGTCTATGTTAAGATTGTTTTTATGACTACCATCTACTATACACCAGAAATCAATAGAAAATGTTTAGGATGACAACTACATATCTAATCTAAAGGATTATTTATTTATTCATAAAGAATTTAATTAGAAACTGATAGCAAATCAAAGCCATATTCCTGAGGCTGACAGATCAATCACTGTCTTAGGTAAATCCCTTTGGCTAGTCACATAACCACTGTCAGAAAAAGTTACGCCCATGTTTCAAAAAGTATGATCCATTTTTGGAAACATTATTTGCCTTCCCACTCCCATTCCCTCATGAGTATAGAGTAGAGTTTTCCAGAAGCTATACAAATGTCACATCACAATATATTAAATGTGAAAACAGGAAGAAGAATGCAATCATCTTCTATGAAGCCCAACAATAAAGAGATTTGCAAAGCATTTATTGTTATGTTTCAATGAATTAATAAATTCTTTAAACATCTCAGTTTTAAATAGTATATTCAGCAAATCTATAAATATAATCTACAGAAACGCTTCTCTTTAGGATTCTCAACAATTTTTTAATGTGTAAAGGAGCCCTGAGACCAAAACTCTTTGAGAAACACTGTTAAAATGAATATACAATAGAAATTCTTTAAAAGGACAGGGTCGACAAAAGAATGTTCGACCTAAAAAAAGTCTTGTAAGATTTTATTTGAGCCAAATTGACAACAATTGCTGGAAAGCAAAGTCTCAGCAGATTGAGAAAATGATCCAGAGAATGGTAGTTTTGCAGATTGTTTATACATTAGAATCAAAGAAGGAGACATAAGAATTCTTACATGAATCCATTAGTGGTAGATTAAGGGGGCAGGAAAAAGCAAATTGAAAAACCACTGGGATTGGATTAAAGCAAAATAGAGAGACACGTGCTTTTTTTTACACTAGTGGGTACAGTATAGCTAACATTTACAGCACATAGAGTTAGTATGTGAACAACAAGATAATAATGACAGATTCTGTAGTCTCATGCTCTGATGCATGGTTGTGCCTTGGGGGGTCTGGAAAAGAAGATTACTCTGACATTTCAAAGTTGTGTTATCTTAGCTGCTCAAAGACAATGGACAGGCATTGATGCAACATGACTACCTGCCATGCCCTGCTTTAAGTTAGGAATTTTTGTGTTCAGATCATCCTATATAGTTACATTTCATCTCTGAGTTTGTAAAACCCACCATGCGAGCCTCCCCTGAGCTTGTCAGGTTTAGTATGTGGCCCCTTTTTTATTTAAAACACAGTCATATCACAGGATATAAAGGCAGCAAGGCCCCTGGGGCCGAGAACCAGGTCCTTGGAACTGAGAAGTGCTCAGGACCCCAAGCAACTTGTCTTGGGTTTTTTCCTTCCCCGAATCAGGGGTTTCTGATCTCTATTTCTTTGCTAGTCAGCCACTCCTCCCTCCTTCAATCTCGTCTTCTTTGCTCTACAAGACAGAAATGAATGCCCAGGGGAACTCTATATTCTCTCACTTGAATTACTACAGAAACTACCTCACCAGCCCACCTTGGCTCTGCATCTCTGGGTGCAGAAAATACTTCTCAAAGAAGGAGGTTCTGTAAACTGTAGACATCCTGAGAACTTCATATTTCAATCATTTCACTCACTAAATCTCATGGAGACTTTTGCTCCAGCCTCCCCACAGCACCTCTACTCTCTGCCAACCTCAGGCCACCCCACACAGGGCTCCTAGTTAAGCTGTCTGAGAGCTCAGCTCTGTCAAGTCACTACCTTCATCAAACAGTTGAATTCCAAAGTCCTAATAGTGAAGGCTCATCACAGTCTGACCCAAGAGACCACTCTGATATCAAGCCCCTTTGCCCTCTCCGTAGACCCAGCATGCCGGCCACAGAAAATGGGTCTCTGCTGTTTCCATACCACTTGCTTTTTCTTCCTTCCTCCCTTGCTGGCAGTGCCTGCCCATTGCAAATGCTCTTCCTCCATCTCTGTGTGACTAAGTACTTCCCCTCCCAAATCACTACTGCTTAAGTGCCACTTCCTCCGAGAAACATTTTCCTCTTTCCTCCCTACTTGCTGTGAATAGCCTCACCCTCTCATACCTTCTTGAGACACTAGCTCAGCTCACACTGCACCTCAAATTGCTCTGCCTTGTCCTTATTAGGTCACAGTTACCTTGATGGCCCGTGATACAATAAAAAATAAATATTTGGTCTTTGTCCCCAGTTCTTAGCACAGAACTCCTAAAATCTTGGGAATTTAATGGCTTTTGTATGCTAATGAGATGGTTCCTGTGGTAGGGGTTCTAGACAGCTTCCAGATGAAGTCAGTGGCCAGAATAACCAATCAGTGGTTAGGGAAGGGAGTGGAGCTGAAGATTGAGTTTAATCACCAATGGCCAATGATTTAATAAATCCCTACAGTATAATTAAACTTTCATAAAAACTGTTAAACAATGGGGTTCAGAGAGCTTCCAGCTTGGTGATTATATGAAAGTGCTGGGAAGCAGCATGCCCGAGAGAGTTTGAATCTCCACACGGGCCCTCTCCTCAAAGCTCGCCCTGTGTGTTTCTTCCACCTAGCTGTTCCTGAGTTGTATATTTTATAATAAATCAAGAAATATAAGTAAAGTGTTTTCCTGAGTTCTATGAGCCATTCTAGCAAATTATAGAAACTGAAGATGAAGTCGAGAAAACTCCCAAATTTATAGCCAGACAGAGGTATAGGTGGCCCTTGGTATCTGAAATGGAGACAGCCTTGTGGGACTGAGCCCTTAACTTGTGGGGTCTGTGCTAACTCCAGGAGATAGTGTCAGAGTTGAATTGAATTGTTGGACACCCAGTTGGAGTCAGAG
This sequence comes from Macroglossus sobrinus, assembly GCA_004027375.1. Lineage (NCBI taxonomy): Eukaryota > Metazoa > Chordata > Mammalia > Chiroptera > Pteropodidae > Macroglossus > Macroglossus sobrinus. Next base: position 461,220 of record PVKZ01000788.1, on the reverse strand, counting down.
AATTGCGGAATTGGTTTAAGAAAAAAAAATCACAGTTGGTGTCAGAAGTAGTGTTATCCCCTTTTTGTGCCATCAGGAACTCCCCTATGGCTGTTACAACAGGAAGAGTTAGTCCACCCACCGTTACAGACAGCCAATTGCCCTGATACTAGTGTACAGTGAAAGAAAGAAAAAAAAAACGCTTTATTTCATGGGTACCAATGAAAGGAGAATGGGCTGTGAAATGCTCAAAGACCTGAACTCTCCAACTGCTACTGGTAGTTTGTATTAAAGGGTGAAATTGGAGTCTGGGGTCTTTAATGCATGATCAGCTTACAGGCATCTCCTGATTGGTTGGAGCTGGAGTTCAAAGTGATATTTTAGGAGTTCTGGTCATCAGTCCTCTGGTGCCAGCTAGTCTGAGGTTTACATGACTGTGGTCAGTGAGAGTCAGCAGTTTTCTAACTGGTGGAGGTGCTTTGGTTCCTGTAAAAACAAGTCGAGGTCTGTGTCAATATATTATCTGTGATTCCTAAGGTGGGAATAGTTCCCCAAGTCCCTGATTTATGTCTGAGAAAATTGACTTAGGTAAATGTAAGGAAAAGAGTCTAAAGTCTGGTTTCTTGTAAGCAGGAAACTGGGGCAGAGGGTAGAGGACACTTTGCAAAGAAGGGATTCTGGCTCAGTTTCATGGCCTTCCTTACAGTGAAGGAAGTGAAATGATATGGAGTGATTTGGAATAGAGGAGGAAATGGCATGCTGATGTGGTAGGAACTGGGTGTGGAATCAATCTGGTCTAATATTGCCAGGCACCAGACCACCAGGCAAGACTTATGAATAACCTGTGCCTCACCTATACAACAAAGAATTGAGGCCCATAATCTCCACAGCCCCTTCATATCTACAATAGATTAGTTCCAGGCTATGATTTTGTGAAGCTTTGGGACCCAGGTCATTATTAATAGCACCCCTTTCCAGGATCGTATTTGACGAGTTGAGTGTCTGCACATACTGACTTAAGGGAGAACAAAATAAAGCATTCAATTGATTTTTGGCAAAAATCAATCTTTGAAAAAAATTAGTAACAGTTTTTAAAACCACAGAAATTTCCTAAGCAATTGGATTCCACTAGGCGAATTTTTTTCTCCTAAATAGGTACAGACAAGTTCCTCTTATTTGCTGCTCATATATTTTCAATCTTCTAATTTGGGTCTTAAGTTGTCAGGCCTCCCAACTGTGGTTCCCAAGGCTTCCTAGTCTAGAATTATTTGTGACTCTAATGAAGGCATCATTGATCTTTCCTAGATCATTAATAAAGTAGCTTAGGGAAGTGGGGTCTGTGGCAGCCCCAGTATGATGGATGGCCATTGATTGCCACCCTTTGTTGTTACTCCTCTAAGTTCCTAAACCATACACTCATCCTCCTACTGGAGCCAATCTAAGCCATTGTTTTTTAGACCATTCAAGGAGAGAATGGTCTTCCCAGCTGTATCTACTTTTTCCTAACCCATATCTGTGCTAACTAGATCTTCCATCATTCATCTCCTTTCCCCCACAACACCCCTCCATCCTTCTCTCAAACTTCTAATGATGTAACTGCAGCTGCTAACTGGCAGGGTTGGAGAAATTGTGTGCTGTTTTGCACTGATACCCATTTTACAATCTCTTCTTCATCTATTAGTAAAGTCCACTTTGGGGTCCCACTGGAACTCTGGGTCTCCCAGTCTTTCAAAATGGCTCATGTGGCAACATGAACTAGAGACAGCAGCTCTCAAGTCCCCACAGGTGGAGAGCAACATAAGAGTTAGTGTAAGGCTGAGCAAGATGATAAGCATGGCCTATGAGTCTTATACCAGTCACATTTTAATGCCACAGCTCAAAGAGTATGGGAGAGGTTACCAGAGGACACCAGGCTGAGAGTGTTCAGAGAGGGGACTTCTCAGGTCTGCCCAGGTTCCCTGTGGGAGACATGCTCAGGTAATAGCCACGGCATTCACCTGCCCAATGTAAGCACCCGCCTAAGTGCCAGAAGCCTAAGGTGAAGGAAGTGGGGTTCAACAAGCCTCTTAAGCCCCAACAATGTTATTCTGAAACTCGAGCATACTTACCTTAGGTGGTTACAAAACTGCCAATAGCAAGGCGCATCCCCAGGTTCTGGGGGCTATCCTTTACTAACCACCAACTCCACCTGTGGCATAGATTATAAGAAAATGACCAGGTATCTCAATCTCATGTGCCCAGCCATATTGCAACTTCAATTTGCACAGTCTATAACCTTTTAAATTCCAGGTGCTAGGGGAGCCTGGGCCTCATAAGCCTACTTATAGCCAACATCCCAAAGGAAAAGAAAGAGGACATCCTCATGTTCAAGAACTCAGCCTCCAGAAAACCCAAGGGAACACAGGTAAACACACACACAGAGGCACATACATCTGTGAGGTTAGGGGTCTGCCTCTGCACTCCTGTAGTGTTAATCATCCTGTTTACTTATTTAACGCCCCTCCTCACCCACCATCCCTCACCCCAGCCACTGTCAGCACCTGGAAGGTAGATATGTAATGTGTGTGCCTGGATCTTGAGCCATCCACACTGCATGGGTCTAAACAGGAGTCCTAAACGATGCTGTGGTGAACTGATGCTTGCAGGGCACAGGGACTCTTGGCTTTCCTATGTCATCCTGCTGAGTGTTTTCCCTGCAGAAGCACAACTCATGTACCCTCTAGACTTCCCGCAGGAGCACAAAACTGGTGTGTGTTCAGCCATGAATATAATGGCTTAGGGGCAGCTTACTGGAAAGGGCAGCATAGGCTCTGCAAACAGAGCTGGTTCAACCCCTAGATGAGTTTCTGAGCCTCTGAACCTCAGTTTTCTCATCTGTAAAATGGGGATAGTGTTATGACTGCCCATCCTTCAGGGTTCTTAGGAGGAGGTGAGAACACAGCTGAACACTAAGCCCAGTGCCTGGCACATGGTAAATTCTCAATGAGTGACATTTATAGTTGTTACCTTAATTTCCTTCCTGGAATACACAGTCTGCAATGTCTTGATCCCTCTAACCAGTTACTTGAGGGACGAATTGGACCTTTTCAAATGCTCTGGAGGTCCATGAAGCTTAAAGTTGCTAGATTCATCAAATACAAGCACTGGATACCCGGTTACCTTTGAATTTCAGATATATGGTGAATGAATTTCCAGTATAATTATATCCCAAATATTGCAAAGGGTTATACTTATAATAAAAAGTACTACTGTTTAAATAAAATTCAAAGGGCATCCTGAATTTTACCTAGCAACCCTGGTGAAACTCTTGTTTGATAGAATCTGATCTTTGTCAGGCAGTTTCACTCTCTTTTGAAGACTTTGACCTGTACTCCATGAGAGAATTCTGAAGTTATGGCCAGAAATTTCCTAGCTCCTTTGTAATCAACTTAGAGAGGAACCTGAGAGAGGAACCTTAGAGAGGCATTAGGGTATAAACAAGCAACTTTAATTACCCCCCAGTATTATAACCTGCTGAGCCCACTGACACTCTCACCCCTATCCTCGCTAGGAAACAGCTCCCATAATGACATCCCAGTTGGATTCCATAATTCTGTGGTCATTTTCAGTTAATTAACAGTATTTTATTCTGGCTTTTAAGAATCAGTTCTTTTCATTTTAGAACTTCAGTCTCATTTCCAATTCGAAGCACTCTCCTCTCCTCCAGCATAGGCCAAGTTCATGGACCTTGCAGCTGGGGAGGACAGGGGCACAGTGCAGATGTTGATCTCATCCTGCCCTTCCCAGTGTTTGCTCCTCTGGGGTTGGAGTAGGAGAAGGAAAACAGATGCCTCCTGCATGACTGCCTCTGGAGGCTGTAGTTCTCTCCTGGAGCTCAATGCAGCTCTAGTTACAAGGTGTGGAGCCTCTTGTGAGAGGTACCCTGTCTTTTGGCTGAACCCCAGCTATGGGCCACCCTTCATATTCTTCCAGTGGCAATACCAGCCAAGCACATTCCATCCGCTTTCTGTGGGACCTGCAGGGAGGAGCAGGCTCCAGCTCCTGTATCTCCCTGGTACTCAGAGGGGGTGGACTTTGCCCCCTGCCCACAAGCTGCCCCCATCAAGCTTCCGTCTGACTAGCCTAGCAGCACCAGACACTCTCATAGGTCAGGCTTCCCAGAAACAGACTGAGATGAAGATTTATGAGCAAGTGAATTATTAAGGAATACTTCTGGAGAAACCTGTTAAGGTGTGGGGAAAACCAACAGGGGAGGAGAACAATCAAGAGAGCATGCAGTTCCATTTGTGGAAACTCTAGGACAAAGGCCAGTAAATTATAGCTTGGGGAGTGAAGACCAGCCCACCACCCTTGTTCTATGGTCCATGGGCTAAGAATGACTTTTGGATTTTTTGTTGTTGTTAAGTTTATTGGAGTGACATTATATGGTTAATAAAATTATATAAGTTTCAAGTGTAAAATTCAATAGCATATCATCAAATCTTCCATCACCATATATTTGACCTCCTTTACTCCTATCCACCTCTGGATTTTTAAATGTAAAATATAAAAATCTGTAGCCTCATTCGATTTTGTCTCTTGACCTGTAAAGTCTAAAATAGTAATTATCTCATACTTTACAGAAAAAGTTTGCCAGTTCCTGGGCAGTGTGTAGTCCTTGATTGGATCTTGGTTTGATAAACAGTCTGTAAAATATATTTGGGGGATAATTAGGAAATTTTTACTATAAACTGCTGTTAGGTGATATTAGAAAAATTTTTAGAGATGTATGCTTAGTTACTGAGGGTCGAAATGTTGTGGTGATTGTAATTTAAATTCTTTAATAAAGCAGATGAGGCAAACATGGTAAAATGTTAATGATTATTAAGTCTAGGTGATGGATTTCATTATACCATTCTTATTACTCTATGTTTGAAATTTTCACAATTAAAATTATGAAGTTAATACACACCTTCCTCTTTTACACCTTCCATAACTAATCCTTCATCTTAGTCCTCTCCATTATACTCTCTAAATTGTTCTCTAATTTGTCCCTCTCCTCTATCCCAGCTGTTATAGTTTCAGCCCAGGCCATCATCAAAGGCCAAAAGCCACTTTGTATAGGAATAGAACAGAAAATCGCCTTAGGCACAATTCCTCCTGTCAGCAAATATGCATTAAGGCACTGTGCTCAGCGCTGGAGATGCAGCAGTGACTACATAGAGCTGTGCCCTCCTAGTCCTTAGAAATCCCCCATGAATCACCACTCACTGCACCCATGGGTGTTCCTGATGTCCCTGGGTCATCAAGAAAGGGCTTCCTTAGGGCACAGGTATTCTGTGTAGAAAGACAGGAGCTTATAGCATCCTCTCCAGAAAGACTCCATGAAAATATTTTTCATTTCCTTTTTAACTTTGGCTACTAAAAGGGGCACACTCTCCCTGCCCTGCAAGGTCACTCTCAGGAACCATCTGCCAAGGCCAAGCCCTCTCAGGCTTCCCTCTTCTACTGTGCTGGCCCCTCCTCAACATGCCCCATGGTTCTACCCAGTAATGTGCTAGTGACCTTTTACAAACTAGCTCTCTAAAAAGCAGAGAGAAAACCCAATGTGTATGTTTGACAATTTCTGTGGTGTTAATACTGTCATTTACACCAAGATACCAACGCAATGTCTCCAATCACAAAATTGGGGAGAGAGGCACAGTCGCATGTTACAGTATTTCTACCACAATGTAACAATGGATACAAATGACCTTAAGAGCATAGATCCTAACAAAATGTAGTGAAATAATTAGAAAGGGTGAGTTTTGAGTTTTTACTTGTTTTTTAAAACATAGTTTATGTAATCGAAGTTTATATAATTTAATTTTTAATACTGGCTGAATTTAACAACTGCTTTGCAAAAGTCCTGAAAAGGTAGCAACCAGCTCTCATGAGCTGGTCTGAACCTGCTCCAACACCCCACTGCTCCAAACAAGAGTAAGTTAAGGACACAAACTGCCTGGTTTGGAGTGGAATTGACCTGAGCTGAGTTCATCCAAAGTCAGCACCGCAGCCCATCTGTGAGGCAGCCTGAGGAGTAGCAAGAGCCTGTGCCACACACCACCTGGGTGAATTCCCGAACTCTCTTTACCTCATCTGCAGCATGTAGATGTGCTACCACCTTCCAGGGAAGTGTAAAGGGAATGCTGGAGTCCTACATAGGAGTCATGCAGATACCAGCACTTCTGCTAAAATGTGCTCCAAAAAATGTTTAGGTTCTGCAAAATAGCACACTAACTTTTTTCAACAAAGTTTAGGGAAAAAATAGAATTCACTGCAGACAGACTACTCAAATCCTAGGAGTTTGTGTAACAAGATCTCTAATAAAAATAATCACAGCCTTGTAAAAACTACTCACAGTTCAATCCCCAGCTGAAATGTGCACCCAGCATCACAGGTAATCGACTCCTTGCACCCTCAAGCCTGGGGTTTGAGCCTTTTCCTTTGTAAAGCGTGTCTTTGCAAGCATCTGCTTCCCATAAAGACTAGTCACATCAAAATTAAAAATTTGATCCAAGGGGGAAACTGTTTTGTCCATCATTTTTTAACACAATGGGAAATGTCTTCCCAGATTCTCCCTGACCCACTCCTAGCTTCACAGGACAGATTAATGTTTTGAAAAGTGTCGGTTTTTGAAACCATATAACCAGCCATTTATACTTGCACTATAAATGAAGCCTTTCTGCATGATTTTTGGCTTTTTTCTTAAGGTCTTCTTATATTGCTGAGACTCTCTCTTTCATCGTGAAAGAGTTTTCCCCACTCTACCTCACATGGCTTCGACCCTTAGCATACTGAGAGAGAACAGGTGTGAGCCCACACTGATGTCATTCCCCTACTTATCAATCATGTGGTATGAATTATGAATCAATTCATATCACAAAAACAGTTGTTGAAGCAGAGCTGACTCTAGCTATGGCTTAGAAATGGTTAATCAGAAAACTCTTTCCCTTCTCCTAAAAAGCCCACGATTCCTACAGAGCCCTGAGTCGGGGAGGGCTAGGGCTACAGGAATTATGAAATCGAAGACATAGCCTTCTTTACTTAGCAAGATTCATCCCTCATTAAGCAAATCTATATTTAGAATTGCACATTCCTTCAGGGCAAACACTTTCTCTGCACCTGCTTGGCATAAAGAGAAATGAGTCATTTGTTTCCAAGAAGGACCACTCAGCATGATTTATCATTACACACACACACACACACACACACACACACTCGAAAGTTGCAATTCTTCATCTGACCAAGAAATGTCACAAAACTACAACAAAAAGACCTAAACTCCAGACCCTTAAGAAGTAACAAAAATTACCAATGCTTTCCTGGAATTTTTCCATGTGTTGACCATTTCTATTTTGTAAAACCTTCTTTCTTCTCATTATCAATTCAATTTACAATGTTTGTTGAGTAATTAGTGCGTTGGACCCTGTACTAGAAGCTGGAAACACAAGATGGGAACCTCTTTAGAGTGGGAGTTGTATGATCCAATTTAGAAAGATTTTCATTATTTTTTTTTAACTTTTGCTACTGAATGTGGTGAGCTCCCTAGGCTGTTTTCCCAAGGATTTGGACTGAAGTTCCCTGTCCTCAAAGATAATGTGAAGACAGAAATAGAAATAAATTACCATGCAACTTAAAAAGCAGCAATATTCAAAATACATGCAGGTGAAGAAGTAGGACAAGGCAGGGAATCATAACTTTCACGGTCAGGGTTCTGATAGGCCAGGGATGCCTTCCTAGAAAAGGTGGTACTTGAGATGGGTTTTGAAGGATTCATAGGAGTTTGCCAGTTGAACTGAGATTGGCAGGCCATACCAAGGACCGGGAATGGCAAACACGAGAGAAATTACTCAGAGTGGCATTGAAAGGAGAACTTCATACTAGCTTCAGTAAAGAAAGTATCCTAAGGTGCTAAAGAGCAGGGAGTCTCAACCGCAGCACTATCGACAATTTAGACTGGATAATTCTGTGCTGCAGTGGGGCTGTCTTACGCATTGTAGGATATTTAGCAGTTTCCCTGGCCTCTACCCACTAGATACTATTAGAATCGACAACGACAAATGTCTCCAGACATTGCCAAATAATGCAGGAATTATTCCTGCTGTGACACTGGAATAGAAATTTGGTCAGAAGAAATGCCTTGGGAAAGCAGAACTGATATTCCCATCTCTTATGGCCATGGGAGTCACGAATTCCCAAGCAGCTCACAGCCCAGGGGAGGTTCAGTCAAAGAAACTGACTGAGTTCTAAATACCAAGGGCAAGCCCAGAGGTCAAGACAGGCCAAAATACTGCGACGTCAGGACTGTAGCTTCCTCTCTGACCCTGGACATCAGCACTGACCACCTGAGGAACTGCCAGTGGCCCTGCTTCCAAAAGATCGTTGTTTGGGAAAGCAGCAAGGAAATTTTGGCATTGGATACAGAACTAATGCTATGGTTGCAGTTCAAGTATCCCCACCAGGTTTTCACTGTCTGAGTAACGTTGGAAACCTGCTAGGCAGTGGTGGAGCCTCCAGAAAGAGTGAAGCTGTGAAGAGATGCAGATTCATTATTTCAGCATTTTATCTCCATCTCTCTCGGGGTAACTGTTTGTGGTTCCTACCAGGGCATAACTCTCAGCCAAGTGATGGGAAATAAGTATGGCTTTAGAAAAGAAATGAGTGACCTTATGCTGGCAGCAGAGAGAGGAGACAGAGGCCTTGAGATGAGCCAGCTCATGCCCTTGGGACAGAATCCCAAACCAAGTTTTAAGAGCCATGGGATTCCGAATCCACATCTCCTGAGTAATCTAGTTTGAACTCCTTAGCAAGTCTCCAGGGCCCTGTCCCTCTTTTTCCTGTCTCTCATCTCAGTCCTTCACACTCAGAGGTCTTTCCAACTATAAAGAGCTACTTACAGTTCCCACAATGAACCACATTGTGACACCTCTGCCCACACTGTTCCCTCCACCTAAATATCCTTCCCACTTGCATCTCTACCTGTCTGGCAAACACCACATAATTTAAAGACCCCATTTAGAGGCATAGTTCCTCTTGGCCTCTTTCTTCAGTTAAAACTGTCCCCTCCTGCCACTCTCTGCAAGGTTTCTGTCAGCCCGCCATGCCTCTCCTTCTTCGATGTCCTTCCCCTGTGAGGACCGTGAGCCCTCTGAGGGCCACAACTGAGTCTTCTTCTTCCTCTTGATTACAGAACCAAGCACAGTGCCAGGTACAGAACAGGTGCTCATGTGTTTGCTGAATGGATGCTCTCACCCCACGCCCCTCACCATGTCTCTGACTCCACAGGAAAACTGGAAGTTCCTGACCCTGTCACATCCCCAATGGGCCTTTGAAGGGCTGATATCTCTGGGAATAGACAACGGAAATAAAGAGAAAGAGCCCATAGTAATAAGCCCAAGACCTGGTGTCAGGGCACAATGGATGAAACTATGGAAGGATTTCAAGGAGGTGCCAGGACTAGGAAACTTCTATCAAAGTATGAGCCAATGGGATACAAAACAGGTGTTGTCTTATTCACCACTGGCATAGCATCTGGCATAGAATGGAGGCTTCTTATACTTATTAGCTAAATTAATTCATAAGTTATGTGCATGCCAGCCTATTTCTTCTATAAATAAAATCATTCTTGGCTGTGGGCAATGAAGTAGGGAAAAGGATGGACACTGTTTGTAGCTTGGAGATGGAGGGCAAACTTATAAAGTCCTGTTTCAGGGAGTCCCGTGGCATGGTTCCTTTCACATGAGAGGCTATTCCACTCTTACTAACTTCAGACTTAGATAGAGTTTAAGTGTGCCTGCCTGATGCCCAGTCCCTTAAGGTCAGAACCAAGGACAAAGTTCTGCTACGTGAAGAAGAGGGAAAATAATATTCTGAATTGAGAAAAGGACTTGTCTTTACATATACATTATGACTACTTGAGAGCAACAAGACCCTTTCTGAAATTTAACCAGAGGACTGATCAAAGAACTCTACTTTCTAACATAAAACACCAAGAAATGCTGAATACATATAATAAGCACCATTTTAAATCATGACAGAGGCCCTAAAGAAGGAATGGAACTCCCCAGAGGCCAGAAAAGACATGAACTGCTGCTGTGACAAAGTGGTCAGAAGGATGAGATAAGGAAGGGGTTGTAAGCTTTCAAAACCTAAAGGGATTGATGTTTATATGGGGTGGAGAGCTAAAGAAGAAAGTATAAACTAGAAAAAGACTTCTCATCAAGTTAAGTCAATTATAAAGAAATCTTAGCTTGGGCTTAAAGTGGCCAAAAAAAAAAAAAAGACGATGACAACCCAAGTTGGCTCAAGAACTCTTAGGATAAAATAGTAACATGAAATTTGATTTCAAGCTAATGATGCCCTGGGAGACTTGGCATGCATAAATGTTCTGTAGTGGGATATGTTATTGGAAGACCAATAATATAACCATGTACCTTCTCTCCAAATGGATTCATAGATTCATCAAGGTCCTAATCAAAATGTTAGCAGGTGTTTTTGTGGAAATTGATAGGCTGTTTCTAAAATGTATATGGAAATGCAAAAAGACAAAAATAAATATAACTCTTTTGAGAAAGAACAACAAAACTGGAGGTCTTACACGTTAGATTTCAAGACCTTTTACAAAGCCACAGCATTTAAGACAGTACTGTGTTGCTACAAGAATAGACAAATAGACTAATGGGGGAAAATAAAAAGTCTAGAAACAGACCTTCACATGTACAGTCACCCAATCTATGGCAAAGTGACACAGCAGTGCAAAACCTAATCTTGACCCCGACCTCACACCATATCAAAAAAGGCACTGCAGATATTAAGTGCGAAAGGTATAATAACCTTTCTAGGAAACAATAGAAGAGAATAACTTCATGACTTTGAGATAGGCAGAGACTTTATAAACAGAACAGCAAAGCACTAACAACCATAATAAGAAAAATTAATATATGGGACTACATTTAATTAATAATTTCTGTTTTAAAATTTTTTAGCTATTTTATTATCCTATTATTCAGCAGTTTCTAACTTAGAGGCTCAGGAGGCCCTTTTTTGCTGTGAAGCATCTAGCAGGACAAAGTCTCTAGACTATCATTAGGAAATATTGCTCTAGTTCAATATTGCCCATGAGAAATTTGGAACCAGTTTTAAAGAATGTTGAATGTCAAGACAAGGAATTTAGTTTTAGCCTATAAAAAAAATAAAAACTCTTCAATTGACCATGGGAATAATATCTTGAAAGCTCTGTTTTAGAAAAGTGTATAGCACGGATGAGTAGAAGAAAACGGACTATGGGCAACCAATTGGCAGGTAAATAAATGCAAAAGTTCTTTATGTGGAAATAAGAACCAGAACTTAGGTGGTAGAAATGGTGACAAATTTGAATGTGATAGACACCACAGAGCTCCAGATGGAGAGAGCTTGGCAATTGATTATTCATGGGTTGTCTGGCTTCCACACTTTATAAACTTCAACAAATGGTTTATAACTAAGTTTTAAAAGCCTGTTATTTCAAAGTTTCAAATAAGATTTCCAAACCTACTGTTTATTATGAACAGTCATGGTACTGATTTTGGTATTTTTCCTATCAAAGTTTTTATATAGCTTTTAAAACAAAAGTTTGTTTGTTTATTTCTTCAAAAAAACAAAAAGAATTTCTGTTAAAAAGAGAAAAAGGAAGCCACAGAGTAGAAGATATTTGCAATACATTTATCTCTCAAACCATTCATATCCAGAATATGTAAATAACTTCCACAAATTAATAAGCAAAAGACAGACATCCAAAAAAAATGGATCAAAAACATGAACAATTACTTCACAAAAGAGAATATTCAAATGGCAGTAAACATATAAAAAGTCACTAAACTCATTTGTATTTGGAGAAATACAAGTAAAACCACGGTGCAATACTATTAACCACAAATAAAAACAGCTAAAATGTGACAGACAATACCAAGTGTGAGTCAGGAGCAGACGGAACTCTTACGTGTTGCACAGCTAGTTTGGAACGCTGACAAGAGTCTGCTAACGTGGAACATAGACATGTTCTATAACCCAGCAATGCCACTCCTACAGATATGCCTGGAAGAGGAGCATCACATGTGCCACAGGATATGTATAAGAATGTTCATAGCGGTACTGCTTATAGCAGCCAAAACCAAGGAAACCATGTGTCCATCATTCAGAGAGGAGGCAAATACATCGTGACCTATTCATAGATAGAAAGCTACCCAGCAATGAAAATGGAAACTGTTGCTACATGCAATGGCATAGAGGACAAAATAACACTGAGTGACAAAAAAAAAAAAAAAAACAGACACTAAAAGGTACACACTGTGATTCCATGTATCTGAATATCAGAAACAAGTAAAATGAGTCTATTCCATTAGAAGGCAGTATGTCATTTACATTTTAGAGGCAGGGATGAGAGGAGAGAAAAAAGAAGGTTCAAGGGAGCTGGTAGTGTTTTATTCTTAATTTATGTGGTGATTACTTTAAGAATTTTATACTACATTACTTTTTTATTATAAAAGGATATGATTTAGGAATAGCCAGATGAAAGAGATGCATAGGAAAAAGTGTGGGGAAAGGGCTTAGAGCTTTCATATTCTCTCTGGATGCACCACACATCCCCTCCCTGCCCCAATCTCCACATGTTCACTAACTCAGAAGCTCCAAGAGTTTATTTTTTAAAAATTCATTAAGTTGAATACTTATAAGGTGTATACTTTTTGGTATAGTGCTATTCTTCAATAAAAAATCTACTCAAGAAAATTGTTTGAACCTTTTTGGAGAGATATGCCCTTGACCTACACCACACAGGATTGCCACAATGAAGCTCTAGTGAAGATCCTTTGAGAAGCCAACATTTCAAAACACACAAGGAAATGATTTCACATTTTCAAGAGTCAGAAAATGTGAAGGAAACCCCAAAATGCAGGATTAGACTGCCAAAAACCTCCACTAACAGAACCACCATATAGAGGTTATGAAATGCTTGGTCAGTGGTCTGAAAGCATGGTCTCCAGACCCGCAGCATTGGCATTACCTGAGAACTTGTAAGTGATGCAAATTCTTACACTCTAACACAGATCTACAGAATCAGAAACTCTAGGAATGTTTTGTTAGGACTTCCAGGTGATTCCAACACACACTAATGTTTGACAACGACAACTTTTAAATCAACAAAGCTCGATTTCTGTGGACACATTTTTTCTTAGGTTTTTTAACCTTGTTTTTTAAGCAAAGAATTAATGGAATGATCTAAGAAAATACAAAAATTTCTAATACGAAAAATAATTATCCCCCATTTCCTACCACTCAGAAATACTTTTGAAGGTGTGTATTTGAAAAGTGATTACATCTTCCATCTGCCTCACCCAATCTAACAGTGGATTACACAGGATCTTATTCTGTTTTCTTGCTTTATGAGTGAGTCTTGTCTCCTAAATAAACTTGTAAGCTTCTAGACAGTAAGGGCTGAGCCAGCATTAAGAGCACCATACCATCTTAGGCTGGAGGTATCTCCTGGACAAAAAAATATATGCTCACTGTCTTATTTTAAAGATGAGGTAGCAAAAGCCCCCAGAGCTGTGTGATTCACCCAGTACATGCAGAATAGTATGCAGAACCCAGATCACCAGAGCTCTTTCCAACATGTACCCCATGTGGGGCATGCCCAGCTGATACTGCACCTAAAACAGTATCCTTTGTGCCTGCTGAGGTCACTGGCTATGTTCTTCTCTTGCCCATTGGACACCCTAGCACATCACCAGGTGGTAACAACATCTATTGACTGGGTAATGTTCTCACCTGCATCAAGACCCAACCTTCCTAAAAGATACCAAATTCAGTGGCATTGAGCCACACTGTTCCTTGGAGTTTTCCAGGGTTTAGGGACTGTCTGTTTCTCTTATATGAATGCTTTCCTACTGATGGTGAGAACTGAGTGGGAAACAGAGAACAGCCTGTAGTTGTTTCATTTCATTTATAATTATTTAAAATTCAATGGTACAAGACACTGGAGAAACTTTAATTTTCCTTGATTAGAAGCTGATGAATCTCTGGTTATGTTAAAAAATATTTTAGCTGCTCTGGGCTTCAGTAAAAGAGAGCTATCATTTTCTTAACTGTGGAATCATGGACTTACAGATGCAGCTAATGCAGCTTGCAAGGCAGAGGTGGCCCATCTGAGAGTGGGTGTGAAACAGGCCGTTAGTAAAACCATGGGCTCCACATCTCAGAAAGCTGTTTAATCGAATTATTCTAAAAGTGTCATGCATCCACTTTATTCCTATTGGAGAGCTCATTTTTCAGCTTTTGGATCCTCATCAGAGGTTTACTCTTCTAGCCAATTGCAGAAGAATATAATCCTCCCCAGCATCAAGCCAATTTGAACATTGACCACACTCAGAAACAGAAGCATAAGATGCAGACAGAGATGTAGAGCCATGGAGCCATGAAAGAGTGGGAACCATCCCAGGCTAGCAGGGGAAGCATGGTCTCACCTCTGTGAAGCCTCCCAAGCGCCCTCAGCCCACTGCCATTCTGCCCCCGCAGAATGCCATTAGCTCGCTACATGGGGATAGCTGGCTTGACTGTGTCCCACGTTGACTGTGAGTTGCTCCACATCTCAATCTCAGGGACCTGATACAGCCAGAAGAAAACATGGAGTCAAGATCGGGGTCAGTTCCAGCCTCATCACTCTTGCCCTGGGACAACTGTCAAATTACTTCACCTTCCTACCTGTTGGGTCCTCAGTTGTAGAAGGGGAATCACACTGGCACTGCCCCATAAGTTGAAGTAAATTAAACAAAATTGTACTTTAAATGCACCAAGCACAATCGTCTGATCCATAGTAAGCACTCAATAAATGTTACTGATAATTAATAGGAGTTATTAGGAGTTCAATAAATGTTTGTTTCTGTTGCTGTTGCTACGGAATAGAAGAAATTTACAGAGCATATCTAAGGAGCAAAGCTCCACAGGAATCAGTAAAGATCGCATGTAAAGTAATATTTGACAGCCCCAGCACTGTCCCAAACAGGGACTCGATGCAAATTAGAAAACCATTCCCACAAGACACTCTAAGGCCATCTGCCAAAGATTGTTACAATAACACCCCAGACCTGCAATGCCTGAATTTCCAGAGTAGCCCCCTGCAGGGGTGCAGCGTGAAACACAGCCTGTGCTCTGTAAGTGGCTGCTGGAGAGAGTTCACAGTCACGAAGCAAGCAAGGGTCAGGGCCGCCAGGGGGCTGCTCAAGGCTGACAAGAAGCACAAGGCCCATGGGACTGTGTCTGCTGATCAGGGACCACGGAGAAAGTAAAGGTGGGCTTCTTAGCCCTGACTAAGAATCAGTCTACTTCTCTGTGGAAGATTTTGTATTATTCTATCTGGATTATCTTAACTTGGAAGGAGTAAGAAAAAAAGGTGATGCAGGTGTCAGCCTGTGCATTGAGAATTTCCTGATTAAATATTTTATACACTTCTCTCATTAGGAAAATAGAAGCAGGAAACTTCTGGTTCTGGGAAAATGGTGAAATAAGCTAACGTAAAACACTTCCACCACAAATACATAGAGATGTTAGATAAAATAACACTAAAATACATTTTAACAAACTATTTTTTCATTTTTCCTGTAAGTCAGTTAAGAGAGTAATTACAAACCTCACTCCCAGATCGCACTTAGGAGGAAATATACCAATGAGAGGTAAGTGACTACCCCAGAGGAGCAGGACCAGGAAAGCCGTGCCCTGATCTAACGAACATCCACCACATGAGCAAAGGTAGGTGATCAGTGTTCATGTCCTTTCTTTCCACTGCCCCACATGACTGGGCCTCTTTTTCTATGTGCCAGATATAAATAGAACAATTTGGGTAAGCAAGGGAAAATAGATTAAATGAATTTTTTACACTTTTTTTTTTTTTAAATCTGGTACAGAACATTATGAGTGAACAACCTTCATTTCAGAAGGGAATTCAGAGGGGGAACATCAGTAGCCAACTATTCCAAAGATCCAACCTAGTCATGCCCAACTTTGGGGCCATACCACCCCCAGAGCTTTAAATGTATTTACCAAAAGGCTTCTGTGAAGTATTTCTCACTGTCACAATCAGGAAATACTAAAGATCAGCACCCCAGTGAGATGGCATCTGCAGTTTTAAAAACAAAAATGAAACAAGCTCCAGATGAGAGATTACAAATCCACTCCATAAATGGTAACCGGTTGTCAGTTGGCTGACCCCTGCTAGGTCTGAAGGTCAGCTTCAGATTTCTCAAGTTGGTCCAGCAGTCATTCTGCAGACTGCCCACCACCCCTACCCCAATGGGATATGACTTGCATGAGCATCATTTCTGCTAAACCCAAAGTAGAGAGCCATATACTTTTTAAAAATTTTATTAGCTTCGAGTATACAGTACATTGGTTAGACATTTACACAGTTTATAAACAATCCCCTTAATTGCTCTTTCTGTCCTCTGGCTCTCCACCTAGCCATTACATTAATGCTAACTGCATTCTCTATGCTGTGCTCTGCATTCCCGTGACCATCTATCAACCACTAATTTGCACTTCTTAAACTTTCACCCCGTTCTCCCAGCCCCCTCCCCTCTGTCTGTCACCAGGTTGCCCTCTATATTTGTGAGCCTGTTTTTGATTAGTTTCTTCTTTTTGTTCCTTAGATTCTGCATATAAATGAAATCATGTATTTATCTTTCTCTATCTGACTTATTTCACTCAGCTTATTTGTCATGGAGAATGAAGAGCCATGTACTATTCTGTACACACAATAGAAGTGGAGTGGAAAGGAACTCCCTGACCAAAACTATTTCTGCCACTAGCCAATGGCAGCCCTGAAAGCTTTGCCAGCAAAGCTTTGTTGCGGGTTAAGCATTTAAAAGACAAAGAGAGAATGGGATAAGGGCAGGAGGAGGACGGAACTCCCTCTGGGTTTTTTAGGAGCAGCAGGTGGAAGGAGGGGTGTGAGATGTGACAGGAAAGCTGGAAGGCCTATTGTGGAGTTCTGCCACTAGGCTAAGGCCCGAGGGGCAGACACACTTCAGAAAGCCTGGAGACTGCAGCCAGGGAGAGGTGTGTGAAGTCAAGGCCCAGAGGAAATCAGCAAAGAGAGAATTAAGAGGATCAATAAGAGAGTTTACCGAAACACAAACAGGTTCAGAGAGGGCTTAGATAAAGTGGAGGTCAATCTATACCAGATTATCAAGAAGCATCCCTGACTCTCGGGAGCTGATATTGTGGAAAACAAGCAGGGCATCCTCACAGGTGTCCTGGGAGCTCTACCAGAAGCTGAATCCCTGGGTCCAGACTCCCTAGGCTGACCTGCAGATGGGGAAGCAGGGATTATCTTATTAATTGGTAATTGTGAGTCCAGAATGAAGGGTGAGAGGTTGTCCCCAAAATACCACAACGCCAGCATACATGTCATGACTAAAGGAAACTGAGACCACTGATATGGGAGGAGCAGTGCCAGAACTCCTGTCCTCGAGCGCTTGTGACTCACGTAGCCCAGGAAGCAGAGGGCAGACAAGGCAGATGTGGGGTGCCCCGCCTATCCCAGGCAGCTTCATTGCTCCCAGATCAGCTACCTTTCTCATAGGGATGCGGGAAAGTGGGTCACTGCCATGCCCCAAGAATCCTAATCCAGGCCCTCTCTCTGCCCCCACACCATTTGTCCTTTGATGCAAAAGCAGGTCCTCCTACTTAAAAGCACTGGGACCAACTCTCAACTTCCTATCCCCCGGAATCAGTGTCCTCACTCTGTGCCTGGATGATCAGATCAGAAGACAGCATGATTCTTCTCTACACCCACTCTGCTGGGTCTTGGCTTCCACACTAACATCCTCTTTCTCGCCACCTCTGGACACCCAGCCATGCCTCCAAACATGCTCTGTCAGGCCCAGGTCACCATATTTGTGGCCTGATTTGACTCTGTTCCTTGAAAAGAAATCCAGACCTTACAATTGCAAGCCTTAGAAGGGGCTATTGATAACTTTGCTTGGCCCTTGCTCTTCTCTCCTTCCCGGACACTCTCTAGCATCTACTTCTGCACCCCTTTTCCTCCCAAAGCCCCAGCCCTGGCCTCATGATGACCAAGCTCTCTAATTGCAGTCCGTCCAGGGTTGTAACCAGCCCACAGGCATATAAACACCACCCTTACAGGACTCCAAAATAAAGTGGATATATAGTGAGCAGTCTCAACTAGATATGCACATACCTGCGGCTTTTCATTTTTATGCTGACTGGTAGCAATTTTGCTTTCTAAATCCCCATCCCTTCAGTAATAACAAAGGAGTTGGCTGTGAGGGAAGGGCAAGGAAAGAAGAAAGTTTGGTCTTTTCAAATTAATGTGTCTTTGGCCCTTAAGATAATTTTTCAGCCACCTCTGGTTTCAGCAGGAAAATTTCAGGTCAGTCTGATCACAGATAGAGACAGTTATGCTCAGTGATACTCAGTTTAATGCCCGCATCTCAGAGCTGGGACAGACAGACTTCAGCACAGCGTGGGGAGCCAGGCTGAGGGAAGTTGTCAGAGTACCTGGGGAATTATGGAAGACACTTCCCCTGTTTAAAAATAATTTAAAAATTTTTTAAACTAAAAAAAAAGAAAACATTCCCTGTGCTCTTCTTCACCTCTTTTCGGGTATGCAGCTTGGAGGGCTGCCATCCCCTCATAGGGTTCTCGCTCAGTGGCTGAGGCCTGCTGTGGTTTCCTGCTGTGAAAGAGGCACTCTGTGGGAAGCTCTCTGCTCTGTCTCTAAGGCAGAGCAGCCTCAGAGAAGGGCTGCCACGCCCCGTCCCCTGGCCCTGCTAGAAGGTGCACTCCTTCACTGCCTTTGGGAAAAGACCTCTCCCTCCCAGCACAGCCTTCTGACTCCTCGTAGCTAACCTCCAGAAACTTTACCGTGGGAACACAGAACCTTCCAAATCCCTTCATGGTCTCCCAGACCCAAGAGATGATGGTAGAAGGCTGCCCTGCTGCCCTCCTGAGGAGAGTGTGCCACATTACAGGCCACTGGGCCAAGACCTCTCAGGGCACACTCTGCTTGGCACCAGCCATTAGAAACAGACTTCTGGCCCGTGACCCAAAGTCACCTTGAAATCTCACAGGCAATTCTCCTAAGGCCTCTCCCCCGACTAGGGCAGAATGTTCCCCCCACACCTAAACACACACACACACACACACACACACACACACACACACACACACACACACAGTGCTTTGGCTGGAATTAGAAAAGAGAGAAAGCAAAGAGCCCTTCCTCACAGAAAAAAAAAAAAAAAGGAGAAAGAGATGGTCACTGCCATTCTAATTTTGCTCTGCTCAGAAGACAGTCCCTTTCTGTCTGACTAGCTCTCAAGGGCAAAGGAGAAGAATGCCATAGGAAGATACTCTTCAAGAGTCCATAAGATGCTGTTGCTCTGCAAGCATCTGAGGGACCCAGTGCCTCCCTCAGTCATTGTCAGCAGCACCTCCTCACAATGACTGGCACAGGGGCACAGGGCTGTGTCAAAGTAGTTCAGTGAAAACTGCAGTTTCGTGTCTTCGCCAGATGTTCCCAAGGCAGCTCATTCCTAGATGAAGTAACCAAAACTCTTTGCCCAAGAGGAGCCGCTGGGATTCAAGATACCATGCACATTTGCCACTGTCAGATGAGGAATAGAGGCCAGTCACCCAGCAGGAGGCATGGAGCCTTGCACAAGGGGACTCCGGCAGAAAGAGCAGACACCGAGTCACCACACGTGGGCTAAAGGCCAACCCGTCACCCTCTCCCACAGCTCCTTCCCTCCACCATCCCATGTTCTCCTGGATGCACTGACGGGAAAACTCACTTACAAAACCTCCAGTAACTTTATATCTCCTATGACATTGCAGGAAAGAAACTCATCGACTAGAACCTATACACCTGCTGGGTGCCGGTAAACACACTCCAGGCCCTGGGCCTCGGCTCCATCACCTGGGAATGGAGACAATAGGATGGACTAGTTGCAAAGACAGAGGCCATCCACCTCAGTTAGAGGGAGGCCGTCAGGAGGAGACACGGGGTTGTCCACAAAATGGGAGTCTCTTAGAAAGGCAGACAGTCCAGGACTAGGCATGGGCATGGACAGCTTTCTTTTCTTCTTTTTCTCCTCTTGTTTTTAATTAAAATTATTGGGGTAACACTGATTAATGACATCATATAGGTTTTAGCATATAATTCAATAATATTTCGTATGTATATTGCATTGTGTATTCACCACCTGAAGTTAAATTTCCTTCTGTCACCATATGTTTTACCATCTTTGCCCCTGCCTTCCTTCCCACCCCCGCCCCACCTTCCCTCTGGTAGCTTTCTGACTGAGCAGGTCTGGTGATAGGCTGCATCTCCAAGTCCCTACAAGGAGACCCTTCTGCCAGTGGGCAGAGCCTGATCTGGGGGTGTGGCCTGGGAGGGGCGCCCACGTTGGATCAAGCTGGCCAGGTGCTTTCCTGAAGAGAATTACCTGCACATACATGTGCATCTCTCTATGTCTCCTCTTGCTTCTCAGGTGTTTGTCCTCTTCTCTGCTCTTTACCAGTTGGCCTCAACTTGGGTTCTGTTCCCGCCTCACTCCAAAGTTCACCTGGCCCTTAGGACCTTCACAGCCCTCTCTGAGGTCATGACCTCTTCCTCAGACACCCTGAAAACTCCATTCCCATTTCTTAGTTTAATTCAAGGTGAGATAATGAACCCAATTTGTTCATCTCAGCCACTTGTACCAGGCAACAATCACCTGTCTATCACTGCCTTAGCCAACAAAGATGTAGGCAGGGGATATTCCCTGGACAGAGGTAAGTCCCATAGGCAAGGACTGACATTTCCAATACACTCACAGAATTATTCTTAGGTTTAAACAAGATGGGGAATATGTGGCTCCCAGCAGGCTCCACACCTGGTACATGGCAGGTGTTCCCCTCCCCTCTCGCCTCACTCCTTTCAACAGTTGGATAACCTTACTCAAGGTCTCCACCCTCCATGCTCCCACTACTTTCCACCTTCCCACCTGGGCCTCTGCAATACGGATGACCCTGAGCAGAGCCAGTTGGCTGCAAAGCTGGCAGTGTGCAAGCAGCCACATCCTCTTTCACTTGGGAAGGATGGACAAACACTTCTGAGAAGAAAAAAGGCCAAGAGAAAGAGGATGCAGCTGCCCCACGCTTCCAGCTTTGCCACTTGCCCAGCTCTGGCCTGAAAGGCACAGCTACCACAACCCGCTGAGAGGGCAAAGTTTGGTCTTAACTGTTTCCATATTCTATTCTACATGTCTCCCCAAAACCTCTCTCACACCAGAGAATGTTTCTGAACAAAGTCGAATGGTTGCCTCTCTCCTTGATGGTGGGAGTGTGGCTAAGGGAAAAAAGGTCAAACGATAGCAGAAAGGACTGAGGTAAAGGAAAGTATGTAGTTAGAGCCAGGAGTGGAGGCAGTATGGTTTTTCTGACTTACTTTCACAAAATTTAAGATTATGGTTTTCTCTGGACCCCTGGACCTGTGGGTTTGAGCATAAGCAACAGGATCTCACCTCACTCACAATGAGAGCAATAGTACATGGAGCTTCTGCAGCTGAATCCTGAGTTCTAATCAGCAGCTCACAGCAGTGTGGGATCTTCCAACGTGTTACACAACCTTCTGGAGTCTCGGTGTCCGCATTCGTAAAATGGGGATAACAGCAGAACCTAGCTTAAGGAGTTGATGCAAGCTTTAAATAAAGAGCTGTATGTACAAAACAGCACAGAAACTGGCACTAAATGGTGAAGAAGAGATGGTCATTATTCACTTTATTGAAGAAAGACAAAGGGCTCGAACATTTCCCTATTTTTGACAAGTCTGCCCACTGTTCACCCCGCCCAACCCACCCTCACTGCTGTAGGAACAGGGCTGGCCAGCTGGACAAGCTGTGTGTGAACCTCACCTATTCTCATCCTTTCAGTTAACATTACAGCATTTGCAGAAACTACGAAAAGGCTTGCTTTACAGGACAGCTCTGCCTATTGCCCTTTCCTTTGCCCCAAAGGAAGTTCTGGTCTTTGAAAGCCATACTTTGTGCCCATCTCCATCTTATTTTCTTAGTGTTTTGCCAAGTTCTGGATAGTAGGCTCACCAAAACTCTAAAGGTTTGCATTTTCTTTATTGCTTTACCTCTTCTTTCTCCATTTTTCCTATTCTCCTATTTTCTTACCCAGCTAAAGAGAAGACTCGAAGCTTATCAATATTACCAGCCCTTCACCTTTTCCACAGAGCAGCTGGGAGACAGAATATCATAACCTGGGTGTCACTCAAACTTTCTCCCTGTATCAGGTATCACTCGCACAACACCAAGCAGAATCAGAAACAACCTAGAACTGATCCATCATTGGTGAAAGGAAATCCATGCAGTAGTAGTGTAAGAGGTGATGAGACCCAGTCTAAACAAGGTTGATGAGGCAGCTTCAACTCTGGGCTCCAACCAGTTTCACCACCCCTGACCTTTGTCTAGACTCAGATCTCTCCGTAAGCCAGGAGGCATTTCCCACCCCACTACTAAGCTGTAAAAGGCAGCCCTATGGCCACAGGTTCTATGAGATCTACCCAGATGCATCCCAACATGACCCATGTGCTTAGAAAGAGAAGGACAGTCAGTCATGATCTTTCCAACCTCTCCAAGGTTATGTGACCTCACTCATGAGAGAGGAAGGGAAGAAAAGGAGGAAAGGAAACAGAGCTGAAGAAAGGCTCCTGGCAGCTAATGTCAAAAATTCTCAGTAAGTTCATGTATGTGCAATCCTCCACAAGCCCCAGTGTCAGACGAGAATAAAGGTGGCTGACCTGACCTCTACTCACATACACAGTCCCCCACTCAGCCTTCTGTGATTCCTTGCCCCATCCAGAGCCCACTTGCTGTTGGGTTTATTCAACAGTCATTTATGAGCTATCCACACTGTGACCATCACTTAGGCATTGTTCCACCACTGACATCTTCATGGCTAATGCTGAAAGTTAGGACAATGGAGGGCTTCCAAGCTCTGATTCTTGACAGCAATTACCCAAGAGTGGCCAGACAGATCCAGAGCAAAGACATAGCCGGGTTGGCCAGAGGCCTTTCAAGAGGATGGAAAGGACCCCTGAGCCTGAGTGTGACTGGACAAATTGGGATGCAGAAATGGAAGGTGTAGGCCTTGTTCCTGGGCAGCACCACAGAAGGTGTGGAGAAGGCCCAAATAAAGATGCCTCCAGGACTGGAGACTTGAGGTCTTGGTTAAGAGATGCATATGAAAATGTTTGCCACTACAACCTACCCCTACGCCCAAGATGCTTGAATAAGGATCTTATGGACTGAGCCAGGGGCAGGGAAACAAAGCTACCCTAATGCCTGCTCATGCATGGTGCAGCCAGCCAGCCCTCTGACATTTTATTCCTTGTCTCAGTATTATTTTGTTTTTCAGTTTGCTTTTATTCTGTTTCCTTTCCCATTTTTGTCTTCCTCGTTAACATCATATTCTGCTAAAAATTATGTGCTTCAGAAGCTTAGGAAAAGGCTAGGATCTGGGTTTTGAAGCAGTTCTGAAAATACCATGGCCTTTAAACCCAAGAGAATCATTTGTTTCTAGTGCCATCTTTCGACCATTTCTGAGAACTGCAACTGATGGTGTTGAAGTAATGGACGCACTTGCTGAAAAAGCCTTTTCTTTACTTCTAATTTAGGAAAGATGTCAGCCTAACTTGATGAAAAGTCTGAGCTGGAGATCATTTCTGAGTAAAATGATGGTTTTAAATATTTCAAGAGCTTACAGTAACAGTTACTGGACCAGAAGGCAGGGTGAGGGCCTGGTCTAGTCTTTCAGGAGATAAGTTCCTGATGAGTGCGAGTCAACAACTAGCTCAGTCTTCATTTTAGCCAATACCTGGATGAAATCAGTTTTACATGTGAAAATAGCTCTGCTTTTGCCTTTAAGAAGCTCAATGGCTACTTTTCCAGGACTGCCAAGGCCCCTCACTCTTCCAGCCCTTTGCACACGGTCAGCCCCTCGCCACCCAGCACTTCCTGCCTTGGGCTGTCAGAGAAAAATAACATCTTCTCAAGGCTGTGCACTCCTTGTGGGCCTAATCCCAATACTGCTGCAAGCATGTCTAGGTGTCAGTGATGTCTCTGGGCACATAGTACCCAGATGGTGTTTCTCTTTCAAAAGCCCCACCTCCCACGGGAGCCATGAACTCAGATGGTCAAACCCAACAATGTCATTTCTAGAAGTGTAACTGCTGGAGAAATACACTAGTGTGAAATGCTATTTGAATAAAGTTATTCATGGCAGTTTTTTTTTTAAATTATAATTGACATTCAATATTATTTTATATTAGTTTCAGGTGTACAGGGACTAGTTAGACAGTTATATAATTACAGTGATTCTCCCCAATTAGTCTAGTACCCACCTGGTACCATACGTATTTATTACAATGTAATTGACTATATTCCCTATGCTGTACTTTATATCCCCATGACTACCAATTTGTAATTATTAATCTCTT
Source organism: Macroglossus sobrinus (assembly GCA_004027375.1). Lineage (NCBI taxonomy): Eukaryota > Metazoa > Chordata > Mammalia > Chiroptera > Pteropodidae > Macroglossus > Macroglossus sobrinus. The sequence goes on along the minus strand of PVKZ01000788.1, from coordinate 436,682 downwards.
CTCTATTTTCTCAGCCCCCAATACCTCTCCCATCTGGCAATCACAAGCTGGTTTTCTGTATCTATGAGTGTGTTTCCATTTAGTTTGTTCATTTATTTTGTTCCTTAGATCCCACATATAAGTGAAACCATATGGTATTTGTCTTTCTCTGACTTATTTCACTTAGCATAATACTCCTTAGGTCTATCCATGTTGTTGCAAATAGTAAGATTTTATTTTTTTAAGACTGAGTAATATTTCATTTTCTATTTGTACCACAACTTGCTTATTCAATTGTATATTGATGGGCACTTAAGTTTCTTCTATATATTGGCTATTGTAAACATTGCCAGTGAACGTAGAGATGAATATATCTTTTGAATTAGTGTCTTGAATTTCTTGATATAAATACCCAGAATTGCTGGGTCTATTTTTGACTTTTAAGAAACCTCCATACTGTTTTCCATAATGGCTACACTAATTTTCAATCCCACCAACAGTGCACAAGAGTTCTCTTTTCTCCACATTCTTAACCACATTTGATTGTTGATTTATTGATGATATTCATTCTGAAAGGTGTGAGCTAAAATCTCATTGTGGTTTTAATTTACATTTCTCTAATGATTAGTGATGGTGAGCATCTTTTCGTACGTCTATTGCCCATCCAATATCTTCATTGGAGAAATGCTTATTCAGGCCCTCGGCCCATTTTTTAATTGAATTGTTTGGGGTTTTTTCGGTGTTGAGTTGTGTGAGTTCTTTCTAAATTTTGCATATTAACCCCTTTCAGGTGTATCATCGGCAAATATCTTATCCCATTCAGTAGGTTGTCTCTTTGTTTTGTTGATTGGTTTCCTTTGCTGTTAAAGACTTTTTTAGTTTAATGTAGTCTCATTTGTTTATTTTTTCTGTTGTTTTTCTTGCCCGAGGAGATATTACTAAGAAAAAAATATTACTAAGAGCAATGTGAGAGAGTTTACTGCCTATGCTTTCTCCTAGGAGTTTTAAGGTGTTGGGTCTTACATTTAAGTCTTTAATCCATTCTAAGGTTATTCTTATATATGGTATAAGCAGGTGATCCGGTTTCTTTTTTTTTTTCTTTTTTTTTCTTTTTTTGCATGTATCTGTCCAGTTTCCCAACACCATTATTAAGAAGACTGTCTTTACCCTGCTGAATATTCTTACCTCCTCTGTTGCAGATTCATTGACCACATAGGCATGGTCTTATTTCTGGGCTCTCTATGCGGTACTTTTGATCTACATGTCAGTTTTTAGGCCAGTACCATACTGTTTGGATTACTGTTTTGATTACTCTTGTAGTATAGATGATATCACATATTGTGATACTTCCAACTTTGTTTTTTTTCCTCAAAATTGTCATATCTATTTGAGGGGTCTTGTAATTCCATATACATTTTAGGATTATTAGTTCAAGTTCTGTGAAAAAATGCCATTAGTATTTCGATAGGGATTACATTAAATCTATATATTCCTTTGGGAAGTATGGACATTTTGATGATGTTAATTCTTCCTATCTATGAGCATGGTATATGCTTCTATTTATTTGTATCTTCATCAATTTCTTTCTTCAGTAACATAATTTTTTGAGTACAGGTTTTTATCTCCTTAATTAAATTTATTCCTAGGTACTTTATTGTTTTTGATGTAATTGTAAATGACATTGCTTTCTTAAATTCTTTTTTTTAACTTAATTTTTATGTTTTTGTTTTTGTTTTACCATTTTATTTTTTTAATTTTTCAATGTCATTACATGTTTGATTCCTTGTTCCCCATCAACCTTCTTCCTCCTCCCTCCCCACCAACCCTCTTGTAACCACCATTCTATTGTCCATGTCTATGAGTCTCTATTTGTTTGTCCTGTTGATTTCTTGCTTTTAGATTTATATCCCACATATAAGTGATATCATGTGATTTTCAACTTTTTTTGTCTGACTTATTTGGCTTAGCATGATTATCTCAAGGTCCATCCAGGTTGTCTAAAATGGCAGTATTTCATCTCTTCTTATGGCTGAGTAATATTCTACTGTGTGTGTGTGTGTGTATATATATATATATATATATATATATATATATATATATATATATACACACCACCTATTCTTTATCCAGTCATCTATTGTAGGATACTTCAGTTGCTTGCATGTCCTGGCCACTGTGAAAAATGCTGCTATGATTATCTGTTGTGGTCAATATTGAACAGACCAAACCAAGTATGCTCTCAAAGCCTGTTTATTAGCCGGCAGCTGTCCTTGCTAGGAGCAGCCCTGAACAAGAATCATGTCCAGCTTATATACAATTGTTTGTTTCTTATCTCATGCAAGTGAGCAGGGCAACACAAGCTAAAATTGGCAGTTATCGTATAAGCTCATTGTTACATTGTTACAAAATTCATGATTAACAGGAGGCAGTTAAGGGTCCAGGAACTAGGCCTTTGTTTTAGTTAAACATTACTAAGGTATAGACTTCCTTTGTCTAGTTTTCAGGTTTTTTAATTAACTCTTACCTAATCACATTTCAGCAGGCTGTCACATTCTCCACTGGTTTTCAGGCATTTATCAAATCTTTGATTCTCCATAAACTGGGGGTAACTGAGGTACCCCTGTTACTTGAGTAGATAATACCATCAATTTAACAGCCTGGACTCTCTGCTTAATATAATTTATATCATTTATATAAATTATATAATTCAATATACATGAATTATATAATTCAATATTATTAAAGGTCCAGCGATAGATGACAATAAAGTCGTTAATCAAGGGGCGACATTACATAAACCTTCATACCATGACTGACCTTGTCATAGTTTTTCTTCTCTCTCCTTAACTCTTTGTCTTACTAAGGCTAGTCTGTCTCTACTTATGCCAGATTGGTTGGCATAAAAACAGCAAGTTTCTCCTAAGGCTACGCACAAGCTACCTTGTTTTAGAAATAACAAGTCTAAGCCCCTTTTATTCTGTAGTAGAACTTCAGTCAATGAATCTAGGGACTTCTCTAAGTGATTAATAGACTTTTCTAGGGTAAGCAGATCTTCATTTACCTGATGGCTTAAGGCCTTAAAGTTTCCAGTTACCAGGGCACTGTTCCTACTGCTGCCGACCCTGCGACTCCAAGCCCCACTAGGAGTGGCACTAGGATGGGGGCTCTCTTTCTTCTTGTCCCTTTCCATGTTATTTGTAAATGTTCCCATTCCCTTTTTCTAGAATAGAAATATACTTGTGGCATCACATGTACCAACACACAAAACCCCGTTCTATTATTCCAATAGAACTCGTTCTGTTCATCTAGCTGTTTTTTCAATTCCTGAAATCATTTATATAAATCATTTCTGATCTCACAGAGTTTTTTCAGAAGTACCATCCTGAATTCTCTGTCATTTAAGTCGTGTTTCTACATCTATAAGCTTATTTTCTCAAAAATTTTCTCCCTCTCTGAGATGCCTTGTCACTTTGTTTGTTCATGGTGTTTAATAGACTATTTTCCACCCTGGCATTAATGGAAGTGTATTTTGCTGTTTTTCCAGAAAGATTTATTGTATAAAAGTCTCTCTTTAGCCTGTTGCAAAGAAGGTGCTTTACTTTTGATTTCCAATAGGTGGCGTCTACGCCTCTTGGATCCCTGCTTTATATAAAGCTTTAATAATGCCTTTTTTATTTTCTTGTAGATATTTAATCACACTCACTACCCTCAGTCTCAGTACCTGTCAATGTTAGAGACAGTTTCGGTAGGGTTTTTTCAGATTCCCCTGGACTTCTACAGTGTTCTGTCTTAAAGGTTATGGGGTTGGGAGATGGGGGCTGCAGCTCATCTTTAGTTTTGCAACTGTAGCTGATAACAATCAACTGTTGTTTTTCTGCTGTTCCTGCTTCTCTGCTTTCTGTTCTGGTGACTGGGCCCCACTGCCGGCCACGTTGAACTCCCTGCTCTCCCAGGCAGGGCTATTCAGTGTACATGCCACACCTTTTCCCCTCTGCCTCCTCCTATAGGGAGCTCTAGCAGCTGTGAGAGGCAGAGTCTTTATTTCTCCCAGTCCCCCACCTGATACCCAAGGTTCTGACTTGTGGTAGGTCTAAAGTGCGGATCCCAGGCTCAGACATGCTGGTGTGCAGTTTGGGTGTTTTTTGTTGAGTTTTAGATGTTCAGCTTTTTGTCATTTAAAGGGGAGAGATGTAGGGACATCTCTCACTCCACCATGTTTTTCTAAACTCCTGGAAATTATTTTGAATATTGGCAGACTTGAGAAGGGAAATAGAACTTTTTCAAAATGGATTACTATCAGGAGTTAACCATAATTTATTACTTATTTGCAGAAAAATGTAAGTCTCTGTTTATTTCATTAAAGACACAATGTGTAAAATAAATAAATAAAATAAAATAACTGCCATGAGACAAATAGTAAGTTATGTTTATCCATTCAGATGGTTAAGGCTGTCTCCTATTAATATTTTGGGGAAAAAAATAATCTTATGGGAGCTATGGGATAGATTCTGGGAAAGGTGCTTCTATTTGTACTTAAAGAAACCAAAATTATCTTCCTTTTATTTTCAGTCTTAGGAATTGGGGATAGTAAAGATAGATGGGCTTTGATCTGCTTCTACAGCTCCATTTATGGTTTCACAAAGATTTGTAAGATAAGGACAACTGCTTTAAATTATGTTGTAATTTAATGGACATCACAGGTTGACCTACTTGTCTAACTACACAGCCACTAATTTGCTTATTTCTCTCTGGGTATAAAGTTTTATTTAACTTAGGGAAGAGAGCCTTCAAAACTTTCTATTAATCTCAAAATCTTCAGCTTCCAATTTTTCCAAATTTCTGTTCAAAAGTTATTAAGTCCTTCCTTATATCTTGTCAGGTTTCAGCTGGGTCAAATTGAATATTTCTGGCAGTATTAAACAATTCTATGGACTCAAGAGTGTGCAAAAGCTAGTACATTCCAGAGTTATTCCCTCTGATAGTCCAAAGAAAGAACTTACAGCCTGCATTTCCTAGGCAGGCAGAAAGCCATGCCAAGCCTTTAGGACACAGGTTACAGATGTCCCTGGGAGAAATAGGATCAATAACCAGTTGGCCTGGCTTTGGGAAGGAAGGGACAACATAAAATTTTATTTCCTCCTCTCACTGGACTCTGGATATGATTCATTTATAAAACTTTTGAGAATTCACTCTGGTTTTAAGAAATTTTCTAATTATGGCCCTCAGATTGGCCTTAATCAAGCAATAATATTTTAGGAGTAGACTCAAATTAAGGAGGATAAAGGGGAGCATAAGAGTTATGTCAGTCTTACAGTCTTTTATTTTAGGTATCTTTTACCTCTTTAATTTTTCTTTAGCCTATCACAACAAATTTTTCAGTGAAGCTATTAAAATTTATTTCTAGCATGTCTAATTAATATTGCTTTAAGGGTAGATTTATATACTTTCTGATTTACAATATTAGGCAGAATAATGTTCCCCAGTGAGACACATGTTTATTTCCACAATACAATCAGGTAAATTTGATGCAATCATTTCATATAAAGCCTATTCAAAATGTACCAATTCACCTATAAACTCTTACCTTAATTACATCAACTCTCACATTCTTAACTACAGCTTCCATTAGGATTTACCAACAAGTTTTTGTTTTATAATACTGGGTAGGAAAAATGTTCTCAGCCAACATAATATCCATTCCCATAAAATGTTCAGGTAAAGCTGACATAACTTCTTAACATAAAGCTTATTTAAACATTTTAATTTTCATATCTTATCAATCCTTACATTTTCATACTCTTTTAATCTAATCATAGCTTTAGTCAGGGTTTCCTCAGTGAGTTTTGGTACCATAGTTCATGAAACTTCCACATCAAAGAGTCCCCAATGTTTTTCTTTCTATCCCGTGACCACTTTACCCACTCTTCTGTAAAAAGGCTTTCGGTCCCCAGCAAGAGGTCCAGCTGATGAACTCTGGCCTTGTTATCAAGCTTTAATTTGATTTAATCAGCCTGACTACTGCCCCAGTAATTGCTGGTCAGGTGTCTCTTTGTGAGCTCTGCTTTCCAGCTATTCAAATTTCTCTAAACTGCTGTAAAAAGAGCAGACTTGTTTGGGGCCCTTTAATGTCAGGAAATCAATAAAGTGGTCACTTTTGAACCAGCCAGCCTATAGTAGTGTGGTATTAAAACCTTTGTTTTAACCCCATCAATGCCCATTTTATTTATCTCTATTTTTTTATAACCATCTAAAGATTTTCACCCTGCTAAGACAAGTCCTGTGACTCTCCTTTCTCTTCTCTCTCTGTTTCACCTTTACTAATCATTTTGTTGATTTGCTTTTAAGTGCATTGTTAAATGATCTAATCTAATAGACACATTCCTCACAATCACCAGTATAACTTTAGGTACAATTTCCTTGAAGGCCAGCAGAAGTTGGGTAGGATGCTGGCCGTAAGTGGAGTTTGGCCCACATTTCTGTCTGGCCATATTTTGGAGCTCCCAACCTGACAGTTACTAAGCCAAGTTCTTAGGACATAAAATTTGGGGGTTGTCTTTTGGCAGGACTTTGCCATTCTCTTTTTCTTAAGTGCAGGACAAATGTACCTCCAATGACCTGATTTTTTACAATACCTGAGCAGTCTGAAAGCAAATTAGAAGGAGTCTGAGTGGACTTTGATTTTTGTTCTAATTTCTGTCCTTCTATTTTATTAAGGGAATCTTAGTGACTAGTCATTATAACAATATGAGAGCCCTCTAAACATTTTTTTTCTTTTTAATTTTTAAGCTTTTTCAGTTCAAAGGATCCATCACCTGGCCTTGAGGAGTAGGATCTTAACAGCAACTCAAACTAATAAGAACTATGGATACAATAAGTGTCACCAAGAGAGAGTGCAGAAAGATCCAACCCTCATAAGACAAAGTTCACTCCCAGAGTTAGAAACAGCCATTCCACAACACAGGGAATCACATGTTCCGCCCTCTTTTTGAATAAAGTGTTTGGATTCCCTAAGCTCCAATCCACAGCCTACTAGGCTGCCCACCAGATGCATATGCATCCTCCAACTAGCAGAAAACAAGAATAAGGTTCCATGGTTTACTTTCTCTGGGAGGAAATAAATAGACACAGGAAAATGAGAGCTTGGCACAGCCAGACAGCCCACAAGGTACTCCCCAGCAAGTGTACCCTCTAAGTGGTAGAGGCTAGAGAGAAAATATTGTCACTAGTGATAAGGCCAAGCTCTCAGGACATATAAGAAGGTGAAAAGAGAGACAGAGAAAAACAGAAAAATCCATGAGTACTCATACCAAATAATCAAGAGCCATTAAGCTACAAACAACAACAACTAGTAACACAAATATTTTCTCCTGGCAGTTTAGACTGAGAAAAGGAAAAGACTCTCATCACTCTGCTTCCACCTACCCCTACAGATAGCCATCTGGGAGTCTGCCTTGGCAAGAGTTCTTACTTTTGCTGGCTCATGCTAGAGGCCCCGGGATCTTTCTACTTTAGCAGCTTCGAGGTGAGCAGTTCCCAGCTGATGAGGTATCCTGCTCACAGTAGCAACTGTTAGGGAGGAAGAGACTTTCCTCCACCCTCAAAGTTCTTTTGTCTGGTTTAATATTCAGATAGATTTGAGACAGATTAACAAGAGAAAAATAACCAAATGCGTGAGAGGTTCAGAGCCAGAAAGGGAAGATGAGATATATATGTTACTCTGAGCCAAGGAGAAGACAATGCACCTTGCAGCTTTGAGCAGAGGAAGGTCATTCTTAGGACAATAAGAAGAGCAGATGTTCAGTAATCATAAGTTTCCCTTGCCCTATATACAGGTCATAAAATGTTATTTCTGGTGACAAATCTTATTATGGGTCCAGTTCTTAACTTAAATTCTTTAAGGGAGAGGTAAAAGTTTCTTGTGAGACTTCAGGGTCTCAATTGCCTTTACCTCAGAATAATCCTCATTCTGAAGAGGCACATCTTGGAGTGACTCATTCCAAAACCCCATACCTGGAACCCCCATCACTCAGCAAGTCCAAATGGGGACTGACAACTGTGGCCTCATGAAAGCTGCCACTTCACACAATTTTTGGTAAAGAGGGCTCCACTTTTTACTCTGGAGGCTGTGTAGGGAGCTGAAACTCCCCCCCAAAAGCTCCTCAATACTAAAAAGCCCACTCCTGGCCCAGATATACATTGTGCATGCACAAGCGATGCAAATCAGAGGTGTTGGCACCAGGAATCAGTCAGGTATAAGAAGATTCGTAAGCCTAATTAGAAGTTCAGGATTTCACTGGTCTAGGGCACCTGGCATCTTGGGAGAGACAAGGCACACGCCTAATTAGTAGCCCTCATCCACACATAGGGGCATTCCCCATGGAAGCCTGAGCTGAGTAAATCTGGCCTACCCTGCCAGAAACAGGCCACATGGACCAGCCACGGTTGCCTTCAATGAGAGACAGACACCTGTACATTTTGTTGACTGAAGAATCCAGGACCCATCAGGCAGCAAGTCCAAATGGGTACTGAGTGTGTGGTCATAATGTGTGGTGTTTGTGTTTTTAAAATGCTCTTGTTTATTAGAGATACATACTATAGTATTTATAGGTAAAATTACTTGCTGCATGGGATTCTCTTTAAAGAAATCCAGATTTTTTTTAATGTAAGAGAAGGGATAACTCAAATAAAGATTGAAAATATTAACAATTATTGAATTTGGGAGATAGTTACATAACATATTTTTATTATATTATTTTTTTTACTTTTGTGCATGCTTAAAATCTCTCCATTGAAAAGTATTTTATTGTTTTCAAGTTCAAAACAAAGGGTTATCCTGAGAAAAAAGAACAAGGCTGGAGGCATCACGCTGCATGATTTCAAATTATACTACAAAGTGACAATAATCAAAACAGCATGGTATTGGCAGACAAATAGACACACGATCCAGTGGAACAGAATTGAGAGTCCAAAAGTAAACCTATATTTATATGGGCAAATAATTTTCAACAAAAAAAAAAGAACTTACAATGGAAAAAGGAAAGCTTCTTCAATAAATAGTGCTGGGAAAACTGAAAAGCCATCTGCAAAAGAATGAAACTAGACTGTTGTCTATCGCCACACACCAACATTATCTCAAAATGGATTAAGGAACTGAATATAAGACCTGAAACAAAAAACTGCAAAAATTACATGAAAGAAAACGTAGGAACTAAACTGAAGAATTTTGGATTTAAAAAGGATTTTATGAATTTGACCTCAAAGGTAAGAGAAGTAAAAGCTAAAATAAATTAATGGGACTACATCAAACTACAAAGCTTCTGCACAGCAAAAGAAACTGTCAACGAGGTAAAGAGACAACCATCCGAATGAGAACATATATTTGCAAGCAACTCCTCTGATAAGGGCCTAATATCCAAATATACAAAGAACTCATATGACTCAATAACAACAATAACAACAACAACAAAACAAATGATCCACTCAAAAAATGGGTGGAGGACCTGAACAGGCACTTTTTCCTAGAGGACTTACAAATGTCCAACAAAAAAAAAGAAAAGATGCTCAAGATCGCTAGCTATTAGGGAAATGCACATCAAAAACGCAATGAGATACCATCTCACACCTGTCAGAATAGCTATAATCAACAGGACATATGTGTTGGAGAGTATGCAAAGAAAAAGGAACCCTCATACACTGCTGATGGGACTGCAAATTGGTATAGCCACTATGGAAAACAGTATGGAGGTTCCTCAAAGAACTAAGAATTGATATACAATATGATCCAGCAATCCTTTTACTGAGTATTTACCCCAAAGACTTGAAAACCCATATCCAAAAATATATTTGCACATCGATGTTCATAGCAGCATTATTCACAGTGGCCAGGACATGCAAGCAACCAAAGTGTCCTATGATAGATGACTGGATAAAGAATAGGTGGTTCATATATACCACCATAAGAAGCCATAAGAAGGGATGAAATACTGCCATTTGAGACAACCTGATGGACCTTGAGATAATCATGCTAAGCAAAATAAGTCAGACAAAAAAGTTGAAAATCACAAGATATCATTTATATGTGGGATATAAACCTAAAAGCAACAAATGAGCAGAACAAACATGGACTTCAGGCTAGTGCTTACCAGAGGACTATAGACTAGTGGTTACTAGTGGTGTGGGGGAGGAGGAGAGAGGTAGACAGAGTAAAGGGGGTCATATATATGGTAGCTGAAGGAAACTGAACTTTGGGTGGTAAACAATAGAATATACAGATATCAAATGATAATGTACACCTGAAAATTATATAATTGTATTAACCAATGTTACTCTGATAATCTTAATTTTTTAAAAAAAGAAAAAGAACAAAGGGTTAAGAACATGAAAATCAATTTACCAAATTACAAATGGTCATTAATTTTTAAAGGAATCAAATAAAAAGTGATGAAATATTATTTTAAAATATGTTTCAAACTATTGTGGTGTGATAAGAAATAGACACATATACATTACTAGGTGGATTATAAATTGTACAAACTTTCTGGCTAATAATTTAGCAAATAATGTATCAAATACCCTTAAAAATGTATGCTCTGGGCTTTTTGAAGAAATTGCTGGTTTAATACCAGGGCAAGGAATATTCAGATGGATCTGTAGTTCCAGAAGGTAAAGAGGTGTCAAGAGAAGAAAAACACATAATGATGGGTTATGTCAAAGGGACACAGGAATCAAATGAAAGTTGGAACAATTTGAGCAACAAAGTTAAGGAGCTTTGGATAATAACCCAGAGTTTAAAATCAATGGCAATGAGACCATTCTGATAAAATTGTACAAGTGAGTGAATGAATGAATGGATGGATGAACAAATGAATGAAAAGGGGAGAATAGATGGATTCTCATGTTCTCCAGATAACTTCTTTAATATCCCTTCCTCGAGGAGGTGAAGCATAACTGCCCATTCCTTAAGTAGGTTGTAGATCATGACTTGCTTCCAAAGACCATGAAAAGAAGAATCATTTTACAATGGAAAAGCCTGACAAACACGACCTCAGGCAGGTGATCAGGGTCAATACCAATGGCAAAAGTCATATTGAGAGTATGTACCCTTGATATGCTGTAATGAAAAAGGCTTTTTACCTCTTTGTATGATATGTAAGTATATACATAGGTATAATTTTTCCTTTTAAAAATATTCTGTGATATTTCTTAATTCATGCAATGCTGTGAATTGTGATGTCACCACTATCTGATAGGAAACAAACTGAGGCCCAAGGCAATGGTGCACCATAAAAGCTAGATGCCCCTAGTGCCAGAGCCCAGCTCTTAACTACTCCAACACCTGCATCCAGATGCCTGAATACAACTCAGACTTGTCATTGCCCTGGGCCCTTGTACCTTCTGGAATCACCCTTTCTTTTGTTCTGAGATAAAACGGCTCACTATCTCTTCCTGCATATTTTAGTTTCTGCCCCATTATCTCCAAAGACCTTTGTTGGGCACTGGTCTGGAAGAAGGTGGCATTTTTCCCCATGCACTACTCTCTCTGTCCTCCTGCTCCTCACAAACCCTCTCTCTCTTCCGCCCTGAGTCAGCTTCTACATAGAACTCAGCTCCTTCTTCTTGATTTCCTCAAGGTGACATTGACACACTAAAGGTTTATGATTAAAGGTGGGATTTTTTTAGCCCAGCAGAGAATTAGAAACAACGTAAACTGAATATTAGTCTTCAGTGTCCTATAGACTCATCTGGTGTTTGCTGTAGGCATCGTTCTCCATTGGCCTGGATGACTGCCATCTCCTCAGGCCCCTCTCCCTCCAGACTCTTCTCATTCTCTCTCTACACTTCATGTTTCCGGGGTCTTCACATTCACCTCCCAGCTCTCCACAGGCAGAAGTAAAAGGACTTTATCATGCAGAACAGTTCACCTCTTTGGCTTCTCCCATCCAGGCTATGATGGGGGCAGAGGAATCATCTTGCAGAACCAAACATGACCATTAAGGTATTTTTTTTCCCAACAATTAACCTTTGACTCTGTTAGAGACAGTTTTTGCTTTTTCCTATTTTCAACCACAGGCAACTTTTAAAATAAAAATTGTTTTCTTCCTATTATGTAAAAATTGAATTCCCTGACAGAAGATAATAATCTGTCAGCATGGGATGCATTCAAACAATGTTGCCACCGGCCTGACAATGCTTCCCAAAGAGGAAATTCAGAATATACTGAGTAACTGCAGCCTTTGTGAATATAAGGACACATGCACACAGCACACTATTTTAAAAGATAAACGTCCATTTGGATGAATGGCTTGCCTATAGAGTGCTGACAAGTCTCAGCTGTTGGGTCAAATCTAACCAGATAAAATGTGGCAGGGAGAAACACCAGTCACCCCTGAGTTTTTTTAAAACTACAGTCCAACATGGACAAAAGATGAAACAAGTTACTAGTTTGGGTGGTGTGATTATGACTCGTTTATTTTACTTTTTATAAACAATGCCCTGTGGCCTCTGGAATAAGCAGTGGTGGTCCTATGGCAGGGACCGAGCAGAGCATGATGGAGCCCAGCATTCTCCGAGCACCTCGAGCCTGGACTCTGAGCTGGCTCACACAGGCAGGGGTCAGAAGGGTGGGCAGCTCAATCCCCTACATGCAGCTTTATAAGTGCTTGACAAATGTATGAACAGATGAGGGTGAGTCAGAGGAATAGCCAACCCCTAGGACTGGGCACCCAGGTCCTAAAGGAGGTGGGCATCAGCAAGTGACGGGAAGGGGCACCTCTACAGAGTGCTTGGCCACGACACAGCAGAGGGAAGTTGGCAGAAGGAAGAGGGCATGTGGCTCAGCTTCGTCACCAGGACAGGAAACTCAGATCAGGGAGTGGAGGAATATGGAGCAGAGAGATGGTCAGGGACCAGATCTCGAAGGGCCTGGGTAAAGGGTAAAGGGTTCAGGTTAGCATCGGAGGAAACTGCAGGAATCACATGGTCAGACATAAACTTCCAAGGAGGGGGACCTTCTCCAAAGAAAGCGCTTGGCAACCAGAGTGCACTCCAGGGACGGACCAGAGCAAAAGGCCACAGAGGCCGCGAGGCCCATCGGGACTCTATCATGTTTGTGCAGCGGGAGGCAATAAGGACTGAACTAGGAGAAAGCAAGGGTGGGGGAAACAATTCAGAATTCTTTAAGAGTCAGTCAGAGAACTTGGTGACAAAGTGGGAGCACAGAGCAGCCAGGAACAGAAATTCCCACAATTATGATGGGCTTTGTCTTTCACACACAAAAAGATGTCATGAGACAGCAGTCAGATTGGAATGAACATGACTTTTTAATGATGTTCCTCCACCTCTCCACTCTGTTGTCCTAAGTGAGTGGTTGTCCTCATACATGCAGCTTCAGAGTCACGAGATGGCTGCTGCACCTCCAGCCCTCGTTTCAGGCAGGGGAGAGGGCAAGGGGCTTTCCTTTAAGAAGGCTTTGACTGTTTTACTGAGGAAGTGCCTTCCCCCATCTCATTGGCTAACACTATGTCATAAAGCCACCCGGAGCCACCCAATCTGAGTTCGGTTAAAAAGAAGGAGCAGGTGAATATTAGGTGGGCACGAAACCTCTTCTTCCTCCCACCTCTTGATGTTGGCAGTCAGGCCACCCTCCGGGCCCTCTTCCCTCCTTCACTGCCAGCTCTCCCCAGGTGCCTTCATCTCTTCCCAGGCCTCAATCTCCACCTAGGTGGCCCTCAGCCTTGACCTCTCCCCTGGGCTACAGGCTCCCCGGCAGAAGCTGGAACCCCTACAGGCCTCCTGGCAAGACTTGTTTCTCTCTGCCTGAGGTGGGTCTTCCCTGAGTCAGCTCCTGGGGAACCCCCTTAACTCTAAAGGCTCAGCAGACACCTCTTCCCATGAGAAGCCAGGTTGATGGCTCCTTTTTGTCTCTAGACCTTGCACACACCACCATGACAGCTGCTGCTCTTTCTTGCCTATTCTTGTCTGCTTTTCCCCAAACTGTTAATGCATCAGGGGTAGCAAACATTTTCATCTCTGTAATCTCAATGCCTATGTGAAAAATGATGAGTGAGTGTGAGTGAGTAAATGTTCAGGAGACTGAATTTATAAAGATGCATGTGCATCCCCTGCCATAAGTCTCCACATAGCTAAGGGAGACCACATACTGTCTGTACTGGAACCAGTGGTGGGATGAGTTCTGGGACGCAGAGGCAGAACGGGGCAGGGAGGTCAGATGAACATTCCTCCAGAAATGTGGAGGGACAGAGGCACATGGGTTATGTTCCCTGGTCACCCACTGACCTTGAAGTCAGCCTTATATGGACTTGATAGAGTACACACACTCACACTCACAATACACATTCACACGCAGACCTACTTGTAGTCACCCAGTCGCATTCCCCTGTCCCATGGCCCTTTCTGGAAACTACTATGGAGGGACAGTCACTGATTTGACTGTCACTTTCTCCTTAAAAGCCATACAGTTTTTTGTTCAGGTGTCCACCCTCCCCCACCTAGTCCAACCCAGCCTCCAGCTCTAGGCCTTGCTAAGTGTTGGGCCAGTGTAGAAGTCCAACCCCTGGTCACGGTAACTGCTTCAGGACTGGAAACCTGACCCAATTCAGGCCAATGAGAGAAAGATCTGCTGGGGGTCTTCCGGGAAGGAAGTTTGCTACCCCACTGTGAAAGTCTCATCTGTACTATGCAGTGTGCAGACATCAAACTTGGGACCGCTGGGTACCCAGCCTGAAGACATCAACACCCAGGAGACAGAGGCAAGAGCTGCAGCCTGAGCACCCACCCATCTCAGACACTGTGAACACCAGCCAAGACTTGCTGAGCAAATGAATCCAATGTTTGCTCACCTGTCTGCACAGAACCTGGTGTTTGGAGTGGGTGGGACTAGGGTATGAACACCTAAATTCCCAGAGGAAGAGCTGAGGGTCTCCAGGCCAGTGGAACCAAAAGAAGCAAGGCTAGTGTGGTTACTAAATCCAACCAAGGATGAGGAAAAGAGGCCAGCCGGTGGACTGTACAATGACTAAGGCATGTGGAGGATCTCAGGGGCAGGCAGGAGACAGAGAGCAGGGGGAGTCCCCCCCGAGACAGCATGGGGACTTCTGAGACATGCCGGCTACTGTGCAGTCTGTGGCCGTGGATACAGGGCGGGAGTGGCCATTAGCACGGACAAGTTGTGAGCTGCCAGGCTGAATTCTCTTGGAAAGACACAACCTGGATGCGTCCTAGCTCCCAGACCCTCAGTACAGCTCAGGCTTCGGGCCCACGGGGACAGAACCACTGCACCCAGCCACCCTGCCTCTGGGTGCTGTCCCAGCAAGGCCGGCTCCCCACCACCCACAGGGAGCTTCCTACAGTGCTCACCCTGGAACACCTGATGTGGGAAAAATGAGGCTGGCAGAAAGAAGAGGGAACAGCGAGGCGGCAGAGCTTGCTCCTTCCAGCAGGCCTTCCCCACGTGCCTGGGCCAACTGCTCAGGTCAGACTCTTCCCACCACTCACCTGCAAGCTGCCGAACCTCCTTGCACCTCAGTGTCCTCATCTGTGAAATGGGGTCTTGGCACCTGACCCTTGAGTTCTCATACGTATTGTATCATGTCACTTAGGGCAGCACCCAATAGACTTCTTGGTACAGAGCAGGTTCTTCGAGTTCCTTGTCTTACCTGTCATCACCTGGTCCCCATCATCTGCATCCCAACCGACATTGAAAACATCAGGGGGCAAGGGCTGAAGCTCTCTGTTGGCTCTGGGTCCAGCCAAACTCAAAAGGAAGTGGTGGCCATGCAGCTGGCTAGGGGACTGCCGAGAACTAAGCCTCCTGCCCAGCAGAACTTGCCCAGGGCAGAGGGCCTGCAGAGATGGACAATCTTGGCAGAAAAACCACAGATAATCACAGTTACAGTGCACAGAAGACAGAAATGGAGGGAGAAAAATTAACAAACACACATTTTCTGAGTGCTTTTGTCAGTTTTTTTTTTTTTCCATTTCATTTTGTTTTGAACACTAAGATTTATTTTCAAACAGCACACAGATGGTCTGCAGGGCAGGGCCAGGCCAGATGGTTGTCTGGATCCCGAGGTGTCTGGAGAGACTGGACCCTACCCACAGCAGCTGCCAGGAAAGGAGAACCCTTGCCCAGGTGGCTCAGCCAAAGCTTCAGGCAAGCGTGGTGGCTCTGCAGCCCCCAGGCCCCGCCCTGTGGCTGGGCTCAGTAGCAGCTGCGGCAGCAGACACCCAAAGGATACGGGCAAGGCTGGGGGCAGCCAGGAACTCAACTAGGGGACACAGCAGCTTCAGGAACACTGGTGATTCCACCGAACTTGCCAAAACCAGGTTCTTTGGAAAACAACCCAATCTTTGGGAGAATATCTCTCGGCTTAGGTCTCTCCTCTCGATTTCCCTTTGCTTTCCAAAAGTTAAAAAACAAAAACAGAAGAAAAAAAAAAACACACACAGACTTTTCAGGAAAAGGTGTTCTTCACAGGCCCAGAGAGCTGCACCAGCATCTGCCCTCACTGAACCCGCTCAGTGAAGTTCTCAGGGAAGACGCCCCGGCATTTCTCCAACTCCTTGTGCTGGTTCCAGTCACTCTCCTTCACGCCCATGAGCCAGCCTTCATCCTAAGTGGGAAGCAGAGCGCCCAAGTGTAAGAGGAATAGAGAAAGAGGGTACTTGGACCCTACGGGGTATGCATCTCACTGGGGACAAAGGAGAAGGAAGTCTCCTCCTCTGCCTATTCATTCCTCCTAGCGGGTCACATCCCCCTCAAGGAATGCCTCCTCCAGGCAGCATTCCCTGCTAATCTCCCCAGACCCAAACCCAGCCACCACAAGAGCTTTCTGCCCTTCAGCAGGTAGATTTAACTCTTTGTTATTTGGCAAGTCCTTTCCACTCTGGAAAGGCAGGTGGACTGCTGCAGTGGTATATACATGTCTAAACAATTCCCTCAGTCCCAGCCGAGGAACTGTCCACCATCTGGTGCCCACAGAAGACACATCACTGAAGAGGACATCAGCTGTCTTTCCAGACTTCTACAATTCCAGAAAGTTCTGCTGCATGCTGGCCACTTAAAGGCTTCTAGAGTGATCTGAAGCCACCCCACCAAGCCTTCCAACTCAAACTCGGCCTTTGCTCTAATCCTGACCCCTCCCAGAGATCACAACAACCTCCCTGACCCCAGATGCTGACCGGGAGCCTGCAAGAGCCACACACCTGGCCTCTGGCTGAGACCATCACTATCCCAGCAACTGGGCTATGCCTGAGACCCACCTAGGTCTTTGTTGTTCCATTCTGCACCATTACCTGCCTCGTCACAGGCCCTACGTATGTCCTATCTGAGCCACTTCCGGCCACCCCAGATGACCCCCGCTGTGGGCCAGGGGCTAAGGTTCTGGTTCTGAAAATCCCACTGGGCCCACTAGGGAGATCAAGGGAGACCTGAAGATTTAAGAGAACTGGTCAAATTAGCACCAGGCCAAGGAAATCCTTGTTACTCAAATGTTCCAGCCCAATGTAGCCTCAGTAAGCACCTGGTAGCCTCAGTTCTAACCCAGGACCCCCAGTTATGTTGGCCTCATCCTAAACCCAGCCCTCCTCCCCGCCTTGGCCACCCCAATAATTATACCACACAGACCTGTTGATGACTAAAGGGTCAGAGTCTAACCAGGACCTCTATGAACTGGATATCAACATGAGCACCCCAACCCCACCACCGACACCCCACAAAGACTCACTCGATACCCACAGTGAGATTCCTGCTGAGGGGTCACAGCCACCTGCACGAAGCAGCCTGTGCCAACCTAGGAAACAGTTCTGCCTCACTCTGTGCCAGCCCCAGGCCCCAAGGGGGCCCTCTCTGAAGAGATGAACTAACAAGGAGAGGCCACAGAAGGAAGAGAAGGTTCCAGGAGGCATCTGGGGTGAGAAACAGCTGGGGGCACGGCTGGGGTGCTCAGGGGTCCTGCTGAGACCACGCACAGTCCCTGTGGGTCCTGTGTGAATGGGTGAAGGGCCAGCTTGGAGGGGCAGCATGCGGGGACAACAGGGGCCCGACATGAGTCACGACCAGGGTGGGACGGCTCATGGAGGGGCAGCCAAGAATACTGTCCTGGGAGGAGGGAGGCTTCCGGGCAGGGAAGGGAGAAGTGGAGGCAAAAAACAGATGCAGAAAGCTGGGGGAAAGTCAGATAGAGCCTGAGGAAAGGAGGAAGCAGGAAGAAGGAAGCAGACAGAGTTCAAGAAAGAAAGAAAGTGAAGAGAGAGAGGGAGACACAGACAGAGAGGTACCAACAAAGGGGGAAACGTGACTACACAGGAGAGGGACCGAAGAGAAAGGAAAGGGAAAGGATGAAAGGCGGGGAGGAAGGGTCGAAGGGAGGAGAATGATGAAGGGTGAGAGAAAATGTCCACAGGCCCCAGCCCAAAGCCGGGCTTCACCTGTTCTTCTGGATTCTGAAAGGGGATCACCAGCACCACGTCCCCAGCCTTGAGCTGCAGCTCATCTGTGTCGGTGGCCGTGTAGTCGTGCTGGGCCTGCACCTGCAGAAGTTAAGAGAGAGCTCGATGCCCTTCCCTCAAAAGCCCTTGGTCCCCACTGTAACCCTGTACGAGGCACCAGGCCTCGTGGCAGCTTTGGTGTGATGAGGCAACATGGTGACCAGGAGCTTGTTAAAGCAGTGAGACCAGGGCTGACACCACCTCGCAGACTGCAGCAGGTGATATACGGGTAGGGTGACTTTGGGCCAAGCACATAACCCCCAGGGCTCGATTTGTAAAGGGGGTATCCCACCCCCAGAGTGCCATCAGACAGTGGCCATCAGACTGTGGGGTCAGTCCCCTGAGCTTACCTTGAACATGAAGCCCGGGGGCAGGTCCAAGCGTGCAGCCCCGCCGCCTCCCTCCACAGCGCCATTCACAGCTGCCGGGAAGGTCTCCACCACAACAGCAGGCAGAGAGCTCTAGGGAGGGAGCACACAGGTCGGCATGAGCAGGAGGGGGTCCCGGAAGAGCCAGAGCCACAGGCAGGGGAAAGGGGTGTCTGAGCCTGATGCCAGCCCGGCCTGCCTCCAGTCTCCTGGACAGGAACTATATGACCTGGACAGAGCAAGGAGAACAGGCAAGATACAGGACTGGGAGCCACAGGCGGGAGGGCATACAGACGGACAAACAGACAGCAGGAAAGAAAGACAGGGCCCTGGTCCCTGTGTCTTACGGAGGCTGCTTCACTTGCTGCCGTCTCCCCAGGCTCCTGGGCTCCAGCCGCAGGTTGGGTCCCACCCGCCACCTCTGAGGCCTCTGTCAGCTGCAACATAAATGCCAGCATGGGGTCAGACACAGGACAAGCACCTAAAGCAGCACTCAGAGCTGGCCAGTCTCTCTGCACAGTACGGTGAGCCCCCTAAGAAAGGGTGGGGTCCTGGGCATGGGAACAACAGCTGGACGAGGTGCTAGCGAGCACAAAGAGGTGGCCGAGAGACGAGCAGCAAACGCCCAGCAAAGGCCCCTGGGTACCTCTCCTGACCCTCCCTCACGGGCCCCACCCCGAAGCCCAAGAACTGGCCCAGCCTCAGCTCCTTCAAGCCTGCCTGGCCAGCCTGCGCCTCACAGGCTGTTCCCAGAAAAGAACGAAGCACAGGATGGGCACCGTGGTGGGGGCCCAGGCAAGGCAAAGTCAACACTACCTGGCTGCAGTCAGGCTGACCTGGGCCAGCACTCAGACTCAGCCACTTCCAAGCTCTGGGAGCAACCCCTCAACCTTCCTAGCCTCCATTTCCTCATCTGTAAAAGGAGGAGAAGCCTAGTGCAGGGTGAAGATTAAATGAAAAATTTCTGGAAAGTTTCCACTACAAACCAGGGGGTGCTCTGAGTGCTCCTCCCTCCCACTGTGGGAAGCCTAAGCTGGGAGGCTGGGGTCAGGGTGCCGAGGGGAGAGGGGCAGCTGCTGGGACCGCAGCAGCCCCCAGCATAAGTGACATGTCCTCTCATGGGGCCTCCTGGCTCATGGCCCTGGCCTGGCCCTCAGGCCCACAATGGCTTTGTCCATCCCGTGTTCCCTCCTCTTGGTCCTCCCTCCATGCTACACCCCCAGACACCGGGGACAGGTTGGCTGGCACTTACTTGGGCAGGACCCGGCTCGGCCGTCTGGCTGGGCCAGGCCACAGCAAAGGTGCCCTCGGTAGCACTGGGCTCCCTGGAAGGCAAGCTGCCAGCTGGACTCTCTGTGGGCTGGTGACAGCCACCAGGAAGAAAGATGGGAGGGCGGGAGGCAAGGAGGAAAAGGTGTTGGGCAGGGCACAAGACAGAAGACAGGCGTGAGCCGCCAGTGTTGGCAGAGCAGAGGTTGGTGCCTGCGGCAGGCCGTCTGACCAGAGCCCGGCGAGAAACAGACTCCGACCCCTGAAGGGACACCTACTCCCATCTCCTTGCTCTCACCCCTGCCAAAAGGGTAGTGCGAATGTGCGACACACAGCTCAGCACCTACTGAAATCCGCTTGTCACAAGGCCTCGCGCCAGGCCTTCCCCAGAGCGAAACACGATTGTGTAGCTGCCAGCACCTTCGCACCAGCCCCCTGCTCCTGCAGGACCTGTCCCCAGTTACCAGGCAAGTGCCATGCCCTCCCTGAGCCCACACACCCCAGCCATTAGGTTATGAAGACACCTTCCCAGGAGGTCCCAGGGGGTCCTGCTCACATGAGGGTGCCTGGCCTTAGCTTGCTTTCCCTCCCTTCCTCCTCTGTCACAACAGCCCCCTGAGGCCACTGCCCTATGGGGCCCCCCACAAACAGAAAGCTCCTCAAGGGTAATGACCCTCCACCCAGGCGCTCCTGCCTGTAGGCCTCAGCACAGCCTGAGGACGCCATGTCCATCCTGGGTGACCAGCTGATCACTGTCTAAGGCCACTCACAGGCCCTCACAACTGGACCACACCAAGAGGACCACATTCTCAGGCTGAACTAAGGAGCCTTTTTCCTACAGGGCCTGGCTATGGAAACAATGCCTCCACAGACAGAAAGCAGTAGAACAACTGGAGACAGGCAGCTGCAGTCAGCCCCCTATGCGGGCCAGCACAGCTGTGCGTACACCTGTGATCGGCTTAGGTTAGGACTAGGAGGGTGGTCCCAGCACCCCTGGGGGCAGGCACAGAGAAAACACAGCTTACCTCCCAGAGGTCCCACGGGATTGGCTGAGCGCAGCAGAGAGAGAAGGATGGAGTTAGCACAGAAGTTAGTTAGAGACAGGGGCGGGCAAGCAGTCCCCAGTGACCCCCATCCTATGCCCACCCAGAACCCTAGAGCCCAGCAAGCACAGGGCCGACCAGAGCCAGGCTCAGAAGTCCCCAGAGGGCTGAGTCCTAGACACCTCTGAGGAGGCTGCCACCACAGGGCCCAAACACAGGGCTGCTGCCAGGAGCAGGGCAGAGTGCTAAGATGCACTGTACATTGCCAGTTAAGTGTCCAGCTGACCCTCCTCCCAAGGGTCCTCTCTCCAGCCTCTGTCTTTTCTCCCTTTCCTCATGGTCAGGACTGGAAGAGGTGACAAGAGCCGAAGGCCAGAGTGTAAGTAGGAGAGCCTGGTGACCTCAGGACTCCCAACAACTCAGGGATGCCTGGGCCTACAGGGCCAGTGGACAGACACGAGGCCAGAGCCCAGTGGTCCGGAGGCCAGTGGGCCCATGGGTGGTGGTAGACTCAGACCAACCTGACCAGAGGGTGTGGGCGCCTTCACAGGGCTCGCCACAGGTGGGAGGGGGTCAAAGTCCAGGTCCAGCAGACTGGCCTGCTCCGAGAAAGGCCCGGGGGCCTCAAACTTGGCAGCAGAGACAGAGGAAGAAGGCAGTTAGTGACAGGCAGAAAGCACTTGACACAGGCCCACGCAACAGGCACTCACGATCAGCAACACATCGGCCGCACACACACAGCAGTGTCGCCCGTGCCAGACACCCTAGCTCACACTCCCATCCACACGAACCTGGCGCTGCCCAGTCATCAGCTGTGGGCCAACTACTCGCCAGACTGACACCAAGCCCCCGCTCTCTCATTTGTCTCTTGCTGCAGGCTGGCAGAGGCCTCCCAGTGCCTGAGCCTCTTGTGGCTCCCTGCACCACACACTCCAAGGCCGCACCATACCCCCCATAAGAAGCACAAACCACAGACAAGGCTGGACAAGACCACACTTGGTCTGACCCAGACGGCCCCTAGGACAGGCACTGGCCTCCCCTCGCTGCCCCATACAGACAGGTCACCCTGTGGTGACACGCCACGCCGACCCCCACTGCCAGCTCCAGGGAGCAAGGACAGGGTTGAGCCAGCCACATTGCCTAGGAGCCCAATGGTAAAGGTGGGGTCCCCAACATCTGTGACACCTGTATTTAAATTAAAGATACCGCCCAGCCACCCCTCCAAATTCCCAGTCAGTGGATCTGGGTACAGCTCAGGAATGTGCATGTGACAGGCAAAACCTTGGGAGGCTGGGACCTGGTGGCCCCACTCATGCTAAGGGAGCCAGCCCCACTCTAAGTTGGGCCCCACGATTGTAGGAGAAAAGGAGCCTTTCCCAGAGCCACTTGTGGAGGACGGCCAGATCAGCACCAGCGCCCAGAGGACACGCTGCCCTCCCAGGAGGGGCTTGCTCAGCTGAGGCCTCCACTGGGTTTGTGGGATCTCCCTTTGGGGCCAGGGAGGACTTTGCCCAGGTCTAAGAGGAGAGAGAGCCGGCTACGAACTCAGCCCTGGGTCCTCCTCTCCCACCCTCATGCAGGACTGGGAGGGCTGTGGCCCCCAGGAGCCTAGGCCAGCCCAGTTCCAACTGCTCTTGATGGGCACTCGGTACTGACATGGAGAGCCCTCAAGCCTTTGTCCCCCCAAGATACTTCACCAAGTACCAGAGACCTGGAAGAAGGCAGAGGGGCTCCCCAGAGGGGCTTGTACAGCTGAGATGCAGCCTGTAGGGAGGGAGACCCTCAGTTCTTTTTTTTTATGTACCTACAGCACCTGGTATTCCAAGGTGGTCTCCCATCCAAGTACTAACCTGGCCCGACCTTGCTTAGCTTCCGAGATCAGATGAGATCGGGCATGTTCAGGGTGGCACGGCCATACAAGACCCTCAGTTCTGAGAACACTGAGTGCCAGCCATTCCACAGTTTAAGGATTGAGGCATCCATGCAGGGCTAAGCCACAGAGCTCAGAGAGGCCAGGCCACATGAACTCATTTCCTGGACAGGAGGCCCTGGACCCTGAGCCCACACTCCAGGCTCACCCCAGCCATCAACTTTCCTTTTAGGTCAAGCCCTGTCTGAAGAGCCTGGGAGAGAAAGGTCACTGCTCTGTCCCCATAACCCTGCCTCGCCTGGGGGAATGCAAACTCAGGGCACCCAAGGCGCACAGCCTCCAGGTGCTCTCCCACCAGCCAGCTGCCAGTATCTCTCGCCCTTAAGTAGCCCCACCACCTGCCCCTTCTCAGAAGTCAGCCAGGCCGAGACGGCTGCCCCTCATGCTCCAAGGGGGGTGTGGTCACCACACCAAAGGGCAGACCATGTCCTCCATGCCCCACCTTCCATCAGGCTAGCCGCCCCACTACCCAGGACCGAGTGACCTCAGTGGAAGAACACAGGCTACTCACCACAGCAGAACAGACCTGCCAGCACAGCTTCACAGACAGGGACCAGCCTACCCCAGCCCCAGGTAGCAGCGCCCACAGTGTACACTCCCCACTCCCACCAGGCAGAGACGCAGCTCCCCGCAGCCAGCAGAGGGGGCAGCAAGAGCAGCGCACTGTGAGCATGGAGATGGATATGCTCGGGGCAGACAGTCCGACTGTAGGTCAGGCCTGCAGGCCCCTCACCTGTTGCATGCTGGAGAGCAGCTAGAAACTGAACAAGGCTATGTAGGTAAGAGCTGGCACCACTCCCCGCCCAGGGTTCACTAGCACTCGGTCACCCAGGGCAGAGGCAGGCTCAAGCTGCAAGCATCCCAGCAACGCGCTGCCCTGGAGGTCTTGCTGGGTAGTGCCACGTTTGTGTGGATGGGAGTGTGAGCTAGGGTGTCCTCACCACTCCAGGAGCACCCCCGGACTAGCCTCAGCAACCTTCCGCAGACAGGAGGAGCTCCCACGCTTACCGGCCTCCTGAGCCAGGGCCCCACGCCCCCAACCACCTACTGCCCTGTATTGAAAGTTCCCTCTTCTAACCTGAAGTCTTCTCCTGGGGGCCGGAAGCCCACTCATCCCAAGGCCCCTTTTAGCAACCACTGTCCTCAGCTCCCAACCGCCTCTCCCTCCAGACCTCTGAGCCTGGCCTACAGCACTCCAGGCAAGGCGACTCCACGCAGCACACCAGCACAGGCCCACGACAGCCTGGGGTTAGTCGCCTGCATAGGAAGCCAGGCCCTGCATGGAGAGGACCCGACTGGAAGGCCTGGAAACCGGGCTTGGAGAAGTGAGCACACTACAGCCTCTGCAAGCTGACTCAGTAGTGCGCAGCCTGTTCCAGGGCTATCACAGTGACCGTCCCTGCTCAGCCCTCCTTTTGTCCATCCGTGAATGAACATCACATGCCTTCTCAGGGCACTTATGAGCACATTGAACTCCAGAAGTTCTGAGCCCATCTCTCCAGCCTCCTGGCCTATGCACAAGCTGCTTTCTGCTTGCAGACACCTGGCCAACGTCACCTGCTCCAGGAAGCCTTCCCTTACCAGCCCAGGTCCTCCATGCTCCCCACCACTTCTGGACATAGCATCGATGCCACCTCGAGGCCATTGCTGAGCTGTTTATCTCCAACAGGACCATGAACCTATGTCCCTATGAGTGGCCACAGTACATGCTCAAGGATGGATAAGAAATGATGGATGAAGGGATAGACAAATGAACGAGAGGGAGGCTCCAGGCCAGTCTCTCTCCGGCCAGATTCCTGGCTCTCGAGGCAGAGGCACAGGGCGTGGAATGGAGGCAAAGGCCATGCACGCCCCGAGAGAGCAGGAGGAAGGGAGAGCTGGGCCGCGGCGGCCGCGGCTGACCTGGGAGGGGGTGGTCACGCTGATCTCAGGGACAAACGTGTCATCAAACAGGCTGAGGATCTGCTCCTGCTTGACTTCCTTGGATGGGGTGTGTTTGGGAGGCGGAGGGACTGGCGGGCCTTTCCGGAGCTGTGGGTCGGCCGCGGGTGAGGGGCCACATGGGGAGGCACGGCAGAGTGTGGGGGTTGGGGGGAGACAGAGACAAAGCCATGGTTAGTCACACCCCAGGCCATGGCCCCACTGAGGAAGATGAAGCAAGAAGAGTCACTGCTCCCCAAGTCACACACACCAGGACCACAACCGCCCCAGAAAGGAGACCAAGGCAGGAGGTCCAGAAACTCTGTACAGAATGAAGAAACGGGAGGGGAGAGGAGGGGGAGGTGGGGAAGGAGGTGTGAGAAGAGGAAGGAGGAGGAAAGAAGGAGGCAGTGGCAGCAGGCGGGCTCACCACATGGTGAGGAGACAGAGAGAAACAGTCGCTGAGACACAGCCTGGGCGCCCGGCCTCCACTCTCCTATGTGCCGAGGCCCCTCTCCGCATCCCACTGGACAAGCTCCAGCTTGGCCTCTGCAGTGACCCGTGGAGGCCAGCCCAGAGCCAGGGCCCAGAGGAGGCCTAGGGAAGGGGATCACACACCTGCACACTTGGGGACCTCAGGCAAGTCACACAACACACACACCACCCCCACCCTGAAGCCTGGGTTTCCTCACTTGTCACTCTGGGGTGATTAAAAAAAAATCTGCCTCAGCGTAGTTGAGAGGATGTAATGAATAAAAATATGTAAAGAGCTGGCACAGTGTCCGGCCCAGAGTAAGTGCTGTTCAAGTGTGGGCTCTCATCACCATCCTCAACATCTTTATCCTAGTCGGCAGAGTGATGACCTCAAACCAAAAGAGCCACTGCCAGGAGTGAAAGGGCGTGGGGGACAGCCTAGCAAGGCTCACCCAGGGCTCCCAGGGACACTGCAGAAATGCAGAGAATCCTCATGGGGGGTGGGGACCAGGTGCTCCAGAGGGGCCAGACCAGAAGCCCAGGGCCTGCCCCCTTCACCAGTCCACAGTCCCCTCACTGAGCCCTTCCTCTTGCTGTCCCTCTAAAGGTCTTCTGTGACAGTCCCAAGCAGGAGAGAGAAGGTGAGGACAGAGAAGGCAGCTGCCTCCACAGGAGGCCTGGACCTTCTGGCACTAAGGGCCCAGCCTGCACCTCAGTTGGACAGGAAGATGGAGGAAGTCGAGCCTCCCAAAAGCCAGGGAGAGAAGGAAGAGAGGGTACTGCAGCGGGGCAGGGGGACACTCGAGGAGGAAACAGGCAGTCACAGATGGCCCTGAAAGGGTCCAGGGCCCTTGAGGAGAGCCTGTGTCCGGCAGGGCCCGAGGGAGACCAATGTTCAGGCTCAGCCCCCATTGGGCAAAACCCCAGAAAGGAAATGGAGGACTAGAAGTGTGTTGGGGGGGATGGGTAGATGAGAGCAAAGCAGGAGGAAGAGCGAGGAGGAGAGAGGGCCAGTCACGGAGACTCGGTGCCTACCTGAGATGGGGACTTGGGGAGGGCGGCCCCCGGGGTGGCAGCGCTGGCTGGCTCGGGCTCGTGGTTGACTCTGATCTCAGGGGTGGCAGCAGGGGAGCCGTCTGGTGGAGGTGAAGGGCTCTTGTTCTCTTTTGCAGGGGTGTTGTCACTGTGGAAGCAAGACAAGGAGGAGCCCGGTGGGGGAGGGTCCTGGCCTGTGAGGCGGGATGTGCAAATCCGCAGGTATATGTGTCATGGGGCATGTGCACGGCGGATGCTTTGGGGTCCGTGTGTGGAAATGTGTGTACGAGCATGCAGATCAGTGTGCAGAACTGAGGATGTGTTCCTCCAATGTGTATCCACACAGATTCACTGTGAAAATGCAACGTCCCTGTGTGAAACTGTGATCCTGTGCATGGGAATGGGTGGAAATGAAACTGCGCACTCTGGCAGCAGAGGCCTGTCTTGGAGACAGTGACAGCACATGGAGGAACTCGGAGCTGGAGTCCCCAGGGAAGGGGAGCAGGACCCCGGGAGCCACCGCCAGAGGTAGCCCAGCCGCCCCACAGGCCTGCATCAGGCTGGCCCTGTATGAGAGTCCAAACTCTCCAGCAGGAAAAAGCAAAACATCCTAGAGGCAAAGTAAGTCTCATTCCTCACGCCACACAGCAGCCCCCATCTCAGCCTGACCCCCGAGGCCTCGTGGCTGCCTCCTTGCCTGTCTACCCACTCACACCAAAAGGCTAAGCACAGCCCGCTCCCCACACACACTCCCACCCACATGATGCCATCACTATATCTGAACCTTTGCTCCCACAGGCCCTTCTTGGAAAACATGGGAAGCCACTCAGAGGCCGTGGGCAGGTGGGTGAGGAAAGGCGGTACCCTCACAGAGGATATGTTGGGGGTGAGAGGGCGAGGTCTCTAGACCATATCGTTCAGTACGGAAAACCAGGGCAAACACGTACGTGAACCTCCACTTGGGTGCAAAGGGGGCAAAAAATAAACACTTATATTCGCACTTACACACAGTGCTGACCAAGACCAGCCATTAGATATAGGGGGCTGTTTACATTTATATTTAAATTAAATAAAGTTAAAAACTCAACACCTCAGTCACACTGGTCGCAGTCCCAGTGCTGGCCAGCCACATGAGGCCAGTGGCCACAGTGATGGACAGGGTAGGTCGAGAAGGACACAAAAGAAACTAGGAACCACATCACTGGGGGCGGGAGTGTCTAGATGATGAGACAGACATGGGGGGGACAGTACTGGTACCTTCTCATCTTTCCTGAACCCCTGTTTCACGGGTTGCATTTGCCTTCTTAAAGAGTGTAAGTACAGGACGCACGCACATAGCATTTGAAAACCACCACCATGCCGCAGCAGCCCTCCCCACACCTCCCCAGGCCTCCTTTTTGGCGCCATTCTCCATCTGTGGATGCTCCTGGTCCAGGCCGCAGCCAGTGGACGCTCAGCGGTGCAGACAGGAAGGCGCTGACCTGAGCTCCGGCGGTCTGCACAGCATGCCCACCCAACGAGCCCTCTGCCCTGGCCTGCAGCACACGTGACACAGTGCAGCCCTGGCCTGCCGGGCAGCACCGCACACAAGAAGGCAGGTTAGGGGTTAGTGGTGCCCTCCGAGCAGGGCACTAGGCGCATGCACAGGGGCCATGGGCCAGCGGGCTGGCCTCGGACACCCCACAATGCAGCACTCACTGCCGGTACCTGTGCTTCTTCCTGCGCAGCCGGGAGAACAGTTTAGTTTTCTTTCTGTGGGGATGGGACGCAGAGGCCTTCATTTGGGGGAAAGCTGGATGTGGGGCTGGCCTGTCCCCTTCCCTCATCAGCGATCCCTCACAAAGGGGTTACACAAAGGGGCAAGGCCTCCCATAACACCCAGGGGCCTTGATGAGGGCTTAACGTCCCCCTCAGCCCACCATCGTCCAGTCTCAGGGGCCCCACTGGCCTCAGCACAGTGTCAGGTACCCTGGGGTGGTGCTGACAAAACAAGCAGAAGAGGTGGCTGGCTGCCCTAACACAGGGGTGCTGGAGGCTCACACTTGGGGAGACCGCTGGCCACTGCAATGCCCCTGCCCAGCCCATAGCAGCACCAGGGGCCCAGAGTGGCAGGAAGGAGTGGGATCAGCTGGCCAGTAAGGGGCCCTGGGAGAGGAGGCAACCAGGATACCTAAAGGAGGAGGCTCACAAGCCTCCACGTCCCTCCATCTCCCCTCAGACCAGCCCCTTCCCCACAGATTGTAGGTCTGAGCAGCCTGCACTACCCAGAACGGCCACCTCTTGCCCCTCCTCAACCAACCTGGGTGCTCCCCACCTTCCAGACCAGTCAGAGCAGCTCAAAGGGAGGCCAGTCCTCCCTGCAGTGATCTGGGAAACCACCCCTGGGCCTTTACTCTCCCCCTTCCCCCACCACCCCACCGCCCACCCACCCAGCTTGCCCCTCAGCCCCAGGCACCCTGTGGGTCCCTCTATTATTTTGGGGGGAGAAAAGGGGCAATAATAATCACTGAATACCTTCTTAGCCCTAGGTAATACTCCCCTCACCCCAAAAAGCAAATACCATCACCCCATTTCACAGACAGAAAGCAAGGTTCCCTGTGGTCCCCACACTGTGCTGAGGTGGCCAGAAAGAAAGGGGGATGTCAGACTTGCTTGTTTCCCATGAGCCACAGCCAAAAGGCAAGACCCATCCCCTCCTCCTTCGCGTTTTCCCCTAAGGAAACAGGAGTCTCCTGGGAGGTGAGGCCAAAAGCAGCCAGGGCTGGGCTGAGGGCAAGAACATGGACACCTTTTCGGGTGTGCAGAATGCCGCCATCCTGGGACTTGGACTTCCCAGGAACAAGGCAGGGAAAAGGTGGCACCATCCCCTGCTCAAAGAGGACCACTCATTTTCCAAAGGCTCCGTGCCTGTGAATCACTTAGTTCCCCACCCTCCTCCCAAAGCTGTGCAGGTGCCCTGGCTGTTCCTGCCTCGAAGATAAGGAAAGGAGTCCAGGCTCAGATAATATGCAGGCTTCAGGGAGACACAGGGAGAACAGGGGTGCCCTTACCTGCACAGGGAGGCCAAGCCAAGAAGGCCAAACCCTGGGACCACAAAAACAAGCACTGTCCTAACCTTGCATGAGTCAGGAGCGACAGGAGCCGGCCCCTGGTCCACATCTCCCCACACCCACCCTCAGCCCGAAGAGTGGTAAGCATCACACACACCTGGGCTGGGCCTTGACCGTGAAGGTGTTGCTCCCGTGCTGCTTCTCCAGGCTGACCAACACATCGTTGAGGTTCTGATTGAGCTGCAGGTGCGACAGCAAGCAGGTAGGAGAGCCTCTGGGGCCACCAAGCCACCCCACTCTCCCCAATAACATCACTGCTTCTCCCCCTACTCTAACCTCTTCCCTGAATCCCTGACCCCTACCAAAAACAAGTGCTTCTTTCTTTTCCCATCAGTGGGAAAAATGGAGGAAGTGAGCTGCACTGCTCATTATTATTTCTGGGGACCATCTTTTCTCTTCTTTCTACTTGCAGGACTTCCTAAGATGACACATAGAGCCTGTACTGTTCTTAAAATTTTTAACTGTTTTTGCAAACTAACTGTTGATCCTAATTGTTAAGATTGTTTTGCCAAGATGTTTTCAGGACACACGACAACTGCCAGAGAGTTCACCAAAAGCACAGGCAAGAGAAGAGGTTTATCCCATGCACATAGTGATTCTCATTACTGAAAATATTTCCCTCTTTTGGCCACGAGGATGCTCAGAGATGAATTTTCCTCCTGCCTTACATAAATGTTTTCTTCCCCAAGTTACCTCTCTCTGTTTTAAAATTTTTTATAAGTTATCTCAAATTTCTAAAGGGAATAAGGAAAAGAAAGAAGGAAAGAGACAGCCCAAAAAGCAGGAAATCAGGGTGGTGGAGGTCCCAGGCTTGCCTTTCCTCCCCCTGCCCTCAGCCCGGCATCCACCACCATCGTCTCATTCCTCTTAGCCCACGGGAGGGAGTCAGGCACCCCCACTGCACCAAAGAAGGAAGCTGCCACTATTAGGTTTCTCCAGCTCAGCTTTGCAATTTAACTGCCCGCTAGATGAAGATGAAAATAACACAACACAGGAATTTAAGCTGATCAGATCCCTTTTTACACCAGATTCTGGCCAATAAAGCAGACCTGTTTCAGTGTCTTAACACACACAAAAGTACATTAAAAACGGACAAAACACTAGCAATTCATTTATCATTTGCCTACCAACTGAGAAGCCACCACAGTTTTCTGGACCCAAGTTGCCTGAGAACGCATGTGTAGTTTGAGAGGAGGTGGCTCTGTCCAGGAGAGAAGTGCAGGACAGGGAGCAAGAAGGAAGTGGGGCTGCACTTTCAAGCCCCACTGACGGCCTCCGCAGCACACCCAGCACACGGGGCAGCTCCCACTGGGTGGAACACTCTGGATGGGAAGCTCTCTGGGGGCTGGGTCTAGGCAGCTCCTCTCCAGGCCAGAGGGAACTCTGTGGTCACTAGTGTGTGCAGGACCTCAACAGAGAAAAGGGAGCTCAGGCCACCCCTTCTGTGCCTCCGACCCTGGCCTTGGGCAGAGTGACTCTAAGGCCCACAGAGTCACCAGAACCTACCTTACTCATCTCCTTGTGGAAGTTTTCCTCCAAGCCCGCAATGCTCTGAAATGTGTTGACGTAGAAACCCACACGGCTAAAGGAGGCAGGGAAGGAGAAATGGACACAGAGGTCAGCGTAGGGAACCCAGGAGAGCCACGCACACACTGACATGCCTCGACTCACACAAGACACAACCCCGAGAGGACACAGGGCACCCCAGGCAGACACACATGGCCCAGCTGTGCAGCCCGAAGGAGGCCAAGGCCCTTCCCCCTCCTCCTGGCCTCACCTGTTCCACAAGGAAGGCAGTTCCTCCTGCAGATCCACATTCATCTCCTCGAACACCTTCTGGGCTTTAATGAGCTCCTCCTCGGCCTGAGGAGCAGGGCCTTTCAGTACTCCTGCTGGGCCTGTGTCCTAGCCAGCCCAGGCCAGGCCCGCCCCCATGACCTGTACCCCTGCCTCCCACCCAGTGCACTCTGGGCACGATGGAGGTGGAACTCGATGTGGATGCCGCAGTGGCCCTCTGCTTGCAGCACCTCACAGCCCTGTGGCCAGGACCTCAGGGGCTGCCTCAGGAAGGAGAGGGCAGAGCATCCCTGGCAAAGAGGGAGGACCCCTCTCTCTTGTGCAGGTGGGATCAGTGGGGCACAATAAGAAGGCACAAGACACAGGGCCTGGGGTGCTGGGGCACAGAAAGAGGGAAGAGGCAGACCCAGAC
Source organism: Macroglossus sobrinus (assembly GCA_004027375.1). Taxonomy (NCBI): domain Eukaryota; kingdom Metazoa; phylum Chordata; class Mammalia; order Chiroptera; family Pteropodidae; genus Macroglossus; species Macroglossus sobrinus. The sequence goes on along the minus strand of PVKZ01000788.1, from coordinate 404,838 downwards.
CCAGCCAAGTGAGGAAGGACCTTGTCCCCTCTCAGGCCTGCTGCCCAATTCCCAGGCCTTAGTTCCCCTCCTGAGTATTCCTTTGCCACTTTCTCAAGGCTGCCTCTTACTCAGTCTCGGCCAGCAGCCTGTATTTCACTTCCCCAGGAGAGTCTTTCTACCCTCCCCCTGCTTCGGTCACCTGTCCACAGTCAAGTGGAGGGCAGGGCCAGGATGGGAGGGAGCTGGGCATCTGGGCAGGGTGTCTGAGTCCTTTCCAAGGTCTTTACCTTCTCCAGCTGCTCCCTGCAGCTGCTACATCCACCAGGCGGTGGCATTAAATCCCCGTAGCAGGAGCCAGAGTATAGGGAAACAGAGCAGCAGGTGGCCTGCTCTGAAGGCAGAGGGCCAGAAGAGGGTGGGGATGAGTCACAAGACCCCAGAAGGGGCTCTGCTGGCTCGTTCTGGAGGGTGCTGCTAGAAACAGTGACTGGGATTCAGGGTCTGAGTCACAGCCCGGGAACATGGCAGGCCCCACCCATGAGAAAACTTGCCGCCAGCAGCCTCAAGTCCTCAGGCCTTCTGGCAGAGGCAGCCAAATGACCTGAATGCCAAATTGCCAGAAAGCAGATTTCCCCAACCCACCAAGCTGTTCCATCCAGCTTCAGGCTCCAGGACAAGCCCTATCTCCAGAGCGGAGCCTGGTGACTTTGGGGTGGAGCCAGAGGAAAGGGAGGCCACGGCCTCTTCTGACTCCAATCACCTTCAGGTTGTTGGAACTTGCTAGAGTAAGTATGAGCTCTTTGTCTAACTTCTAAAAATCAAATTTAAAAATTAAAAGTAGAACAGGGGAGAAAAAGAAATCACCCTCTAAGCATGCATGCTTCAGTTGCTCCAGGATGGGTCATATCCGCTGTGCCCTCTGGGCTATGGGCTAGACCTTGCCTGCCTGACACCTCAGGGCACACCTATGCCTGACTGGAGGCTACTGATGACAGGCTTGTGGGCGCAGACTTCCACGTCTGGCCATGAGCACCTCTCACCGTCATGCACACCTCCCACCCCACCACCAAGAGTCTGACCCAAGTCCAACATTCCCCAGGAGCCCACCCTGACCACTCCAGCTCTGTGCCTGCAGAGACCACCTCTGCACAAATATTCAGCCTCACAGTGTTGTGCCTAACGCCTCAACAAACAATCGTGACAATGGCACAGCATCTTGTTGTTGTGTGCCAAGCCCCTTTCCCACATCCCAGCAATAATGCAAAGAAAAGGGTGGCTCGGTTTTAGAGCTCCAGAAGGCCAGGACCTGAGCCTTTTATTCCCTCTGGGTCACATTCTCATATCCTGCACCCTTCAGAAGCACTGGGGTGGCAGGGAGGGCGGCAGGGAGGGCGGCAGGGAGGGCGGCAGGGCCGCCCACTGTGGGAAAGGACTTGTAGTCCCGGTGGCTCTGCTACATGCTGACAGATGGACGTGGGTGGCAGACCCAGAACCAGCCCACTCACCATGCAGCAGGGCACCGGGGTCCTGCAGGCAGGTTTTAGGAGACTATGGTAAGTGTGAAAAGCTCAAAATTAACCTAGGGGACACTTGGAGCTGGTCAGCTCGAGAGAGCACAGTCTCCCCGAAGTCAAGTCAGCCAGGAGGGCATCCCCGGGCCCCAAGTGCCCAGCTTACAGCCAGTCAGCTGCCCACAGGAAGCCTCAAGCCTCCCTCGCTTCCAGCCAGGCGTGAGGCAGGGCGGAGACAGAAGAAGGATATGATCACATAAAAACTGGGTCCAAATGGGAAAGCCAACTTGGCTGAAAGGCGAAAAATTTGTAGTCCAGCATCCAAAGATGGGATCACATGCTCTGGCCTCCCCTGCTGCTCCCCTCAAGGGTCAGGGTGTGGTGGCCTCCCAAGAGGATCCCCAACCATATCCATCCCAGGAGCCCAAAAGCAACCATGGGCCTCACCCTGGCCCCACAGTCTCTCAGGGGCTATTCCCACGCAATGAAAATGGTCACCTGGCCTCCTGCCAAACTCATTTCAGAAAAATTGTGCAGAAACCCTGGCTCTGGGTCAGTGGCTCCATTCTCCCTCCAGCCACAAGTCCTGAATTTTATAGACAGAAAAGGCCCATTCCAGCCCCTCACTCTCCCTGCACCTCCTGTGGCAGAGGAGACACTGGCCTATCAAAGACTCCCTAGACCATTTCCCCAAGACTCTGGAGATTCGGGGTCACTCTGCCCTCCAAAATCAACCCACAGCTTTGCCCTAAAAGAAATCAGGTAGGTCAGGTAAAAAAAAATTGGACTATGAGCCTATGCTGAGCCCAGAGCTCTCCACATCACAGTATTCAATACAGTATTCAATAAGATGATGAAATCAGAGGGTGGCCAGAAAAAATGGGGCAGCTGCCCAGAGAGAAATCTAACCTGCTGGGTCAGTCCTATTGCCTGCCCCCAGCCCAGGAGTATGAAAGGAGTGCTAGAGTCACGTCACTTTTACTGGAGAGAAAACCACAAGGCCTCCTCTCCCAAGGCACTACACCCAGTGGCCCCTGGCCACACTGGGTCCATTCTGAAAGCAGGAGGCTGAGAAGAGTATTGCCAGGGTAATAGTATCATTCAGGAATTTTGTGCCAATAGCCTCCTCTAAGAAGCCCTCCAGGACCACTATGATGAAGCCTGTCCTCCATGAAACTCCCAAAGAGCCAACCCCAGGTCTCAACATCCCAGCCATACTGAAGAATCCTCTCAGTATCTCCTCCAGAGGCATTATGGGGGCCCACAAGGGGTTCCAAGGGGTCCCATGAGTCTGGCCAACTGTGGCAGGACCACCCACATGGAGCCCTGGGTCAGGGAGCTAAAAGAATGGCCCAGGCCTTGAGCTGGGTGAGCCCCAACTCAGCCAGTAAGAGGCTCTGGAACCCAGGGCAGACTTTGCCTCTCTGTAGCTTTGTATCCTCTGTAAATTCAGGATCACCTCACAGTTCTTATGAGGCTTGAAGGACAAGACATGTCCAGACAGGATCCCTAGTGACATCCCTGCAGGAGCCCTCATTGAGGACAGATGGCTCCAAGGCTTTCCTGGGATCCTGGAGGATAGAATTTCAGGGAGTCTCAGCACTACCAGAGACCTGGGTGCTGAGCAACAGACCTGGGCCCAGTCGACCAGAGCCCGCAGCCTCTGTTCCTTCCCACATCGCTTCAGGTTGCAGCTGAAGCAGGCGCTCTCCCAGCAGAGGCATTGGAAACCAACCCTGCCTCCCAACCCGGGAAAAGGGCCAAGCCCTCCCCACCGAGGACACTTCAGGGCAGTTGGGCAGACAGGTGCCCAGCACCAAGGGCAGGACAGCAGACCAGAAGGCGCCAGCACGTGCAAGGTTAGAAGCCAGTGTCACCTGATTTCGGAGCAGGTTAGTTTGAGCTACGAGATGAGCTTGCAGTTTGCCTTGGCACCACTGGGGGGCGGCTTTCTCAAGCAGCGAGACAGGCTGCGGGGGAGGGGAGGGTAAGGCAAAGGAGAGTGGAGAAACAGGAGGGAGACGGGAGAGAAACAGAGACACAGATATTAAACACCAAGTCCAAACGTCCCGAACGCGGTGGCAGACAAGCTGGCAGCCTCTCCAGGGTGCCAGCCCCCCACAGCAGGCTGAGAAAATTAAGGAAAGCCCCTAGTGGAGCACAAAAGAGGGTGAACTCCAGCTGCAAAGCAAAATGTGAGAACTGTTAGCAGGGGCAGAGGGGCTCAGCAAGCACAATCCTCCCCCGGGGTGTGGCAGGAGAGCATAGGAGGATTCACCCTTGGGGCCATGTGGAGAGTGTGGAGTGTGGCCAGTCCAAATCCTGTGCATGCCCACCCCCTCACACCCAATTCCACCCCCACCATCCGGCTTCTTCCAGTGGAGACAGGGTCACATAAGATCCTGTGATGGAATTCCACTCAGAGCACAGCAGGCCAGGTGGGGCCTTGCCAGTGAAACCAAAGCCTTTTCTCATTCTGGGAGGTGGCCTCAGAGTGAGTGGAAGGGCCAGGAGTCAGGGCAGGCACCGCAGAAGGGCTGAAGGTGGTCCCTCACCCAGGGGATCATAAGGACCTTGTACTCACCCATCCACGACCCTGCCCAAGCTCTACCCCAGCCCTGCGACCTGGTATTAATCACAGGTGGAAACCAATCCATAATGAGTTGGGGTCAAGAATTCCCACCCCTAGGGGAGTGTGAGAGCCAGGGCGCAAAGGGGCAGATGAGCGCAGTGCAAGAGGAGCGGGCCACCCACCTCCCTGCTTTGTCCCTCCGAACACTGTCCTGGCCCCTCTCCAGCCCTTACCTTGGCAATTTTTGCTTCATCCTTCTTTTTGGCTGTTTGGAGGGACTCGTAATGGTGCCGGGCACTGTCGTAGTCTACCAGCTTCCGCCCTCGCTTGGCAATGCGTGACTAGGGACAGACAGAAGAGCGGGTAGCTGAACAGGTCCTGGCACAAGGCTTGTTGCTATGCTGACCCAGCTGGGCCCAGAGAAACTGGGTCATGGGCATGGGACCTGGATGGAGCCAGAGGGCCTAAGCAGTAGACCCCAGGCTCAACAACGGCATCTCACTCGTGCTTGAGACATGGCTGTTCAAATACTTCCGGTGGCAAAGAACTCATACCTTCAAAGCAATTTGTGCCCTCGGAGCTCCTTTCTTACACAAAGGTCAAACCATTTCCTTGCAATAGTAACCTATTAGTCAGTACCCACTGGCCAGTACTATGTTAACGGAGCTTCTTCCCTGGCCCAGCCCTCTGATCCTTGAAGATGCCACCTGAGCCTCAGCCTTCTCTTCTCCAGGGCCAGCACCATCGGCCTGTCTTCCACACTCCCTACGAGACACTCTTGGGAGCCTGAGGCATCTACACTGGGTGGCCAAGAGGGCTAGCATGGAACATGACCCCCAGCGGTCCACATCCAGGTCACCACCTGATCTCCACACCCCTCTTCGTCCACAGCTGAAGCACCCAGGCCTTGACAAAGACCCCGGCACACTGACAACTTGCAGCACATCCCCAGACCAGCAGAAGCAGCTGGCTTTTTGAACATATGCAATCACACAAATACAACCAGATAAGGGGCAACACACATATCTATGTACACATTCCCTTCCAAGCACACACAGTCTATCACAAGGCATCTTTAGGCACAAACCCCCAAGCAGGACATCCCCCTAATATATCTTATTCAGTCCTACAAGGGCACACACACGTACATGCGCCATGGGGTCACTTCCCACAGCCAGGAGCTTCCAGCTCAGAAAGGCCCAGGTCTGGTGGCTGGCGGGCTGGCCTCAGCAGAGCAGCCCTGGAGAGAGGAAGTGCCCAGCAAAGGGGATGCCTGGCCTCAGTACAGTCACCACAGTGCCTGAGCCAGCCCTGGACTGACCCAGCCTCGATCCTTCTGTCTCTCCCCTGCTCCCCAACACATGCTGCCAGCTTGACAGGCAGCCTCTCACCTTGATGTCAGGGAACTGGCCCAGGTACGTGTCCATGGTCAACAGGGCCTGGTCCACCAGCTTCTGGTGGTAATCCATCCAAAGCAGGTCATTGTTCTGAAGGAGGAGACAAGAGTACGTGACTGCATCACCAGGGCCACCGGCCACCCCAGCACCCACCTCGCCTCCCAGTGACCTGGGGGTCAGCTCTTGCCCCCATCACTTCCTGGCTTGGTGGCTTCTCAGAACCTCAATTTCTTCATCTGTAAAATGGGCCGGCAGCAGAGGCCAGTAGGGCCTGTGGGAGGGCCGAGCCCCCTGCCCAGCTCACCTCGGCGATCTTGTTCGCTTCATCCCTGCCAGGCCAGTCGGGCTCATACACCTCCTGCAGACACTCGTTCAGCTTCTTAGAGGCCTCATGCATGGCTATGGGGCAGAAAGGCCATGCTTCAGCCAGGGCCATGGGGCCCAGGACGGGGTGTCCCCCAAAAGCCCAAGAGATACATGGGCTTCCACAATAGTCCATGCCCTTACCCCACAGACCCTGCCTCCCCTCCCAGAGCCACGTGGGGAGGCCACTCCCTGTGTCTTATGAAGCCCAGCCTGCCTAGGACAGGTCTGTCTCTTACCTTTGACAGAGGCCAGGTAGGTCCGGAGATCTTTCTGCAGCCGGGTGCCCTCATTCTGCAAAGAGAAAGATGAGAACAAGGTGAGATCACTTTCTCCTTCCTGCACTCTCACTCTCACTCCCTCATGGACAAACAAATGCTCTCCGTGGACCAGCTTTCCTCATCAGGGCATTGGGAGGACTGATGAGGAAGAGAGCTGTGTAAATGCTCCTGGGCCAGGCCCTGGAACCCAGCTCGACTCACGACACAGAGGCCGTCGCCTCTCCGGACACCAGCATGCACTGGGCACCCACTGTGCTCTCAGCTCTGTCTCTGCAGCAGGAGCCCTGGCCCAACAGGACATCCATCCTGAGTCTGTCAGCACCTGTCTCCTCCAGGTACTATCCTCAGCCTCATAAGGAAGGCAAGAAGACAGACCCCTCCACCCTGGACAAGACACTGGGGGCTCTGCCAAGTGACACACACACAACACAACACATGTATACAATGGGACTGGCAGGCAGCAGGCCTGCTCTCAGACAACTGTGGACGGGGTGACCAACAAACACAGAAGCACAGGCCAGGGGCAGGTGCAGGGTGGCGTAACCCTCAAGCCCCTTGTTCCAAAAGCTCAGGGGGTGCCCAAGCCCAACAGGCTCCTGCCACACCATGCCAGAACAGAGGACGGCTCCACGGGGAGGGGAGACCTCTGGAAGGGGACAGCCGAACCATGTGCAGAGCAGTGTGAGGGCCACGTCTAGGAGTCTCAAGACACTGGCCCAGCTGAGAGGGAGGGCAGAGGATATAAGAGGAAAGGTCGACGGGGGAGATGGGCCAGGTACTACAGCCAGCATCACGCTGGACCTGACGCCCTGGGGAGGACGTCCTGCTGCTGACCCCAGCTTTCCCACTTGCCAAGCCTCCCTCACCTCGCTCCTCTCCCCATCATCCACCAGTGCCTATCTGCTCTGCACCCTGAGGAAGCGGTCGCCCACGGGGTGAGGTGCTGCGCCTGCCTGGGTGTCGGGCTGTACCAGGGCCCCTTGTGCCTCCTAAACAAGGCCACACTGTGAGCAGGCACACAGGGCACAGATGTGCAAGGGGCCTGTCACCCACGTGCCAAGTGCAGCTGGGCCCCTAAGCCGGCTTCAGTCAGTCCCCAAGGTCGGAAGCAGCCCTCCCCGCTCCAGCAGCCTCCTTCAGAGCAGTGCCCAGGCCAGCCAGCAAAGAATGCGTGTGCTCACGTCCACACTGGCTCCCTCAGCCCCCTAAATGGGCGTCTGACAGGGGCTCTAACGTACTCCTCGCAGAGCAGCTAGGAGGAGGATAAAGCTCTGAACCTACTCTCTGGACTCCAGACTAGGGGCATTGCAAGGGCACCACAGCCTAGGACCAGCACCTATGGTTGCAGCTCTGTGGAGGTGGCTCAGCCAGCATCCCCACATCTTCGCTCCCCTCCTCCCCACCTCCCTCCAAAGGGTGCTCCCCATCACGCCTGATATCAACTCCCACCAATGGCCTGAAGTTGGAGCCTCCATCTTCCCAGTGGGTCTAGGGTGCAGGGGGGGGGGCCTCCTGCATGAATCCCCTCTGCCTCCAGCTGACCCTTGCCCCTCTGCAGTAAATATCAGAGAATCTTCCATCAGTAGCAATGCCCTCTTAGAGCAGAGCCCCGACTGGGCCCTGGGACATGAAGGAATAAGACTTGCCCCACCTCAGTGACAGATAAACAAACAGCCATGATGAGTCCTGGAGTATGGGCGGCAGGTGACCCTTGGGAAGAAGAGCTTGGCCCACCTAGAAGACCTGGGGGGCTTCCAGGAGGGCCTGAGCTAGGTGTGCAGTACTCAGGGGGAGGGGGAACAAGAGGGCCCGCCAAGATTTGTCAGTGCATACACAGGACGGCAGGGGTGCTATGACTGCCAGTCTGAGTGAGTCCAGAAGGGGCTGTGAGAGCAGGTGACACACCCTCTCCTAGGGCCCATCTCTACTGGAAGGAGATGGCCTCCTTCAAGACCACGTTCCTTGCCATCCCAGCCCGACTGGCACTGGGGCCACCATGCATGGCGTTCACAGATGAAGAGCAAGAGGGTGCTCAGCTTCCGGGCTTCTCAAGCTTGATCTCTGCCCCGCATTCCCCAGGGTTCTGCCAGCCCTGTAGGTTAGCAAGGCCAAGCCACTTCAGCTCCTTGTATTCCCTCACTCCAGAATAGTCACCCCAGGGCCCAGTCACCCCACACACACCAATCAAATCCAGAAGCACTTGGCCACCTTAACCCCCAAGCAAAGGTTATCCCAAGCCTTGAATGAGATCTCAAATTCACCCTCTCCTGCAACCATTCTTGGCCCCTGAAAAGCTGGCCACCCCACCCAACCTGAGAGTAAACAGGGTCCCAGCTCAAGTGACTACTCCGTGTCCACAACCAGGGAGCCCCCAAACAGCCACCAGCACTGGCTATCTTTAGCCCTGGCTTCATTGCCTGGCTCCTCTGCCCAAGGATCAGCGAGTGACTCCTTGCCCAGAGCCAGGGACCCAAAGGGATTGACTCTGAGGGACGAATAAGGAGAGCAACACTATAGTCACAGCTCTGGGGCCTGGCCAGCAAGAACCTCAGCCCCCAGATCTGCATTTTCTTTGCCTTCTGCCACACAGCGCAGCATGCTCTAGGGCCGTCCCATGAGGTCCCCTTCCTCAAGCTACAGCTCAGGAGCTGCCCTAACAACATTTCTCCCCAGCCCTCAGGACTGGGGCTGAGCTCCAGAGTGGGAACCTGGGCGTGGACAGATCTGGATATAAACCCCCAAACCACTGCATAAGGTATGTGGTCTTAGAAGAGTTGCTTAATCTCTCTGAGCCTCAAGTGCTGCTTCAGGGATGCAGAACTCACGTCTGTAACACACAGAGCAAGCAGTACCTCCTCCACAGTAGATACTCTAGTAACGACAATTCCTAAATGACTTTCAGAGCAGCACCCCACAACGGAGAAAGCCAGCTGATTGGGGGCGTGCCCCAGGGGCTGGCAGGAGACAGGACCAGAAGCAGAGACTTCAGGTTTCTTGTTCGAACCTCCATTTCACAGGTGAGAAAACTGAGGCCAAAGAGCAGAGACTCACCCAGAGCCACAGAGGCAGTAGTCGTCTCCTTCACAGCGCCCACTTGGCCTTCGAAACAACTCCTATCCCTGGTCTGGGGGACCATCAGACACAGGGCTCCTATTCCTGCCCTGAGAGGCTCTCAGCTAAGCTCCCAAAGACAGACATGGCCCCCTCCAAGGGATGCCCCTGCCCTCCCTGTCTCCCACAGCCCATGCTCAGTGCCGGGGCCCCCTCACCTGGGAAGTGTTCCGTGACCTCTGCAGCCCTCACGGACCCCCTTCTCCAAGCTCCCCTGCTCCACAAATTCAGCTTTTCACATGTTCCGCCCAGCAGCCACAGTTTCACCTTCAGGACCTCCCAAAGGCCAAGGACCACCCACACTCACCAGCTGCTTGTTGAAATTCTGGACACACTGTTCAAACTGCTCGTCTTTTGTCTCGTCCGCCTTTCCCAGTTTCTGAAGGACCTGCAGGGGCAGAGGAAGACGGGGAGAGTGTTACCTTGAGAGAGACACTGGCCAAACCAAGAGACCCCAGGTACCAATAACAGAGGCACCCCCACCCCAGCCAGGGTCTGGGAGGCCCACAGCCAAAATCACCAGCCCAGGATGCTGAGACCATCTGGTCACATGGCAGCTATGATCCCCAAGGGCAGGACCGAGTCCATCAAGTCTCAAGTCCTCCCCTCCCTCCCTCTGAGGCTTACTCAACAGCCAAGAGGAGGAGCTCAGGACGGGCTGACTGTAGTGACCGAAACCAGGAGGACGAGGGCTTCAAAGACAGCATGAGGAATCAGGATGATCTCACACTGCACCCCTGGGTGCTCAACCCCCACCCTGGCAGCTAAAGAGTGAGCTGAACACAAGAGGGACCAGGTAGGGGTGGTTCTCCTGCCCACAAAACTCCATATCCCGGGCACAAGGCTAATGAATTCCAGAGGGAGGAGCAGAGCAGCCCCTGAGCTGAGAGGTAACCAACCACCCAGGACAAGGAGGGCAGTGAGGGGTGGCCAAGGGTCGGGCTTTCTGTGTCTCTAGGAGTCCGCTCCCAACCCACTCTAGCCACCTGGCTCCCCTTCTCCACAGCCCAGCAGGCCATGCTGGGCCCAACCCCAGCGCCCGCAGGAACATATGCACGAACATACAGGGCCTCATGGCCGCACCCAAGGATCTACTACCCCCACCTGGAAACCTCAGAAGCAAACTCTCCCTGCTGGCAAGTCCCTTCTCAGTCGTGTGGCCAAAAGGAGGTGGAAGACAGAGGTGGAGAGATGGGTGGGTGAAGGCACAGAGAGAGAGGAATCCAAGGTCAGGAGAGGAGCCTGGCCTGCTGGATTCTCCCAGGTTCCCCTTCAGTCCCCGAGTCCTCTATGATGAGAGAGAGAGAGAGGAGGAGGAGAGGAAGGGAGTAGAGAGGCATGAAATAAATAGGCAAGGAGGGGTGGGGCAACTGTGAGGAGAGCACAGAAAGAGAAAGAGGAGAGACGGGAGTGCAGAAAGGGGACATCGAGGCTGAGATGGGGGTGGGGTCTGCAGGGAGAGGGGGAAGTGGAGATCAAGATGGAGACAGAGGCCACAGGCTGCACTAGGCAGCAGAAAGGACACAGATGTTCAGCAGAAGCAGTGGCCAAAACCCAAAGAGAATGAGACGCAAACAAGTGGCGGTGGGGGTGGCAGGTAGAGGGAAAAAAGCTGGGACAGTACAAGGATGAGTCCCCAATGGTGTGGGGTCCCACAGGACCAGGGCAGCCAGTCCAGCAGCTATCTGAGGCCAGCAGGTCACCACCATCACTCTCTTCAGCTATGTTCTCCCTCTGAAAACCTTGAAGAGGGTGGCACAGTCTGGAACACCAGCTCTGCCTGCCCAAGACCCAGGCTCAGGTCTCAGACCAAGGGCACCCAGTTCCAGAGTATAGTCTGGACCCTTCCAAGCCCCGACTGGCTCAGGAGGGCCTGCGCTGTCCTGCTGCTCCTTCTCCAGCTGGCCCAGGATACCACAGCAGACCGGTCAACTCTCAGGTCCTCCCCATCTTGTGTAGTGCATTTGGCCATCTCTCACCAAGTACCTGCTCTGGCCCAGTCCTGGGCATCTCTGCCAGGGCAACAGAGATCAACCAGATGTGGGCCCAGCCCCAGGAGAGAGGGAAGCTGTGGGAGCCCAAGTGGAGATCCCATCAAAGAGGACTTCCTGGGGGAAGCGGCTGCTCAGACGGGGGAAGATTGTGCAGTCAGGCAAAATGAGGAACACTACCAGGAAATTCTGAGTCACTCAAGGCAGGTCACAGTCGAAGAGGATGGTGAAGGAGGTTGTGAGTGGCAGGACGGGCAGGGGGCAGGCACTGAGGTGTGGCCCACAAACAACTCTGTGCTATAGTCAGGACACATTCTAGGGGGCAAGTGCAGCTGGATACCGAGCAATGACACTAAGGTGACAGCAGGAAAGCGAAACAAACCACTACACCCACAGGCCCCCACTCCTACGACAGTCACATCCAGCTGGCCCCGTGGAAACGGGGGAGCTGTGGAGGTGCCCGAGCTTGAGTAGCTGACTCACCACTATCAGACAGCCACCACACAGCTCCACCACCTCCAAAGAGAGAAATGGACCCCTGGGCAGAAAACTATGTGCGGAAGTCAGTGCACCACTGAGTAAGCCAGAGGCCCCCAGGGAGCAGGATCAGGGCCTGGCCAGCCCTCAAGCCTGGAGGACCAGGGAGGTGGCCCTGTCCACCCCCTGCCTCTCCTTCTCCCTGAGGAGAGACACTTAATCAGCAAAGATCTCCAGCTGCCATCAGGGATCCCAGTGTGCATACAGACACGCACAGCCGACCCCAGTCCCCAGACAGAGCTGTGTGCTCCACCCAGATGGCCACAGGGGAGAACTTCCGGCCCTGAGAAAGGCCAGCCACAGTGAGACCATGCGAGGCAGTGAGAAGGCCCTTGAGAGGAAGAACTCTTCCTGTCTCTCGGCCTCAAATGCCTTATCTAGAAAATAAAGAGACCATTAGCACCCACATCAAGCTCATGTCTGTAAAACATGCCTCTACCTGGCCTGTAGCACATACTCAAGGAATGGTGAGTCCCTAAAAGGCCTTCAGAGCGGCCTTCACACGACAAGGGGCCAGGACACCAACCAAGCCTCGTGCCAGGTCCAGACTGACGGTATCCCGAGATGCTAGACAGAAGTCACGTGCACACACACTGCTCATGTGTGCACAGGCATGCATGTGCATACAACAAGCCCCCTTCCTCCTTCGGAGCCTGCTCAGGCGACACCTCCTCTGTAAAGCTGCCCCTGCCCTCTCCCACGCCACTCTGTACCACTTAGGGCCAGGGACCCACACTCCTCACTGCTGTGCAATGGTGCCCGAGTGTCTGCTTCTGGCCCTTCCCCAACCCCATGAACAGCCTGAGGTCTGGGACAGTGTCCAGCCCTATGTCCCCACCTCCTACATTGGGCTGGGCACAGCAGACACATAACATGTTTCTGGTGGCCATTGGCTAACCTGAGCCATGGGCTTTGAGGACAGAATCATGACCTTGAACAAAACATTCCATCTGTCAGCCTCAGTCTCCTCTTATGCAGAATGGGAGGGTCATGCACAGAAAGCACTCAGCCTAACACACAGGGAGCTAGCCATGAGAGGCAGCCGTTAGCACAAGCATTCGAATTGGAATTTGCATTAATCTGATATCTGGTCTTGGGTAACCCAAGCTGGCTCCAGTAGGTCCCGGCCCTGAGGAAGTGATGTGGAGGGGGACCAGCCCAGGAAGCTCCGGGTGACCGCGGGCTAACTGCTTAACCTCTCCACATCTCAGTGCCCTACCTCTGACATGGAAGTAATACTGTGACCACAGTGTGGCCAAGGCTCAGGAAAACGCCCAGGAAGTACATGCTGGCCTTGGCCTCTTTTAACCCTCATTTAAATCATCCCCTATCTTACAGGTGAGGGAAGGAGAACACATAGCCCAAGTCTCTGTCCTCAAGGAGCTCCCAGTGTTGCTACTGGAAGGAAAAAAAGCTAAGCACTGCTTGCCCAAAGACAGAGTCCAGGACATGACTTGGTCCAATAAAATCCCACAGCTTCAACCACTACTGGCTTCCTATTCCCATAACTGGGACTCCCGACATACTGGGTGCCCAGACTGCAACACAGACCCTTCCTGGCCCCTGAAAGCTGCTCAGCCATGCCGGGATCTGTCCCCGTCCCTGTGGGGAGGCCGCAAGGCTGCTTTCTCCAGTCCCCACTAGTGCCTTCACCGAGGACACGGACACACAGACGGACACACACACACATACACATGGACACACACACACACACACACACACACACACACACACACAAGAGCCCTCCACTCACTGAGAGGAAAGCTGTGGCGAAGACTATTGACCTTGGGGACATAGGTGCTCCTATGTCTTAGGAGGCCCCCCTGTGCCAAGCTCGTAGACAGACCACCAAGGGCAACAAGAGGACTGCGGGTGTCCAGAGGGGCCTGACCTACAGGGTCTCAGAGAATTTGGAATGGCTGAGCTAGGTTTTGAAGGATAAGCAGAAGTCAGGTGAGCAGGAGGGCCTGATGGCAGAGTCAGGAGTCACACTCTCTTCTCAGGGTTATGTGGCAGGGAAGCCCCAGACACTCCTATGTCACACTTACCATGCACCTATCACACACATGTCCCTTTGTAATAAACAAAGAGAAGCTTTTTGATGATTGGACAGAGCACCAGCGCACAGGCCCCACCACACTTGGTGTTAGCCCAGGAGGAGGGCGTGGGGACGAGTTCAGCAGCCCAGGTGCCAAGAGTCCAGGAAGCCTTATCAGTGCCACTGTGTTTCCTCTCACCACATCCTCAGCTCAGCCAGATAGGAGTGGAGCTGAAGTGCCCCAGAAATAACAATCCAGGACAAAACAGGGCAAGTCAGAGAGAGGAGCTGGTGGCAGGAAAAAATCTCCTTGTGACAACATCCAGTTAGGCCTCTCTGAGCCCGGGCTGTGAACCATGCCAGAAGCCACGCCCTGGGGGGAGGCAAGAGGCCCATCAGACACGAATGAGTGACTCTAGGTGACCGGGCTCAACAGGGGCTTCCTGCGACCCAGATGTTATGGAGGACAGAAGTGCCCCTCCCCCAGTGTCTTGGCTGTGGCCTTTCTCATAGCCCAGAGCATGGACAGAGCCTGTAGCTGGCCCACTGTTACAGGCGTCCTGCCCAGCCCTCTCTGCTCCTCTCCCTGGCCAGCAAATAGCCAGGGGACAGGCAAGCCTGCTAACATACATATGTGCCTCTGTACAGCTGTTCTGCATGGCCACCAAACCCACAGTGTCAAAAGGCCCACTGGGGCCTGGCTTGTGTGAATTAAGAGCAGTTTATCAGTTACTGGCCACCAAACATGGCATGTTACAGACACCGAGTACTCCCTCCTAACAGCTAAGTGTCTTCAACTGCATGTGCCAGAAGGCAGGTGAGTGCAGATAAATCAGGACACAGAGCCTAAGGTCTTACAGTCCACTGCTCCCAAGTTCCAACCCTGGAGGTCGGGCACGGGGAGACCTCACCCTGCCCAAGCCACTCCAGCTGGCCAACACAGTGTGGATGGGCCTCCGCATGCTCACCCACTGCACTCACACTGGGTGGCCCCGCTTGCACTGCTGCGCCTTGAGCCCCTGGCCATCCCCTCCTAGGGCCTATGACTCCCAGAGAGTGGCCAGACTCCCTGCACTGGTGGAGACACACACCTACATCCAAACGACATGGCACAGAAGAAGGGCACAGCCCAAGGGTTCAGGAGGGAAGTCCAAGAAAGGCAGTACCCACATCCCAGTCAGCCCTGCTCCCAGACTCTGGGCCAGGCAGAAAGTTGAAGGCTCCTCCAGTCATCCCAGCATCCATCACAACTGCTGCAGGAGGCAGCTCACACAGCCACACGCGCCTCACCCACAGTGTCCTCAGAACCCCAATCCAACCTACACTCACACTCACACTCACACATACTAGGGGGGCCTCATCCAGCTCCTGCTAGGGACCCACCTCCCAGCTGCCAGAACCCCACAGTGCCTTTACCTTCCTTATCATCTTCTCTCTGCACCAGCCCAGCCGCTGCCTCCATCAGCCTTGGTCCGACGGAGGTGGGCGGCGCCACCTCACGTCTTCCTCCCAGCAGAGCTTGTGGTCATGGGACCACAGCAACAGGATGCGCATCCCCACACCCTCCGACAGAGGCTCCCAGACAGGCGGCGGCGGACAGACAGAAGAACAGGCAGGTGGAAGACCAGGTTTTCCCACAGGTGACTCAGCAGACACAGATGGGCTCTGTTCTCTGCTCTGAGGCTGCAGAGGCCCCACCGCCCCTGGGAGGAGGCATCTACCGCCACAGTGGCTTAAGCCTGTCCCCACACTCCCCAGACCCTCTAGAATCCAGGAGCCATTTCGGGCAGGATCTCAGCACTGCCTGCCTATAAGACAGCAAGAAGGCAAGGGAGAGAGGCCAGCCCACAGCCCACCACTCCCTGCCTCATTCCCTATGCCCGTCCCAACCTCTTAGTTTGACACACAACCCTCAAAAGAAGTTGAAAGAACAGTGCGACGAGCTGCCAGATATCCTTCCCTCAACCTGCCAACTGTTAGCACTGGGGCATATTTATTTACTCTCTCTCTCCCTATAAACGATTTGAGTGGTATGTCTGTACATTTGCTAAAATCACTGGGCAGTGAGCTGCAGACATCATGACCCTTTACCCCAAAATGCTTCACCCTAAAGACTTCAGCATATTTCCTAAAAATAAGAATGGTCTAAATACCAAGAGTGCAATTAGAACACCAATATGTACAGTATTTGTTGAATACTATTATCTAATATGTAGCCCATACTCAAATATCCTTAGTTTTCCCCCAAAATGTCCCTTCTGCCTGGGTTGTTTTTCGATGTGGCATCTAAACATGGTTCACGTATTGCTTTTGAATGTCATGTTTCTTGTCTCCTTTTACCCAGAACATTCCCTCAGACATCACTAATTATTTGTTATTATATATTTTTTCCTTTCATAATATTGATATTTTTAAAAGTACAAACCAGTCACGGAAAATGCTCCACACTCTAGATTTATCTGATGATTTCTTTGTGATGAGGTTCACATTAGACATTGTTTTGGCAAGAAGAGGTGAAGCAGTGACCTCCCCACAAAGTCACAGTGGGCTGTCCCCTGCTTAGCATGCTGTCTGGCCACTTGATCAGATAGGGTTTCCCAAATCTCTGCTCAAAGATACCTTTTCTTGTGAAAAGTAATTAGCCCTCTGAGGGGCAATACACCGTCACTGTGTGAATGTCCACGGCCAACGACGTTTCACCCAGCAACTTCTTCCGCCCTTAATACTTTGCTACTCAAAGTGGGGTCCATGGACCAGCAGCATCACAGTCATCTGGGGCCTGGAAGAAATACAGAGTGCAGCTTCTCCCCACCACAAACCTGCTGAATTCGACTTTGCATTTTCATAAGTCCGTTGGTGCTCGGCATGCACACAGAAGTCTGAGAAGTGCAGCACCCCTCAGCTTTGCCTGAACCTACGGTTACCCAGGGCTTCCATCATCTCTACATTACCTTGCATTCTACAAAGAACAGCTCCCCCTGGTTGTGCCTCTGTGGAGAGGGTATTTGGGATGTCACTATGGACTCAGGTCTCCATTTTGCAGTGTGTTATAAATCTATTACCATCGTTATTCTTTCTGATGCTCAAACTCTCCTAAATTTGGGCAGTGGGAGCCTGTGGACTTGTCCCGATTCATCTCTGAGCACGTCTTTGCTTTCTGACACTACGAAACTCTCCAGGCTCAGCATGTACTTTCCCTGCCCCATCTCAGGATCAGCCATTTCGACAAGGAGCCCTGCTTCACTTTAGAGGGAGGTGTGTCTTTACTCCTAGGCATGTCATTTAATCTTTAGGACAAGCCTTGAGCTAACATCTTCTTACCTCCGCTTTAGAAATAAGAAAAGTAAGGCTGAGACATTAAGCAATTTGACCCCATAGCTAAGAAGGAACAAAGCCAGGGCTTTGTGGCTTTGTGGTGGCCGTGAACAAGTGTGGCTAGATCTCATATGCTCTGGCAAATAGGATAGACTGACAGCTCCAGCAGCTGCCCTCTGGGTCCATTACTGAGTCCTAGCCAAGGACACACCACCGGTGGGCTGCTCTGGCCAGTGACTGGGCACGGGGGCGCTGCAGAGAGAGGATGTACTCCTCCAACAAGCAACGCTGGCCCAGGGGGCCCCACTGGCACTATGCTGCAGCTTGAAACCTTCTACAGGGCCTCTCTTTCTTGGCCTCTTCTTCCAAGTATGCAAATGGCACTTAGTGAGAAGACTAAGGCAGAGCACTGAGGTGACCTGTCGGCTGGCCAGGACGGGACCCAAGTCTCCTGACTCCTGAGTCCTTTCACTACATGCCCTTCCTGTGCTGTGGCTCTTGACCCCAGGCTGGTGGTTGCATGAGAGAGCAGCTTCATCTTCTCATCCAGCCCAGGAAACTCGAGTGCCCAGAGAACTCCTTCATACGAAGGAGCCAAGCAACTCTGCCTTCAGAACAGCAGTGCTTACCCCCGAGGCAGGTGATCTCCTAGTGATGAATCTGGCATGGTCAGTGATCCCAAAGCTGCTGCTGTACCCTTGGCTTGGGAGGAGACCATGGAGAGAGGGGCTAGAAAGAGGGGCCTGGCCTCCCCGGGAGGGCGTCAAGCCAGTGAGCCCCTTGACCTGGCTCCCCCCAGCTGGAGGGAGAAGCAGCTCTGGATCCTGCTTGGGAGTAGAGCCCAGGGTCTAGGAAAGTAAGTGCAGAACATGTGGCCAAAAGGCACTGGCCAACAGAACTCCTTAACCTCTTGAGGCACCAGGGCGTTTTGCCTTACAACTTCCCAAAGGCTGATGACTTTTTAAGAAAGACAAATACTGAAACACTGGCCTTGGGCAAGAGCCAGGAACAGCATTCCATCCCTAAGAAGCAAGAATGCTTCTCAGTCCTCGGGCCCGTTTGCACACTCAGGTTTGCCCACACAATGCCCGTTCGCACACTCAGGTTCCCACGCCCACACAGCAAGTGCACCCAGCATGCGCACATTCATATGCAGATGCTCGCCACCTGTCTGTGCACACACACTCAAACACACTCCCTGACAGGGCTCCTGCCCACAGCACAGAGGAGACCACAGAGCCAGGCAAGCAGCAGAGCAGAGGCCAAGAGAAACTGCGGGAGAAGGACCAGAATGAGGCAGGGGAGCTGGAAAGAAAACCAGAGAAAAGGAAACACACGCGAGCTCGGGGTAGGAGGGTCTAGCTCTGGGGCACATGTGCATGCGTGCGCACATGCAGAGCTGCCCAAGACGGGCCAAAGGGCCTCGGTCCCTCCCTGCCCATAGTCCCTCTGTTCCCATCCTCACTCTCAACCTCTGTTTCCAGACGGGCTCTAGGGACAGGCTATCTGCCATCCTACCTTACTCCCAGGGCAAATATTGTGAGCTTGGCTCACACCCCAGAGGGGACCCCTAACCATCAGATTCCATCTCTCAGCCACACACCTGCCCAGCCTGGCCCAGTGAGCTCCACACAGATGCCAGTGGCAGACACTGCATCCGCCCCCCTCCTGAGCTCCACTGAGATCACATAGCAAGGCATGACCGCAGCCTGGTCCAAGGACCCACCTTGAAAAAGATCAATGCCCTTGAAACCCTTACAGGTGGGCTCATGTCACCTTTTACAGATGAAGAAACTGAGGCTCAGAGAAGTCACTGGTTAACGAATGGCAGAGCCAAGGCACCAGGCCTGACAGATTCTAAAGCCCAGACTTGACTTGCGATTCTCAAACGCGGGGCTCACAGACTCCTGCGAGCAACAGGCAATGTGACTAGGATTTGCTGCAAAAGATTCACACTCCATCTTGCTGTGTTCCAAAGACTGAACTTGTAAAGACAATACTTTTGTGACATAACAAACACAGACAGACAGACTGTATAGCAGAATGCAACGTTTGCAAAGATTTTTTCAATGAAACGTGAAACTAGAAAAATATTTCCAGATTCCTACTGGCCAACTGAGGCTGGGCTGCCTCCATCAAAGCTCCGGGGTCTCACCCCAACTTGGCGATCTGTTTTTCTAAGTCCTCGTGTCCTGGAAATCACTGTACCCTGACACAAGTCCAAAAAGACTCATCATCCTTTTCTGTGGGCCTCTGGTCAAAACGGCTGACTAAGGAAGCCAGCTGGCCTTTCTTGAGAGACTGTATCTCTAAAATTATCTCCTTCCTCTTTTAATGACTTTCTCTTTCCTTTACGAAATACTGGGGAGAGTAAAAAGCGATATTTGGTTTCCTTTTTCTAGGTCCTTAACTGGATACATTAAAACCTTGGCTAGCCCCACAACAATGCCTTGAAATGCAGCTGGTTGGTCAAAAGCGGAAGTACAGAGATGCCCTCTCAGCCCAGGCCCTTTCCACAGTGACCCCTCCCAGAACTGGCGCTTGACCCCACTCCCAAGAAAGGTAGATGGACAGGGGGCTCCTCCTCCTCCACATGCATCTCTCTAGGCAGAAGGGAAGGCTCCCTCCCCATCTCTTGTCATCCCCGCCTCTCCCAGTGTGCCTGAAATTCCACCCTGTTCTGCAGATAAGCCTGTGTCCAGCAGCCGGGGTAGGGCCAACCGGACCCCAGAGAAAGCTGGAGTGGGCCCAGGAGGCTGGACCCGCCCAGAACAGAGCACGGAGGAATAGAGGCAACAGGGGACAAAGTTAAAATGGGAAAGGGGGTGGGGTGCTTGGAGGAGCCAGACTGGGCTGGTGGGGGTAGGGCTGGTGGGAAGAGATGGAGGCAGTCCGCAGAGGGGAAAACTGAGGCTCAAAGCCCCAGGCTGGGTAGTGACAGGCTCCCCTCCCTCAGGGCCTCCCACACCAAGCTGAGCCCATTCCTCGTTTCAGAATCCAACATGGGTGGAGGGATTCTGGAAGGGCCAAGACCACCCTCCTTCCGTAACAAAGCGCCACCCAACTAAGCAGACCTCCCCACTAGCCCTCCAACACTCCAGTGGAAGAAAGGACAGTCCGCCAACTGCCGCTGCCTTCTGGATGGTCCCTACTTGACTCTCCTCTCAGAGCCCAGACCCAACGGCCCCTGCACCGGGACACAGGGCCTTGGCCTTCTGGGCTGTGAGGGATAGGCTCATCTTGGATGTCTTCTCTGAGCCCTGCCTACAGGAATCTAAGCAAGTCTCAGGCCCTGGGGGGCCAGTGCTCCAAGGAGGAGGGAGAGGCCTGATGCTCTGAGTCTAGGGACAAAAGCCCTGCAGGGCACAGAGGGGTGGGGGAGGGGGAGGGAGGGACTGTGCTTAGGGCAGAGCTCCGGAAATAATATCTGAGACCTCAGCAAGGAGGGCAAGCCAGGCAGAGCACACAGTGAGGGCAAAGACCCAGAGGTGGGAGGAGTGGGGCGGTGTGTCTGAAGAGAGGATGTGGATGGAATAAGGGGTCCTATGTAAAATAACCTCACAGGGTGATCTGATCAGAGATTCCTAACTGGGCAGATCCGGGTGGGCCCTCACGCCCCAGGCTATCACTTCTTTAGTAAAAGGCTTATATTTACCTTGTCCATTGTTCTCCAGCAACTAGGTTAGCACACCTTCTAAAGGCCAGAAGTAATACCCCGCAGAGGAGGTATTAACACCCCAGAGAGCACATAATCTCGTTAACTATTCTGTAATCCAACCCGCAGCCTTGTTTTTTTTTCCTGCCTTTATGTAATCTTCCTTACATCCCCTCCTTAATTTCAAATTCTTAAAAGAGGCTGCAAACTGTCCTTCTCCAGAGCATCTGAAACCTTGCTCCGCGGCATATGGCATCAGTTTAGCTCAAAGAAACTCTTCCAAAATTCTCTACAGATCTAGACGTTTCTTAAGTCAATACATTGAAACTCCAGCGTGGAATGTGAAGCCCTGGAGAGCTCCGACGCCATCGATGCCATCGGCAGTTTTAAAAGATCTCAGGCTGCTATGTGGGGACAGACCGCAGAGCAGGGCGGCACAGAACTGGTATAGGTGACTGCAAAAACCCAGGTAAGAGGCTATGGTGGCTGGAGCAAGCACGGGAAGTGGGGAGAAGTGGTCAAATAGGGGGTGACAAAGAGAAGTAAAAGGGACTCCAGGGTCTGAGCCATGAGAAGGAAGAAGCTGTCATCATCGGCGATGAGGACACCTGAGGATCACGGCGAGCTTGAGGGACTCAGATGTCATGGAGGGAGGTGGAGACACAGCAGCCAGGACCCTGGGGCGGCCAGGACATATCCCACCGTTGTGCTCCTACCACTCCCCATTTTCCAACCACTTGCCCCTCAGCCACACTCACTCCAGCTCAAGGTGGTGACCAGCTCAGAAGGTCTGCCTGGACAGCTGCTAAGAGAAGGGGAAGGAGCATGGGCAGGGAGCTCTTCCGGCTCTGGACTCCTTCTGGTGGGAGAGGCTCTGGCTGGAGGAGCAGGGAGCAGGCCCCGGCTGCACAGCCCTCAGAGGGAACTCCACCTTTCTGAACCTTTCTGAGCCCTGAGCCTCATCAGCAAAACAGAGCCAAGATCTCAGTCAAAGGGGTATTTAAGAATGGCGTGTGGTTGTGTAGGTAAGAGGACGAAGCACAGAAAGGTGGCCAGTTTCCTTCCTGCCCTATCACCCGATCCTGACCTGAGATTCCCCCCGCACCCAAGCCAAAAAGCTGTGGCAGCCTCTCCCACCACGTCCCTACCCTGTTCCGCCCTGCCAGCCCACAGATGCCTTCCCTGGTGCCTGGTGCTTACAGCCCAGAGCACCTGCTTCCCATGACTCATTCAGGCTTACACAGGACATTCCTCACAGACAGCAAACCCAAGTCCACCCCACCTCCCTCTCCTGGCCCAACCTCCCTTCAGCGGCCTCCTTGCCCCTCAGCTCTGTGGGGACCACGCAAGCCCCATCCACACTTGGCTGCCTTGGTGAAACAGTAACATGGTAAAGGGCCTTACAGAAACCAAACAACCAAACGGCAGAAGAAAGTGCTGGTCTCTTCTGACCAGCAGCAGCCCTCATGGGCAGCCACATGGGCCTCGATATTCAACATCCCAGAGCCCAGCCCAGAACACAGCCCACTACAAGGAGAGGTTCACAGAGGATTTCAGCCGGCACCACCCACTGGCCCTTGAGTCCTGCTGGGTGAGGCCCAGTCCTCCACACCACCTGTTCAGAGATGTCAGCATTGCCACCCAAAAAGCCACTGTCCACACACCTGTCCTTTCCGTGCATGTGTGGGTGCTATTCTCAGCCCAGGGTCTTGGACAATGGCCATCAACAGAGGGGTAGATTCTGCCCCCCAGGCTACCCACCTCCTCTCATCAGCTGCTTCCTAAGCTCAGTCGGGGAATAGCCTGTGCAGAGGAGCAGCAGGGCATCCATCCAGCTCACGGCAGAGCGCAGGGCCTATGGAGGGATGGGCGACGGCCCTTCCCAACCCCACCCGCCTTGCCATGGAAACTCCCACAGTCTTCATCAAGTAACTCTGCTTCCCTACTGAGGCCAGACCATGCTGGTCCTTCATGTCACTTCTTCCAGGATCTTCCCTGACCCCACCCCAGGCACAGAAATGCACTTGTCCCTCTAGATGCCCTCAGCCCTTTACATATGTCTATTCCTATCTGAAAAGCTGGACTTAAATGTGCAACCCGGTTATTCATTCATTTCACCAACTGGACTCCATTTCCATGTCAGTGCAACTGAAACTATTAAATAGTACCCAAAGGAGACAAGATATGTGGTATTTTTTCCAAACACATTAGTGCTATTGTTCTGGTCATTGTTATTTTTGTAATTCAAAGGAGTTGATGCCCAGGGTCAACTTTTAACAGCTCCCACCCAGTCCGACCCACCCACGTGCGCGCCACACACAACACAGCAGGAAGGAGGGCTGCCCCTCACACCAGTCCCCGTGGTTCCTCCTCTGCCCTATGCTAATGGCTATGCTATGCTGATGGCTTCCCTCTCTCAGCCCTGAACTGTCCGCAAGTTCCCAGTGTGTAAGAGGGTACCACAGGACTCACCCACTTTGTTGATGGAGAATCAAGGGGTAGGGACTCACCATTCTGGGGTGGCCCTGCTCCTAGCCCAGGGCGAGCTCCACTGCATCTCACCAGAGTCAGGGCTGGAGGAGAATGGGAAGGGACTGGAAAAGGAAGTGCAGGGGTGGGGGAGGGGGGAGGGCGGTGATCCACCTTCAGGTCAAGGGTGCAGGTTGGCAGCGGGTGGAGCAAGAGGGGACCAAAAGCAGACCAGAGAAGGCATGTGGCTGCCCTGGCCCCTGACAGATGGAACAAATGTTCAGTGGGCAGGAAGGGCTTCTCCAGGCTTCCCCCTGCTGCTCCCACACCCTACTTGTGCTGCTTGTGCCGCTGGGGTGGGGGGACAGTGCACAGGTGGGTACTAAAGGGGAGGACACTGTCCTCCCACCCAGCAGACACAGGAAGTCAGCTCCTAGTGGGCCGGCGCAGGGCCTTTCCCAGTCCCAGCCTGGAGGCCTCACTGGCTCGGGAGTCGATGCAGTGGCTGCCAGAGGTCCAGCCTCACTTTCAAGGCTCAGTGTCCCACCTCTACAACTGGACGAGGGAGAGGAGGACCGGGTGAGCATGGAAGACCCTTCCAGCTCTGGCTTCCCAGGGCTCAAGCAGACTGTTAGCCCTAGAGGCCCTGTCCCTCTATCCAAGGAGGTCCCTGGGGTCTGGTGCACACCCTTCCTCACAACACTTCCAGGCTCCCTCCAAAGGTTCCAGAAAGGCCGAAGCAGCGAGCACAGAGAGGAATGACAGAGGCTTCTAGAAATCATAGCAAACACCAGCAAACTCTCCCTGCCTGCTGGGGAGGGGCACATGTCTACTGCCCCCTTCCTCCCCTAGAGCCCTCTTTACCAGGAAAAACACAATTCAGCAAGAATGGGAAGTTGAACAGCCACAGAGTTAACAATCCCCTTTTTAAAAAAAGACAAAACTGGGAGAAAGTGCCAAAGGAGGAGTGCAGAAAAGAGCAGAGGCCAGAGGCATACTGGGCCAGGGGATGGAAGTCCAGCCCCCAGGTCCTGGAGTCGGCCCCTGGCTGTTTCTTGCTGCAGCTGGGAACACTTCTAGATATCTCAAACCGAGAAGGGATTCCTGCTGCCTACGGGAGAGGGAGTAAGGGTAGGAGGGTTGAAATGGTAGAAAGTGGCGGGGGGAGGGTCCGTGTTGTCTCCTGACTCTTGGTCTCCACCAGGCCCTCTCTGGAGAAATCCCCTCCTGTGAGGCCTCAGGCCCCACCATCTGGATCCCAAGCTGGGCCTGGACTCCTCCATTGCTGGTGGGCCAAAGCCAGCCTAGACTTGGACAGAAAGGCCCAAAAACACACACAGAAGGCACGGGTGCAGTTGAACACTCCACACTTGCCTAAGGCATCGCCGCCACCCCCATCCCACAGTAAAGCTGGGCCCATGAGCCGCCACTCCAAACCTGTGTCCTCAGGTATGAAATGGAGACAAGTATTCTCCCATTTAATTCTCAAAATAGGAAAACCAAGGCTCGGAAAAAATAAGTAACTTGCCCAAGGTCAAGGGTGAGGAGCAGAGCTGGCATTCGAGCCTAGGTCTTCCACCTTGCTACACTATATAAAGTTCCACGCAAAACCTTCCCTATCCCTTGTGCATGGGAGGCTCACACTCCAAATCACTTGTCATTAAGCGCCTACTATGTGTGATGGTAGGGTCACAGCCTCCATCATCAAAGGCTCGGGGTCCAGAGGGAAGATTGTCACCCACCTTCAAGGAGGAGCAAACCAAAGTAAGAGGGGCTGAGCAGCTGGTCCATGTCCCCAGTGGACAGAGGAGGGGCTGGCTCTGGAGAGGCAGGGATTTGGGAGTGCCCAGAGCCCTGCAGTGCCCAGGCCTCTCCCCACGCCGTGCTGCTTGGGAATAGCACTGCACTCACTCACTGCAGGAAGTGGAGGCAGCCTCCCCGGGTCTCCTGGGGCACACAGTGGGCAGGGCAACCCATCGAGTGCAGTGGCACAAGGTCGAGATGCAGGCATCAGGTTCTGTCCTGCTGCTGACCACTGGTTTCCCACGGTGCTGACTCAGCTTTCCCCACAAGGCCCGGAAGCCCCACGCCCACTCAAAGGACAGCTTTCGCAGTGCCCAGGTCCACCCGATCCAGGACAGCACTGCTTACAGCATCCTCAGGAAGGACCTAGGGCACTCCCATGGCTGTGGCGTCCTCCAGGCCCACAGTCCACCCAACCTGGAGGGCAGGGCCTGGAAAAGGTGGTGACATTCCAGCTCAGCCAGGCCAGCTTCCAGAACAGACTGGACAGGAGGGCAGGGAGGACACAAATAAATAAACTCCTGGCTTAGCTTAAATTTCAGGAAAAAAACAAAAACAAAAAACAATATTTGGATCCTATACCAGGTTCAGCAAATGCATCCGGTTAATTCTGGATTCATTTTCTTGGTTTAGATCAAGAGTCAGCTTATATTCCTGGCCATTAACTCATCTGAAGTCTCCCTGGCCCTGGGATCCCCCGAACTCTTTCTTTGCAGGAGATGGGTGCTGTGGTATTTATGCCCAGCTCTCCCTCTACTCTGAGACTCTCTGAGGAGTGCAGAGTTGAGTCCAGCTCTAATCAAATCTGACCCCGATCATGAGGTTGCTAGATTCCTGTAGGTGCCTAGCCCCACCCCACCCCACCCCGTGCCCTCCCTCTACCCCCTTCCACCCCTCTCGATGGAGTCATTGGGGATGAGTGACACAGGCCAGCTCTGCAGCTATTCACCTTCTCCTCTTGTGTGCCAGCCTCCTGGGGCAACCAAGGATCCCAAGCCACACACGCACACACACGCGCGCGCACGCGTGCACGCACACACACACACACACACACACACACACACACACACACACTAGGCGTTCACCTCACAAAGGCAGCCCCCCCGTATACTGATTTTCATTTGAAAACACTTAGGCACTCACATTGACACTTTAATAGTTACTATTACCCTCCCACTCCCTGGATTCAGGAATGAGGGAGGCAGCACCTAGGAAAGACCAACCTGGGGCCAAATGTGTTGATTTGGGAGGGAGGAAACCCCAGGGCTTCCCTGGGCTTCAGTGTTCCCTCCCACCTGTCGAAGGGAACCACGATCCTGTGCTGCCTCTCTCACGGGTCACTGAAAGAAACCAATGAAAACCGGTGTGAGGGTTCTTACTAAATTGCAGCATGCCATGGAGATGCTAAGAGTGTCCCCGCTGCTGAACCACCTAGGCCAGGCTGGACCCGGCAGGAACTCTGCTCTGCCGCTATCGTTTACAGGAGTCCTGGAGTTCTCTGCATCTCACTGCCCCTCATCAGGCCCCTCACACCACAACCCCACCGGGAACCACTCGCTCTCCCCCACCCCGTTCATTCAGACCGTGGCTCAGGGGGCTCTGGCTTCCCACCTCAGGGAGGTGAAACCACGACCCTCCCCCCAACTTAGCTTCCTCAGTCTACACCAGAAGAAAAGGGAAAACGCACTGCAGGTTATTTTCAAGAGTCCTATAATAAGCAAAGACAAACGGCTCCAAACGCAAAAGCCAGAATGGTGCACACATTGTGCACCACTGGTGGTCTCTCAGGAGCTTCCCCAAGATGACCCCACCGGGGACCAGGAGGCGACCACATTCACCTCTTCCCGGACCCTCTCCACAAGCCCGTGGGGCAGAAACTCCTGCTCTCATTTACGGAGAAGATGAGGCCCTAGAGAGGGCAAGCGGTCACTGGGGCCACGGTCCCTTCTCTCTCTGTTTGGGCCTTCTTCCCACACACACCTCTCAACTGTCTTCCCTCCTCTCCCCTGCTCAGTCTCCCTTCTACTCCTGCCCAGCTGCAGAGTTCCAGGGCCTGGGGTTAGTACCTCACCCTTTCATCCCCTGTATCTGGCCCCCCGATGGGCTGGAATATATGTTCTAAGACTGTTGATGCCATCTCAGAGCAGAGAAACAGGGGAGCCACAGCAAGCAGGGTTGGGGGTAGGCGCCCCCCCCCCACCCCGAGGGATCTCTCCTGACCCAGGTCTCCCTAGTGCCCAATGGCGGGCCCAGGGCTCAGGCATGTTGGCACTAGTCCTGGGGAGAGGCAGACCTGAGCAAAGGGCCCAAAGAAAGTAGCAACAGCTGTTGGAAAAAGGGGCGGGGCTGATGAAGGCTCTCCTGTCTTCCCATCCCCCTTCCAGCCCCACAGCCTCTGCGAAGCTCCTCAGGCCACAGGCCTGAGTGGAAACCCCAAGCCCCTCACCAGCCAGCCAATACCTCTGAGCTTCTATCCGGATGCACATTACCACTACTGATGTCCACTTCCCACCCCGCAGTCTGTGCGTGGAGCCAGGGATCTCCACCAGCTGGCACGACCCCTCCTCATGAGAGGACCCTCTTTGGCTTTGACCTAGGAGCTAGGGGACCCCCACAGAGCCATCTGATCCACGGTCCAGCCTCAAAGGCCAAAGCACACAGGAATGTCTTAACGAGGAGTGAACGGATCCACCGACAGCCCCTCCCAGCTGAGTAGCTCTCCAAGCCTCGCAGTGTCACCTTAGGGCCCCCAGACAGAGGAGTAGGTAAGCATGTGATGGGAGGTATAGGATATTGTACACCAGCCTTTCCAGAAAGGCTATGGCACAGGTATCACCCGGCCCCTGGGACCCCAGCCCTGAAGAGGTGAACTCTGGGATGGTAACCTGACTCCAGACCTCCTTGTGCCTTCCTGGACAGGGTCACATTCTAACTTGTCTAAGGCCCAGATCGTTCCCTCGGGGGACTCACCCCTCACCCTATCTCCTCCTCTTCCTCAGAAAGCCAAGGGATCCTGGGGCCCAGGACAGTGAGACCCTGGGTCTTCGGTGAGCCCAGACAAATGGCTCAGGCCACTTCTGCAGAAGAAAAGTGAGCAGGCTGGGTGGGGTAAGTTAGAGCCTGGCAGCAGAGCCCACTGGTCCCTTGCAGTCCTCCAGGGCCTGGTCTCCCTCACTTCTCTCTTCAAACTCAGGCTTGTCCCACCCTACTGCCCTCACGCACATTCCAGTCACTCCGAACAGGCTTCTGAAAACATCCCTCCCTGCCTTCTCTGCCCTTCAATCCCAGTTCAGGGATTACCTCCTCTGAAGAGCCTTCCCTGGCTGCCCGAGATGGATGGGAAGCTCCTTGGGGACAATGCCCTTGCCCAGTCCTTCTCAGTACTGTGCCGGGCACTGTGTATGGAGTTAGAAGCTCCCTGAGAGCAGGGGCAGGCTCTTCTCAGTAGTCTCAGGGCCTCAGCATCTGGGCCCACAGTGGGCAGGCCATGAACAAGAGAATGACAGTAGTGACAAATAAGGTCATCACACACTGGGAGATAATTCAGGATAAGAAGTTAAGGCAACTAAAACAAGGAGCCAGCAGGGATGTCCCTACAAAGTTGCCTTGGGGGCCTCTGGACAGAGGCCTGCCGGGACCCAGAAGGTCTGAGAGCCGAGCCCAGCCCCGCCATGATGAGTGTCTCCCTCCAGTCCCGTGGCAGCTGTGGCCTGCAGCCACCCACTCACTCGCAGCGGGTAGGTCTCAGCCCCAGAAACTGCTGAGGCGGCCTCGCACTGCAGAGGTGATGTCTGTACTTCACTGGCCTTCGTGGAGCAGAAGCAGCAGTGGGGACACGGCCCATGCCCCCAGGTTTGGGCTCAGCATGGGGGACACAAACACCCACTCCCAGGGGCACCATGGGAAGTTCTCAGAGCTCAGGGGCCACTGCCAGGCTCCTACTCCCACCCTCGGCCCAGGCTTCAGCCCTGATCCCAAGTGGGTCTGGGTCAGGAAATGGGTGAAAGGTAAGGTCCTGGAAGCAGAGAGAAGAGGCCCAGCAAACAGCGGAAATAGCTGTGAGAGCAGCAGCTCTCTGGTCCCTAACAGTATAGTCTCAGTTCTAGCAAATCACATCGACCACAGGTCAGTGAAACTAGCACCTCTGTCACCTAAAAGCTTTCTCAGGTTGGAAGAGAACCTCTACAGAGGGACCCAAGCCAAGCCCTGGCATCCGGCCTAAAGCCAGGCAGGGCTCCCCAGTAGAGAACTAGCCCATTTTTCAGGTCCCATTTCTGGGCCCAAGCACTGCAGCCCCTGACTCAGGCATCCACCACCACAGCCCAGAACCATTCTGCGGTGGGAGAAGGTGCTGGGCAGGCTGGGCAGTGATGCCTGGGTCCCTCAGAACAGCCTGTGATGGGGTGTGATGTGCTCCTTCTATCTGATTCCAAGACATGACCTCTCACTGCTGCTTCCTCTGCTCTCTGAAGGCCTGACATCCTGCAGCCACAGCTCCCTCTCCCTCTTACCCTGCATCCTGAAACCCAATGAGCCTCCCAGGCTCCTGCTAGCTGCCAGCCTGTCTTCATGCTGGAAGAATCCATGCATCTGTGCAACAAGTATGTACTGAACACCTGTGTGCTGAGCTGGGGATGCCACAATGACTGCAGGTGGCAGGACCCAACACGGAGCAAATATTCTAGGAGGCTTGCCCCCAGCCTAGACTCAGGAGAGCTGCCTCTCCATCCACATGGCCAGTCCACAAGGGTGGGCAGCAAGCTCCCAAAGCAGCAGGTCCCAGACTTTTAGATTCCATTACCTGGAAAAGTGTCCCAAGTGTGTGTGTTGGGGGGGGGCGGTCAGCAGCAGGACCATTTCCTCCCCAAGAACATTAAAAAACAACCAGTATTGAGTGTCATGAAAAAAAATGGCGTACATGAGAGAGGCTCCGTTCATCCCTCTACTGACCAAATCAAAGTTGTAACAGAAACAAGGAGCAGCAGCAAGGAAAAATCTTCTGGGACCTAGAGCAACAAGCCATACAACTAGGGAGAAATCCAAGAAAGCACCCTGCAACGACACAAGGTAGGACGGGGCAAGGACACGGGGCTTTCTGGTTTTGAGCAGCTGAGTGAGATGGAAGCTGTGGCATCCACAGTGGCAGAAGCCTCTTAAAGGTGCTGCGACTGCCAGCGGATTTTTGCGGTAAAGGAACTGCTCTCAATGCCCGCCTGTGCTTGTTAGGCTGCGCGCAGCGGGTATGAGGGACTTACAGGGAGATACTGCCAAGGGGAGACTCACTTGGTACAGAAGTGCTGGTGGTATCCATTGTTCCCTGTTGAGCCCTCCCTCTTCCCAGGTCACAGGGCACAGCGCCGCCATAGCTGTGAAGTCATTAAACTGGGTAACAGAGGTCACTCCACCCAGGGGATTCCCTGAAGCCCCACTTCCTTTAACTCGGGCCCCACCCAAGCCACATCCAAGTGTATCCTCAGCGAGTCAGGTGCTCCTTGCTGAGCAGCACATAGACTCACAATGGAGGCAGCCTCGGTTTCTGGTGTGGCCTTTTGAGGCAACTAATAGCACAGCATCTGTGGATTGCTTGCTGAATCTTAACAGTTGACCCCAGAGGGGCAGAGGCTTGGGCTAAGTTTGGCCTGCAGCTGAACCCCTCTCAGGACTGTGCCACTGGACACCTACTCACAAATCCACACTAATAATACTGGGAGACTTAGGAGCTTTGCTTAGTAAATAGAAACAGACACGAAAAGGCAGCAAAAATGGTAAGACAAAGAAGCAGAAACCATATGAGAGAATAGAGCAGAGATGCAGATAAAATGGAGTCAAGTAATCTAACAGATGCAGAGTTCAAAACACTAGTTATAAAGATGCTCAATGAACTTTTGGAAAATGTAGATAAATTCAATGAGAACTTCAACAAAGAGATAAAAAACATAAAAATGGAAATGGAAATTATAAAAGAGAACCAATCTGAAATGGAGAACACATTATCTGAGATAAGAAGTATATCAAATGGAATAAACAAAGGAATAAACAAAGTGGATAAAGAAGAAGATCCAATGCTCTATCTAGAGGACAGGAAAGCCAATCAGGACACTCAATCAGAATGGCAAGAAAAAAGATGCCAAGACTATAAAAATAATTTAAGGAGGATATAGGACACTAATAAGGCTCCAAATATTCATCTGGTTGGTGTAACTGAAGAAAATCAAAATGTTAAACAGCTGTTTGAAGAAATAATGATGGAAAACTTCCCTTACCTGGTGAAGGAAATAGACATAAAACCCCAGGAAGCTCAGAGAATTCTAAAAATCAGAGATCCAAAGAGGCTCACACCAAGACACTTCATAGTTAAAATGCCAAAGGTTAGATACAAAGATAGAATATTAAAAGCAGCAAGAGAAAAGTTGATAGTTACCCACAAGTACCCATAAGACTGGTAGCTGATTTCTTAAAAGAAACTCTGCAGGACAGAAGGGCTTGGCAAAAAAATATTCGACAGAATGAAGACCCAGGATCTATAACCAAGAATAATTTATCCAGCAAAGCTATCATTTAGAGTTGAAGGACAGATAAAGAGATGCCCAGACAAAAATAAGCTAAAGGAATTTAGAACCACTAAGACAGTATTACAGGAAATGTTGGAGTGACTTCTTTAAGAAGAAAAAACATGTATCAAAAACAAGAATGAAGAATGGCAACAATTACATTTCTATCAATAAGTACCTTAAGTAGAAAAGAATTCAGTGCTCCAACCAAAATATAGACTGGCTGAAAGGATAAGAAAACAAGACCCCTATATATGAAAAGGAGAGGAATGGAAAAAGATATTGCTTTGATGGACCTAGAAGGTATTTAAACAGACAGAGAAAGATAAATACTATATGATTTCACTTATATACGGAATCTAAGGAATAAAAAGAACAAACTAATCAAAAACAGACTCATGAATATAGTGGACAATTTGGTGTCAAACAGAGGGGAAAAGGGCTTGGGGGGCTAGGAGAATGGGGTGAAGGGCTAAAGAAGTACAAATTAGTCGCTGATAGATGGTCACGGGGATGGGGAGCACAGCATAGAGAATGCAGTTAGCGTTAATAGTTGGCCAGGTAGAGGGGTCAGGGGAGGGAAGGTGCAGTTGTAGGGATACCTGAAACTAAATTTAAAAATTGTTAAGGTAACATTGGGGGAAAAAAAGAAACAACTAGTATTACCACTATTTCATAGAAGAAACATTGTTGCAACAACATAAACAAAAGTAGGCATAATCTCAGAATAAATGGTATTCTTTTGTATTGAATAAACTAGATGTAGCACTTATAATTGGGAAAACACACACACACATAACACGTGGCCTCACTGCATTCAGGAACACCTGTCCTGGACTTACATCAAAAAGCCCCAGACCATCCTCTCACTCCAGAGCTTACCATATATCCCAAAAGGTAAGTATAAGCCTAGACATTGGGTGGCAATCCAGGGGGAGACTAGGGCTCCAATTCTCATTTAACCAGGGAGTGAGTGAAGGTCTTGGGAACCAAACTCTGTCAAATGACTTCCCTGATAGATTGTCCCTCCTGGTCAGGGGAGCCTCACTGGAGATCCACATTTTAGTTGCATGTCCCCCAGGCACTATAAAGTGGCAACCCAGTTGATCAGGTTAGCCCATGCACAAGTCACTATGCACAATCACAACACTGCTCTGAGCCTCAGTTTCTTCATCTACTGAATGGGAATCATAATGACCTCAGCTGATTACAATGAGGAAGAGAATGTTTAGCACGTACCCCGCACTCAGCAGCTATGCATTAAACCACAGCTATTATTACTAAGTTACTATTTGACAAAGGCTGCCCTTCTGGTAGGAAGAAACTGCCAGACCCTTCTCAAGTCCCCCGTCCGACCCCTTTCAGCCTTGGCTCAGAGCCAGCTTTCCTGTCCAGCCCAGAACCACGTGGCCTCTTTGGGAGGCTGACCTCTTTGGAAAGGCACCAGGATCCCCGGGTGCCGGTCAGTTCCCACAAGGTATGCCCCTTCCACGGACAGGAACAGCTCCTCTAGGGAACTGCTGGCCTTGCCCTTTGTTCATGTCCACTTCATGTGCACAGCATCCTCTGTGGCACAGACCACCGGTTTCAGGTGAGGAAACTGAGGCTCGGAGAGGTCTATATAAGATTTTGTTGGGTAGTATTTCATGGGAAGGGATCCAAACCCAGGGATCAAAGTGGCCCTCCCCAGGCTGGGTCATCTTTGCTGCCTTCCTCCACCTCTTTCAGCAGCTCTCTCACTTCCCCATCCTACATCCTGGGCAAGAGGCCCTGCTCTCCTTGGTTGCTCAGATCTGCCCTCTGTTGGTGCCCTGATGAGTGGTTTCAACTCGTCCTTTCCTTTGCACTTTTAATCCCAAAAGCAGATTTTCAGAAGAGACGGCTTTCGAGAAACACAATATACCAGGGTGACATCCAACAAGAAGCCTTCTTCCCCCCATGTGCCCTCTAACCCGGAGACCAGAAGCTTCCATTCAGCCCCACCACCCCCCCCCCTCACTCCCCTGCCCAATCCCTTGCACTGCTGTGTGAGCACCCATGTTCACATCTACACCGAAGTCCTCAGCACCTGCACTGGGGATGCTCAGGAAAGGTTGAGCCGATCGATCAGATTCCACTGAGGAAAAGGTAAAAGCCACCCCTGCTTCATTGCCCTTATAACTACCTGCCACCATAGTGGTTGCTTTTCTGTCTCTCCAGTTCCAATGTCAGCTCCCTGAGGGTCGGGCTTGGTTCTCTTCAGCCTGTACCCCAGCCCTAGAAAAGTGCCCACCACCCAGAGGGTGCTCAATATTTGTTTCACGAATAATGAATGAATAAGCAGCATCATCACTTTGCTGATGTGAAGCCCAGAGAGAGGAAACTGAGCCAGGCCCACAGAGTTCATGTGCCAGCAAGTCAAGAGCACCCGGGAACTGTAAGACTGATTCCCTCCTCCACTGCAGGCTGCTCCTCCACATACACTCACGCAGGCGCACACATGCATACACCACCTGGACCCGGGACAACGTCATAAGCTCTGATCAGCCAAGGGCTCAGCAGGGATTAGCTGTCTACAGAAGCCTGTAATGGACACTCTAGGGAGAGGGACTGAGAAGAGGCCTGTGCAGGGAGGATGGGCTCCCGTTCAGGTTCGATCACACTGCTCTGCCCAGAGCTGGCGTTTAATAAGCGCTTGCTATGTGCGGGGCATTTATCCAAGGCTTTACTCCACAACGAACATGCGAAGAGGAACCATTATTATCCCCATTTTGTACATACAGAAACTGGGCTCAGGAAGGACCTGTAATTTGCCTGAAGTCCTGACTCACAGGGAACCCAGGCCCACTCTCCTGCCGAGCCCACACACATATTCTCTTCTCCTTCAGTGAGACAGAGGCCTAACACCAAGGGCAGGTACCAGGGATTCTGGAACCTTGAGAGAAGAGGTCCATATGAGGCCCAGGCTTGGGTTAAGGCAGGAGGGAGGGACAGAAGCATTCTTCTCACAGTCTTCAGCTCACACAGTACGTAAAGGATGAGCTGGACTGGACGGCCTAGTCTGAAGGGAAGGCCTGGACAGATGCCAGAGTGAAGGTGAAAAGGGGCCTTGATGGGGTCATCGGTGCAGATGGCAGAAGAAGAGTTCAAGCCTCAGCTTCTCTGAGAATCCACTGGATAGACAGATTCCCTTGCATGAAATCTGACCCAAATCTACTGCCCACCCCCACTCCTCACCACACCAACACACTACACCCCTTCTTTTCAGTTGAACTGATGGCCTTGACGTCCTCACTTTCAGCCCAAATTTTGGCTCATATCTGTCCCTCCACTACCCATGCAGCCCAGTGTGGTCGCCTCACCCGTAGGCCCCTGGGCGAAACAGCCTTTGCCTTACTTTGAGCCCTGCCATGAGCCGGTAAACTCCACTCAGCTCACTTCAGGCCCCATCCCACCCAGGGCTTGCTGAGGCTGAGGGGAGACTGGAGGCCAGGCTTCTAATCTCTCCATGCCCCAATCTTCAGCCCAATGTCCAGCAATCCCTCATAAACACCCCACCCAGAGATGATGCCCAGCTTAGGAGCCTTCCATCCAGCAGGTGAGATGAACCATGTACATCGATAACTGATTGCTCAGGGAGAAGCTGATCTGAGACTGGAGAGGTGCAGAAAAGCTTGTACAAGCTCAGAGGTAACAGACCAAGGAGATACAGAGAAAGAGAGCAAGGAAAAGACTGAGGGTGGGGGTGCAGATGAGGGGGATAAGCAGGAAGAGTCCTCAGACATTCAAGGACAGAGAAATGGATGCTAAGGGGAAAGAGAAACTGAGAATGAATGGAGGGAAGAACCTTTGAATGGAAGCCTGGAAGTAGGGAGGTGAGGGGATCTTAGGTCTCTAGAGGACCTCCAACAGACCTGGCGGGCTCCCCATTTCAAGGGCCTGCTCTTCCGTGTACTGTGGCTACTCTTGAGGCTGCTGTGAGAATACAGATTGGTTACAAAGGCCTGACTCCAACTGAGGAGGCCAAAATGGATGCTGCATGAGGAGCCAGCCCTTGACCACCAGATCATCATGACGACATCCTGGCCATGTGTCATGGTTCTATAAAAAACCGCCATGGCACCTTCCCTCTGGTACACATCTGCTGAGACACGCCAGCACTGCGCTGTCCACTGGTAGCCCTGGGCTCTACCACTCCCCGCTGGGCCTCCCCACCCTCAGCAGGCTCAGGACGTGCTGAGGGGGGCAGACAGAGTCCACACTCCCACCTCTGCCAGAGCATTTTGCTGTGCTCACTGGCCCAGCCCCCAGCCTCCCTCAGGCAGCTCTGTGAGGACTTCTGGGCAGTGGACCTCAGCGAGAGCAGGCCAGATTCCACCCCCCACTCCAGTTGTCCCTTCTCCCCAACCATCCCCTCCCCCAAGGGGCCCAGCCCAGACAACCTCTAATCCTCTGTCATCTGACCCAGCTCCACCCTAAATTAGCTCTGCCCAGACACCCTGCTGAGGACCAAAAATGGACAGTGTCATTTATAGAGGGTCCGAGAAGCCAAACACAATGAGAAGATGATCTCATGGTGCCACAGCCTGAGCTCCAGGCATACACTCTGTACTCCGGGCACTCTGGAGGTGAGCAGCAATGGTACCATGCTGGCTGGCAGACCCTGGAGACCCTTCCCATACATTCTCATATCCTCCCCACACCAGGCCCAGAGGCCAGAGTCCATTACAACCATAGCTCCACACCAGCCAGAGCCACAGGCACCCTGCTCCCCACTGCCCTGGGCTCAGCCCTGGATCAGGCACAGGACATATATCCAGGCAGGATTTGCTGAAGAAGGGAAGGCAAAGGAGCACATGGCATGAATCAGACCACCCGCGGGCCAAATGAAGGGCTCCCAAGCCAAACCTCCAAGCACCCTTGTCCTTTCATAAACAGTCACTCAGCACCTGTGGGGACCAGGTGAATGCCCCATCCCTCAAGGAGCACCCAGAGCAGTGGTGGAGGCAAGCAGGTGGATGGGTTTCCCTAGCCAGGACCCACAGAGAGACACATTGAGCTAGGGGACTGGAGGGCTGGTTCCACAGGCACCAGAGGGCAAGCTTTTCTGGACCACACTGTCGCCCTCTGATTCCTGGCAGACTGAGCCACGGCTTGGAACTGCTTAGGAAATGCCCTCCTATGGCAACTAGATAACTGGAATGGCTTGGTTACTCACTGATTTAACAGGGGCAGTTGGGGTGGGGGCGGGCGTGCCTGAGAGACCACTGTATGCGGTCCTGATACCACCAGAAGGTGCTGGGAGACAGCCAGGTCACGGCACCCAGGCTGTGACTCTGAGCTGCAGGAGGGGAAAGGGGAGAGGTCCCTGTGGGTTGAGGCATCAGATTCCTGGGAAGGGGTACTCAGCTAGGCCAACAAGGGAAGGGACAAAAGGAAAGCTGCCTTCTGAGACTCAGCCAGGAAACCTGTTGTGTTGCTCTGGCTTCTGATGGGGGATGGTCTCCTAACCAGCGCCTCACTAGCAGTACAAAGCTGCTCCAGACCCATGAAGCCAAGGCTTGGATAGGAATGGCCCCTGTGCAAGGCCAGCATCCATAGCTGACCAGCTGTCAGCCAACTGCCTGTGGCCACAGAATAGGAGCTGAAGAGGGGATGGGGGCAGCTCAGTGGGGTCAATGATGACATATTGCCACTTACATGGAAGGGACATAGCCCAGGCCTACTGTCCCTATAATTACTGAGAGATGCTGTTGCAGTGACAGGGCAACCAGGACAAAACGGACGCTGCAAAAGCAAAGGGGAGCCAGGGAGTAGGAGCTCCTTGGAGTGGGGGCAGGGACCTGTCTCTGCTAACCCTCCGCTTCCTATTCATCTTCTGGCCCTTTAGGAACAGGAAGCAGGCACCTAAATGTATTACCCCGTCACTGGAGGGGAGTAGTGTGGGAGACAAGGCAGCAGAACTGCCCCCCCACCAACCTGGTAAACAGAAGCCTTCCCAACACCCCGCTGCCTGTCTGTGGGCTGAAATCCGTCCTCCCACCGTGGGGCTTGGAGAGGACAGCTGGGGCAGGCCAGAGCTGCAGCTTGGCTGAGGGCCCTTATCTTCATGCACAGCCACCCACCTCCTCAGCCTGGGACCACCAGGATGAGCATCAGGACTCTGGCTGATGGAGGCGCGGGGAAGCTCTAGCCGATGCACCCCCTCCATCACGTGACTGCATCCGTAGGGAGCCCCCAGGTCCCAGCTGCAGAAACCATTGTTTATAAACAGCCACAATCCTAGCGAGGGAAGGCCTGCGGTCCCTGGGGTCCCACTCTAACGCGCGTTCCGTGCGCGGGGGTGAGGGGCGGGCAGACGACGTGGTTGGGGCATCACTCGCGGGGTGGCGGGGGGGGGGGAGGCCTGGAGGCCACCCCGGCAGCATAGATTCTGCAATCTCAGATTTCAGAGTCCGAGTGGGTAGGGGAAGTGGCGTCAGCAGCTGGCGTGATCCAATGCTATGAACCAGAGGTGGCTGAGGATAGACTGCCCAGCCGCTGCGCACCCCCACCCCGGTCCTGCGTTTCCCGAACGGCCGGGGCGCCGCGGGAAGCGGGGCTCCATCCCCCGCCGGCGGCCGGCTGCTCTCGGAGCTCCGGCTCAGGTTCCCCGCGGCGCCCTCCACGCCCCTGCAGCCTGCAGCCCCTCCCCAAAGCCGGGGCCACCCCCCATTCCCCGCCGCCGCCGGAAGCGCGAAGCCCCCGAGGGGTGCGAGGCTCCGCTCCCTGGAGCTTCCAGGCCCCCTTCGGGGAAGGAAACCCAATCCTCCCGCGGCCGGCGGGGCCATGGAGGCCGGTGAGCGGATGGCCCGGCTGCCGCCGGCGGCGCCCCCAGACCTGCTGCGAGCGCGCGGGCGCCCGGGCCGAGGGGCCGCCTCGGGGTGCCCCGAGCCGGGCGGCCGCGGGAACGAGGGGCAGGCCGCCCTCCACGCGCCGTCCGGGCCTGCAGGGCCCGCGGGGGCCCGTGCGGCCGGAGGCGCCCACTCGCCCCAGTCCTCCGGCCTTCTGCCTCCGGGGCTCAGCCGGCCCGGACGGCGCACGCCCGCGGGGAGCGAGGCCGCGGCTCCGCAGAGGTGGCCCCGGGGGAGGGGAGGGAGGGGGAGGGGAGGGCAGCTGCGCGCTCCTGTGCCCTGCCGCGGCGCGGCCTGGGGGGCGCGGGGGGCGGAGGGGGGCGGAGGGGGACGCGGACCCGAGAGGGCGCCCAGCGCGCGCGGCGCGCGGCCCGAGGACCCCCGCAGGGTCATCCGGAGATGACAGCGCCGGAGCCCGCGGCGGGGCGGGGCGGGGGCAGGTGCCCGGGGCGCGGGGCGCGGGGCGCGGGGCGCGGGTCCGCTCACCTTCTCCTGCGCGCGGGTGAGCTTCTTCTGCACGTTGCTGGCGATCTTCCCCGCCGTCACCCCCTTGCTGCCCATCTCGGCCATCGCGCCCTGGGCCGCGCCCGGCGGCCGGCACCGCGCTCCCCGCCCCGACTGCGCGCCCGGGTCCGGCTCCACGCCGCGCACCGGATCGCCCAGCCGACTGACGGGGGCGGAGCGTGCGCCGGGCGGGCGGGCGGCGAGCGCGCGACGCGGGGACCGAGGGCGGGACGCGCGGGGAGGGGGAGGGGCGAGGCCGAGCCTGCGGCTGCGGTCAGCACCTCCACCCGCCCGCCCGCGCGGACCAGACACTGCCTTTTAAAGGGCCCCTCGGGCGCGGGGACAGCCAGGCGGGGAGGGAGGCAGCCGCGGGCACGTGCGCGGGGGGCTGCGGCGAGCGAGACCCCCGAGACTGTCTGGTGACACCGCCTCGGGGCGGGCACGAACACGCTCGTTCTGGGTCCCGCGCCGCCG
Source organism: Macroglossus sobrinus (assembly GCA_004027375.1). Lineage (NCBI taxonomy): Eukaryota > Metazoa > Chordata > Mammalia > Chiroptera > Pteropodidae > Macroglossus > Macroglossus sobrinus. Next base: position 365,412 of record PVKZ01000788.1, on the reverse strand, counting down.
CGGGCCGGGTTCTACATGGAGGGGAAGAGTGCTTTTATAAAAAAGCAGTGATAACGTGTGGTCACTGGTGTGCCTCCCTGGAATCCGGGGACCTCCTCTCCTTCCCCGGGCTTCTTTGGCACGGCGCTCGGCTCTCGGCCTTCTCCGGCCCTGCAGACTCACCGGTGTCCACCTGGGTTCTCTGAGGGCCTCTGGGACAGGTTCACATCTCTGTCCCCGGAGCCCAGTCCGTTGGTCCCGTGCTAACCAGGCGCTCAGTCTTCAAGTTTGCTGATAGTCATTACGATTTTAACAACTTAACATTACTATGTGCTTGCAGTCTGCTAGTTTCCTCCTCGACGGGCCTTATTCAGTCTCAATGACGGCCCAGTGAGATAGGTGCTGTTATTAAAATGCATGTTAATAGAATAATAGAATTATTATTCCCATTTGACAAATGAGGCACAGAGAGGCTTGGAACCAGATATCTGACTGTATATCCCAGGCTCTCAACCACTATATCCTGCGTGTCCCCTCTTGCTTGCTGGAAGGAAAATGGTTAACGATCATTATTTAAAGATAAAATAAGGTTACTGCTAACCAGCTCTGCCAACAGATCAATGACACTTAATAGATACACACTTAATAAATATATATTGAGTCTACTAATTCCACCCACATCACTCCCCAAAATCATGTCAGGGCTGTGAAGGGTGCCACAGCTCTTTGCTGCCCTAGGTTTCTCAAGGATTGTGGACTGAATTGAATGGAGAGAGGAGTGAGCCCTTGAGGCCCTTCTGAGGCGCAGGACTAGACCGGACAGTGCATGGACAGGAGCCAAGGCAGGGGTCCCTGGGAGCAGGAAGGGCTCTTGCAGACCATCAGGCAAGCCCCCTATAGGATCAGAGAAACAGGCCTAGGAAGAAGAGGTTCAGCCTGGATTCCTTCTTCCCTCCACCTAGTAACTCCCCTGCAATCTCTAGCTATTCCTGGTTCTTCTCAATACTGCTCAGCACCTATATTTGAAGATCTTAAACAGCCCGCCCTCTTAGCCTATTATTATTCCTATTTTGCAGAAAGACAGACTGAGGCTCTGCACCTGCTGAAGGTCACAACAGAGAAGCAGAGATCCAGACCTAGGCCCTCCTGTTTTAAAATCCTCAGGAGATACACTGAACTGCTTCCCAGAAAAAAGTTCCAAGCACAGCACGAAAGAAAAGCATTTTATCAAAATTATTATAAACTCATGCCCAATTCATGAGTTACAAAAACAAAACCTAAATAGCACAGCCTGAGTTTTAAAGAAGCTTTCTCCTAAAAGCTCAACATGCTTTTACCTCACAGTCTCTCTCCTCCTCATTTTGTGTTTGTCATTTTTCTAAGCATTCTCTTCTCTAAGAGCAATTACTTCCAGCACTCCTTTGAGTAAAAGAGGAAATGAGCAGAAGTCAAATCCTATTACAGTCAGCCCCCGGGAACAGTGAGAGTCTGCTGCGCTGGACTTTGGTATTTTGAAATATCACTTGACAAAAAATTGGAAGCAACTAAAATGGTTATCAGCAGGATAGAGTCAGCTAGAAGGCACAGGGATGGACCAGACAGGCCATTAGGAGATTATTATATACAACCATTACAAAGATTGTGTAGCAACATGAAAAAACTGTTTACAGTATAATTATGAGTGAAAAGAAGATAGGACATCCTGCATGCACTATCCTTGCGACCACATAAAAATAAATATAAATGTTCATGACCAAAGATTCAAAAGAACAGGCATAAAAGAAATAGATGTGTTAAGGGCAAAACATTATGGCTGATTTTTTTCTCTTAATTTCCTAAATATTTTGTAATATTCTATATTGCCTTCCTAACTAAACACAAACACAACTCTGTTTTTACAGAAGGTAATTCTTTATTTGATCTCTAGATTGGAAAGACTTCTAAGCACAAAAGCATTGAAATAAAAAATGCTACTTTGGCGGTATATAAAAATTAAAATCTTTTAAACTTCAAAAATACCATCAATACAGAGGATAAAAGTTTGGAAGGAAATGCCAAGGGGTAGGAATGTAGGAGATTTTTATTTTCTTTACAATTTTCTATTGTGTCTGGGTTTTTTTGTTTGTTTGTTTTATCGTGGTAGCTCATTGTTTTTACTATTAGGGAGGAAGCCATTTCCATTTTGAAAATAAATTTAAAATAAAAAATTAAAGCGTGAGAAACTAGGGAAATATTTTTTAAAATTAAATAGAACTCTTATAATTTATAAGAAAAACATTAAGATCCCACTATATAAATGAGTGGATGGTACAAATGTACAATTCACAAAATTGAAGATTTAAATTCTCAATAAATAGATTTTAAAAGTTCAGAAATAAAAAAGTTCATTAAATCAATGAGATACCATTTCTGAATCCACTTTCATGAACTCAGCAAATCATTTCTTAAAATACTTTACTTAAAACCAGAGAGAGAGACATTCACTACTGCTTCTAAGAGTGTAACCAATAAAAAATTTCTGGAAAGCAATCTTGTACTATGTAGTAAGAATCATCAAAATATACATATTCTTCAACACTGGAATCTCAAGTAAAAAAATAATTCAAAATTTTAGCAAAGTTTTAATCACACAGATGTTCATCATGTTCATTATAATTTGTACAAAACTGAAAACATACGAATGTGAGCTATACTACTATTGCTATTCGTGTTCATTCACTCCCTCAGTCTGCAAGCATTTCTGAGCACCTACTAAATACCAGCCCTGGGCTCACGCTGCAGAAACAGCAGTGGGTAAAATAAAGTCTTTTCTTGGGGTATGTCCTTATGTGGGGAGGGGATGGGGGTATGGGATGGAATGAGGGTCTTTGAAAGGGAGATCTGAAGACCTGAAGTCAGTCAGCATTGATAGGAGAACAGGGAGGGAGCCTGGTGCCTAGCAGAGTCCTGAACTGTCAAGACAGGAAGAAATGACCAGACAAGCAAATGTCCAGCAAATTATCGGCCTACCTTTCTTTCTTTCCCTTCCACATACCAGCCTCCCAGAACTGCACCCCTCTGGCTCTCCACAGTTGGAAACCACCAGGCCGCCTGTCCATACCGCCCCCATCTCCAGACACGTGCAAAAGGCCTATTACTACCTGTAATTAACTAAACTGCAGTACAGTAATTAACTAAACTACAGTTACACATAAGATGTTTACCAAAATGATAATGCTCGTAAAGTTTTTTGTGATGGGGAAGTGTGTTGTCAACAATAAAGCAGGATATTAAATTACATAACAGTGTAGTGCCAACTGCTATCGAAATGTGGTTGTTATCTCTGGGTGAAATGAAACAGTTCAAGGTGAGAGGGGTTTTCTTTCTTCTTTTTATTTTCCAAATTTTACACATGTACTATTTTTGTAATCAGAAATAAATGCTATTAAAAATACAAATATTTGTATTAAAATGAGGAAACTGTCCCCTGAGACTCTACTTGGGCTACCACAATGTGGCAGAGTAGAAAGAGAAAGCACAGAGACAGAGTGTGTGCTGTGCCTGTCCACCTCTGTGACTAAACTGTGACGTCTGGGAAAGTCATTTTTCAAATCATGAAAAACTCAGACAAGTGAAGGGCAGTGTTCATTTCCCTTGGAGAGAAAAGAGCACCACCCCGTGTTTTCCTTCTGTCCTTCAAGAATTGAGTAAGAGGATCTGAGCTGGCACTATGACTGCTATCATCATCATAATCATCATTCTGTCTTACACAGCAAGATCTTTTGGTTTATACTTTTTTGACCATCAGAATAATTCTTTGTTTGACAGCAGTAGGACTTTTTGCCATTCTTTTATAGGTGGAGACTTGGAGAACACAGGCCCACCCAGAAGACACATAGCTGACATCACTTAGCACCTAGCCATCTTCAAAACCAGAACAGACCAGCTTCACACCTCTATCCTGGGCCCATGAGCTTCATCTCTTAGAGAAGGGAGATCCAGGAGAATCAACTGGCAGAACCAGAGGGAATTGGTCTTTCTAGAAACGTTATTTCAGGGCAGCATATGTGTGACATTGTGTCCAAGAAGGGCCCTCTAACAAATTTTCCTCACTCCCTCTCACAAGTAAAATGCCACCACCATGATATTGTGAGAGAGGTGGACAGACCTGGAGTCAGAAGTCAGCTTCTCCATTTACCACTTTTCCATTCTTGGCTACATTATTTAAATTATTCAAGCCTCATCTGTAATATGGTGGGGGGTTAGAGAAGGTAAATTACACTCTTTAAATTATTGTGGAAATAACAATATCTATAACAGCTCCAGAAATATTAGAAGTGACTCTGTAAATGGTGGCTATATAGTAGATGGCTAATATTATAAATTTGGCCTGCCCTGCTAATTATCCTACTTTCTTTAGGAATTTCTTCCTTGTTTGGTGTGGCTTGAGATAGTCTTATCCCTTGCACCATGTGCACATAGCACAGGTGAGACATTCACTGCAACCATAACAATTGGCTCAACGATGAGCACATGACCCAAACAGAGCCAATAAGAGCCTGAAGAGATGTGTGCTTGTAGGACACAGAAGTTCCTCTTTCCCCTAGAGTTGCTAATATGGGAGGATGTGGGTCTAGAACCACACGAGCGGCCTGTTTGCCCATGTGAAAGATTCTGTCTAAAAGACAAAGTCAACAAAAGTTGAGAGTTGGAGAGATGGGGACAGAGGGAGAAACAGAGACAGAAGAGAAAGACACAACAATATTGTTTGAGAACTTGTTCCAGTTGTGCCTGGTTCCTGCCCAGTCCCCACCTCCCACTATCCAGCTATGCAAACCAATACATTGTTTTTCTTGCTAAAGCCAATTTGAGGTTATTTGCAATCAAAAGGCTCATGACTAATATAAGTTATCATAAATGTCCTTCTCAGAGCCAATCCTCATAGAGCTACAGGGATCTTCAAGGTAGAACTTCTCTTGAGCATCTCCACCTGGTCCATCTCAATTAATACAGAATGTCCAAACTCAGGCAATTTTGAGAGCAAGGTGGTGAAAATAGTTACAGCTGGATAGTAGGCATAAACCAGGACTGTCCTGGGCAAATTGGGACATCTGAGCACCAAGCGTAAGAGTTGAGAGTAGAGGTGGGAAGGGAGGCTAAGGTCATGTATTTCACAGTCTGTATTGAAACTGGTGTTGACCACTGCACCGTCCATTCTTCCAGGCCTGTCCAACTGTTCTCTATAGGATCCTTGCAGGGATGGGAGGGTGACACTGCAGAAGACCTTCTGAAAGGAGATATGTCCCTAAGCTTTGCCTTCTGGCTTCCAAACCTGCTGATCCAGATATTCAGCTTACATCTTGATCCAGTTTAACCATGACTTGCAGAAGTGGCCTAGGGAGTAGGCCAGTCACAGGGCCACCAAGTACCTCCAGGATATTTCCAAAGCTTCCAGGAAACAAAGTTTCCAGCAAAAACCAGTTATTTTCTTTTGCTACCAGCAAACAAAATCTCTCCAAGACCAAAAAAAAAATAAATTAAGATGATTGACTTCTCTGGTGAACTGCGTGTGGTCTCCAGTGTTGCCGAAAGGTAGTAGATTGAGAAGATGACAACAACATAGGCTTCAGACCAGAAGACCTTGGCTGTCATTATGAGTTGTGTGATCTTGGGCCAGTCACTGCCTGCTCCTTTTAAATGTAGCAATAATACCACCAGGCAAGCCTGTTGTTAAAGACTAGAGATAGCACAGACCGTCCTTGACCCAGGGTCTAGTTGCCCAGATAGACGGTAGTTACTCTTATGACATCCTGTCCTGAAGGTCAGGAATAGTGTTTCTTAGTTAATATGGCTTTGAGCCTCTTTGCTGGTGAGACACAGTAGGCTGACCTTTGCCAGCTTCACCAATGGGTAAATAGAGGTGCAAAAAAGCAAACTGTCCAGTACACCTTCAGAAAGTCACTATTGAATTCCTTTGGAAGTGAGATTCCAGCACCTGGAAGTGTTCACTGGAAATTTCCTATAATTAGCTTTATCTATGAGAAATAAATGGTTTACTAAATAAAGTGCAGTGACAAGATTGCATATGTATGTTTTTAAGCATTTCTAAAGTTTAATTTATTTAAAAATGAACTAACAAGCTATGGGAATACTGAGAGGACTATTTTTTGAAACAGGGCTAAACTGAGAAGTTACGAGGCACCCATTAGGAAAGCCCTTCCAGGGGGTGGATCAAGAGCCTTACAATTGCTGGCCTCCTGAGATGCTTCTTATACTGTCCTGAGAACATAGTTTTAAGGACACTGATGTTCCTCACAAGTAAAATAACGACAAGCTGGAAACAGCCCAAACGTCCAAGCATAGGTTGGTTAAATAAGTTAATTTCTAAATGTTGGAATATCTATATTTTGAATATTAAGCTACCATTAAAAGTTGAATGGGACTCTTTCAAAATTTAAAAAGTCTGCCCTTCAAAAGCTACCATTATGAAAATAAAAATTAATTCACTCAAATAAAAATTTCTCATGATACCTATATCTATAACAAAGGACTAGTATCCAGAATATGTAAATAATTGTTGTAATTCAATAACAAGAAGGCAAACAACCTATTTAAAAAACGCAAATATTTGAAGAGATGAATCTTCAATAAAGAAGATGGCAATAGCACATGAGAAGATGCTAAACTTTATTAGTCTTTAGGGAAATGCACAATTGTGTTAATGAGCTAACACTATACACTTCTCCAAAATGGAAAAAATTAATAAGACTGACAATACAAATGCTGGTGAGAATGAGGAGCAACTGGAACTTTGCTCAGATCCACTTATCCTTATACCAGATTCCTCTTCCTTTCTTCATGATGAATTTTTATATCTTTTCATCCTACATCTCTTACTCAAGTTCATCACACATACCTGAAGCCTAACTGTGGGCCAGCTGAGTGTTTCACCTCCTGAGCATCCTGGTAGCTGCAAATAAACACCTGGATTGAAAGGAGCTGCCCAACTCAGACAGGCCCCTGATACATACTTTGAATATGTCCTTTCTAAAGACATGCACACACATACCCAATTCAATAGGAGAATCAAATACCTGACAACTTCTCCTCATCCTTCAGATCCACTCATGTGTCACCTTCTCCAGAGAGCCTTCTTCAACCCATCTTGCTCAGGCAGGGTTAAGTGGTCCTCCCTTGTACGCCCCAGAATCCTGTGCTAGTCTTTCTTACACACCTAAAAATGCCTCCCAAAAAAGTTATTCTGCAATAGTGGAGCAAAGGCACTCTGGGACCCAATTCCTAACTCTGACAATTAGTGAGGGTGCACCTACTATGTTCCTCTTGGCCTGGTGATGACCAGCATTGGGGGAAGAGGTTATGCTCTTTTGGGGCAAAGAATAATTTCTTGCTTAGACCCCAGCTGGAGAAATGACAACCCCCTACATAGAATTGTTGTTACCTTTGAGTGGACAAGATGCTCTTTGTGAGAAGCTTCCAACTAAGGCTTCTGGCTGGCAGAGATTGGGTCTGGTAAGCTCCGACATGAGGCCAGTCACAGATCAGGCGCTCAGCAAATGTATGCTGAATGTTGCCACTGCAACTGGCTCTGGGTATAGTCCACCAAATATCAGGGAAGGCATTCAGTACCCCAGGGCAGAGAACCTACCTGGACCTGTTGTCTCATAAGTGGGCTAGCTGCATTCAAAGCCACTTTGTCTTTTCGCACGTATCCTTCCCTTGTCACCTCCTCTCTCTCTTACATGTGCTGCATTAAGCACGGGAATGGTGTTATGGTTTTATAAGTCATTGGCCATGTTAAACACACTTATTTCCTGCTGACCTATTATTACTTCTAAAGCCAGTTTCTACCACCTCAGCCTAGTTCCTGGCCCCCAAAAGCTGGTGGAAGAACTGAGGACATGGCTGAGCTCTGGCTGGTGGACCTCTGGATGCTGGGTGCAGAGAGCAGACACAGATACACATTCACAGAGTGCAGGTGGCCAGCATCACTCTTGCAATGAAATCATGTTTCTCGCATTTTACATTTTACAGAGTAGGACAAAGAACATAATAATAGTTTTTGTTCATTCTAAGTAAACATCTGACAATGTCCAATTCAATGGGCTCTGTCCCCTAAACACAACAGTTCTTCCTTAAATAAAAAAATGAATGTAAATATGTACATATATAGGTAGTGGAGTAGATCTCAATCCACAGTCTTGGCTGTGCAAGAAATAATTGACGTCCTTCCCTCTTCTCTCTCAAAGCCTTATTTTACTGCCGAGTCACTGCTGCCCTCTGCTCCTATTTCTTCAGACCTAGAAGGCTCTGGTTCCCACAGCTGTCTTCTGGCCACTTTCACCCGTCACAGCATACTCCTTCCCATCTCTCTCTAGTCCGGAGTCCATGCGTCACTCACACAGGTCTGTTCCAGGATGGGGGAAAACATCCTAAATCCCTCATAACCAGGTTTTGGAACACTCAACTTTGGTGGCCTCTCAGGCTGGTGGGCTGACATAAGGAATTATTTTGTTTCTCCCTCCATGTTGGGGCCACAGGTATAACCCTCTAAGGACTCCTTAGGCCCACCACTCACAGGACGGCAGAATTTCTCCTGCTTTCTGCATGACTGTTGTACTCTGCTTTCAGATTCTCTCAAAATTGGTTGGGATTCCCTCATTTTCCCTGTCTCAGTGTCAGGGCCAGAGCCTCTCTCAAGAACCTGACAGCACCCACATTCTCCGCTTCTCTGATGTACCATCATAAGAACAGCTTTCTGATCTGACAAGAGGAAGACTTGCTCTAGACTAACTCATCAGGTTAGTCTTCTGGCTTAATAAACAGATTCAGGCTTTTCAAAGTCAAAAGTCAAGAATTTGATCCATTCCTTGAGGCAGTGGAAGCAGAGAACTCATCTGTTTGAACCAGGCAGGGTAGGGCGTAATAGAATATGCAGATGGGAGAAGCCATGGTTAGTATTTCAAATACTGACCTGTGTATATCATATATATAGTCTATAAATAAACATAGTTTATGTAAACCTCACTGTAAACATGAAGCAGAGAGATATTTTATACAATCTAACAAGGCCCCAGCACAGTCAGCCTGTCAGGGCAGAAACAAAGGCTGCTGAGAGTGAATCTGCCTTCTAAGCCATGAAACTGCCCCCTCAGTGTGCACTGGGAACTTAGCTGGCCAACCGTGGATACTGGGGGTACCAAGGGGAGAATACTGTACGTCCCTACCTGCAGGAGTCTTCGGTCTGGAAGGAGACAGACAATACTGAATGAACTACCTATAGTAGATGATCATCTGTAGCATAAGTGCTGCTTGTTGCCAAAAAACCTAAACAAGGATAGATATTTTGAACTGGCTTTGAATTATAGGCACATAAACGTAGACAACTTTGAAGGAAAGCTGCCTCATACCTATAGATATGGGATTTATATCTTGGATCTTTACTAACTGCAGCTGCAGCTCCCTAGTGTTAGAGACGTCCTAGCAGGAACATCCTGATGTATCCATTCAAAAAGCCTGACCCTTAAACAAGTCATCTACAGAAACAAGTCATCTCCAAGCAGTGAGCTTAGAGAATGCTATGCTGTAGCCCAAGGCTGGGCCCACTCTGCCCCAGAGTCCAGGAGGGGACAGTTTAGCAGCCAGAAGGAAGTGGAAGTGTGTTCCAGGAATTCGTGGAGGGGCCTGGCCTGGTCTCTGGAAACATTATAGCTGCACTATGTCTACACAGCCCTGGTTAACTCTGCCCCTCCAAGACTGATTCCCTCTGAACCATCTTCCTCAGGTGCATAGTCTGCCCTTCTTCAGGCCTCCCACCCTGCTGGCTGGATCCTGGCCCTTCCCCTCCAACTTGCCTTTTCCATGGTTATTCTGACCATACCTCTCTCCTGCCTTTCACTATCTCCCAGATTTTAGAAAAAAAAATCCCAAATACCTTAAATTAATACACAATCCCCTGATGACCCAGCTCCCACCTGCCTCTGTATCATCCTCTTCCTGCACTCCCAGTACTTCCTGCCAACCCTCCATTTCTGTCCTTCGCACAAGCTGTTTCCTCTGCCTGACCAGCATCCCCTTCTTTGCCTGACTGGTTCTAGCTCATCTTTCTAGATCAAGTTTGAGAATCCTGCCATCCAGAAATTATCCCCAGGTCTACCAGTTAAGAACTCATAGCACTTATTCTACCTTAACTGTCCCTCCAAGGAACTTTATTCATCACCACATCCTCAGTGCCCAACAGTATCTGATGCATAATGTGCTCAAATGCTTTAGAGAAAGAGAGCAGGAGGGACAGAGCAGAGAACGTTGTATTACTTGTCCCTTTTTCAACTATATGGAGCCCTCTTCTGCAGCAAGTGCTGCTGACGTCATCAGTACCTCAACTAGACAGCATCTGCACATAATCAGACTCAATCCCAGCCCCTCCCTACTCCCTACCACCACCCATCTTCATGATTCTCATATTGAGATATGGGCCCTGGAAGTGTACAAGGTATACTGAGTGTGTTCAAAGAGGTTCATGCACTATATTGTAATTTTTTCTGAAGAAGTCTTTATTTTGCCATCGTTTTTTCTTTACTTTTAATTTTGAAATAATGACCAATTCATAGAAAGTTGCAAGGTAGTATAGAGAGATCCCATGTACCCTCCACACTGTTTCCCCCAATGGTAACATCTTGCATAACTATAAGACAATATCAAATGAGGAATTTTATATTGGTACAACATATATGTATAGCTCTCTGTCATTTTATCACATGTGTAGATTCATATTAACTACCACCATGGTCAAAATACAGAACTACCCCAGCCTCACAAAGAACTCCCGGTGCTACCCTTTCACAGTCACATCTCCCCTGCCAACACCATCACCATTCTTCAATGCTGGCAACCACTAATCTATTCCGCATTTACATAATTTTGTCATTTTAAGGATGTCATATACATAGAATCATAGAGTATATAATGTTTTGAGATTAGCTTTTTCCTCAGTATTTTAAGTGCCCTAGAAATTCATCTCAGCTGTTGCATCAATCAACAGTTCATTCCTGTGTCACTGAGCAGTGTCCATGGCATGGATGGATGTCCTACACTTTGTTTAACTATTCACCTATTCAAGGGTATTTGGGTTGACTCCCGTTTTTGACTATTACAAATAAAATTGCTATGAGCAATCATGCACACATTTTTGTTTGACTGTAACTTTTTATTTATAAGTATATGTTTTGTTTTTTTTTAAGGAACTACCCAATGATTTTCCGGAGTGTCTGTACCATTTTATATTCCCAACAGCAAAGTATGAGAGACCCAGGCTTTCCGCATCCTTACTAGCATTTGGAGTTATTATTTTTCATTTCACCTTTTCTAATAGGTGTATAGTTGTGCCTCACCATGGTCTTCATTTGCATTTTTCTAATGGCTTCCGATGTTGAGCATCTTTTCTGTGCTTATTTTCTGTCTATATATCCTATTTAGTGAGAGATTTCTTCTTGTCTTTTACATAGTTTCTAATTGGATTGCTTCTTTTTTCACTGTTGAGTTTTAAGAGCTCTTTATATTTTTAGATAATACTCCTTTGTTGGAAAGTGGTTTGCAAACGTTTCCTCACAGTCTGTAGCTTGTCCTTTCATCCATTTAACAGGGTCTTTTGCAGAACAAAGGCTTTTCATTTTTAAGTCCAATATATTCATTTTTTTATTTTAGAGATCTCACTTTTTGGTATCATGTTTAAGAACCCTTCGTCAAACCCTGGGTCCCAAAGATTTTTCTCTATTTGCCTATATTATTTTCCTAAAAAGGTCCTTGTCAAAAATCACTTGGCTATACTTGTGTGGGTCTATTTCTGGGTTCTCTATTTTGTTCAAGTGATCTACATGTGTATTCCTATGCCAATACCTCCTAGTCTTAATTACACTAGCTATATAATAAGTCTTGAAAACAGAGTGGCTCCTCCTACTCTATTCTTTCTCAAAATTGTTTTAGCTATTATTATATTTAAAAATTTGACTGGCATTTGTCCCTGATTCCTGGAAGAAAAATGAAATCCTTGAAATTTCTTGAGTAATAAAAGCATTTGTTTTTCATGAACCCCTGGAGATTTTGCCTGAGTTTATGCTAAGAGATGAAATGACTCAGGATGGGACTGGTCACCAGAAAGACCAACCATGTGATTAGAAGGTTGAGACTTTGAGCCACATGATATCGTCCTGGCAACATCTGACCTTGGAGGAAACTGGATAGGGGGGTGGGGAGTGGGCTGACTAGAGATTGAATTCAATCACAGTGTCAGTGATTCAATACATAATGAAACTCCAGTAAAAACTCTAGACACTGAAGATTGGTGTATCTTTCTGGTTGGTAAGAACATTTATGTGCCAGGAAAACATTTATGTGGTGTCCCTGATTCATGGGAAGAGGGCCCAGAAGGTCCTCCATTCTCTCCTAGACCTTGTCCTACATGTCTCTCTTAATTTGGCTGTTTGAATCCTTTATAATAAAACTGTAATCATAAGTATAGCATTTTCTTGAGTTCTGTGAGGCATTCTAATAAATCATCAAACATGAGGAGGTCATGGGAATTTCAAAGTTGTAACCAGCTGGTCAGAAGTGCAAATGTGCTGAGACCCCATTTGTATCTGGCATCTGAAGTGGGAGTAGACTTATTGGGGACCATGATCTTTAATTTGTGGGGCCTGTACTAACTCCAGGTGGTTAGTGTCAGAATTTTACTGCAGTACATCTCTTGGTATCAGAACAGTTGGTGTTGAAATGCAATACCTATCTTAGTTCCTTTGCCTTTCCTTTCCCTATAAATTTCAAGATATTGTCTATATATTATTGTCAAATGTCTTGCTGGAATTTTGATAGGAATTGCATTGTCTATCAATTAGGAGAGAACTGATACTTTTTCAATGTTGAGTCTTCCTATCCATGAACACTATATGTCTTTCCATTTATTTGGATCCTCTTTGCCTTCTCTCATCAGAATTTTCTACATTCATGTCACCTGCAAATAGGGTTAGTTTTATTTCTATCTTTCTTATCTATTGGCCTTTAATTTCCTTTTCTTGATGTATTGCCCTGGTTAGATTTTTTCAATATTATATTTTGAATAGCAGTGGTAAGGGTGAACATTCTTGCCTGTTCCCAGTGTTAGAGGGAAAGCATTCAATCTTTCACCATTAAGTATAATGCTAGCAGTAAATTTCTTTTGGTTGTTCTTTATCAAATAGAGGAAGTTACCTCTATTCCTGATTTTCTGAGTTTTTATCATAAATGGGTGTTGAATTTTGTCAATTTTTTATGCAATTGATATGATCATTTAATTCTTCTTCTATAGACTGTTAATGTGATGGATTACATTGATTGATTTTTTTTAATATTGAACAAGCCTTGCCTCCCTGGAATAAATCCCACTTGGTCATAGTGTATAATTCTTTTTATATATCACTGAGTTGTATTTGCTATTATTTTTGTTAAGAACTTTTGCATCTACATATATGCTACATATGATCTAAACAGCTAACATTAGTATATTTTGAATTAATCATTTAAGGATGTATTTATTTGCAAGTCAAAGAACACTGGCTTAAACACATTAGTTTGTCCTCCTTATGCAGTAAGAAGTCTTGAGAAAGGCAGTCTATGGCAGATACAATTGTTCAAGGATGTCATTAAGGACATAGCTCCCTTCCATCTTCTAGTAATAGTTTGTAAAATATTTATGTTCACAGCTGCAAGATGGCTGTTGCACCTTCATTTTAGTTAGGAAGAGAGAGACAAAGAATAAAAAACTGAAGCTATATGCTCTCCAAATATATCCCTTGTACTAAGGATATCCAGAAGCCTCATTCAATGAATGACTTCTGTTTCCATCCCATTGGGTCATGTGCCATACTAAACAAGAAGGCAATTTGGGAAAGTGAGTATTAAAGCAGGCACAGTGCTGTAATCAGTTTGCTGATTCACTAGAATCATCAGTGTAATCACCTTAATAGAAGGCAACCACCAATATCATTACTCTGGAAACATTCATGACTATGTATATGTTTCCATTTAGGATAATACTGGCACCAAGTAAATTACTGTGTCTCACGGTAAATCTATAAGAATAGGCAGATTTTGTATGTCAATATTAGCATCAAGTAAGGAGAAGGCTGAACAATTTCATTATGACCCATAAAAATGTTTGACAATATTTTGGGTAGAGGAAGTAGTTGGAAAATTGAACCTTCTCATGACACTGAGTTTTATGGGCATGCTGCACCTGAAAATTAAAACAGCAGCAAATGTTGGCATTCAACTGGTCATAGGCAAAGCATGATTTATTTTTAGTAAAACTATATCCCTCATCATATTAAATTTATGTCATTATTTTGATTTTATTGGGTTTTTATAACTTTTCTTAATGAATCTTGCTCAGCCATAAGAATAGATGAAATACTGCCATTTGCAACAACATGAATAGACCTTGAGATAATCATACTAAGCAAAATAACCCAGATAGAAAAGTTAAAAATCACATGATATCACTTACATGTGGGATATAAACCTAAAAGCAACAAATGAATAGGACAAATAAACAGAGACTCATGGACATGGACAATAGACTAGTGTTTACCAGAGGGTGCGGGGAGGGGGAGAAGGGAGGTATACAGGGTAAAGGTGGTCAAATACGTGGTGACAGAAAGAAATCTAATTATGGGAGGCAAACACACAGTGTGAATATATATATATATATATATATATATATATATATATATATATGCCATCCTGTTAAAAAAATTTGTAAGTTTTTTTATGCCTCCAGAGAATAAAATAAAATAAAAACAATAAGACAATGAACACTCATATACCCCTCACCTCAACACAACAGTTGTGAACACTTTGCCATGTACTATATATGTGGTAAAAAATTATAAATAAATATAATGTATATATATATCATATATAAACTATATGTATAATATAATATATATAATGTATTTATAATTTTAATATTATATATTAGATTTAATATATATGAACCATTTGAAAGTCAGTTGCAGATATCATGACAGTTTACACTTGGACACTGCAGTGTATATCTCCCAAGAATAAGAAATTCTCATAAATTTCACTACTTAGGAATCTTAACAGTAATATGTCTAATATAATATGATATACAATCCACAAAGACATATTTAGGGGAGAATGGTTGGCATCAGCAGGGAGGGACAGAATTCAATTAAAGTTGGCACATTGCATTGGTTGCTAGGACATTTTAGTCCATTTTGAACAGCCCCTCACCTTTTGAGGGATGTGATGTTGCCTCTTTGAAGAAACCAGGTCAGTTGTCTTATAAAACATCCCATATTCCAAACTATGTTTCCTTGGGGTTTGGTTTGACTTGTTCCCCTGGGCTTACTCTAAACTCGAAGCTAAATTGGACCACACTCCAGCAGGCTCACTTGACCTGTGATGCTGTGTCCTTCACAACAGGAGGTACCCAATATCAGCTGATCCAATTATTAGTGATACTCAGTTTGACCACTTGGTTAAGGCAATGACAGCCTGTTCTTTCCATTGTGAAAATATATTTTATCTTGCAATTAGCAGATGAGTTTCAGTATGGTAGTTTGGTACCATGCAAGTATTGTGATTTTCAGCACATTCTCAGCTAATGAGTTTAGCATCCATTGATGATCTATTCCCAAATATGTAATTTCATCGGGGATTGCAAAATAGCTGTGTTCTAATTCTAATATTTTGTCTTTATTTTCTGCTAAAAAAGATAGTATTCATGCTTAATATTTTTTTTATTTTCAGAATAAGGAATTGGTATAATAGTCATTGATGATAATAAATGAGGTAAAGTTTTTTCCTCTTTCTCTTTTTCTTTTTAAATTTTATTTAGTAGTTTTAGACCTCCAGATGAGGAGGATGAGGGTCACTCTATTATTGAGGGTGATCTCCTTTACTTAAAGTCAACTGGTTGTAGATATTAACCACATCTATAAAATGCCTTCACAGCAATATATAGACTAGTGTTTGACCAAACAATGGAGCACTATAGCCTCGCCAAGTTGACACATATAATTGACCATCACGAAAGGCTTTCTTAATTGCTGGCATAAGATATTCCAAGCTCACCTTATATTTTCACTCATCATCCTTGGAATAAGCCAATTCTCCATGTGGTTAAATATCTTTCAGTGGAAAATTATATTAGAACCCAATATCTGTGTGCTAGGTGTCCTCATTGCTTCTGAGATCTAATTGCTCCTGAGCCCTTTTAGTAGACAGAGATAGAAAATTCACAATTTAAAAAACAAGAATTCTCATTGATATTTCCAATTCAAATTTAATATTATAAGGTTTCCCCCTTAATATCTTTGATTTTATATTTATATCTCTTTCCTCTTAAACTGAAAATCTTGGTTTCAATTATTATATTTTCTTACTTTCTATTGCAACATGCATTAAATAATTTTAAATTACATTACTAAGTTACTTGGAGGACTAAAACTACTGAGTGAAGTTTAAGACTACTTTTCAATTATTTTGTTCTTAGAAGTATAGCATACTGAACAAAGACAAAAATAACAACAACAACATAAGGAAAGACATATCTTCTGGTCAATATGGCAGAGTAGAAAAATGCTATATTTGCCTTCTCCCACAACCACATCAAAATTACAACTAAATTGTAGAACAACCATTATTGACCAATACCTAAAGACTACCTGACAGAAGTCCTACAACTAAGGCTATAAAGAAGAAGCCACTACAAAGCTGGTAGGAGGGGTAGAGACATGGATGGGCAAGTCCCACACACGAAGTGTGGCAATTTAAAATATCTATGGATATCTTGGCTGCAAAGGTCCCTCCTGAGGAACAAAAGGGCCCAGCCCCACACCCAGCTTCCCAGCCTGAGGCACTAATACCAGAAAAGAAGTCCCATAACATCTGGCTGTGAAAAACCAGTGGGGATTGCATCCAAGTGAGAGAAAATGTAGGTATTTTTCTTAAAAGGCTGCAAATGAACTTGCTCACTCACAGACCCACTTGATACGGGCTCCAGTGTGTGGTTGATAGCTGGAAGAATGCCAGAAACAGATGGAGAGGAACTGAATGTACTGGCTTCAGGGTGAGGGCTGAAGGGGCAGAGGTTGGGACAGCTCTCTCTTGAAACAAAAGCACTGGCAGGCGCCATTGTTCTTTTGTTGAGACTTTCCCCAAACCAGTCAGCAGGCACAGATGGGCACCAAATCTGAGCTCACCACTATTTGCACCATCTTGGTGATTCCCTGACACCCTGCCCCCCGAACTCATACACTCTTACAGAGCTGTTTTCAATGGCTTTTCCATACAAGGAGCATGCCTCAACTAGTGCTGCAGACTTTCCTAAAATCTCTAAAAGGTATACAAATGCCAAACAAGCAGCAACTGGCCTCAGTGTGCCCTGTACCACATGCTAGACAGCCCCAAGCCCAACACAAACGGCAACCTGTCTCAACTTGCATTGTAACTCCTATCATGTGGCCTCACGACTGGCATAAGCCAAGAATAGTGTTGGCCTGGACCATAGTTTCAACTAAATGGACACAACCTCAGCACAAGAGATGGGTGGCATCAGTTCACAATGTTGTACCCAAGTTACACTAGTGGCAGGCATCCTGGGTTTGCAGGATATAGCCTCTCCTAAGCACCTCCAAGCCCAGGACAAGCAGCAACCAACTGCCAGTTATTTTTTAGCCCCTGCCAGGCAGCCCCAAGCTGTGCACAAACAGCAGACGACCTGAATCTGCACTGGAGCCCCCTCCATGATCCTCCAAAACCAACACAACTGATGGCCAGCTTCAGACCACGCTGGAGCACCATGCAACTAGCTCCACACATAATACATTCAAAGGGCAGACTCCAATGCAACCAGAGCCCTGCTAAAGCAACTCTATTCAGTGGGGTCAGACCCTGCAAAACAGCTTGTCTTCTATAGTTCTAACCAGACCTCACAGCCAGTCAGTCTGAGGGTCAATCTCACCCATTGATATGTTAACAACAATCAAAGCTCAATTACAACAGGATAGCACACAGAACACATACAAGGGGCACCCCTGGACCACTCAGATCAGGTGACCAGGGAGACAGTGCCGCTGAGCCCCACAGGACACCTACTACATAATTCTATTCTGTCATGACCAGGGAATATAACAGATCTACCTAATTCATAGAAACAGAAAAAGGGAGCCAGACAAAATGAGGAGACAAAGAAATATGTTCCAAATGAAAGGACAGAAGAAAACTCCAAAAAAAAAAAAAAAGAAGTGAAAAGGATACAAGCCATCTACCAGATCCAGAGTTCAAAACACAAGTTATAAGAATGCTGAATGAACTTAGGTAAAGAATAGAAGAACTTAGTGAAAACCTAACAAAGAGATAGCAATCATTAAAAAATAGAAATCAGAAATGAAGAATAAAATAACTGAAATAAAAAATACATTAGAGGGAATCAACAGCAGATTAGAGGAAGCAGAGGATCAAATCAGTGATTTAGAAAATTAGGTAACAGAAAACACTCAATCAGAATAGAATTTTTAAAAATCCCCCCCGCCAAAAAAATGATAGTTTAAGTAACCTCTGGGACAACATCAAACATAACAACATTTGCATCATTGGGATACCAGAAGGAGAAGAGAGAGACCAAAGAATTGAAAACCTATTTCAAGAAATAATGACTAAAAACTCTCCTAACTTGATTAAGGAAATAGATGTACAAGCCCAGAAAGCATGAAGAATCCCAAACAAGATCAATCCAAAGAGGCCCACACCAAGACACACAGCATAATTAAAATGCCAAAGGTTAAAGACAAAGATAATTTTAAAAGCAGCAAGAGAAAAGCAATCAGTTACCTATAAGGGAGCTCCCATAAGACAGTCAGCTGATTTCTCAACAAAAATTTTGTAGGCCAGAAGGATTTGGCAGAAAGTATTCCAAGTGACGAAAAGTAAGGACCTACTACCAAGATTATTCTACCCAGCAAAGCTATTATTTAGAATCAAAGAGCAAATAGAGTTTCTCAGAGAAGAAAAAGCTAAAGGAGTTCATCATCACCAAACCAGTATTACAGGAAATGTTAGAGCAACTTCTTTAAGAAGAAAAAATATTAAAAGGTAAAATATATAAATAATAAAATGGCAATAACTACATATCTATTAACAATTGGTTTAAATGTAACTAGATTAAATGCTCCAATCAAAATGTAGGGTGCCTGAATGGATAAGAAAATAAGACCCTTACATATATTGCCTACAAGAGACTCTCTGCAGATCAAAAGACATACACAGACTAAAAGTAAAGGAACGAAAAAAGATATTTTATTAAAATGGAAACAAACTAACAAAATCTGGGGTAGTAATACCTATACTAGACAAAATAGACTTTAAAACAAAGGCTTTAACAAGAGACAGAGAAGGAGCCAGTTACCCCACCTCTGGATATTTATCTGAAGAAAAGCAAAACATTACTTTGAAAGGACGTGTGAATCCATATATTCATCGTAGCAGTATTTACAATAGCCAAGATATGGAAGCATCCTGGGTGTCCATCAGTGGATGAATAGATAAAGAAAGAGTGCTATATATACTTACTTAGCCATAAAAAAGAATGAAATCTTTCCATCTGCAACCACATGAATGAACCTAGAAGGTATTGTGCTGAGTGGAGTAAGTCAGACAGAGAAAGACAGATGTATGTCCTATATGGAATCTAGAGAACAGGATGAACAAACAAACAACAGAAAGATCTTAAGTAGCATTTTGATGGTTGTCAGATTAAGGGGTGGGGGGATGAGTGAAGGGGGAGGAGATTAAGAGGTAAAAATTGGTAGTTACAAAACAGTCATGGGGATGTAGAGTATACCATGGGGAATTTAATTAGTAGTATTGTGATAGCTATGTATGGTGTCAAATGGGTACTGGATTTATCGGGGTGATCACTTTGTAAGTCATATAAGTGTCTAATCACTATGTTGTACACCTGAAACTAATATAATATTATATGTCAACTTAATTAAAAAATTAAAATGTAAAAAATTGTTTAAAAAACACAGTGAGCTATCACCTCACACCTGTCAGAATGCCATCATCAGTAAATTAACAAACAACAAGTGCTGGAGAAGATGTGAAGAAAAGGGAATCCTCATGCACTGTTGGTGAAATCATACATCATGCAACTATCATGGAAAACAGTATGGAGGCTCCTCATAAAATTAAAAATAGAACTACCTTATGACCAGCAATTCCATTTCTGGGTATTTATCTCAAGAAATCCAAAACACTAATTCAAAAACACATATGAACCCCTATGTTCACCTGCACCATAATTTGCAATAGCCAAGATATGGGAGCAACTGAAATGTCCATCAATAGAGGAATAGATAAAGAAGCTGTGGTACATAATATTACTCAGCCATATGAAAGAATGAAATCTCGCCACTTGCAACAACCTAGGACAGACCTAGAGGGCATTATGCTAAGTAAAATAAGTTAGACAGAGAAAGACCAATACCATAGGATTTAACTTATATGTGGGACGTAAAAGACAAAATAAATGAACAAATAAAACAGAAACAAACTCAGATACAGAGAACAAATCAATAGTTGCCAGATGGGAAGGGGTTTGGGGGGCTGGGTGAAAAAGGGAAAGGGATTAGATCTACAAATTGCCAGTTATAAAAACAGTCATAAGGATGAAAAGTACAGCATAGAAAACATGGTCAGTAATATTGTAATAACTATATATGATGCCAAGTGGGTACTAGACTTATTGGGATAATAACTTTGTATGTTCCATAAATGTCTAACCACTATGTTATACAATATAACACTATATAACAACTGTAATTTTAAAATTTCTTTATAATAATTTGTAAAATTTTTGAAGTAAAGCCTTATGCATCTCAGTCATACTTTAAGCTGTTGTTTATTCTTAATAAAACATTATCATCCCTCAAGTTAAATTAATGTTATTTTAAATTTTACTGGTTTTGCAGTGCTTTTTATACATGATTTCTAAATTTGTTTTGGTTTTATAGTAGTATTAGAACTATCAGCATAAGAATTTTATGCTTAATTTTTATTTGTATGCATTTAAGAAACATTACAATGAAAACAATTTAGGCCAAAGTTTTAAATAAAGATCTCCAAGTGATTCAGCCATAGGATCTTCTTTCTTGAATAGCAAGAAAATATACAAAGTTGATTTTAAAAATGCAAGAATTCACAAATTCAGTTTTTTGTATTTTTCTAATGAGTTACCTGTTTATAACAAGCCTGTATCATTCCTTCAAACTAAAAATAATTTTTAAAACAAAGCTTTTTTTTTTATATTATTGAAGCCCACACTTAGAATAAAGGAAGTATTTTCCTTGAAGGTGACAAACACTGCTATCGGCCCAGACTTGGCTTTTAGAAAAAGCAGCAAATGTACATCCACTCAATGAAGAATAGATATTGCTGGCTATTAGGGCTAATGATAAATAGATGACTCCCTTGAAGAAAAAGTCCAGAGGAAGGAGTCCCAGATGCCCTGACACATTCTTGTATGACAGAAAATGTAGGGCTTGTCCATGCTTCCATCTCTCCTCCACACTCTGGTCCAGCCAGGGTAGCTGGAGTCATCCCTGAGAACTTGGTACTTCCTGCCCTGTGGGTACTGCCACACACACACACTAACCCAGAGTTCTCTCACTTCTATCTCCCATTGAAAAGGGGATGCTTTTCAATGCCTATTGCCTATAAATAGACCCATATCTTCACATGTGTATACACAACTCTGGCTTTCACCCTGTTCTTCCTTCCTCTCTGGCTTTTACATAGTGGTTTTATGAGGATAGGCCATACAAAATAAAAGGACCCTCACATGCCATCTTGTCCAGCCACCTCATTAAGGAGCCTAGAAACCAAAGTCCAGAGGAGGGAGCATACTAGTTGGTGGCCACACGTCTAACAACACAAACTTTCTGCCCCTAGTCCTGAATTCTGTACTTGATTTTTCTCTTCGAGGTACTCTAGGCACAATTCTGACAAGTGTCTCTCTCCAAAATTCCATCGGGAAAAGGAGAGCAGTAAAACCACAAACGGAGGCAGATTGCAGTTGACTAAACCAATAGGATTTCTTCTTCTCATCCACTGTTGCCTCTCTTAAAGGGTCTGGGAAAGTTAATTACTAGCTTCCCCTGAAATTGAGTAAACATTTGACATAGCTCTGGGAAATAAAACTTAAGTGAAATTTTTCTGGGATTGGGTAGGTTTATGCTTCTTTTGATTAAAGAAAAATGTTTAGCTGGTGCTGCCCTGCTTCGTGCTGCCTTGAACACAAAATTATAGAGCTGCAGCAGCTGTTCTGTGATCATGAGGCAACAAGCAAAATATTTTCAGACAAGGTTGCACTGACATCATGAGTTGAGGAACCAGTGTATGCAATTACCTGATTTAAAGAATCTTGCTATATGACTGGACTCTAAAAATAGGATTTTCTGCTTCTTGTAGGAAAAAGCATTTTAATTGATACATACATACACCACTTACAAACAATTTACTTCAGCAGATATTTACTAAGCCTTTATCTTAAAGGATCCAGACACAAATAAGACATTGTCTTTGACCTCAAGGAATTCACAGCACTGGGATTATATTTTTGTTCTTCACACATTTCTGTGAGATAAATATTATTGTCCCCATTTGGCAGATGGGATAAATGGAGGCTCAGAGAGGTAACATGAAGGAATTTGCTCAAATTCACCCAGCACTTAGAATTGACATCCGTCCAATATAGGGCAATCAATCCTTGAGAAGGTTATCAACCAAAGACATGATTACAATGATGATAGCCCAACTAACCAGAAAATTTCTCAGAACTCCTCCCCGCAGCCTTCTTTTTTCTTTGAATCAAGAAACCCAGAGATCATCTAGTCAGCAAGGGGTGATGAAGGGAAAAGTCCTGAGGTAGAAACACTCCAGGAATGAGAGAACACAGAAAGGGGACGAAGGATTGAGGTGGGGAGAGGAGAAGGGGAGGAAGGAAAGAGAAGAGGGAACAGGGGAGGTGAGAGCACACATGCAAGAATAAGGACAGGAGCAGTGCTAAGGACTCAGGCATGCCCAGGCCCCCACCCCTGCCCACTGACCCCAGCAAGGTGTAGCTGCAGCTGGACCTACAGCAGTCACGGGAGAGGCAGAAGCTGTCATAACACCATAGGAAGCAAGAAGAAACCCAGAGTGCCCAGACCCAGAGCAAAGCACTAGGGACCGGCAGTGAACCCCTCCTCGTTCTATAAGAATGTGGGCCAGTCACTGCTCCCTGAACAAAAACAACTCAATGTAGGGTTCAAATAACAGATGCTAAATAAGGTCAGCTAAAGAAAACGTGGGAATGTATGACAATCAGGGGGCCCTTCTATCCTTGTGCTCACAACCCCCACTCACTAACTCCCCAGTCCCTCTTTACACAGAACACACACTGAGTACAGACGTTGGGAGGAGGAAAGGCTCCAGGGAGTAGGGGTCCCCAGTGCCCAGGACCTTGGTCCTGACCCCACTAAGACCACCTCTTTTCTTCCCCACTCACGCAATGATCTACACTGACTTTTCTGGAAATTGAGATTTTTAAATAGGCTTAAAAAAGCAAACAAACAAAAAATTAAGCCCAAACTTCGGTTCTGCTTTTTTAAATTCCTTTTTCCTCTTTTCACTTTCAGCAGAAGTCACCAGAGAAGACTAGGGGAGGATATAAAGGGAAGGTGGAAGGAGAGGGGAAGGGGAAGTCGGAATACTGACTGGGAGCCCCGATTCTTCTTCTTTTTCTTTCTTCTCCTCCTCATTCTAGTCCTCCGGTACCGCTGGGGGCCCACTGCTACTGGAGCTGGCACCACCACATCTGCAGGGGCTGCCCCAAGAGGGTCCTTACTTCCCAAACCTGCCACTGTGCCAAGCCCAGAGCAGTCACTCATACTGTGGATAAAAGCAGTCACAAGAGTCCCCACATTGAGCCCGTGCTCCAAGTAGACACTATGCATACTGCATTATCTACTTTAGCCCTCATACCGACCCTGTGAGGGAAGTAGATCTTACCTCATCTTACGGAAGAGGAAACTGAGGTTCTGAGTGGCTGAGTAACTTACCCAAAATCTCTCAGAGAGTCAGTGATAGAGCAGCCTCTAGATCTGGCTCCAAAGCTTGTGTTCTAGACCCCATGCCATAGGCTGCAAACTGAAAGCTCAGGGGCTAATTGCAGCCTATATACATGTTTTGCTTGACTCACATGATTGGGGCCTGCCCAGTGTTTTAAACTGGACTTGTTAATCAGGTGAGTTTACATAAAAGTTCACATTTCTGGATTCTCTAGAAAAATCAGATTATTATGCTCTACTGAGCCCACTTTTCCTCTTGGCAATAATTGGCTGAGCTAACCCCTTTATATCAGACCCTGCTCCCTAGTTTCTCCCAGTTCTCACCACTCCCTATTGCACCTTTAGCACAAAAGCATCAGAGGCCACTGATCATCTTCCTCCTGGCCTGTTTCACTCATTCATGGTACCCTTGTGGTCCTGTGAACAACTGAGTTTGGAAACCTGCACAAAGCAACACTTCTTCATGGACACATGGATGGATGGATGGATGGATGGATGGATGGATGGATGGATGGCCAGATGGATGGAGAGATGGACAGATGGGAAGGGCTCAATGGATATCAGCTGCCTTCCCAGGAAGTATCTATGGACAATAGCCCAGAATCTTGTCAGCCAACTCACCAAGTCCAATATGTCTGTCCTAACAACAGAGTCTGGCTATTCATTTCCTTGCCCCTGAATCCCAAGCACTAAGAGTTCACAGTACCATGAAGTGATTCACCCTTCATTCATCTGTCTCTGTCAGAACATCATTCTACATCAAAGCCTGGGGCAGAGAGGCCCTAGAGAAGCCCTCATCTGTATGAAAGGCAGATGTCCATGTGTTCATCCCAAGCTGGGCAGGTACACAGTGCCTAATCATGCGTTTGTTGTTAAGATGAAATCAAATGAGGCCCCTTCCAAATGCTCCATACAAATTGGCCAGGTGGGAAGCCAGAGAATCATGTGGTGGGAGTTAAACAGGCCATATAAATAGATGCCCCAATGGCCTTCAGTGTTGGCACAAGTTGAAATGGGAGGAGCTGAGGAATCAGTGAACCCAGAAGGGCTTAGAGTTGAGGAATGAGGGAAATGAAGAGAGGATGGGATCTTGGGGTAGGATGAGCAGTGAAAGAAGAAAGATGTGGGTAATAAATGAGGAAGAAAGAGAAAAGGCCTAAAAGAGGCATAAGGGAATCTGGGAGTCTACTGATCCCAGCACTACCCCCAAGATGGAATGGAACAGGGAACAGTGGTGACCAAAGGGCTCAAGGGAAGCTATTGTCTAGTGTCCACTGCCATTCATTTCGAGAAGGAATGACAGGAAGTTTATACAAAGGTAAATGATGTAGGCACATCTCAGCAATAGAACAAGATCTCCAGGAACCCAGAGAAGGGCTTTTGAGCCCCACAGGGAGAGAGGAGGAGTAGAGTAGGGAGGATGAGACAAGAGGTGCCCTGTAAGGTTTGAACATTGCTCAGTCAGTATAGATGGGGTATGGGAGGCAGAAGTTGGGCATAAATAACTCCCAGATAAGCCTGGAAGCACTCCTAGTCTGAAAGCCATGATATTTATGGCAATGCCAGAAAGCCCCAGGCCTGCAGCTCCCCAAATTTCTAGGTCACCCATAAGGCCCAATTGAAGTGGAAGTTGGTAATGAAGCTCATGGCAATTTCTCTTCAGTCTTTGAAGTCAGAGACTAAAACTCTCTTCTAGCAGAATCAGGCTGAAGCTTCTCCTCTTCCAGAAAGACAGGAGGAAGCTTGAGGAGGTACTTACCTTCCATTCAAGGGCCTGAGCACCCTCCTTTGCAGAATCCCTGAGCCCACAGTGAAGCTGCTCAGGAAAACTGGAAGAGATGAAGTGGCCTCTGGGGGCTGGTGGACACACCATATAGAGGTGGTCTCAGCCAGGTGGGCTCATAGACCATATGATGTCACCCAGTCCCAGGGGACAGGTCCAGTGGGTTCATCACAGACATATGCATCAGCCAGATACCAATACATGAGGTGACAGTAAAACATTCAGTTTCCAGGGACCTGGATTTCCTTCTGTGGTTGGCATGTCCTCTCCCTGTGGGGCCATTGCCATGGGAGGTCCAAGGACTTCTAGGAGTTTCTGGGTGAGACTGTTTCAGTGCAAAGGGAAATGGTTGGTCAAACTCAACAGCCTTTATCCTCGAGCTATACCACCCTGATGCGCCCTCTTAGTGTGGTCCTGTTATGAGGACCAGGAAGGCAGGCTTGTGGGCCAGGACCAAATCTGAAGCCAGAGCTGACTCCCTTTTCTAATGTTTCCTCTGGCAACACATGCTTTCTTCATCTGGGTCCCACTGTGCTGCCACCTATGGGTAGAGTCTGAAAATGACTGTGTCTGAGGCATAGGACCTGCACCAAGGCATTCCAAGCATATCTGTGGGGTACTCCCACACCAACTTCTCAGTGGTATCGCTCACAGGCCTTTTTCGGATGTCATTTCTCAGGCACACAGCCTGGGCGTGGGGCATAGCCTGCCCTGCAGGGCCACACATACAGATGGATGGCCTCACCCTTCCAGGCAGTCTTCATCAATCTAACTCTAAACCTTGAGTGGAGATGGATGTCAGTGCTCACTGTTGGGTCACCGGCATGCCCACTAAACCCAATTAGGTAATGACACCAACAAATGAGGGGGAAAATTTTCTAAAATATTTGATATTGAACCTTGACCCAAAGAGCCTTAAATCTTAAGGGCATTTATTCTCAATAAAAACAAGATACCTGGAGGCAGGGTAGACCTGGGGTCCTGATTCAGCAGCTCAGCCCTGTCACCTGTGAACAGGTTCGATGCATTTTCTGCCCTGCCTTTCTCAGTGTCGGGTTCCTGCTTCAGCTGCTTGTCTCACCCTGTCACAGAGAGGAGGTATCATCTCTCCTGGGGTCTCTCTTAGAAAATGGACATATTTTTTGTGTGTGCGATAAAATACACATAACAAAATTGACCATCAGTGACATTTAGTACATTTGTAAGATTATGTAGCCACTACCTATCACCACTACCTATCTAGTTGCAGAACATTTTCATCACCCCAGAGGGAGACCTCGTAACCATCAAGCAGTCACTACCCATTCCTCCTCCTCATCCAGCCTCAGGTAAACCACTCATCTGTTTACTGTTTCTATCAACTTGCCAGTTTTGGACATTTCATTTTGTATGAATGGAATTATATAATGCATGGCTTTTTTTGGCTGATTTTTTAAACTTCACCTCATGTTGTCGAGGTACATCCTCATTGCAGCATGTGTTAGCATTTCATTCCTTTTTATGACTGAATAACCTTCCAGAACCGATGGATTTTCAGAAGACTGGCCCTCCAAGTCTTCTCCTCATGTCTCATTGGGAAAGACTGGGTCACATGTCCATCCAAGAACCAATTACTGGCAAAGCCAGTGGGGTCACCCTTAGATAATTGGATCACCTGGGGAGCTTCAAAAACCCTAACCCTGGGGCCCTACCTCAATGATATTGATTAATTAGTCTGGGATGGACACTGGGGCTTTTAAATAATTGGTTGTTGTCATCATTAATGATGGAGATGATGAGAAGACAATGAAAAGATGAATCAATCAGATAAAAGGTAGAGAGAGCCAGGTGATGAGGCTCCAGGAGTGAGGAGATAATATCAAGAGAGAACAAACCACATGTGTTTCTAGGCTCCAACTCAAGCAGCTGGACTCTACTTGTGGTCAGAGAAGCTGCCAACCCTTTCCTGAGGGCAGGTAGGGCAGAAGAGGCCCCAGAACCTACTTGTGCATGACTTTTAAGGGCAGGGTTTCCCAGCTTTGCTGCACACTGCACACTGGACCACCCCTTATGATCTCCCTGAGGTGGGCTCGAGAAAGTGGAGTGTCTCTACATTTTGGTGCACCACCCTCTTAGTGGTTCTGGGGGTACCAAAGGTTGAGAAACACTGGCTTAGGCATTAACCTTCTGTTTGAAAACATCCTCCATGCCTCGGACTTTGCCCTGGGCTCAGCTGTGGCTCTCGGACAGCTCCAGTCCAGGAAGGCTGAGTCCTGGAGGAGAGCCATTTCCCACTGCCAGGAAGTTGGTCCAGTGAGACCTGTGATTGCAGCTGCACCTCTGTCCATCATCATTTGACCTCTTCCCTTTCCTTAGGCAGTTTCCCAGACCTCTCACTGCTGGCCAAGGGCTCCTCTGTGCTGACAGTTTTGGTCCAGCCTGAAACAGCAACTCATCCAGGGGGTGGGCAATTCAAGGTGAGCCTTTTGCTGACTGCACCCTCTCTACATCCTTTTGCCCCATCTATCTTCCCTGCATCCCCTCTAGGGTGAGCTCTCCCCCATCTGCTTCCACCAATCCAGAAAGGAGAAATTCAACCTGAGATGTTAGGTAATTAAAGATGGTTTTTCTAGAGAGTTTAATTTTAAAAAGAAAAATAAATCACTAATGGTGGATTGTTGTTGTGGCATTTTCAGCTCAGTTCTTACTGGGCCACAGGAAAGCCTCATGTTAACTTGATGACTTTATAACATGACCAGCATGCTGAATTCTCTTATTAATTTTAACCATTTTCTCAATAACTCTCTTGGGTTCTCTAGGTTGAAGGTTGTACTATCTACCAACAAGAATAGTCTGTCTCTTTCTTTCCAGTACTTATGCACTGTATTTCCTTTTTTTGTCACAGGAATGTCTATTTTAAGAGGTACCTAAGTGGAAGAGCAGTCTCTCTCTTTCTCATCCCCTAATCACCCAAGTCCTTTTCCTGGGAGTCACCACTGGAACTAGTTTCTTGTGATCCCATGCACAAACTAACACCACATGTGTTCTCCCTCCTCCCATAAAAAGAGACTTTCAGGTATCACTGTTAGATAACAAAACACTATGAACTTAACAACCTAAAATAACAAGCCACAGATTCTGTGTGAAGAAGTTTTACGGGTTCTGGGGATTGTTTTTCCTCTGTTCCAATCATGTTTGTTACCTCAAATGGAAAGACTCAAATGGGTGGGGTTGGCATTGCCTGTAGCTACTTTATTCACATGTCTGGCCCCACCCTCAGTCGGGACTGTTAACTAGTTGACCCATATGTGATCTCTTCTTCACAGCATGAAAGCCTCTGGTCTCTAAGAGCAAATATTAGAATGAGGAAGGTGGAAGCTGCATGGCCTCTTCTCATCTACCTTCAGGAATCAAAGAGAATCACTGTGGTCAAGATGGTCACAAAGCTCTGGCCAGTTTCAAGCGATGGGGCATAGACTTCGCCTTCCAATGGGAGGAGTGTCGAAGAATGTGTGCTTATGTGTTTAAACCTTTAGGGGTATAGTACTAGCACATTATCAGGCACCGTCTTTTTTTCTTGTTTGTTTTTCGCTTAATGTATCTTGGCAAGCTTTATATATACATTTATATGAAGTTCATGTAAGGCTTCCTCATTCTTTTTTACAGCTGCACCATAGTCCATTATAAGAATGTGCCAAACTTTGCAGAATCAGTCCCTGTGGATGAACGTGGAATATTTGTATTGTTTCCGGTCTTTGCTGTTACAACAATGATACAGTGCAGATCCTTGAGCACACATTATTTCCATGCATACAAGTAGATTTGAAGGGTAATTAAATTTGGTAGATATTGCCCAACAGCTCTCCACTGAAGCTGCACCAGTGTATATTCCCACCAGCAGTATGAGTGACTGTTTCCTCATATTCTTTCCAGTCTAGTGCATTGTTGAACTTTTTTTATTTTTACCAATATGGTAGGTAAAAAAAAAATTCATTATAATTTTTCTTGGTTGTACTAAAATACAAGATATGAAATTTACCATCTTTACTATTTTTAATTATATACTTCAGTGAAGTACATTCACATTTTCCATTTTTCTGCACAAGTAACAAAACTCTTCTCATTTTATAAAACTGAAACTCTGTATCTATTAAACAACTACTCCTCATTCTTTTAGCCCCCGGGCCCTAGTAACCACCCTCCTACTTTCTGTCTCTGAATTTGATTGACTACTCGAGGTAACTCATATAAGTGAAATCATACAGTATTTGTTTTGGGGGATTGACTTGTTTCACTTAGCATAAAGTCCTTCTATGTTGTAGATTGTATCAGAAATTCCATTATTTCTAATGCTGAATAATGTTCTATTCTGTGTATTATCACATTTTGTTTATCCAGTTATCTGTCAATTATCACTTGCATTGCTTCCAACTTTGAGCTATTTAAATAATGCTGCCATGAACATAGCTGTACAAATATCTCTTTGAGACTGCTTTTAATTCTTTTGTGTATATATCCAGAAATGAAATTGCTGAATAAAATGATAATCTTATTTTATAATTTTTTTGAGAAACCACCATACTATTTTCCACAACAGCTGCACCATTTTACATGTCCCACCAATGATGTATAAGGGTTCCCATTTTTCCACATCCTCACCAACACCTGTTTTTCTTTCTTTTAATAGTAGCCATCTAATAGGTGTTGAATGGTATTGCACTGTGGTTTTCATTTGCCTTTGTCTAATGATTAGTAATGTTGCGTTTATTTTCATGTGTTTATTGTCCATTTGTATATCTTATTTGGAGAAATATCTATTTAAGTCTTTTGCCCATTTTTTAATCAGGTTTTCTATTTTGTTGTTGAGTTGTAGAAGTTCTTTGTATATATGGATATTAACCCCTTATTAAATACATGATTTACAAATATTTTCTCCTATTCTGTAGGTTGCTTTTCACTCTGTCAGTTGCATCCTTTGACTCACAAAAGTTTTAAGTTTGATATAATCCAACTTATATATTTTTGCTTTTGTCACCTGTGCTTTTGGTGTCATATCCAAGAAACCATTGCCAAATTCAATGTCAAGAGGATTTTCCTCATTGTTTTCTCCTAAAAGTTTTATAATTTTAACTCATAGATTTAGGTTTTTTATTCATTTTGAGTTAATTTTTGTATATGGTATAAGGTAAGTTTCCAATTTTATTCTCTTGCTTGTGGATATTCAGTTTTCCCAACAATATTTATTAAAAAGACTCTTTTCTCCTATTGAATTGCATTGGCATCTTTGTTGAAAATCATTTGACCATATATGCAACAATTTATTTCTAGGCTCTCCATTCTATTCTATTCTATTCTATTCTATTCTATTCTATTCTATTCTATTCTATTCTATTCTATTCTATTCTATTCTTCTGTTGTTCTGTATGTCTGTTTTTATACCAGTATCACACTGCTTTAAATGCTGAAGCATCCTAATAAATAAGGATGTCTTCCAACTTTGTTCTTCCTTTCAGTATTGTTTTGGGTATTTAGTGCCCCCTGATATTACATATGAATTTTAATATGGATTTTTCTATTTCTAAAAATATATTGTTAGAATTTTGATAAGAGTTGCATTAAATCTATAGATCACTTTGGGTAGTATTGACATCTTAACAATATTAAGTCTTCCAACCATGACTATGGGATATTTTTTCACTTATATGTGTCTTCTTTAATTTCTTTCTGCAATGTTTTATAATTTCAGCATACATGTTTTTTGGGGGGTTTTAGTTAAGTTTATTCCTTAATATATTATTCTTTTTAATGCTATTGTAAATGCAATTATTAAATTCCTTTTTGAATTGCTCATTGCTAGTGTATAGGAATGCAACTGATTTTTGTGTGTTGATTTTGTATCTCACAACTTTGCTGAATGTATTAGTTCTAATGGGATTTTTTATGGAATATTTTAGGGTTTTCTACTCTAAAGAAAAACTAATTGCTCCTGTGTCTTCTCTACTCTCAATACTCTACTACAACACTACTTCACTTCTGACACCAGGTGTGTGGGTTTTCTCCCACAAGCAATTCTGCAAGACTAGTTGTTCATCCTAGGTTCTTAGAATTTAACTAAGTTCTAACACTATCTCAGCATTTTATCTCTTTTGTTGCTATTGTAAGTAAAGTCATTTTTTTCATTATATAACTCCTAATTGTTGTTTGTACATATGTAGTTTATTATTTTATGTATATTAATTGTGTACATACTCAAACTTACTGAATTCTCTATCATTTGTTATAGTTTTTCAATAAATTATCTTAAGTTTTCATAGTACTGAACCATAATATATACAAATAATGATATTACTTATTTCACATTTTGAGCGCTCGTTTCACTCTTTAGTTCAGTTATGTTGGCTGATATATTCAGAGCAATGTTACATAATATTAGTGATAAGGGACAGCCTTTCTTCTTCCTGTGCTTAACAGAACTATTTCTAGTGCTTCCCTTTTTTGGTTGCAGTATGTATATATTTTATCATGTTAAGTAAGAGTCCATTTACTCCTAGTTCAATAAGTGATTTTATTAATAAAGAACATTAAACTTTATCAAATACCTCTTTAGCATCAACAGGAAATATCCTATAATTTTATTAACTTTTGATTTATTAACAAATATTATGTTTATTAAATAAACCTCATTTGGTTATGTCTCCATTTATTTTAATGTGCTTTCCTCTTTATATTTTAATGTTAGGTTGCTAGATGAATAAAAGTTCATAATTGTTATATCATTATGAAATTTTTTCTTTATCTCTTTAAGTGTTTGTTTGCATTGAATTCCATTTTTTCCAATATTAATATCATTAGACTTTCTTCCTTTTTTGTTAGCATATATTCAATATATATTTTTCTACCCTTTCATTTTCAACTTTTCTGCCGTTTTGTTGGAGCTATGTAGATTTTACTACAGCATATAGATTTTAGAGATTTCCTTCTCCTCCTAATTTGCTGTTTTTTCATAAAAGAATTTAACCTACTCACATTTATTGTGATTATTGAGATGTTAAGACTTGTTACTGCCATCTTATTTTGTGTTTTATATTTACCATGCTTTCTATTTCCCCTCCTTTTCCCCTTTTTGTCAAATGATTTACTTTCTGATGTTCAGGTGCTTACTTTTAAGTTTTAACTTCAACATCTGACTCTTATTTTTTTTCCACAGCCTATACAAGTACAGTATCTCTCATGGTCAGCCACCGAACAAAGTGTAGATCTTGGTCTACTTACACTTTCTTCCTCTTCCTCCCTCTCCACCTTCAGTGTTAATACCATTTGGGATTTCAGCTCCAGATGGCAGGGTTTTTTTTTTTAATCAACACTTACTTAAACATCAACAGATTCTACTCATTTCTTTACTCACCACAGCTTCTTGAATCCTGTAGCTTTTTCTCTTGCATTTGTTTTCATTTACTTTTATTACCTATCACAGGTAAAACTGAAGGTGATTTATTTTATTATCTTTGGATACCTGAAATTGTCCTTATATATTTTGCCCTCACGTTTATTTTTTTTTTTTTTAGGTGAGGCAACCATTGGTTAACCTCATAGATTGCAAGAAACTTGTCAGCTTACAATCCCTTATTTTTTATTTATTTTTTCATGCCTACAGCACCTGGTCTTTCTTTATCCTCACATTTAAATGATAGCTTGGATCTCTGCAGATATCCCAGCATGCAGTGTTGTAATTGAATGTGATAGTAATCTGTTTTCTTTATAAATGATCTGTTTCCCTTTTCTCTGTTCTTTACATTCTAAATTTCACTATGGCATGTCATTGCCTCATCTTCTTTTCTACTTGTCATGTGGTGGGCCCTTTCAGTATGAGGATTTTGTCCTTAGTTGCCTTGAGAAATTTTCTTTCCTATTTATTTCAGTATTCCTCACTTTCATCCTCTTTATTTTCTCTTTCTGGAACTTCTATTTGGTGCATATTAAAATTTCTAAATCTATTCTTTATATGTTCTAACATTTATTTTATGTTCTCTCTCTCTCTCTCTCTCTCTTTATTTCAGGGCATTATAAAATAAGTCCTAGATTTGATTTTTCAACTCATTTATATGCTGTATTCACCTGTGTCCAACTTGGCCATAGCCCAATTATTGAGAATGCTTTTGAGAATATTATTTTTTATTTTTAAGATCTCAGACTCTTTCTTCTAATAATTCTCTGAGGATGTTTATGCTTATGCTAAATGTCTAATCTGTCAGCTCTGCTAGTTCTGTTTATTTTGGTGTTAGTTCTGTTTATTATACTCTGTGCCTCTTCATGATAGTGGTTTTCCTCAGTGCTTAATGACTCTTGGTTGTCTGTTTGCCTTGGATTTGAGATTCCTTATTACGCAGTCTATGGATGATGTCTCCAGTCATTGTGTGAGAGGAATGATAGTGGATAAGAAACAAGCCAATGGAGGACTTTCGGTCAAGATATAGAAAGTAAACACTGTGCTTGCCTCCTCTCGTGACCACATCAAAATTATAACAAAACTATAGAACAACCATTATAGAGAGTTGCTTGAGGTCTGGCTGAACAGAAGTCTTACAACTGGAGACATACATAAGGACCACCTTGAGACTAGTAGGAAAGATGGGGATGCAAAAATGGGCTCATCCCACAACCACGCATGGCAGTTGAGAATCCAGAGAAATAACTTGGCTGCAGAGGTCTCCCAAGAGGAGCAAGGGGTCCCAGTTCCCCATTGGGCTCCCCAACTGAGGATTCCAGTGACAGGAAGAGAAGCCTTCACAACCTCTGGTTCTAAAAACCAGCAGCAATTGTGGCTGAATGAGACAGAGGCTACAGGAGCCACAGTATTTTCTCTTAAAGGTCCTGCACATAGACTCACTCAACTCACTCTGAGCTCCAGTGCTGGGGGAGCTGCTTGAGCAGTGCCATGGACATACAGGGAGGAACTGAATTATCTGGCTTCAGGGCAAGAGCTAAAGAAGGGCTTTCTTCCAGAAAGAAGTGCAGGCAGAATCCATGGGTTTTTTGTTGAGCTCTTCCTACTCCTGGAATGCAAATGCAGTATCTGAGTTTCCATCAACCTGGCTAACATAGGTCATCCTGCCCAGGTGATTCCATGACACCTCACCCTCCTCAACTTATGAGCCTACCCAAACCGCCTCCAGTACTTTTTTCCATACAAATGACCTATCTTAGCTCATGCTGTGAACTTTTCTAAAATCTTTCAAAGGTTCACAAAACCCAAAAAAGCAGCATCTGGCCTCAGTGTGTCCTGTACCTCTTGATGAGCAGCCCCAAGCTCGGCATTAGAGGCAGCTGGCCTCGGTTCCCAGCATAGCCTCTCAAGGCACCTCTAATCTCATTGTGGGTGGCAGCCATCTGCAGATAGCTTGATGACTCTTACCAGATGGCCCTGGGAAGTTCACAAGCTGTAGCTGAACATGCCCTGCAGCTGGGCATTTCCAAGGAGGCCTGTGGGCTGGGAAACCCAGTGGCTGGCTTCAGCCTGAGCCAGAGTACCACCCAGGGCTGAATCTGAGGAGAACATACCTGAAGAAAAGACCAGGCAGGCTCTAGAGCCCTGATAAAGTGAATTCTGCTCCATAGATGTAAATCTTTACAACCAATCAGCCCGAGGGTCGATCCCTTCCATCAAAGTGCAAATAGCAACAAAGGCTCAACTACAACAGGAGGGCACACACAACCTATCTTAGGGACACACCTTGAGAACCTGGCTCAGGTGACCAGGGAAGACTGTGCCACTGGGCTTCACAGGACAGCTATTATATAAGGCCACTCTCCTAAGACCCAGAGACCTAAAAGCCTTACCTAATATAAAGAAACAAACATGAGTAGGCAGCCAAAATGGGGAGATAGAGAAACATTTCTCAAATAAAAGAACAGAACAAAGCTCTAGGGGAGAAAAACTGAACAAAATGGAGACAAACAATGTACCAGATGCAGAGTTCAAAACACTAACTATTAGGATGCTTAATGAAATTAGGGGGAGAGTAGATTAACTCAGTGAGAACTTTAACAAAGAGATAGAAAACAAAAAAGAACCATCAGAAATAAAGAACACATAAAGGGAATCAACAGATTAGATGAAGCAGAGGATCAAATCAAAGATTTGAAGATAAGGTAGTAGAAAACACCAAATCAGAACAGGAACAAGGAAAAAGAATCCAAAAAAAATTAGGATAGTTTAAGAGACCTCTGGGACATCATCAGGTATACCAATTTTGCATCAGAAGGGTAACAGAAAGAGAAGAGAGAGAGCAAGGAATTGAAAACTTATTTCAAGAAATAATGATGAGAAACATTCTAACCTGGTGAAAGAAATAGACATACAAATTCACTAAACACAAAATCCCAAACAAGATTAATCCCAAAAGGCCCACACCGAGACACACCCTAATTAAGATGCCAACTTTTACAGAAAACAAATGTTAAAAGCAACAAAAGAAAAGTAGTTAGTTACCTACAAGAGCACTCCTGTAAGACTGTCAGCTGATTTCTCAACAGAAACTTTGTAGACTAGAAAGGACTGGGATGAAATATTCAGTGATGAAAAGCAAGGACCTACAATCAAAATTACTCTACCTGGCAAAGCTATCATTTAGAATCAAAGGACAGGTAAAGAGCTTCCCAGACAAGACAAAGCTAAAGGAGTTCATCAACACCAGACCAGTATTACAAGAGATGTTAGCGGGACTTTTTTAAGAAAAAGAAGAAAAACAAAAAAAAAGATTAAAAAATATGAACAATAAAATAGCAGTAACTACATATCTATCAACAATTGTTTTGAACGTAAATGGATTGAATGCTCCAATCAAAAATAAGGTGACTGAATGAAAACAAGAAAACAAGGCCCTTATATGTGCTGCCTACAAGAGACTCAGGATTGAAACACAAACACACAGACTGAAGGTGAGAGAATAGAAAAAGATCTTTTCATGCAAATGAAAAGAAATGCTTAGGTGACAGTACTTACACCAGACAAAATAGACTTTAAAACAAGGCTATAACAAGAGATAAAGAAGGACACAGTAATCCCATTTCTGAGTATTTATCCAAAGAAACCCAAAATACTATTTTGAAGGGATATGCATCCATTTGTTCATTACAGCATTATTTACAATAGTCAAGATATGGAGACATCTTGGATGTCCATCAATGGAAGAATGGATAAAGGTGAATAGGTGGTACATATGTACAATGGAATGTTGCTTGGCCATAAAAAAATAATGAAATCTTGCCATCTGCAACAATATGAATGGACCTAGAGGCCTACAGGGTATTGTGCTGAGGGGAGTATGTCAGACAGAGAAAGTCAAATGCCATATGATTTTACTGACCTGTGGAATCTGAGGAACAAAATAAGCAAAGAAAATAGCAACAAACTCATAGAAACAGAGAATATTTTGAGGATTGCCAGATTGGAGGGGGTTTAGGGATGGATGAAAAAGGGGAAAGGATCAAGAAGTACAAGTTGGTATTTACAAAATAGTCATGGGGATGTAAAAAGTATAGCATAAGAAATATAGTCAATAATATTGTAATAACTATATGTGGTGTCAGATGGGTACTGGATTTATAGGGGTGATCACTTTGTAAGTTATATGAACATCTAATCACTATGTTGTACATCTGAAACTAATATAATATTGTATGACAACTATAATTTAAAAATAAAAATATTTAAAGAACTTTTTAAACATAAAAAAATAAGCCAATGGAAAAGATGTGCCAATATACAGTATCCATTCTTCTTAGATGTCATCTTGCCTTTCTAGCGAGTGCCCACATTTGCATGATGAAGACAGGTATGTCTGCTGCTGCTGTTTGGCTAAGCAGGGAAGATGGATTGGAAGAGTAGATAGTTGGTTGTCTTGATCGTTCTTATTGGAACAACCAACCCATTACCCTGTCATTTATTCCCACCCCCATTCACTGTCTTTAAGCTTGAAACACCTTCAAAGACACTTCCACCTTTCACAGCAGGTGGCTCTTGCACATGTTTGGGGAGTGGATTCTTTCTTCCAATCCCACAATCTTTCTTCTTTCAGGAATTCCTCACAACTTCGAAACCACTGAGGTTATCCTCTCTTATTTGCTAGAACATGTATTAGAATATCTTTTTCTGATGTTTCTAAGGTTCAAGATAGGAAAAAGTGGCTGAAATTCAGTCTACCATTTTGAACTAATATTAAACAGATTGTTCAAATGCTCAGGGCAGTCTTCTAAGCTAAGTACTAATTATTACACTCATTTTTCAGATGAGAAAACAAACTTAGGGGAAAAAATATACAATTTGCTCAAAATTCTCATCTAACAAAGAGCATCATTGGGACCAGAACCCAACCAAGTCTGTTCAACAGGAAGCCCAGAGCACTGGCCCAGCTTCCTGTACTAATGAACTGCATGTAACAGAGACAGTCTTGGGATTATATCATGGCGTTCACACAAAGTCCCAGAACCCCCACATCTTCTGCCTCTGGACTACAGTCGAGGACCATGCTGCATGTCATGCCTCTGAAACTCTTTCACCCATCACAGCCCCTAATTCCAAAACCTCATATCATTCATTTATTTACACATTAATTCGCTATCTACTGAGCACAGCCTTTATTACAGACTCTTCTAGAACAAAATAGACATGATCCTTAACCTCACGTTCCTCCCTGTCTACTAAGCAATTACTCATGTTACAGATAAAAGATGCCATAACCTTAGAAGGAAAAGGATTGTCAGAGGCAAAGCTGACATTAGAACACCGAATTTCCTTATTTCCAGACCACTACCCCCTTTTCTTCTGTCTTTTTTTTTTTAAATAAATTAGTGTTGCAAGAAAATTAGAAAATACAAGTGAACAATAAAGAATAAAGTAAAAATTACCTATAATCCCCCTTTGCAAAGGTCCAAGATTAACATTTTGGCATTTATTCTTCTAGACATTTTTCTATGCCCACATGATTTTTTTTTCTAACAATATTTGTAAGGTCTTTACAATATCTGTTTTATCTTACAAAAATGAAATCATAGTATATATACTGTTTCCCTAAAGACTATGCTGTGCAGATATTCCCATATTATTAAATACTGCAACATCCTTCTTAATCCTTGTATGATACTTTACTGTAGGGATGTATCACATGTTATTATCCTATTGTTAGAAATGAACGCTAATTCTTTTTATTGTTTATGATTATGTATCAGCACTTCCAGAGAAATCTCTAATTTACAGGATCTTTTCATTCTTTTCTTTTTCTACTTTTATTGCTTTTACTTCCTGTTCTTCTTTTCTGGAAAAAGCAGAAAGGCCTGGAGAGAAAGTAAAGGGGGAAACAGGGACATGAAGGAGAAGAGCGGAAGGAGAACACAGCAAGCAAGTCAGCCAACGGCGGCTGATGCAGGAGTCGGGAGGAGAGGCCCAGCTCAGCTCCTGATCTGTAGTGAGCCCACAGGCACTACCCACAGGCGTCCTCTCATATTCTCACTGTGAACTAGATGCAAATTCCACTTCTGAGACAAGAAAATGGCCCTAACAGATTAACCACTAATATTTATGAAGTGTTAATAATATGCCAAGATGTCATGAAACTCATCTAATTCTCACAATGAGAATAGATATCGTTATTATTCTTGTTTGGCAGATGAATTAAATGAGCCAGCAAAGGAGAATCTGAAATCGGATCTTTGGTCTCCTCGACTATCAAATCATACTCTTCCAAAAGAGGCTTTGAAAGCAAAGGGCCAATTGCTTTCTGAGCCTGTTTTCTCAAGCCCCTCCCCTATGATTGATGGCAAGTGGTGGGGGAGGAGGGGTGTGCATATGCTCTCCACCATTCACCTGCTGCCTGGCCCCAGATGCAGAGCACCTTTCTCAGGCTCAGGCTTCAGTGACAGATGAGACCTTTCCTTCAAAGACTTTCAGGAAAAGTTGGAAACTAGTAGGCCCAAAAAGTTCATTCATTCATCCATTTTTTTTATGCAGCACAGACTCTTTGAGCATCTACTCTGAGCAGAACTCTGATTAGGTGCTAGAGATACAGGGATGAACCAGACAACGCACAATAAATATTCAGGTTACACATCATTTTCCCTCAGAATTTTGAAGACATTGTTCCATTGATTTCTAGTGGCCAATGTTGCTGTCCAGTGTCACTTAAGCATGAAATTAACTTTTTTTTCAAATTATGTGTTACTTTTTCAAATGGCCACTAAGTTGTTAGGACAAAAATAATAAAGTTTGGACCTAACTACTTAATAAATGGAACTATTAAGTGCTTCTTTTGGCATAAGTGGAGTTGTGAAAAATTTCTGAGACACTGAAGGCACTAAGAACCAAGAAAGTTTGGAAAAATCTGCTCTAAGATAAATTCCTATAATTGCATTTGCTGCATCGAAAGGTAGGCAGGTCTGGTTTTTTGTGCATGAGTCCTAATTGCCTTCTAGAAGGTTTTCCTTTGTAATGGAACCAACAGACTGTGAAAGTGAAAGACAGTCTAAAAGTTAACATTGATGCAGAGACTCCAAATATCTAACTCCTTCCCTCCAGGAAACTGTATCGCACAAAGAATCCAAGGACTTTCTTGGACTTACCATTTATTTCCATAAACACAAATTATCCATTTTTTTAATCTGTGCAATTTAAGGAATTGTTAAAAAAGCATTAGGAGGAAATGCACCAACAAGCCAACAAGTGTTTCTCTTGGAATGAGGGATTTCTTCTTTAGAACTTTCAGTGTTATCTGAATTTTTTACAAGGATTATATTCAACACTTTTAATCAGAAAAAAATTTTAAATGACAACGCTTTGAATATTTTGGATTAAATGTGTACCTAAATTCCATTAATAAGAATTAAGGGCACAGTACTAAAATATCCACCGCCTGTCATCCTCCTTTTGAGAAATGAAACCCCTGGCCATAAAAATAGCTTTTGTGTGCTGTGAGAAGGAAGAGAGTTTTAAAAGAAAAAAAAAAGAAAAGGAAAAGCAGAAGGAAACTGTTAGCAAGTCTAAATTCAGACAAATGTCTGAGGGGCCGAAAGATGGAGACTGTCCATGCCCTGCTCCCCAGGTTTCTAAACCCTCTGTGGGGTAAGGAGGGAGCTGATTTACGCAGCTGCTGATTTTAGATGTGGCTGCAGATTAATTTTAGAAGGCCCTGACATTCTCACTGAGTCATTCTGAAGAAGCCTGATTGGAACTAACAGGGCTGTCTTCTCAAGTGTCCCAGATCGCTGCAGATCTGCCACCTCCTGGAAGTCAGAAGCCTTGTTCCCATTAGCAAGTGTCATTTCACCAACAGGGAAGACCTGGATCACCGCCTGAAAATGGCAGGACAACCTCAAAACACACCACAGAGCCCTGGAAGCTCTATTTGTGTGTGCAATTCGAAGACAGCTAGCATAATCACACTAGAAAACCAGCTCAAGCCTTTTCATTACACGAGAAATTCTAAAGCACCTACTGTATATAAATGCAGTGGGAACAATGACTCTCAAACCTAGTCATCCATATTCACTAGGGAGCTTACTAAAAATACAGATGTCCAGGGCCAGCCCCAAATGTGCAGATGTGGAACATCCAGGGAGGGGCTGCTAGATGTTCATCATGTCATCTAGGTCTGGGAACCAGTGCTCTGGGGAGGCCCAGAGCTGAGTGATGCACAGCCCCTTCCTTCAAGGCACTCACAGGAAATATGAGAGTGACCATAGGGAGTAGACTATGCTAACTGACCAATGTGGGCCATGTGTCACACTCCTGGCTGGGTGCAGTTTCATCCCAACACATGGACTGAGAGGAAGGGTGGTTCCCCAGTGGAAATTGGAGTAGCCATTATGGAAAAGGGGAATGAGTGTTGGGCAGACAAAAAATAGCAAATGTCATCCTCAGTCTGCAATACCAGGAATATATCAACCCTAGCATCTTCAGCATCAAAGAATTCAGTAAGCATTACGTAATGAACATCATCTGCCCACTACTGCTTCCATTCCTCTGAAAAAGGCATCTCCTTTTTTGGAAGATGTGCCCCTCCCCTTAACCACGTGGTCCAACCCACCTCTTGGCCTCAGCAATTAATTCAGTGTGAGCACCTGACTCAGGTTGTGCCAATCAGAGCCCTTTCCAGAAATTTTCTGAACCAGGAGCCTGGAGGAAGGCCCATTCCTCTTAGGTGGCAAATACATGAGGAGGTAATTCTGGAAGTTTCTAGGGCCATGCTCTTCATTGTGTAGAGAAAGCTCGTGTGCCATGGAAAAGAATGAAGGCCACACTCAAAGAGAAGCAGAACCCATAAAGGAGAGCCATCTGGCAGCGCTGAGTTCCTAGTTTCATCAGCCCATCTACTACCCAAGTTTGGATCGGGTTTCTGTCACTTGC
Organism: Macroglossus sobrinus; assembly: GCA_004027375.1. Taxonomy (NCBI): domain Eukaryota; kingdom Metazoa; phylum Chordata; class Mammalia; order Chiroptera; family Pteropodidae; genus Macroglossus; species Macroglossus sobrinus. The sequence continues at coordinate 323,108 of PVKZ01000788.1, read as the reverse complement.
AACCAAAGAGTTATAACTAATATTCATGTTGTATATCAGTTCATCTAAAAAGAAGATTAAAAGGCTGAAAAGGAAAACTGGGGCCTGAGTCCCTATCATGGCCCAACAGACTTACTTCTCAAACAGCACTAATCTATTCATTAGCCAAATTCAGGTTTAGTCATTCCAGAAAGTCAAAGAGATTTGGTGAAATCAAGATATGCTTCCTGGAGGAGGGGAATTTAAGGCTGGATTTTGAGAGGAGAGACCACAAGGCACTCTCAAAGCACTACTGCAAGCTGAGGATCTCTTTATTCCGGGAAGGGCTATAAATACTCATGACTTTTTGGGAAGATCTTTAGAGGCACACATACTGTAATCTCACTATTCTTAACAGCATTCCATGGTTCGTGAAGGGCTCAGTATCCCTGCGGCTCCACATCCTGGGAGAAAGATGAACTATCCCCTCAGCCGTGCTGCCCTGCTTATCTCGAGAGCTTAGCAGTGTGAACTTGACTCACATTGCAGCTGGAAATTAAAGCTGAGGTGCTCCAGGTGTTTTTCTTAAACAAGCACTCCCCATATTTCTGCAAGGTTTTGGTTAATTCCCAGAGTTCTTAAAAGGTTGATTCTGACAATACTTACCAATTTCTCATTGATTTTACAGAGAGAAATTTCAGAAATCCTTACTCTACCCATTTCATCAACATCCACTTCATATTTTGCATTCTACTCTATAATGTATCCAAGTGTTTTAATATGACATTATTTGATTTTAAATTATTTAACATGGAATGAAACAGACTCTCTGGAAAGATACACTTGAGTTTATTCTGGGACTTCACACCCACCAGCATACTCCTAAGTAGTATAGTTCATTATAACATTCTAATTATGTGTTGTCTCCTACACCAGACTATAACTTTCCTGGTTGTAGAACCAAGTAGACATCATTTCTGTCAACTGTGCCTAGCACAACTTTGAAGTAGGCTGATTATAAATATGGAGCCATCCAATTGTCAATTATATTTCAACAAAGCCAAAAATATTGACAAAAACTTTCAGAATTGGAGTAATTTCTAAATCAATATCTTAAAATAAAGATGAGAATGAAATAGAAAAGCCTACTGTTTGGAAATGTTACGAGCAATCAGGTGTCTGTGTGGTAGGAGTCAGGAGTTCCGTTCTCAGATCCCCCACGGAAGATTTATGTGGGGATCTGGACAGTCTGTGAAGAAAGAGCAGATGAAAAGTAGCAAACAAAAGTGATTTTATTGAGTAAAGTAGGCAGAGTAAAGTTCACTTAGAAGAAAGTCCAAGTGAGCACCTCAGTAGAGGATTGAGGGCCCCAAGAAGTTGACAGTTGGGAGTTATATAGGCCATAGAGTGTCTTTGTTCTCATTCTGCCCCTCCCATCTTGAACAGTGTGAATTTTTCACTCCTCCCTCAGACCCTCCTACTCCAAGCTGGGGCATGTGCAGTAGATGGGCAGTCATACATCAGCACTGTGGGAGTTTTGAGAGTAAGCACATGCCCAGTTAACTCATTTTTCCCATACCAGTTGAGAGTCCTCAGAGTAAGGTCCTATAATGGTCATTTGCAGTTAATTGATTTGGGGAGGTATGGGGCAGGAGAGGAAAGGGGATGAGGAAGGTGCTGGCACTACTAAGATTTTTGCCTGCCTGTCTAGCCTCTGACCTTGAGGGGCTGAAGGAGGCTTCACAAGTCTATCAGACCCCTGGTTGTATGTTTTCTTCTGCTGAGCTTGTCTCAGGGCCTTGTTAACCCTTCATTGTTCCTCTCCTTTCAGCTCATGTCTACTTATCTATCCAGCCTGTTAGAAAAATAAACGCTATCTCTGCAGCCACATGCTTCCTTTACATGGGATCTTGGTGACAGCTGGGTTCTCCTGGCCTCTGCTACTCCCCTCTTTCTCCAGAGACCAAGACCTTCTGACCTCTAACCCAAGGAGAAGCCCCTGGGAAGCTCCTTCTGGTTGTGAGCAAGGCCTCCAGGGCCCCTGGCCCTTGGTGCTCAGTCTTGGCTCTGCTGACCTACCCCTATGCTAGACCTTAGTGGGCATGGTGGGCAAGCCACATAAATGTGCTAACTTTTCCCATCGGCAGCTCCATTCGTATTTGGGGAATTTCGTAACCATCTCTGAGAGAGATTCTTCCTTCTGCATCCAGAAAAACAGCCTTATTCCAGGCCTCGCACTGAGCCCCTCAGAATCCCATCCCACTAGCAGCACAATGACTGTTAAATGTGGACAGATATGGCTATGTTTGCAAGAACTCCTTGAGGCAGAACTTTGAGACCTGAGCTGTGAAGGAGGGTCAGAAAGAATAAACACAAACAAATAATGGTCCTGCCAGCACTTGGGGTCCTAAAAAGCTTCTCTTTTTTTTTCAAGCTTTATTGAAATATAACAAATAATTGGTTGCTCATATTTACATTATACAATTCAGTGAGCTTTTTTTCAATTATAATTGGCATATAATAATATACCAGTTTTAGTTGTACAGCATAGTGATCAGAGATCTAAATAACTCACAAAGCAATCATCCCACTAAATCTAGTACCTCTTCCCCCTTACATATTTATTACAACATTACTAACCATCTTCACTGTGCTACACTCTACATCTCCATGTCTATTCTGCAACAATCCATTTGTACCTCTTAATCCCTTTGCCTTCGTTTCACTGTCCCAGCCCCGCAACCACCCTCCCATCCAGTAGCCCTATAAATAGTCTCTGATCTACGGGTTTATTTCTATTTTTGTTGCTGTTATTGTTGTTTATTTTGTTCTTAAGATTCCACATGTATGTAAAATCATGCAATATTTGTCTTTCTCTATTTAACCGATTTAATTCAAGCAACACCCTCTAGGTCCATCAAGGCAATATCTTTCTCCATCTCCTTCCTTTTTCTGTGTGTATCTTTTCATCTAAAGCAATCTTTTGTAGGCAGCATATGTAGAGATCTTGTTTTCTTATCCATTCAGCCACTCTATCTTTTGGTTGGAGCACTTAATTCTTTTCCTTTGAGGAAATTGTTAATATGAATGTTATTACCATTTTTTATTCCTGTTTTTGATACATGTTTTTTTCTTCTTAAAGAAGTCCCTCAAACACTTTGTATAATACTGGCTTGGTGTTGATAAATTCTTTTAGCTTATTTTTTTCTGGAAAGCTCTTTACCTGTCCTTCGACTTTAAGTGATAGCTTTGCTGGATAAAGTATTCTTGGTCATAGATCCTGGGTTTTCATCACATTGAATATTTTGTGCGAAGCCCTTCTGTCCTACATAATTTCTTTTGAGAAATTGTCTGTCTTATGGGAGCTCCCTTATAGGTAACTATCTGCTTTTCTCTTGTTGCTTTTAAGATTCTCTCTTTATATTTAACCTTTGGCATTTCAGTCATGATGTGTCTTGGTGTGGGCTTTTTTAGGTTCATTTTTTTTTTTTTGAGACTCTCTGAGCTTCCTGGGGTTGTATGTCTATTTCCTTTACCAAGTAAGGGAAGTTTTCCATCATTATTTCTTTAAATAGCTCTTTGACATCTTTTTCTCCTTCAAGTACCCCTATGACATGGATGTTTTTACATTTAATTTTGTCCCATAGGCTCCTTAAATTAGTATTATAATCTTGGCTTTTTTTTTCTTGCCATTCTGATTGCATATCCTTGGTTTTCACATCCTCTATATCTGTGGTTCAATCCTCTTCTTTATCCACTCTGTTTATTTCCTGTAATATACTCTTCATCTCAGATAATGTGTCCTTCATTATGACTGGTTCCATTTTATAATTCCCATTTTTATGGTTTTTTATCTCTTTTTTAAAGTTCTCACTGAATTTATCTACACTTCTTCTAAGTTCATTGAGCATCTTTATAACCAGTGTTTTGAACTCTGCACCTGTTAGATTGCTTGACTCCATTATTTCTGGACCTCTGTTCTCTTCTCTCATATGGTTTCTGCTTCTTTGCATTCCGATTTGGGCTGCCTTTTGTTATCTGTTTCTATGTACTAAGCAAAGCTCCTAAGTCTCCCGGTCTTATTAATGTGGCTTTGTGTAGTAGGTGTCCAATGGTACAGTCATGAGAGGAGTTCAGCTACTGGCCAAGTTTAGACCCAGCCTGTGCCACTCTGGAGTTACCTGTTAAGCTTCAGCAAGCAATGCACAGCTGCTAGGCTTATACTTGCCTTACGAGGCCGCACCAGAACTGATGCCAGCTGCCACCAATGTGAGTCTTAGCACTGCTCAGCAAGGAGCACCTGACTTTCTGGGTATACACCTGGATGTAGCTTGGGTGGGGCCGTGAGTTGAGGGAGGTGGAGTTTCAGGGAATCCTCTGGACAGAGTGATCTCTATTATCCAGTTCAATGACGTGTCAGCTATGGCAGCAATGTGATTGCACACTGGAATAGGGGAGGGCTCAACAGAGGAACGATGGATACCGCTGGCATTTCTGCCTGGGAGAGAGCCTCGCTCTGGCCCTCACTCCCACAATTCACTGTCCCCCTGAAAGTCCCTAGTGCCTTCATGCAGGTGACAGGCACTGGTGCTCAGAGCGAGCCAGTCCATCACTGTGAAAGACTCAGCCCCTTTAAGAGGTGTCTGCAGCTGCTGCTGGGGCATTCAGCCCCTCAGACTGGGCAGTCTTGTGTCTTTGCCCCCTCCCACCTTCTACCGTTGCAGGTTAATTCTTTCTCTCCCTAGTTGCAGTGCTTCTGCTCATCCAGATCTCAGGTGACTTTCCTTGCTCCATGTTTCTGTCACAACTTTGATTTGGTCGCAAGAGAAATGAACAAAGCCTCTGTCATTTACGCAGTTTTTTCCCCATCTCACGCGGGGTGTTTTAAGCACTTAGAAATGAAAAAGTAGAAGCAGCTCTGAAGAGCAAAGCCAATGATATTGGAATCTAAGGACTCTATGCTAACCCCTACAGAGGTAGGTAACATGTCAATGTTGTTGCCATGTTGCTAGAAAAGCCAAAGAGAGAGAGAATTTTTGGTATTAACATGCCTCCTCTTCTGATCAGGTTTTCCTGAAGCTATGGAGCTAGCAATCATTTACACCTTAGTGAGACATACTTAGGTACACTTACAGGTTTTAATCACTGAGACCAGCTGCACTAGAGAAGTGAACCTTTTGCTGCATGTACACAAGCATAAGGGGGTAGATCCTTTTAAAGCCTACATCTTCTGAGGCAACAACAGAGGTGACAGGATGGCAGAGGACACACTTCAAAGCAGCTGAAGTTACTGATGGCCAAATAATAAAAGCACTCAATGGAAGGAATTAATGCTTCTAAATTTTCTGTTTTAATTCCAAATATGCTAAGTACCTATAGACATAATCCACATCTATTAAAGCTATTTAGGATTTCTTATGATTTTTAAGAATTTAATGAGTTCCTGAGACCAAAACATTAAAGTAGCATTCCTCTATGGCAGTGGAAAGGCACACTTAGGTCTCACTTTAGCACCAGGATTACCCTTTAACTTCCTCTTGCACATCTAAAGAGGAGAGGAATCAGATGTCTGCCCCTAAAATTCCATCGCAGCCAGGCACACCAAGACATAGATGCAGGAAAGCTGTTACTGAATTTATAATTGGTCTGGCCACCACACATGGAGGACAAAAGAGAATGACAATGTTTCCAAAGGAATAAGGGCTAGGCTCACCAAGGAAGAGAAAACCATCTGCTCTGCAACTTTGGTCTTTGGGGCTGTTTCTTAGATAAAAGACCCCAGAATAATCTTGCCCTCGGAGCACAGGTGACTTTGCTTAAAAAAAAAAAAAAAAAAAAAAAAAAAAAAAAAAAGCTCACCAAGAGGCACCAGCCTGCATCCTAACATAGCATCTCCCAGGAGAATGCAGAGGTGGTCCCTGCTCCCCACACCCTGGAAAGCAGAAAACAAAAGGTCTGTCAGGGCATCTGCAAGGCTGTGAAACAGAGCACATGCCCCAAACACCCCAGAGCATGGAGAGCCCAGCAACCCCATGGAGCTTGGCATGCTGGCTGGACCAGCACCATGAAGGCCCTTCCCACTTCCAAGGATAAATGCCAGTTAGTTAGACTAATTCCTGGAAATTTTGTAACACCCTAATGTACGTACGTATTCTTTTCTTTTTCTAGAAAAGTTTAAGTGTGTGTATCTTCCTCCCCTGGCAGGCCAGATTCAACCCAGTCTGCATTCAAATATTAAGAGGTTTAAAAACCTCATGAGGCTTGGCCTCATGGCATGCAATGAAGAAGGACTAACCAGGACAGGGTAAAGGGAGCAGACAGAGCCTCAGGGATTTCTTTCAGAGATCACTGAACATGCAGCAGTAACATAGAGATGGTTGCTGACTTTCCAAGGGCCCGTCTGTTCTCCATCAAGGCCCTGGCTGCTGTAACAGGCAACTCTCTTGGCCAGGCAATGCTCGGGGTAGTGTCTCCTAGAAGCTTCTATTCAAGCTGGGGACCACATGTACTAAATGGAAGTGTCCTCCACAAGCAGCAATTCTTCATTGCCCCTTGTGTGCAGCCCAGCTTGAGCCTGTGGTCTGGAACAGTGGGCCCTCAGCCAAGACTTATGCCCTGCCCCCTTCCTCATCTTCTCCACAAGGAAATCTGGCTTCACACCCCCTCTCCAGAGCTCTTTCTACTTCCTTTAAGCTGGAGAAATGGTTAGCACTCTCATGTTGACCCACCCCAGTTCTCTGATATGAAAAAGGAAGTTTTCTCAGTGCTCTGTCCCAACCACTGTTTGCTCTGAGGTTACCCGCCAGGCACCTTTTCTGGAATCCTGGGGCAGCTGAGCTTTCTGCTGCTGGAACATGCAATGGGTCTTCATTCAGATTCTTCTGAGTGCTGGCCTCTGGGCTCTCTGGCCTGGTGCCTGTGCCGCTTGCCCTGCACAGAGCTCGCACCTAACTAATATCCAGGGTCTGTGTCTTTTATAGATTCACCTTTTGAGGGTGGGTCAAACACTGGTCTGTCCTCTGGTGTGCCCATTCTAGCCCACAGCCAAACCTAAAACTTTTCTCAAAGTAAAAGAGGGCTGAGTCTTTTAAAACTGATTTCCTAATGTTTTCATTCTTGGCAGCCAAATCTCACTGGCAATTTTTTAGGTTCTTAACGCCAAGTGAATTTTCCCTTCCATTCTTTTATTAAAGAGTAATATCCCAAAGAACAGCACCATGGTGACGTCAGAAAATGTTTTTAGGAGATGCGTGCTCAAGTGCTCTGGAAAGAAACATCATGATATCTGCAACTGATTTTCACATGGCTCACATGTGTGTGTGCGCGCACGTGCGCACGCGCGCACACACACACACAGTGAGAAAGAGTCAAGTAATTACTAACCAGCAGAGGTCTAGGTAGAATTCAATGTACTAGTCTTTCAACATTTCTGTGAGCTTGAAACTTCAAAATTAAATTACAGGGAAAAAAAATCTAAGAATAAATCCTATAGTTCCAGAATTATCTCTGTTGACCTCCTACCAGTAGAAGTTGATTTAGAGTCTATACTCCAGTGTCTCCTTGTGCCTGCCTGCCTTCTGGAGCCTTTTACAATTACAGCTTCTAAGAAATCAAAATGCATGTCCTGAGACAGGGGTATCAAAGTCCCCTTAGGCTACAGCTGTCTATGATGCAGTAACTCCTCTGGGCGGCTTCCTGGTTGCTTCAAAGTGTTCTCACATTTCTGGAGGTGTCCTGCTTACGGAAATAATATGAACCTAGAGGCCAGTGCTAGCGTGAGAGAGCAGGCCAGCAGCCCCATCTAGTGGTAGGACAGGAGCAGCAAGCACGTCCCCTGTGGGCCTGGCACCTCAGCTACACCAAACTTCCCCACACACTACTCACTCTAACCCACTCCAGCATTGCCTGGTCAGTAGTTTGAAAGACAGCAAACAGCACAGAAATGTCATGGGCTTTGGAGGCAAACAGCTCACAATAGGTACTCAATAAAAACCTGCTGACTGCATGGATGGCTTGGACAAACCTAGACCTGTGACTTACCATCATATGGTTTTTGAACAAGTTATGTAATATCTCTGAGTCTCTATATTCTTATCCAAAAGTTAGGATTATAAAAGCATCCTGGGGGCAGGGGTGAAGATTAAGATAGAAGAAGGAGATGGAAGGCCCTGAAACATTACAAACCTGGTAAAGGCAGCCATTCCTCAGCTGTGGTTGTCTTGAACTAAATGTATCCAGAGAAACATTCACAGAAAAAAAGATGATGGAAAGCACAGTATCCATGCCCTGCGTGCAAATTCTCAGAGTGAGGGCACGAGATGGACTCCAAGTGGGAAGAAGGGCCTTCTCCACATTTCTACACCAAACCCAGCATACCTCCATGCAGAGGGACAACAAGAATGCAGCAGGATTGGTAGTGGGGCCTCAAAGCTCAGGCTGCCCAGAGGGAGAGCCTGAGACAGAGATGGGGTTCGCTGTACAATAACAGCACAGGCCGTGGGGAACAGCCAGTGGGCAGTAGACCTAAACAGGGCTTCAGGTGAGTAACAACCCCAAAGGACAGCTATAGGCACAGATGAGGTCTCCTGGGAGAAGTAGAGTAGGCAGCAAATGCCCACAGTCATGGGACTCTGAGTAGGAAGTATGGGAAATCGATGCTTGGTTGTTCTGAAACAATCAGTTCCATAAGTTTCTGCCAATAACTTGTGCAGGCAGAGGAACTATGTTTGCCAAAATTGTGACCCACACAGTCTCAAAAGAGCCATTCAACCTTTGAGTTAACAAAACCAGGATATAAAAATGATTCAAGCAAGCAGAACAACAAACTTATACCCACAAAGATACAATTTGGCAGAGACAAAATGCAGGGGTGGAGGAATCCATGTAGGAGAGATGGCAGGGTTAAATCTTTCTCAGGCTCCAAGAGAGCTAATGTTGATGTGGTGCTGAGAAGGTTAACCACATCCTGGCTGGATCACTGGGTATATAATGCCAATGATACAGGAGCACTGGCCAACCTAACCTTGGAGCTGGCCATGCCACAGGCTTCCCTTGTGTCCCAGGCCAGCTCTGAAGACCATTAAGAAGGACGTAGAGACATCAGATGGGGCACATTCAAAAGAAAAAGCAAGGGGCCATGATGGCAAGGAGTATAAAAGGCATGGCACAGGAATTACGGCTGAGAAAACAAGGATATTTACCTTGGAGAAGTAAAGACTAGATAGAGTCACAAAACAAATCATCTTTGAGTATTTATTAAGATGCTGCCATGTGCAAAGGGAGGAGATCCATTCTTGGACACAGGCCTGGCCTAGATAAGGAGGGACTTTGTCTCAAGTGTTATTCCAGAGATGGACAACCATGGGTCAGGAAAAGACGGCATTCAAGCCATATACTTGAAACTCAGGAGGCCCAGACAGGCAGAGGTAAAACCAAGCACCCCCTGAGTCTTTTAGCTCTAACATCACATCATTCTCTAAGTCATGAAGCCCTTATTCATACAAGTTCAGGAAGCAGAGAGAGTTCCAAACACATGAACTCAAGCCCACACCAAGACACATCATAATTAAAATGGCAAAAGTTAAAGATGTAAAGAGAATCATAAAAAGAGCAAGAGGAAGGTAGCTGTTTACTCACAAGGGAGCTCCCATTAGACTGTCAGGTGATATCTCAACAGCAACTTTGAAGGCCAGAAATGCTTGGCACAAAATATTCAAAGCAATGAAAATCAAGGACCTACAAACCATAACTACCGTACCCAGCAAGGCTATCATTTAGAACTGAAAGAGAGATAAAGAGCTTTTCAGACAAGAAAAAGGAGTATATTACTGCCAAACCAGTATCACAGGAAATGTTAAAGGGACTTCTTTAAGAAGGGTGGGGGAGAAAGAACCTAAAATTGAATAATCAAGTGGCAATAACTATGTACCTATCAATAATCACTTTAAATGTAAATGGATTAAATGTTCCAACAAAAAGACAGGGTAGCTGAATGGATAAGAAAATAAGACCCATGCATATGCTGTCTACAAGAGACCCAATTTAGATCAAAAGACATACACAGACTGAAAGTAAAAGGGTGGAAAAATATTTTATGCGACTAGAAATGGAAAAATTGGCTTTAAAACAAAGTCTATAATAGGAAACAAAGAAGGACATTACATGATGACAAAGGGATTGATCCAACAAGAGGATATAATGCTAGTAAACATGCACCCAACATGGGAGAACTTGAACATATAAAGCAAATATTTACCAAAATAAAGGGAGAGATCAACTGTAACGCAGTCATAGTAAGAGACTTTAACACCCCTATTGACACCAATGGACAGATCTTCCAAACAGAAAATCAACAAGGAAACGGCTACCTTAAACGACATGCTAGACCAAATGACTTTAATTGATATCTTTACAGCATTACACCCCAAAGCAGCAAAATATACATTCTTTTCAAGTGCACATGGAACATTTTGCAGAATAGACCACATGTTAGGTCACAAAAAATGTCTCGATAAATTTAAGAAAAAAAATAATGAAATTTTATCATTTGCTACAACATAGATGGACTTAGAGGGTATTGTGCTAAGTGAAATAAGTTAAAGACAAATACCATATGATCTCACTTATGTGCAGAATCAAAAGAACAAAATATATGAACAAAACAGAAACAAACTTCTAGACACAAAGAACAAACTGATGGTTGCCAGGTGGGAGGTGATTTGGTGAAGTGGGGGAAAGCTGAAGGGATTAAGAAGTACAAATTGGCAGTTATAAAATAGTAGCAGGCTATGAGGTACAGCACAGGAAATATAGTTAATAAAATTGTAATAACTATGTATAGTGCCAGATGGGTACTAGACTAATTAGAGGATCACTTTGTAAATTATATAAATGTCTAATCACTGTATCGTACAACTGAAACTAAAATAATATTGAATATCAACTGTAATTGGGGGGAAAAGCCCATATTCTTTTTTTTATTATGGTTGACATACAATATTATATTAGTTTGAGATGTACAACACAGTGATTAGACATTTATATAATAACAGATAACGTGATCCCTCGATAAGATTAGTACCCATCTGACACAGTACATAGTTATTACAATAATAGTGTTGGCTATATACACTATGCTGTACTTTACATCCTCATGACTGTTTTTACAACTGGCAATTTGTACCTCTTACGCCCTTCCTCTTTTTCACTACCTTCTCCAATGCCCCTCCAAACTGGCAACCATCAATTTGCTCTCTGATCTCTGAGTTTATTTCTATTGTGATTGTCCATTTCTTTGTTTTTAGATTTCACACATAAGTGAGATCATATAATATTTTTTTCCTTTGTCTGACTCAGTCCACTAACTATAATATCCTTTAGAACTATCCATGTTGTCACAAATGGTAAGATTTCATTTTTATGGCCAAGTAATATTCCATTGTTTGTATGTACTACACCTTCTTCATGCAGTCATCTGTTGATGAATGCTTAGGTTGCTTCTGTATCTTGGCCATTATAAATTATGCTGCAATGAACAAGAGGTGCATATATCTTTTCAAATTAGTGTTTTGGGTTTCTTGGGATAGATACCCAGAAGTGGAATTGCTGGGTCATAGGTAACTCTATTTTTAGTTTTTCGAGGAAGCTTCATACTGTTTTCCATAGTGGCTGCATGAATCTATGATCTTACCAACAGTGCATGAGGGTTTCTTTCTTCACATGCTCAACAACACTTGTTGTTTGTTGATTTATTGATGATAGTCATTCTGAAAGGTGTGAGATGATATCTCATTGTGGTTTTAATTTGCATTTCCCTGATGATTAGTGATATCAAGCTTCTTTTTATATGGCTATTTGCCATCTATGTATCCTCTTTGGAGAAATGTCTGTTCAGGTCCTCTGATCATTTTTGTTTGTTTGTTTGTTTTTTGCCAATAGACAACATTTTATTTATCAATGCATCAGTCAATGGACACTTAGGTTGCTGCCTACTTGAGGCTTTCAGGTTTTTTTCCAGCTTCATTAAAATATAATAAACAATTAGTTACTTGTATTTACATTGTACAACTCAATGAGATTTTTTTAAATTATAGTTGGCATACAATGATATACCAATTTTAGTTTTACAGCATTGTGATTCAGAGATCCATATAATTTGCAAAGTGATCACCCGCTAAATTACCTGCTACATGTTAATTACATTATTAACCATCTTCCCCATTCTACACTCTACATCTCCATGTCTATTCTACAACTATCCATTTGTACCTCTTAATCCCTTTGCCATTTTTCAGAATCCCCCCAGGTCCCTCCCATTTAGTAGCCCTCAAAATATTCTCTATATCTATGAGTTTATTTCCACTTTTGATGTTGTTTATTTTGTTCTTTAGATTCCACATGTAAGTGAAATCATTTAATATTTGTCTTTCTTTATCTGACTTATTTAATTCAGCACAATATCTTCTAGGTCCATCAGGACAATATCTATTTCCATTCACTTCTTTTTAGTCTGTGTGTGTCTCTTAATGTGAAGTGAGCCACTTCAATAAATGATGCTGGAAAAACTGAAAAGCCACCTGCAACAGAATGAAACTAGACTGTTGTCTAACACCACACACCAAAATTAACTCAGAATGGATTAAGGACCTGAATATAAGAACTGAAACAAGAAATTGCATAGAAAAAAAAGGAACTAAACTCAAGGACCTTGGACTTAAACAGAATTTTATGAATTTAACCTCAAAGGCAAGGGAAGTAAAAACTAAAATAAATGAATGGGAGTACATCAAACTAAAAAGCTTCTGCACAGCAAATGAAATCTTCAACAAGGTAAAGAGACAACCATTCGAATGGAACAATATATTTTTAAGCAAGTCTCTGATAAAAGGCTAATACCCTAAATGTACAAAGAACTCATACAACTCAGTAAAAACAACAACAACAACAACAACAAACAATCCAATTAAAAAATGGACAGGACTTGAACAGATACTTCTCCTAAGAAGACATACAAATGGCCAACAAATGTATGCAAGGATGTTTAACATTGCTAGCTATTAGAGAAATGCAAATCAAAACCACAATGAGAGGGGTGGCTCTATAGTATATTGGTTAGCACGACTGCTTTACAGACAGAAGGTCCCAGGTTCATTTCCCAGGTGGAGCCACGGGCCAGGCCCCGGGTATATTGCCCCCGCCAGTGCACCAGGGGCACCAGGGGCACCAGGCCTCAGGGATGCCTGGCCCCAGGGACAGCAGGTTCCGGGTGCACACAGCAAGCATGTGAGAAGAGAAGCCCGCCTTCAGAGATCCAGTTCTTAAGTGGAAACAGCAACATCTATATGTCAGGGGTGGAAGTGAGGGATAGGAGTAAACAGAGGGAAAAAATAAAAATAAAATAAAAATAATTTTTAAAAAACAATGGGATACCATCTCACACTTATTAGAATGGCTATAATCAACAGGACAAGTAATAACAAATATTTGAGAGGATGCGGGAAAAAAAAGAAACCCTCATACACTGCTGGTGGGACTGTAAATTGGTATAGCCACTATGGAAAACAGTATGGAACTTCCTCAAAAAACTAAGAATTGATCTACCATAAGATCCAGCAATTCCTCTACTGGGTATTTACCCCCTAAGACTTTAAAACATATATCTGAAAAGATATTTGCACACCAATGTTCATAGCAGGACATGGAAGCAACTGAAGTGTCCTACAATAGATGATTGGATAAAGAAGCAGTGATACATATATAAAATGGAATATTACTCAGCCATAAGAAGAGATGAAATACTGCCATTTGCGACAACATTGGTGAATCTAGAAAATCATACTAAGCGAAATAAGCCAGACAGAAAAAGTTGAAAATCACATGATATCACTTATATGTGGGATATAAACCTAAAAGCAACAGTCAAACAGGACAAACAGAGACTCACAGACATGGACATTAGACTAATGATTACCAGAGGGAGACTGGAAAGGAGTACATAAATAGGGTAAAAAGGGTCAAATATGTGATGACAGAAAGAAATCTAACTATGGGCAGTGAACACACAATGCAATATATATACCTTACTGTTGAGTTGTACACTTAAAACTTACTGAATTTTGTTAACCAATGTCACCATAATAAAAAATAAAAAGTAAAAATAATTTTCAAAATATGCTAAAAAATAGTTAGTACTTAATTTTAAAAAATGGACTGAAAACATTTAAAAAACTGTTTTTTAAAAAAAGACATAGAGGTGGCCAACAGACATATGAAAAGATGTTTAACACCATTAATCATCAAAGAAATACAAATCAAAACCATAGTGAGAAACCACTTCACACCAGTCAGAACAACTATTGTCGAAAAGTCAACAAGTAACACATTTTGATGAGGATGTGAAGAAAAGAGAACCCTTTTGCACTGTTAATGGGATTGAAAACAGGTGCAGCCCCTATGGAAGACAATATGGAGATTCCTCAAAAAACTGAAAAGAGATACACAACCCAGCAATTCCACTTCTGGGTGTTTATCCAAAGACAATAAAAATACTACTTTGAAAAGATGTTTTCACCCCTATGTTTATTGCAGCATTATTTACAATACTTAAGGTATGGAAGCAACCTAAGTGCCCATCAATAAACAAATGGGTAAAGAAGATGTGATACACACACAGACAATAGAATATTACTCAGCCATAAAAAAATGAAATCTTGCCCTTTGCAACAATATAAATGGATCTAGAAGGTATTATTCTGAATATAATAAGTCAGGCAGAGAAAGACAAATACTGTATGGTTTCACTTATAGGTGAAATCTAATCAACAACAACAACAACAAACAGACTCATAGAAACAAAAACCAAAGGGATGTTTACCAAGAGGATGGTGGATTGGGTGAAAACAGTGAAAGTGAATATAGTCAATAATATTGTGATAAGTATACATGGTACAGACAGTTACTAGATTTAGTGGGGTGATGACATTGTAAAATACAGAAATGTTGAATCACTATATTGCGTCACCTGGAACTAATATAATGAATATACTATTATATACCAAGTATATTTAAATTTTTAAAAATTTAATGTTCCCATGAGAATAAAATAGCCACAGGCCTGTGCTCCTGCATTGTCTGGTAACCCCACTGCTAAGAAATAAGAAAATCATGGTCACAGGCTGTTAACACCCATGAAGTGTCTGGCAAAAGCAAATGTAAAGCTCCTTTGAAGGAACACATCCTCATCTGGACTGCACACATCCTGCTGATGAGGCCCCACTCACAGGGACTCATAATACAAAACCACAGAGCAAGTGAGAAAATGAGCCAATGTGAGCAAGAGTCAAAGAAAACAGTGAGCCATTGAACTAGACTCTTAAGAACTCTAGATAATAGAACATTCGGAAACAGATTATAAAATAATTATTTAAGATTATTAAAGAATAGACTCTGGTCAAGATGGCAGAGTAAATAAATATGGTGCTCACCTCCTCTCACAACCACATCAACATTACAACTGAACTACACAACAGCCATCACTGAGAATTAAATAGAAGTCCTACTACTAGAGACATACAGAAGAGGCCACCTGAAGACTGGTAGGAGGGGCAGGTCCTAATACCTGCCTGTGGCTATTGCAAATTGGGAGGGAAATCTTGGCTGCAGAGATCCCTCAGAGAAGCAAGAGGTCCCCACCCCACACCAAATTCCCCAGCCCAGATTTCCAGTATTGAGAAGTTTCCACAATTTCTGGCTATGAAACCCCACAGAGATTATGACTGAATGAGACAAAGGGCAGTTGAAGTCACAGACATTTCTCTTAAGGGGCCCATGCATGAACTTACTTGCTGACAGACTCACTCACTCTGAGCTCCAGCTCAAGGATAGCTCAAAAGATATCAGGAACATACAGGGAAGAATTGAGTTTTCTGGCTTCAGGGCAAGGGCTGGAGAGGTAGCTTTCTCCCAGACAGAATCCACTGTCCCTTTGTTGAGCCTTCCCCACTACTGGTGTGCAGATGCATGTGGCCACCATATTTGAGTCTCCATCAACTGGGTTAACATGATTTGCCCCACTCTGGTGATTCCGAGACCTCGCCCCACACAACTTGCAGTCCCACCCAAGCCACTTCTAGTGATTTCTCCATACAAATAGCCAGTCTTGGCTCATGCTGCAGACTTTTCAAAATCTCTCAGAGGTTCACAAAACCCAAACAAGCATCATCTGGCCTTGGTGTGGCCTGTACTTCTTGCTGAGCAGTCCTTATCCCAGCACGAACAGCAGACGGCCTCAATTCACAGCTTGGCTTCTTGAGGCACCTGTAAGCACAGCACAGATGGTGGCCATCTACAGATTTCTTGGTGACTCTTGCCAGGTAGCCCCAGGCAGTGAAAAGGCTGTATCTAAATTTGGCCTTCTACAGAGCCCCTACCAAAAGGCCCCAAGGTTGACACAGACAGTGGCTGGCTTGTGACTGTGCCAGACCAGCACCCAGGCATCTGAGGATGACATAATCAAAGAACAAGACTGACCAGGTACCTGCTAAATCAAATCCTGCTCTGTAGGCTCAGCCTCTTACCAGCCAGTCCTCACAGCCAATCAGCCTATCCCTACCATTGATCTGCAAAGAGCAACCAAGGCTCAGCTACTATAGGAGGGCACATACAACCCCTACAATGGACACACCAGCAGCATCCGGCTCAGAATGACCAGGGAAGACTATACATCTCAGCCTTAAAGGACAGCTACTACATAAGACCATTCTCCTAAGATTGGGAGACGTAGCAGCCCTACCTAATATGTAGATACAAAGACAAAGAGGCACCCAAAATGCAGAGACAAAGAAATATGTCCCAAATGAAAGAACGAAATGAAGCTCCAGGAGAAAATAAGTAATGATGAGCAATGTACCAGATGAAGAACTCAAAATACTGGTTATAAAGATACTCAATGAATTTAGAGGAAGAGTAAACGAATGCAGTGAGAACTTTAGCAAAGAGAAAGAAAACATAAAAATGTAGATGAAACATTTTTAAAAATCTGAAATGAAAAATACAGCAACTGAAATAAAAAATACATTAGAGAGAATCAACAATAGATTAGATAAAGCAGAGGACTGAATCAGTGATTTAGAAAAATAAGGTAGCAGAAAAAAACCCAATCAGAACAGGAACAAGAAAAAAGAACTCCCCCCACAAAAAAAAAATGAAAATAGTTTAAAGGGCCCCTGGGACAACATCAGAGATACCAATATTCACTTTAGAAAGGTACCAGAAAGAGAAAAGAGAGAGCAAGAAATTGAAAACCTAATTCAAGAAACAATGATGGGAAACATTCCTAACCTGGAGAAGTAACTAGACATTAAAGCTCAAGAAACACAGAAAGTCCCAAAGATGAGTCCAAAAAGGCCCACACCAAGATACATTATAGTTAAAATGCCAAAGATTAAAAACAAAGATAGAATCTTAAAAACAGCAAGAGAAAAGTAATGAGTTTTCTATAAGAGAGTTTCCATAGACTGTCAGCTGATTTCTCAACAGAAATTTTGCAGGCCAGAAGGGATTAGCAGGAAATATTCAAAGTGATGAAAATCAAGGACCTACAACTGAGATTACTCTACCCAGCAAAGCTATCATTTATAATCTAAGGACAGATAAAGAGCTTCCCAGACATGAAAAATCTAAAGGAGTTCATGATTTCCAAGCCAGTATTACAAGAGATATTAGAGGGAGTTATTTAAGAAAAAGAAGAAAAAAGAAAAGATCAAAATATGAATAACAAGTCATGCCACCCTGAACAAGCCTGATCCCATCTGATCTCGGAAGCTAAGCAGGGTCAGGCCTGGTTAGTACTTGGATGGGAGACCACCTAGGAAGACCAGGTGCTGTAGGCATAAAAAATAATAATGAAAAAATAAAATAACCAAAAAAATATAAATAATAAAATGACAATAACACTTATCTATCAACAATTGCTTTGAATGTGAATGGATTGAATGCTCCATTCGAAAGACAAGGTAACTGAATGGATAAGAAAACAAGACCCTTACATATGCTGCCTACAAGAGACTCACTTTAGATCAAAACACACACATAAAGACTGGGAGTGAGGGGTTAGGAAAAGATCCTTGATGCAAATGGAAATAAAAAGAAAAGGCTGAGGTGGCAATATTTATACCAGACAAAATAGACTTTAAAACAAAGACTATAACAAGAGACAAAGAAAGACACAGTAATCCCACTTCTGGGCATTTATTTGAAGAAACCCAAAACACTACTTCAAGGGGACATATGGATCCATATGTTCACTGAAGCATTATTTATAATAGCAAAGATATGGAGCCAATCTCTGTGTCCATCAATAGATAAATGGATAAAGAGGTGGTAAAAATATACAACTGTTATTCAGGCATCTGCGACCACATAGATGGACCTAGAAGGTATGCTGAGTGGAGTAAGTTAGACAGAAAAGTCAAATGCCATATGATTTCACTGACTTGCAGAATCTAAGGAACAAAATAAACGAACAAAACAGCAACTCATAGAAAAGAGAACATTTTAATGGTTGCAAGATATGAGAAGGTTTGGGAGAGGTGGGTGAAAAGAGGGAAGGAATTAATAAATACAAATTGGTAGTTACAAAATAGTCATGGGAATATAAACTATAGCATAAGAAATATAGTCAATAATATAGTAATAATTTTGTATGGTGCAAATGGGTACTAGATTTATTGAGGTAATCACTTCGTAAGCTATATAAATGTCTAATCACTATGTTGTACATCTGAAACTAATATAATTGTGTATGCCAAATATAATTAAAAATAAATTTAATTTTTTTAATTATTAGAGAATAAAGAAAAAATCAAAACATGACAAAAGAGCAAGATATTAATATATGTAACAGGCATGCTAGAAAATAAACCAAATCATGTTTATAGAATGGGATCCAATGGTTATTGAAAAGGAAACTCAATAGACCTATTTACTAGCAGATAAAAAAAAACACAGCTAAAAAGAGCAGCAATTAACTGGAAAATAAATCTGAAATTTCCAAGAATTCATTCAAGAGAGATAGAGATAGAAGTTTTCAAAGAAAAAGTAAAAGAGATGGAAGTCAGAATGAGAAGATCATTTTATGCTTAATAGAAGTTCCTAGAAGAGTGTATGGAGAAGAGAAAGAATATATTCAAAAAGATAATAACTGAGAACACATAACTGATTAAGGACATAAATCTTGCAATTCTGGGAGGTGTAAGTAAGATAAAAATAATGAAACTAGAAAACTCTAATACTAAGGTCATGGACAGCCAGAAAAGACTGACCTTGGGCTTCTCAATAGCAATAAGCAAAGCCTACAAACAAGAAAATAATAGCTTCAAAGTGCCAAGAAAAAATAACCACCATTAGAGTGTCATACTCAACTAAATAATTCAAGAATGAGGGTGATGTCTAGATCTAGCTACAAATATACAGAAAAAACAGGAGGTAGAAGACTTTGTTAAATAATACCACAGGGATGAAATCAGCAACATTCAGATTGTGGGGAATTCTACAGGACAAATCACTTGGTTTCTTCAACAAATAAATGGCAAGAAAATTTTTAAAAGAAAGTAAAGAGGAGAGAAGAATCCTAAAAGATACTTAAGAGACAAATTAGTCATTATCAATGAATGAACCTTATTTGAATTGATTCAACTATTTTAAAAATTATATTCATGGGACAACTGAAAGTTTGAACACTGAATATTTAATAATAATAATTAGTCATTGTTAAATATTTTAGTGGTATTATGGTTATTTTTTTAAATAATCATTATGTTTAGAGATATACACTGAATTATTATGAGATACAATGATGTGCTATGTAGTGTTCACTTCAAAATAATACAGTAAATGAAAGTATACATAAAACTAGATTGGCTAAGAGTTGATCATTGTTGAGGTTGGATAAATGGAGGTTCATTATTCTGTTTTTGTAGTTTGAAATTTTTCACAATAAAACTATAATAATAATAGTTACAATAAAATAAATTGTTAGTTGAAAAGCCTTCTTCCAAGTGTATGGTCAAATAACTGTGCTAAAATATAATGAAATACTATGCAGAATTAAAATTAAAGAAACAGAGCTATATGTAACAACATGAATAAGTCACTTAAAACAATGTTGAGAGAAAAAATCAGATTGTGGAGTGACACAGCATGACACTATTGACATAAAATTTGAAAATATTTTAAAAAGGCATGAAATAATGACATTTCCAGGCAAAAAGTAAGTTACTACCACCAGATTTATGTTTGAGTATTTGGTTCTTCAGAGGTTTGCATTTAACATTATTGTACTTTTCTAATCAGCAGTTCATCAAAAGGTTTGTAGTGATATCAGGTCTGGCATAAATCAATTTATAAATTTGCCCTTCTAACAAGTTTATTGCTTTAGAATATATTTCCTTGGGATTTCATAGTTATATGATGAAACATTTAATGAAACATTTTTTATTGTAGAGGTAACGTGTGTGTGTGTGTATATATATATATATATATATATATATATATATATATATATATATATATAGCTGTGGTGTACATATCTGTAAGCCATGTAAACAAATGCAGTAACTTCTAAAATATAACTTTAAATGTCTATCCAATATAATGATGAACTAGTGTGCTCTAATAAACTGGAGGTGGGGGAAAATGAGGTAAAAGGAGAGAAATGACTTAATTTGTGTTTATCATATCCTTAGAGGCATAATTTGGATTTTTAAAAAATCCAACTAAATTCTGTTTATAAGAGACACATCTAAAACATAAGAACACAGTAAGTCTGAAAGTAAGAGAATTGGGGAGAGAAGTGAAAAAAAGTAAAATAATAGGAATATAAATGGTCCAGGCAAATAATATAAAAATAAAATAGCTAAATTAATGTTAGATAAAAAAACAGACTTTAAGACAAAAGTACCTGGAGGACTCAAGAGACTTACCATATGATGATAAATGAAATAGTTTACCAGGAAGATAAAACAATATTTTACTTCAATGCACCTGATAACATTACTTCAAAATATATTAAGTAAAAACTGATAAATCCATAATTATAGAGAAATTTTTAACATGTCAATTTCAATCATTGATAAGCAAACATTAGTCAGCATATAGCTGTTTTCAAGCACAATACCAAGCCTAGCATAATGAGACATATGTAAAGTCTTGCAACCAACAAACACACATGCAACCTTTTTTTTTTTAATTATCCCTGTAGGAAGCCACAAAACAAGTCTCAACAACATCATAGAGATCGCAATACAATTAAATTAGCAATTTTAATTAAAAGAAGTCCATAGATTTAGGAGACATAGGCTCTAAGTGGCTGTCAGGAACTGCCACCACCTTCCTCTGCCCCCATTCCACTCCAGGCAGGGTTCAGGTGGCCATTCTAGGCAATAGCTCTGACCCTTGTTTGAAAGGGTAAGAAAACCCTGGCACAGACCTCTACATCTGACGCTGGTGGCCAGTGTCCTGGCCCTAATGTCACCTCTACATCTACAGCTAGTGGCCACAGTGTTGGCCCTAATGTCAGCTCAGGCCATCTGTGTGGCTTTCTGGAGGGCTGTTGAAAGAGAATTACAAATCCAGGCTCTAGCTCCATGGGAAGAAGCTGTGACTAAGGAAACAGGATATTCACATGGGACTCTGTCTCTTTTCGACTTGGCTGCAAAGGCTGTGAATAGAGCAGTGGGTGACAGATACCTTCCACTACCCCTCACTCAGCTCCCTCCTCAACCCAAGCTGAGTCAAAGGGGCTTTCAGAGCCACTCAGAGGGAGCCTGTCCTCTGCTTCCTGGAGTCTGTGAGTACAGAAACTGGTGCCCAACTCATGCCTGAAAGGCTCCTCACATGAGACTGAACACATGGGATAAGAAACTACATCCAACAAGAGTGGGGATGACAGAGAGTTAGATAATGCCCCAGAGGAGAGCTTAGAGAGGCCATGAGACCCAGACAGAAGTGGCCCTGTATGCTTAGGAGGCAGTCGGGAGAAGCCACCTGGAGAAGAGGCACTGTCTGCTTCTTGGAAAGTGAAGTTGGAGGTTCCTCATATAGGAAAACCCACAAGGGAGGGAGAGTCACCTTCGCATATCCACCAAGGCCAGGGAGCCCAATGCCAGATCTCATATGTCGATCAGCTCCCCAGCTTGGAGGCTAGAAATGACTACAGAACAGGTCCAAAGGGACAGCAGTGAAAAAGGGTATGTCATTTTCAGTCTCACCCTTCACACCGACCAACAAGTGCCTAGGGATTTGGTCTTGTGGCAGCTCAGCATTCCTCCTCCTTTTCTGGTCAGGGCACCACAGGCCAATCACAGGCCAAGCCAGTAGAATGCCTCCTGGAACACAAACCTTGAGCTGGGGAAGGCAGTTGCTAGAGATACTGCAGCCCAGGCTCTTGGGCCACCCTTCCTGGTGCATGGCCGTTCAGCTTTTCCTTCATTTTGGCAAATGGCCCAATCTCCCTCCAGTCTGTCTACTGCTTTATGTCCTGACATTCCCCATAAGCACAGCTACCTTGGCCACAAGGCAGAATGTAGAGAAGCATTGTGCTAGGTACTTGCCTGTGCTAGACCCAAATTCTCACTCGTGTGCCCTGTGCCTTGGCCATCTCTCAGACCTGGTCAGTTGCTGACTTCTCTTATTTGACCAGCACATTTTTAGAAATGGAGCTTGAAAACCTTCAGGCAGGTAGCACACTCTGCAGAACCCACCACTCTCTACTGTCTTACGCCCAGTGGTTTTAGCCACTTAAGTCCCCTCTTTGGTTGCAGTGCCTGGCCCTGCTCTTCCTTTTCTTACTAATATCCCTGGATTTGTACTCAGCTACAAAGGCTCACTGATTCCTGTCTGACAGATCGCCCAAATCCTACCTAGCACAACAGTTGTACTTTAGTTAGTTGAATCATTACAATCGTTACAATTGTTGAAAGAGAAGGTATGGCTACCTAAATAACCTAATTTACGGTCTATTTTGCTGATTTGTGAATAGTAATGAAAAAAGAAATGAGCAATGATATTTTGAATCAACCAAGTCTTTGGTTTTTAAAGATATTTTCTATTATAGAAATGTTAACACATATACAAAGTAGAGAGAATGGTATTGTGAATCCTCCATGTATCTAACCATGAGTTTCAATAATTATCAACATTTGGCCAATCTTGGTTCATCTCTTCTTTCCCCATGTAACACACACACACATCCACCCTCCACAGCTGAGTTATTTTAAAGCAAATCCATGAGTCATAACATTTCATTCATAAACATTATATATTTATATCTTTAAGAGATACCACCAAGAGGAAAGATCTCTCTCTCTCTCTCTTTTTAACATAACTACCATTATCACACAAAAAATTAACAATAATTCCCCAATATCATCAAATACACAGTGTTCAAATTTCCCAAATTTATTTTTAGGTTAACAATAGCAGAAAAAAATAAAAGCCACAACCACACTGTCAAACACCCAATTCTGACCCTTTTCCAATTCTTTCAAGTATAGAGCACCAGGCAGAGCTGCCCTCTTGATCTTGGTGTCCTCTCTGGTTCTTCAGGTGGTCAGTCAGAGCCTGGGAAGCAGCATAGCTGATCAAAAGACTCTTGGTAGAAAAAGACCACTGCTTATGTGAGATACAGCACTGCTGTAATGGAGACTAAGATCTTCCTGAAAACACCTTTTGGGCGGACGCTCTGAGCAGGTACATGGATAGCAGCTTTCACTTCTCCAGCACAGACTCTGTGCATAGACTGCTTTTATTCCGTACATGGCCCATTCTGTGCACAGGGAAATAAGCTCAAAGTTGTTGAGAGACCTACCCAAGGTCTGAGAGTAGCAAACAGCAGAGCTGTGATCTGAGTCCACTTGCCCTGGAACTCCCATCCACAACACACCGAATTGCCTCTTACATCGAACATAACTGGGGCTGGCCGTGCCCACAGAGCCCACCATTCCCAGAGACAGCCACACTGGTGGCAATACCCCAGCCACTCACATGCTGACAAAGGTAGGGATGACAGCTGCATACACTGACCCCACCTCCACCAGATATGGCTGAGTCACCTGAGTTTCCCCAGCAAAACCAGCCCAGCCCCAGAAAGATGTTTTCCCTTTCTACACCCTCTTCTCCCAGCAGTAGCCCTTTGCCTTCTCCAGCCCGCAGTGCTAACCAACCAGAATCCTTCTCTGCCCTGTCCCAGACCACCCAGGCTTCCCTGGTGCCTTATGCTTTCTCATGCCATCTTCCATGAATGTCCCAGCCCCTCACTGATCTGCTGTAAGCACTGAGCCTTCAGGAAAGCACCTCCTTGACAGGTGGGGAAAAGGCAGAAAGGAGTCGAGACACCTGTATCATGCCCTGCATCTGCAGCTCTGTGACTCCAAGTGGCTACAGCTCTCTGAGCCTCAGTTTCCTCATCAGCAAAATAGGGAAACTGGGTCACCAGATAACTCCACTCTCTCCCAACACTTGGAGTCAATGATAGCTCCCGTTGCTTGGTCCAAGGTTTTCCATGGCTAACATGTGTTGAGGGCAGTCTCCCTAGATTGGCAAGAAAGGTTAATGGGCAGGATTTTCTCTACTAAAAGCTTTACTTTTTAAAATTTCCTTGAGATCATTATTTAGTTCCTGCTACAACCGGGACTCTGATACTGTATAAGCACAAAAGTATATATGTTAATATTTAGATATTAATAAGTAAGCTATTCTCCAACAAAACCCAAGCCTTCTTGATGTTTTGCCACCTAAACAAGCTTGAGGAAAACGGCACTGTGTAAATGGCTGAACCTTGTCACTGAAAACACGCTGTGTGAGCAGAGGACAACTGGGAGGCCCGGGCTTCAGCAATAGACAGCCACAGAAAGGGATGGGAAGTGCCCTTACGCCTTGCCACGTACACTCTCTTAGACTTGCAGTGTTTCTCAGAATGCCACCCACCAACCACCAGTGTCAGAATCACACCAGACCACCAAATTACTATCTCTATGGCCCACACCTGGGAACCTGCATTTTAAGGAGCTCCCTGGTGATTTTTATGCTCTATAATGTTTGAGGACCCCTCGTTTGACACCTTCTTATTGTCCTCTTTCCAGATCTCTCCATATAATGAAAAGAGAGTTGAACTCTTGGGCCCTTGTATTCTCCCCACACCACATACCTCACAGCTCCTCAGCCTTCCAGTGTCCTTAACTTCTGCCCATACAGTTTCAAGAAGGGAAAGAAGCAAAGCAGGCGGCCATGGGAATAAAGATGGCTACTGCAGGGGATGGTATTTTAAAATATAAAAGAATTTAACATGAAGCTCTTTCTTTTAAGTTTTCAAATCACATTTCCTTTGTTCACCTAAGTCTTGATCCAATTGAGCCTAGTAAGAGGCTGAGCCCAAAGGCCGGTGTCTGCCTCCATGTGCCTACCTGGATCACAGCTAGGTGAGTCTCTAGTTCTGCATTCCTCTGCCCAATGCAGCTTCATACCCCATAAGCAAAGGGGATAGACCCAAAATCATCAACTCTGTCCAGCACTCAGGCCACAACTACTTGGCCTGAGGGACATCCTCATCCTAGTAGGCTGTGACACAGTGGCAAAGGGCCAGCTGGGTCTGAGGAAATCATTTTCAAGACAAAAGGAGTAAAGAGTGGGATCACTCTAAAGCAGAAAAGAGGAAGAGCCCCAGAAACGCTTCTGGCCAGGAGGAGCCATGTAAGGGCCCAAGAGGGTATGTGGGCCCAAACGGCAGCTCCTCCTCGGTTGACACCCACCCTGAGCGTCAGTGCAGCTACTGAGAAGGCAAGGAGAGTCCTTCAGAAACTCTCAGCAGGGGGTAGCAGGTGCATTGCGGGGTGCACAGCCACTTACACAGGGCCTCTGCTTCTAGAGAGGAGAGTAGGGAGAATAGCCTGTGAGCTACAGAAATATCTGACTGTTTTTGCCAGAGCATTACCACACAATACACCTCTCCTTGCTCCTAAAGCCCCATGTTCATCAAAAAAAATATATGCAGAGGAAAAAGAAACCTATTTATATTTACTTAGGTACAAGGACTTGCTAAATACACCAGCAAATTTCCAATTCAACCACCACTGCACAACCCAGCTCCCCACCTCATGTCAGACAAACTCATGTCTTCAGGAATCAGATACCTGCCAATAACCAGGCCTCGGGCCTTCCCAGGTGACCTGGCCATTCCCTGGCCGCAAGGAAAATAGTCTGGGAAGGAATGGAGTGGTTGCTTTTAAAATATTTTACTAAACATTTAAAAGCCTAGATATATTGTCATTTCCATTTTCTAAAATAGTAATACATTGGTTGCCTGTGGTGGTATAACAAGGGATGGACTGAAATGGGGAGTGAGGAATTTGCAGGGTGGTAAAATGTTCAGGATCTTGATTATAGTGGTGGTTTCATAAATGTATTGAATTGTAGGGTTTAGACAGATACAGCCTATTTTACATAAATTAAACTGCAATAAAGTTCATTTTTTCAAATAACATTTTGAAAAATGAATATGAAGTTGTAAGACTTGTCTTTTGTTGTTTCCTTCACTGGTGTCTGTATAAAAGAACAAGGACTTTCTGCCTCCACCTCATCCTGATTCTCTGAGTTTCCACCAGGGGGCAAGAGATAAAATGCATCCAAATGGGCTTAGAGGCAAAGCCATTCATTCAAAGTTCCTTTCACTATTCCAGCAAATGTATACTATCCAACATAGTCATATAGCTGATCAGAATTTTCACTACTTGCATTGATTTCATTGATTGGTTTGCATTTAATTGATATGTTTTTGTTTTATTGTTGTAGAAGGTCCATAGGATAAGAATCAAACTGTTTATTAAACTTTTCTTTCTTTATGCTCTTTAGCAGGTTTTTGGTTTTAAAGTTATGCTGGCTTAATAAAATGAATTGGGGGATTCTCATGGACTAGAATATTTTAAATGATAAATAAGGTTTTTAATGTTGTGCCTTTTCATTTCTGATATTATGAAATGAACAAATATTTGCAAAGCATGAATGAATTATAAATTTTAAAATATATTGTTACTTTGTGTGTATGATAATAAAATTGTGCTTATGCTTTTTATTCATTGTGTACCTTAGTATCACATTATATATGTATATATTTTTTTCTAAAGCTAGAGTTTTCTCCTAGAGACCTTTAGCAGTGAAGCAGATGTTCAGCTCATACAAACATGTATGGTATTCTTAAAGTATCTGTCTTCTTTATGTATATTTTATTGTTATTTTAGACTGTACTCTTTCTACTCATTAGAAAAGAAGTGTACTGTAAAACAATATACTATGTTGTACAGGTGGCAGCCTCATGCATCTTGTGTTTACAATGTCTTTGACTGCATCATTTTATCTGGTTTAATCTCATGTTATTTTATACAGTAACATGTAGTACAGGCTTGTAGCCTAATAGCAGTAGGCTATACATATTACCTATGTGTGTGGCAGGCTACCATTTAGGTTTGTGTACATACTCTATGATGTTCTTACAATAATGAAATCACTTAAGGATACATTTCTCAGAATATCATTAAGTGACATATGGCTGTACTCAGAAAGGCCACCAGCTTTAAGTATGCTTTGTTTACTGAGAAAAGAGAAAAACTGACAACTTCCTCTGTCAACACCAGCCAGCGGCATCTCAGACATACTGGCAAAGATCTCCTCAAGCATCAACTCCCGAATGAAGAAAAGGTATGTAAGCAGCCCTCCTCTCACTCTCACCCATTGGTCCATTTGGCACTGTATGTCCCTCAGCTTGTTGTCAACATGAATTTGGCTTGTTTGAAACAGTATTTCTTTTGAAAGAAGTTTTGGTTGGGAATAATCTTTTCAAATTTTTCTTTTTTTTTTTACTTTATGTTTTATTTTAAATTTTAAAAAGTTAGACATTTATATAAACTATGAAGTGATCCCCCTAGTTACACTAATACCCATCTGACGCTACCCACAATGATTACAATGGCATTGATGATATACCCTATGCTATACTCTAAATCCATGTGACTGTTTTATAACTACTACTTTGTGCTTCTTTATCCCTTCACTTTTTTCATCCAGTCCCCCAATCTCTCCTCCCCTCTGACAGTCAACAATTTGCTCTCTGTAACTATGAGTTGTTTTTAGTTTGTTCATTTCTTTTGTTCCTTAGATTCAATGTATAAGTAAAATCATATGGTATTTATCTTTCTCTGTCTGACCTATTTCATTCAGCATAATACCCTCTAGGTCCATCCATATCATTGCAAATGGTAAGATTTCATTTTTCTTAGTAGCTAAGATGGGCACTTAAGGAATAATCTTTTCAGTCATGATGCCCTCTTCATCCTCCCTTTTAGTTAATTCAGTCTGGCAGGTTCAGAAACTAAATAAAATTCAGACTGATTCATTGTCAACCTTGAAACTTTATTCATACACTTGTTTATAAATGAATGAAAAGTTAAAGGCAAGCAAAACATCTCTTTCTTTTCAAAAGTAATCTGTAAGATATTTGAAAATGTTTGCTTTACTAATCAAATAGCCAAAAAGTTTGGAGTAACAAGAATACATATTCCATTTTTCCCACTATTCTTACAGAAGGAAGAATGAATTGAGGGGGAAGATAATGCATTTTATCTGAGATGTTACCATAAAAAGATACTAATATTATATACATCACCTCCTCTCATGTGGAAATGGGTGGAAAGGACAGAGACATGGTACCATGAGAACTCCACTCCAAACAGTCCAACCTGCAGTGGGAAGGGATCACTGAAGGGTCTGAGCACAGGTCCACCTGCCATGGGGTACAGTGAAGAAAACAGTAGTTTAAAGGGCATCTAGACTATAGGGGGAGTAAATCTATTTATTAACCTGAGAGCAACTGCCAAATGTGAGCGGAACTGCAGGAACTCTCTCCAGTGTCAGAGATATTAGAGAATGCCATTTGTGGTCTTCCCCCTCTTCTCTTGGTTGCATAGGAAGAAACCTGATCCAGGCGCTCTAGCCAGCTAGCCAAGACCATCAGTATGCTCACCATGCTCCAGGCCCACATCAGCTCTGCAGCTTGTCCCCAGGACTCCCCATCACTTGCACCTGCTCAAACTATAGCCCTGGACCCTGGTGCACTTTACCCCTGGGTCTCCCCATGGCCTGCTCCAGCTACAGCTTTCAATAGGCCTGACAAGGAGGCACCAATACAGTTTACTCCTGGGGCTTCCTGAGACCTATGCCCACTTCAGCTACAGCTCTGGTCTTCAGCACAGCTTTTCTTTGAACTCTCTGCAGCCTTATCCTCTTCCCACTACAGCTCCAGCCAAACTGCCAAAGCAGCCCCAGTGAGACTTGACCCTGGTACTTTCGACCTGAGCTGGCTCCAACTACAGCTCCAGCTAGATCGCCAAGGTAGCCCCAGCGAAGATTGCCCCTGAGACTCCACTCGGCCCATGCCTACTCCAGCTCCAACTCCAGCTCCAAACAGCCTGCCAAAGACAGCCAGCACATGCAGCCTACAAAGGGGAAGTTCCTACACAATGCAACTCCTTCAAGACCAGGAGAGGCTGCTATTTATATAATTGATAGAAACAAAAACAGAGACTGCCAAGATGAGAATACGAAGAACTATATTTCAAATTAAAAAAAAAAAAACATGAAAAAAAAAGAACTAAATAAAATAAAGACAAGTAAGCTACCAGATAAAGATAACTCAGATAACTCAGCAAAGTTATCATTCAAAATTGAAGGAGAGATAATAATTTTCCCAGACAAACAAAAGCTAAAGGAGTTTATCACCCTTAAACTAGCACTATAAGAAATGGTAAAGGGGCTTCTTTAAGTAAAAAGAAAAGGCCAATGTAAAAATAATAAATCATAGGAAAGAAGAAATCTCACCAATAAAAGCAAACCTTTACTAAATGTAGTGGATCAACCAATCACAAAGCTAGTAGGAAGGTTAAAAACAAAAGTAGTAAGAGCATATATAAGTGCATTAATGAATAAAAAGATACACACACACACAAACACAAAAATTATAAAATATGGTGTCAAAAACATAAACATTGGGGAGGAGTGAGTAAAAAAGTCTAGTGCTAAAATATATTCAACTTAACTGATTATCAACTGAAAATTGACTACTATAAACATAACTTGTTATATATAAATCTTATAATAACCATGAACCAAAAACTTATAATTGATATATAGAAAATAAAAAGGAACTCAAACAAATCACTAAAGAAAGTCATCAATGTACAAGAAAGCAAGAGAAGAAAAAAGAACAAAATGAAGAACTACAAAAATAACTCGAAAAAAATATATAAAAATGGCAATAAGTATGCAGCTATCCACAGTTACTTTAAATGTAAATAAACTAAATACTCCAATCAATAGATAGTGTGGCTGAATGAATTTATATTTAAAAAAAACATGCATATGCTACCTACAAGAGACTCACTTTATATTAAAAGACACACAGACTAAAAGTGAAGAGATGGAAAATATATTTCTTACAAATGGAAATGTAAAGAAAGCTGGGGTAGTATTACTTATATTTTAAAGAAAATAGGCATTAAAACAAAGACTGTAACAAGAGACAAAAAAAGGTACTACACAATAATAAAGGGATCAATCCAACAAGAGAATATAACACCTGTAAACATTTATGCACTCAACATAGGATCATAATACATAAAGCAAATATTATTAGACATAAATAGATCAACAATGTTAAAATAGTAGGGGAACTTTAACACCCCACTTACATTAATGAATAGATCATACAAACTGAAAATCAACAAGGAAAGCAGTTACCTTAAATAATACATTATATCAGATGAACTTAACAAATATTTCCAGAACATTCCACTTAAAATCATAAGATATACATTTTTTTTCAAGTGCACATGGAACATTTTCCTGGATAGACCACTTGTTAGGCCACAAAACAAATGCAATAAATTTAAGAAGAATGAAATCATATCAAGCATCATTTCTGATACCAGTGTATGAAACTAGAAATCAATTACAAGAAGAAAACTTGAAAAAGCACAAACACGTGAAGGCTAAACAACATGTTACTAAACAGTCAATGGGTTAATACATAAATCAAGGAGAAAATTAAAATATATTGAGACAAATGCTTATATCCTCGGTGTACCAGCTCTCCATTCAAGAATCCCACAACACACTTTTTATTGAATATTTGAAGAAAAAGTCAATGACATTGGTCATGGTCTCTCCATCTTCTGCCTGGCTTTTTGGGAGATAGCTTCTTTTAATTTAATCAGCAATCACTTGGTTGATCTCTCCTGAAAAAAGGGCCACATCTTTTGGTTTTAGAATTCTTTGTCTCAACACACTTCTCACCTTGAGCCACTGCTTACCCTCCCTAGAAGAATAAAGTAAGTTTCAAATAATCTTTCTTATACTGATATTCTAGAAAAGAGTTCAGGGAACGTCTGAAAAATTTCCAGCAATAAAGATCAATAAGATCTGCCAATTCAAATAGAGTGAAGACAAGAAAGACACTGCAGACAGAGAGGAGTAATTTCAGCCTCGGGGTCTCTTCAACTTTAAACTATTGCCCTTGAAGCAAACTTTAAGGAAAAAGCTTGCCATGGGGAATCATCTTTATTAAAAGTAATATGATTTCCTTTGAAAAATCTTACAGTAATATTATAATAGACACAAGACTGGTATGATAAACAAAAGATAAAATTGTTTATATGTATAAACTCCCGAGCTCCTAAGCACGCAGCTGTGGCTGACACCCTGAAGATGGCCCAGAGAGCGCAGAACTTTGCCTTGGCATTCAGCCACTCCTTTCTCAGGCTGGACAAAGAGGGAACAGCTGTTTGATTATTTCCCTCAGGACAGAAATGGAGAACCTTGTTGGCAACCAATCACAACTTTTATTTACCTTCTTTTAAAAATTGATGGTTGTATATCCCCCGCACAATTCATATGTAAGGATATGTATTTATATATATAACAAACCACAAACAGAATTTCTAAACCAAAGGGGTTTGGATTAGTAGGTCTGCAGATGCTTATGCTCTCCTCTCTGCCTGGGGGTATGACGATTAGCTCTTGAAAGGCAAAAAGTTGTCAGTAAACCTTATTTTAAGATAATAATCATAGTTTATTGTGAAATGGGAAAATCATTACATGGCAATTAATGTTTAGGGTCCTTAGACCTTCCTTGAGGTCTCCTGAAATAGCTGACTACCCTCATCCTCTGTCTACACACAGGCTCTACAACCTTCAGTTAGTTCCCTTGCTTGTCACTGAATTGACACCAAAAACCACAAAATATTGCTTGAGAAACAGCTACTCCCCATCACTCAGTTATGTAACTCTTCACCTTGTCCTTGCCTTCAAACTTCTTCCCAGAGGAGGAAGGAAGAGTTCCAAATTGACCCTCTGGCACTTGTGTTTAGATCATACAAAGAGGTTGTATTGACACATAAAACTCACTGGGAGTTTTGTGTTTTATTAAAAATTAAGTTTTTAGGAGACTAGCATTCAGGGAAGGGATCTCCCTGAGCTCCCCGTGCCTACTTGTGGCTCAGCCTGGCCCCACATACCTCACACCGAGATGAGTCTGGTCCATCTCCCTCATAAGTCTTGGCACTCCTGCTAGGACCTCATACTTGGCTTTCTGAGGCACAGTCCCCTCTGCCCAGAGCACCTGACCTGCCATGTCTCAGTCTGCAATAGATACTACAAACTGAGGATCAAATTGCTACTTGAAGATTTTTCCATATTCCATTGTGCATTTCTGCTGTAATACTTGTAATACTATGGAGAAATTT
Organism: Macroglossus sobrinus; assembly: GCA_004027375.1. Classification (NCBI taxonomy): domain Eukaryota; kingdom Metazoa; phylum Chordata; class Mammalia; order Chiroptera; family Pteropodidae; genus Macroglossus; species Macroglossus sobrinus. The sequence goes on along the minus strand of PVKZ01000788.1, from coordinate 290,310 downwards.
AAAAAATGAATAAATACACAGATATGATATACTTTTGACATAAATATTTCTGTGTGTTAGGAGAGCAGAAAATTGGGTCAGAGGGAAGTTCTACATTATACAGAGCTGACTCAGAATTGTAACTTTAAATATTCTCATATTGTTTTATTTCCACATTGTTAGTCATACACACAGAAGTTTTCTTATTCTTTAAAGATATGTTTTCAAAATACCTTAGCTGTGTGAAGCAACAAAAGAGAAATGTCATTATGGATATAGATGAACTATGGAGTCTTAAACATCTTGAGTCAAACAGGCTCTGCCAGCCCCTTAAAAGTAGCAAGAGAAAAGCAGTTATATACAAGGAAGTTTACATAAGAATGTCAGCTGATTCCTCAACAGAAACTTCACAGGCCAGAAAGGAGTGGCATGAAATATTCAAAGTGACCAAAAGCAAGGATCTACAATCAAGACTGCTCTATCCAGCAAAGCTATCATTTAGAACCAAAGGAGAGATAAAGAGCTTCCCAGACAAGAAAAAGGTAAAGGAATTCATCACCACCAAACCAGTATTACAAGAAATGTTAAAGGGACATCTTTAAGAAGAAGGTGAGGAAAAATAAAAAATATGAGTAATAAATGGCAATAACTACATATATATCAATAATTTCTTTAAATGTAAATGGATTAAATGCTCCAATCAAAAGACACAGGGCAACTGAATGGATAAAAAAAAAAAAAACCTTATATATGCTATCTACAAGAGACCCACTTCAGATTGAAAGACACACAGACTGAAAGTAAATGGATGGAAAAAGATATTTCATGAAAATGGAAAGGAGAAAAAGAAACACTATGATAGCAATACTTATATCAGACAAAATAGACTTTAAAACCAAGGCTACAACAAGAGACAAAAAAGGACACAGTAATCCCACTTCTGGGTATTAATCCGAAGAAACCCAAAACACTGCTTCAAAGGGACTTGTGAATCCATATGTTCATTGCAGCATTATTTACAATAGATTATTTATAATAGATTATTTACAACAGCATTATTTACATTATTTATATTACAATAGCCAAGACATGGAGGCAATCTGAGTGTCCATCAATGAATAAATGGAAGAGATACATAGATACATAGATACAATGGAATGTTATTCAGCCATAAAAAAGACTGAAATCTTACTATCTGCAACAACATGGATGGACCTAGAGGGTATTGTGCTGAGTGAAATAAGTCAGAGAAAGTCAAATGCCATATGACTTCACTGACATATGAATCTAAAGAACAAAATAAACAAACAAAATGGAAATAAACTCATAGACACAGAGAATATTTTAATGGTTGCCACATGGGAGGGGAGTTGGGGAGTAGGTGAAAAAGGAGAGTGATTAAGATGTACAAACTGGTAGTTAAAAATAGTGTTGGGGTGTAAAGGAATATAGTCAATAATATTGTAATAACTATGTATGGTGTCAGGTACTAGAGTTATCAGGGTGATCACTTAATAAGTTATATAAATGTCTAATCATTATATTGTACACCTGAAACTAATGTAATATTGTATGCCAACTGTAATTGAAAAATTAAAAATTAAAAAAATTTGTAAAGACATATGGTAGTTGAATGGTTTAAAAAACAAGACCCATACATATGCTGTCTACAAGAGACCTACTCCAGATCGAAAGACACACAGACTGAAAGTAAAGGGGTAGAAAAAGATATTTCATACAATTGGAAATGAGAAAAAGACTTTGAAGCAAAGGTTATAACAAGAGACAAAGAAGGGCATTTGATATACAATAGCTAAGATATAGAAGCTATTATCCATCTAAGTATCCATCTGGATAGGCAGTTAGAAAAATATGGAACATATACAATGAAATATTAGTTGGCCATAAAAAAGAATAAAACCTTAGCATTTGCAACAACATGGATGAATAGAGAATATTATGCTAAGTGAAATAAAGGCATACTAAGAAAGAAAAAGAAACATGTTTTTTTTTTTCACTTATATGTGGTATCTAAAACAATAAACAAAACAGACACAAACTCATAGATACGAAGAACGAACTGATGGTTGCCAGATGTGGGGGTATTGAGGGAATGAGTGAAAATGGGGAAGGGAGTAAGAGGTAGAAATTTTCAGGGATGTAAAGTACAGCATAGAGAATACAGTCAATAATACTGTAATAAATATGTATGGTGCCAGGTAGGTATGACACTTTTTGGGGGGAACCACTCCATAAGTTATACAAATGTTTAACCACTATGCTGTACACCTGAAACTAATATAATATTGAATGTCAATAGTAATTAAAAATAAAAAACAACAGGCTAAAAAATCATCAAGAAAAAAACTTACTATAAAACTAAACAAGACAATGTGATACTGGCATAAGTATAGATATCTAAATCATTGGAATAGAATTAAGAGTCCAGAAATAAACCTATACATCTATGGTCATTTGATTTTCAACAAGGATGCCAGGACAATTAAATGGGAAAAGGATATTCTCTTCAATGAGTGATGCTGGGGAAACTACATAGCCACAGACAAAGAATGAATATGTACCCTTATCTCATACAATATACCAACATTACCTCAAAGTGGATCAAAGACCTAAATGAAAGAAGAGCTAAAAATCATAAAACTCTTAGAAAAAAATATAGGGGTAAATCTTCATGACCTTGGATTTGGTAATAGTGACTTAAGAAAGGACACAAAAAGCATAAGTAACAAAAGAAAAAAACAGACAAGTGGACTTCATAAAAATTAAAAATTTTTGTGCTTCCAAGGACATTATCAAGAAAGTGGAAGACAGTCCCCAAAATAGAGAAGATATTTGTAAAGCACATAGATGATAAGGGATATATATCTAGATATAAAGAACTGTTACAACTCAAGGGTAAAAAAAAATGACCCAATTTAAAACTGAGCAATTAAATGATGGACATTTCTCAAAAGAAGATACATATGTGTCTAATAACCACATGAAAAGAAGCTCAGCATCATTAGTCAAATCAAAACCAAAATGAGATACTGCTTCACACCCATGTGGATGGTAATGATCAAAAAGATGGATAATAACAAGGGTTGGCAAAGATATAGAGAAATCAGATTCTGTTGCACTAGGGATGTAAAATAATGCAGTCTCTTTGAATAACAGTCTGGCAGCTTCTCAAATGTTAGATACAGAATTACTACTTGGCCCAGCAATTCTACTCCTAGATGCCTATCCAAAAGGAATGAAAACATACACAGAAAGTTACACTGAATGTCCATAGCAGCATTATTCACAATAGCCAAAAAGTAGAAACAACCTAAATGCCTATCAACTGATGAATGGATAAGAAAAATGTAGTATATCCATACATTAGAATATTCTTCCTCCATGGAAAGGAACTGATACATACCACAACATGGATAAACCTTGAAAACATGATGTTCAGTGAAAGAAGCCAGACACAAAATACTGCATATTGTATGATTCCATTTATATGAAATGTCAAATCTATAGAGAATAGGCAAATCTATAGAGACAGGAAGTAAGTTAGTAGTTGCTTAAGGTTGGGGAAATAGGAGAATTCAGGAGAGATAACTAAAGGCTACAATATAGGGTTTCTTTTTAAGTTTGTGAAAATGTTCTAAAATTGCCAATGGAAATTGGCAAATCCAGCCACTGAGTGGACACAATCAGCACAAGGATGCAACTGACCAGGCAAAAGAAAGAACAAGACTAACAATATAGAGAGATTCCAGCACCTTTTAGTAGTCGACCATGGGATGATAGTCAGTCACAGACTCAGAGTTTGTGTAGACATTAAGGGCACAGACTCTGCAGTTTGAAGCTTGGCTGTTATTAATATACAAAGCCCCTCTACAGCCCTAACCTCATTTGACCTCACAATTACCAGTGAGGTGGGTGATGGCTGTTAGTATCCTGCACAGACAAAAAAAAAAAAAAGGTGGGAGGTGGGGTCCAGAGTGAATAAATGATTAGCCAAGACCCCATAGAGGGTTAGCAAGTAAACACAGGACTCTGACCCCAAGGATCCGCCTGCTCTGTCATACCTGAAACAGCCTCTGTTGACCCAGATTATGGTGTTTGCTCTACCACTACAGCAGACAACACTTTGGGTCTTTTTCCACCTGTAATAGGAAAGACTTGAACCCTAGAGATGAATGCTAATATCCCCCTGAGCTAACATTCTGTGATTACAAGTCAAATGAAAGTAAACAAGACCTGACAACCTGGGCAACCTGGAGAGCTGGGCAAGAGGGTTTGACTAGAACCTTACCCAGTGTAGAGCAACCTGAAACCATAAAGCACCCCCAGTAGTCCTCAGAGAGACTGCAGGAAGATGGATGCTCTTACAAATGCCATAATGTACGGGTTTGTGCAGTGCCATCTGGAAAGTGAGGAAAGATAAAGCTGGCCACACCCGGGATGTGTCTGCTGCGTTGTGAGAAAGCACCAGGGGAGTCATTTCCATGACTGTTCTCTGGCAGGTCTGTACCACCGCATACAGTCTGAGCTTTGGGCAGGAGGGCTAGGTTTAGGGTGATGGCTGGAAGCAAAACAGACACAGGGAAAACACTCAAATGCACTGAGACACGCCCTGGTTGTGGAGAGGGGCCTCCTGCTAGAGATGCAGGTTTTAACAGTGGGCAGCCTCTCAAAAACACCTGTGCTGTGGAACAAACTTTAGGCTTATGGTGCAAAGGGAAAAAATTAGATAGAAGCACAGATGAATAATAATAATAATAATAAAACCCTCAGGCTCTATTGAACTTAACAAAATACTATTTACTATATATGAAAACTATCATCCTGTTACGTTCAGATTCCACGTGGAAAAGAGAAAATCCCTTTAGATCCCTATAAGCACAAAAGACCCCAAATTGCCAAAGCCATCCTAAGAACAAAAAATGAGCCTGGAGGCATCACTCTGCCCGACTTCTAATTATACCACAAAACAACAGTAATCAAGACAGCATGATAACGACAGCAAAAGACACATGGACCAATGGAATTGAGAGTCCAGAAGTAAACCCATATTTATATGGGTAAATAATTTTCGACAAAAAAAAAAAAAAAAAAGCCAAAAACATACAGTGGAGATAGGAAAGCCTCTTCAATAAATAGTGCTGGGAAAATTGGAAAGCCACCTGCAAAAGAATGAAACTAGACTGTTGTCTATCACCACACCCCAAAATTAACTCAAAATGGATTAAGGACCTGAATATAAGACTAGAATCAATAAAATGCATAGAAGAAAACATAGGAACAAAACTCAAGGACCTTGTTTTTAAAGAGGATTTTATGAATTTGACTTCAAAGGCAAGAGAAGTAAAAGCAAAAATAAATGAGTGGGACTATATCAAACTAAAAAGCTTCTGCTCAGCAAAAGAAACCATCAACAAGTAAAGAGATAACCATCCGAATGGGGAAATATATTTACAAGCAATGCCTCTGATAAAGGCTTAATATCCAAAATACACAGAGAAATCATATGACTCAATGACAACCAAAAAAAAACCACAAGATCCAATCAAAAAATGAGCAGAAGACCTGAACAGACACTTCTCCTTAGAGGACATACAAATGGCAAACAAATATATGAAAAGATGCTCAACATCACTAGTTGTTAGGGAAATGCAAATCAACACCACAATGAGATACTATCTCACACTTGTTAGAATAGCTATAATCAACAGGAGAAGTAATAACAAATGCTGAAGAGGATGCGGAGACAAAGGAACCCTCATACACTGCTGGTGGGACTGCAAATTGGTACAGCCTCTATGGAAAACAGTATGGAGGTTCCTCAAAAAACTAAGAATTGATATACCATGATCCAGCAATCCCTCTACTGGGTATTTACCCCAAAGACTCGAAAACCCATATCTGATATGATATTTGCACACCAATGTTCATAGCAGCACTATTCACAGTGGCCAGGACATGGGAGCAAACAAGTGTCCTACAATAGATGATTGGCTAAAGAAGCTCTGGTACGTATATGAAATGGAATATTACTCAGCCATAAGAAGAGATGAAATACTGCCATCTGCGACAACCTGAATGGACCTCAAGATAATCATGCTAAGCCAGACTGAAAAAGTTGAAAATCACATGGTATCACTTATATGTGGGATATAAATCTGAAAGCAACTAATAAATAGGAGAAACAGAGATTCATGGACATGGACAATGGACTAGTGGTTACCAGAGGGTAAGGGGTGAGGGAGGAGGGAAGAGGTAGACAGGGTAAAGGGGGTCCAGTAAGGGGTGGTGGGGGAGGGTGAAGTGGGTGAAGGGGATCAAATATATGGTAGCTGAAGGAAACTGGACTTTGGGTGATGATCACACAATAGACTATATAGATGTCAAATTATAATATATACCTGAAAATTATATAATCTTATTAACCAGTGTTATCCCAATAAACTTAAAAAAAAACAAAATAATAAAAATTACCAGTGAAAAAATAAACAAACAAATAAATAAATAAAGGAATATATCACCTCTGACCTAGTATCACAGGAAATGATAGAGGGACTTCTTTAAGAAGAAAAACCATGTATCAAAAACAGGAATAAAGAATAGTAACAACTACATTCCTATTAATAAGTACCTCAAATGGAAAAGAAGTACTCCAACTAAAAGATGAAGTGGATCAATGGAAAGGAAAACAAGACCCCTAGAAGTTGCCTATGAGAGACTCGGTTCAGATTAAAAAACACACAGATTAAAAGGAAGGGGATAGACAAAGATATTGCTTTGATGGACCTAGAAGGTATTTAAGTCAGACAGAGAAAGATAAACACTATATGATTTCACTTATATTTGAAATCTAAGAAATAAAAAAACTAATCAAAAAATAGACTCACAAATATAGTGGACAATTTGGTGACAGAGGGGAGGGAGGTTGGAGGGCTGGGAGAATGGGGTGAAGGGTTAAAGAAGTACAAATTAGTAGGTGATGGATGGTCATGAGGATGGGGAGCACAGCATAGAGAATGCAGTTAGCATTATATGCTGGCTACGTGGAGGGTCATGGAAGTGAGAGAGTAATTGTGGGGATCGTTTTATGAACTATATGATGTCTAACCAATGTACTGTGTACTTGAAACCAATTAAAATAAATAAATTTAAAAAAACAAAGTGGGATACCACCTTATTTTACATATGCAATATAAGTCAAATGAAATTGGAATGGTTGTTATCAATAATATAAGAATTAACAAATGTTGGAGAGGATGTAGTTTAAAGCAAACCCTCACACCCTACTGGTGGGAATGTAAATTGGTTCGGCCACTATGGAAAACAGCATGGAGGTGCCTCAAAACAATAAGAATAAAATTACTATATGACCCAGCAATCCCTCTTCTTAGTATCTAACTGAAAAATTTGAATGAAAACACTCATTTGTGAAGATATGTGTACCCCTGTGTTTACTAGAGCATTATTCACAATATCCAAGACATGGAAACAACCTAAGTGTTCTTCAACTAATGTTTGGACAAAGAAGATGTATAAATATATAATGTAATACTACTCAGCCATTATAAGGAGGAAATATCGCCATTGCAACAGCATAAATGGATCTTTAGAGTATTATGCTAAGTGAAATAAGTCAGATGTAAAAGGACAAAACCCATGAGATTTCACTCCCATATACAATATAAAAAAAGCAACAAACTAAAAACGGAAAAAAAAAAAAAAAGCGAGCCCATAGATCCAGTCAACAGACCAGTCGTTACCAGAGGGGAAAAGGGGTGGAGGAGAGGACAAAGAGTGTAATGGGGTTCAAATGCATGGTGATGGGAGACTAGACTTTGGATAGTGAGCACACAATAGAGTACACATATGTTGTATTATAAAGATATACACCTGAAATTTATATTATCAACCAATGTCACCCCAATAAATTTAACTCGAAAACGGAAAATAATCCTTTCATCTTCTGCCCACTTCCTAGTTCCAAAGCCACTCCCCAATTTTTATATATTTGTTACAATGGCATCCCATATATTTTTTAATGGTGACATTAACTAACAAATTCAATAAGTTTCAAGTGTAATCAGCATCCCACTCTTGATGATAAAATCTGTATTAGTTATCTATTGCTTTGCAACCATGGGTAGTCATGACCACTATTCATCTCTAGAACTTAGCAATCAAATTTTTTTTAAAAAGAAATGTATCGGCAAAATAAGTCAAATGGCAAAATTCAGGAACCATATTTCACATATGTGTGATATAAAACTGAAAGCAACAAACAAAAACTGATAGACACGGACAACAGTATGGCAGATAGCAGAGTGAAAGGGGGGTTAGGGGGTTAGGGGGTAGGTACAAAAGGGTAAAGGGAGACAAATATATGGTGACAGAAAAAGACATGACTTTGGGTGGTGAACTCACAAGGCAATATATAGATGATGTATTATACAATTGTACAGTTGAAACCTATATAATTTTAATAACCAATGTCACCCCAATAAATTTCATAAAACTCCAAAATAAATAAGCAAACACTTGAAACATAGTAATTGCCTGATGTTTTTAAAAATAAGAAATGTAAATAAGAAAAATTTTTAAACAATATAAAATTGAGTAGCTTAAAATAACATTATCATCTCACAGTTTCCGGGCATCAGGAATTCAGGTCCTCTGGGCCAGGGTCTCTCACAGGCTGCAATTAAAATTTAAGTTAGGGCTGTCATCTCAATCTCACCAGGGGGAGGATCCATTACCAAGCTCACTCACATGGGAGCTGGCAGGATTCAGTACCATGGGCTATTGGACTGAGGCCCTCCCTCAGTTCCTTGCCATGTGGGCCTCTGTACTGGGCAGCTTGCTTTGTCAGAGTAAGCAAATGAGATGTGCCAGAGAGTGTTGAAACTAGATAGAAGACAGTCTTTTGTAACCTTGGATATCCCATTATTTTTGATGGATTTTATCCAATAGAAGCAAGTCTGTACTTCTAGCTCACACTCGAGAGGGGATACAAAGGGCCTGATTACCAGAAGGTGGGATAACTGGAGCCATTTCAGAAGCTGCCCAGAACACTCACAAGTATACTTTCCATTTTAGACATTGTGGTTTTCATCTCTAGAAGTTCGATATGGGCCATTTTTATATCTTCCACATCAACTTAATGTAAAATCTTTCCTGTAGCTTTGTGAACATATGGAATATAGTTATAAGTTTTAGTGCCCGTTGTACTAATTCTATCAACTGGGTCATTCCTGGGTCCATTTGATTTTCCTTTTATTATGAGTCATATTTTCCAGGCCCTTCACTTGCCTGGCAATTTCTGATTGGATGTCAGACACTCTGAGTTTTACTTTATTGGTTGCTGGCTATTTTTGTTCTGGGATGTGGTAAGTTACTGGCAAATAGTTTGATCTTTTCAGGTCTTACTTTTAAACTTCAACAGCACCAATACAGCATGAATTTAAGTCTAACTTCCCACATAATTGAGGCAAAACATCACTGAAAACTCTACCCTGTGGATTATGAGGAATTATTTCACTCTGGCTGGTAGGAAGAGAGAATAGTACAGGCCCTGGGTAAACTCCTGGTAATCCTTTCATATGGTTCCTTCCCAGCCTAGAGTAGCTTCCTTAAATGCCTGTGCTAACCATGCTCAGTCGAAGACTTGAGGGAATCTAAGCAAATATCTGTATTTTGTGCATTGTCCTTGCAAATTCTATCTGCCATAGGGTGTAAGAGCTGATTCAGGGAAAAACAGGATAGGATAACAAGGTAGATTGTTACCAGTGAGCAGTTCACTCACAACTTTCCTCAAGGCATACACAGGCAGGGCTAGTGTTCCTTTTAAGTCCATAAACTTTGAAGAGTCCAAGTCAACAGTCACTGGGTGCCTACTATATGCCAGATATTGGGGTAGAGACATAGATACACAAGTAATCACCAAAAAAACCATAAAGGATATAGCACAGTAGAGGATACTATTAGAGGTAGGAGCGGGAGTTGGGCTTTCTGGAGATGATCTCTCAACTTACTTTTAGAGAATAGGAATTTGTTACATGGTGTCAAATTAAAAAAAAAAAATCCAGACTTGGTAAGGAGAGACTTTATTTGAAAGAATTACTGCAAAGAGGGAGGGCTATTGCAATAGGAGAACACATAAGATCTGGGTCTCGAGGGTTAGGCAAAAAAGCTTTTCTTCTATAGGGAGGAAGAGACAAGTAGAAAGAGGGTGTGAGGAAGTAGGATAAATGGGAGTGGCATGGTCAGACAATAGATGAGACAATACTTTACCCTGAGTCTAGCCTATTCTCAGGAGGGGCTGTAGGCTAAGGGTGGGCCAAAGTCCAGAGGCCCAGGGGAAGGAGAGATTCTTAAACAAGGTTTGGGTAACAATCATTTTGTTCCAATTGATCAGTGGGGATAAACAATTCAACTAATCATCTGAAGTAAAGAATAAAAATTTGGAAAGTTTCTGTCTGGCCTTGTCACAAGTGAACAGCAGCCAGCCATGAGTCTCATCTAAGTTAAATGTGAAGGGTGCAGTAAGCTGCTTTTCAGAACACAAAATGATGGGGGATTTCTTAAATGATCCCTGTTTTCTAGGATCACAGGCTCGGTAAAAATTCAGCATTGTCAGGAGACAGGTTAGGGAACAAGAAAACAACAGTAGGCGCCAGCCCAATGGGTGTGAAGGGCAGGTCTGTGGGCCTCAGCACCTATATTCCTGAGCACAGGCCTCAGGTGTGGTGGCTCAGGGCCATTTTGACTATGAACGTGTGTTTGTCCCCAAAAGGCTAGTAGAATTCAAGGATAGTGGCTCTTGTTTCAAAGCACTCCTGACAGAATGAATACTGTTTCTCCCCCTGGGCTGGCCTGTGGCTGCTTCATAGAGAAAGTGTAAGAGCTGACCACCAGGAAAAGTAATGCTGATGCGAAGCTGCAAGGGGTGGGCAGGGACCCCTAATTTAGAGGCCTTGTTTAGCAGGCTTTCCACACTCCCCAACCATGAATGTGCTTTTAGAATGAGCTTCTACCTCAAAATAACAAGTTTTTCTTCATGACCTATGCCTGTGTGTGCCTTTCTTTTAGAGAGCAATCATGCCTTGTCTCTCTTTTCCTTAACCTTTTCTTTCATACCAGGAATAAAAGACAAAAAGCCCAAAGACATTTTTCAGATTAAAGAAACTAGCCAGTAAAGACTCAAGAGTACTAAGCAGCTATTTGAGGAGGAATCCAGCCTCCCAGAAATATCAGAAATGTATTCTGGGGGAAAAATATTAAGTTATTTTCTCAGAGAAGATCAACTACCAGGAGCTGTGTGCACTCTGGCTTCCTGAGGTGATAACCTTCAGGTGATCTAGAGGACCTGATGCCCACAGTGGAACTCACCTGATGTAAACATGAACAGGCAGCACTGTTAACTGTTCAACCTCTCCCCTCCACCTGGACCACAACCCCCCAGCTCCCAGGGCCTGTCCCCTGTCAACACTTCAACACAAAGCGGCAAGTCTCTTCTTGTCGCCCTAGTAGTTCCCTGGGGATGGGCTCTGTCTCACTCCTGCTACAAAATGGGTCCTTGATGGAGTGTTGTTGTCCAACATGACCCATGCCTATGATAAGACATAAGGATATCTATAATGAAGAGCAATTAAATGGGCCATTTGTTTATTCAAGAGAACATTAAGATAAATACACCTCGAATATTAAAAAATTTTATATACAGGAATGACCACTCCCCTACAAGTTTGAAAAGACCAAAAAATATAATACTCCTAGTATTCTGAAACCCTGGATGACCAACGAAGACAGAAATAAGTCCTTGATGCATGTTCTTCAACACAGTCAAAAGACACTGAATTTACATCAGTTTGGCCAATGCTAGAGAAAGAACATGGATGTGAAGGTTATGCTGAAATCCCTTTTCCAGTGTTGGTCGAAGCACCCAGCCTTCACCTACATGATGCCATGGGCATCATTTCCGGAAGCGCTTGAAAAGTGGGTGCACATGTTTGGTGGAAGCCTTGCTCCGTGCCGAGTGGTACTCCATATACACAGTATCATCAGCCCCCGACATAGAGCTCATCGTGCCAAAGCGCCGGGATACCTGTGGAGGACACAGCCTCCTGTTAGTTTCCAAGAGGAAAGACAGTCTTTTTATAATATCTATAACAAGTTTTATAAAATTCAAAATTAACAATTTTTATTACTTTTAAAATAACATTTATTAACCACTTACTATGTCTTGGGCAAGATTCTAAGCAGTACTTACATGTATTACCTTATGTAATCCTCACAACCATTAAAATTTCCATGGTACAGAAAAGGAAACTGAATCACAGAGAGATTAAGTAACTTATAAAGATCACACAGCTCTCAAAGAGATGGGACTTGAACTCAAGCAATCTGGCTTCAGATTCCCTGGCTACTCTGCCTCTCTTAATGACAATTTCTGAAGATTGTTTTTTTAACAATGAAGGAGGAAGTCCCTCGAAATTTCCTAAAACCCTACCATAAGGCTTTGAATCAAGGAAAAAGCCAGAAAGCCTGGGCTTAAATCTTGGCTCTACAACTCATTGGGTGACTTGGGCAAATACTGAATGCCTGCACCTCAGTGAAGTCATATGTGAAATGGGGATAACCACATCTACCACAACATACATGGTGTGACCAGAAACCACTCAAGTCCAGGGTTTGATCAGAGCCTAGCACACCACTCACATCAGATTACAACAAATTATGCACATAGGCACTAAAGCAATACCTTCGGCAGGCTGACTGCAGGTGACCACTGTGAGGTGGCACTGACCAGACCTTACCTTACTACATAGTCTAAAGCAGAAAGTTTCCCTGGGGCTTCCATGTAGAGTGCCAGAGACAGATCTAGCCCCTAAACCCCTGGTCGGAAGAAGAAAGGTCTCAGGCTGCAGGAAGGGCAGCATCTCCCCAAGTACCATTGTTTCTCTTCTTCCTTATTCGTCATTGCTCACCTTTTGGCTCTAATACCAATTTAGTTTCAAAAACACCTAACTAAACTATACTTCTCTCCTTAGAGGGCCTGATAACAATTCCTCATAATGATACTTCCATTACCATATTATACCTGCCTGTCACAGCAATAGGCATTCAATAAGTATTTGCAGAATAAATGAAAAGCTGAGTATTTTCAGAGTACTTTAAATTTTTCAAAATAAGTATTGAAACTACAATATGAGTTCACCATCAGACCCATGTTACAGGCTGGAAGGCTCAGCTCAATGACTGGGAAGGAGACCAGACAAGAAATGACTTGCCCAAAGCCTGTCACACTTCCTGCAGCCACCTATTGAGAGCCTGGGGTCCTGTTTACCATGCTGGTCTCCAGCATCAAAATACTAATGAATACTTACACCAGTCTGCTATGTGAATGGAGCAGGAGACCAATTACAGCTACTGTGGGCTCAGCCGTGTAAAACAGTATGTAGAGAAGAAAGGATACATACCAACAGGTTAATGCATTGTTCTTATTATTCTCTTCTCTACAGATTCCTGTGTTTTCCAAGCTTTTCAGAAAATCACACAGGCTGCGCATGTATGTGTCTAAGAATTCAGTCCCTCAGGAAAACTGATGCCTAGAGCCTCACCCACTTACTCACCTGGCTGGATTTGGAGCCAAATTCTCCTGCCACCACCTCTTCCTCAGCGTCCAAGTCAGTGGCTGCCAGAACTTTCTGTAAGAGCTGCTGTTGTTCGTCTTTCGTTGAAAATGCCAACTCTTCCTCCTCCATGCCAGCAAGCTTTGTGATAACCTGCAAAGCCGAAACCAGCAGGAGATATGTCCCTTTGTTTTCTCTCCCTTGGCCCTACCTCACCTTTCCCTGATTCACTTGCTCTGGTCACTTCCCTCCCTTAGGCCCGGTGGAGCAGGTAGCTAATAGTGGAAAGCTCATTTGGGCAGTCCGGAGACCAGCTACAGGAACTGCTTTCAATAGGAATATAATCAATGACTGCAAGGCAGGAGAGGTTAAGAAAATTCCAGAGAAATCTGCCCAACACACAGCTGGTAAATGATCACTTACAGAAAATCAACAGGAATCTTGGCGAAACATCCGCTCTGGTAGTTTTCCCATCTTGTAGGTAAAAGGACCAGAAACTGAAAGGCACAACCTGTTGCCCGCCCCCAAGAAGGGCCTTCAACCTCCTGACTTGGACCCAGGGCTTCCAGCAGGAGCGAGCACTTCCAAATAACAAAATGTCAAGAATAGATTTACAAGATGTTTTTCTAAAACAGCAAGATGACAGCCTGGTGAAGACTTGATTTGCATTTCTTTGGAGATAACTTACTATAAGGCCTACCTTCCTAGAAGAAAAAACCTGGCTGAGGCCTTCTGGCAGCCACAGATCCGGAGTACAGATATGGGACACCTTTGCCTTGGCCTGGCCACCCCTCCACAGTCATGATTCTAAAAACTCTAACTTGGCTGCTCTCAGTGGCAGCACTAAAGGCAAGGAAGACAAAGGCAGCTCCAATCAACAGACGACTTTGTGCTCAGATGCCTTTAAGTCGAGTGCACCCTTCAAAGAACACAGAGCACTTCCTGACTTGATGCTTCCCCTACCCTAAGACTTGGAGGCATCAGGAGGCACAAATGCTATCATCAGTACGTCTTTTACAAACATATAAAAAGGCTATAAAAAGGCCATAGTGAGAATCCTTCAAAAACTGTCCCAAGAGTCCTATTCTCTAGGCCAGCATGGGAAGCATGAGAAGTTTCACTGCCTCTGGCTCAAAGAGGTGTCAGACAACCACTTTCTCTGTCTAAGGCTAAGAAGGAACACTCTCCAACTTGTAAAGACACAATCTAAAGTATCTGATAAGGCAGCCCATAGTCCTTCTCAAATTAAGAATCTGGGAACCTGTATACACGAATTCTAGTGAAGTCTTTTTAATCCCCTGCTTCCAGTATCCTCCACTCACCCCCACAAATAAAAACTCTTTGAGATACTAAATCCTGATATAAACTTACTATTTGTATCAGTAAAAAAACAAAAAGCAAAAGTCTCAGCCAGTAAAAGTTAGCCAAAGCTTTATTTAAAATTTCCCAAGTTATTCAAATACCTGACTTGTAGTACAGTGGATGGCTGATGTCTGTGAGGCCCACCGAGGCCCAGGCTCAGCAGCTGACTATGAGAAGAGCTGTCCCAGCCACCCAAAGGGGGCAACCCCTGAGAAAGTAATCCAATTCAAGGGCTCAGACTAACATAGTGAGGGCCACAGTTCTTTGGCACATCGAGTCCTACTAGGCTTTCACATTTTCCCATCAACTAGAAGGTGACTGTAAAAAGTTAACAAGAAAACCTCTTGCTTCAGAGGCCCCACTCTTTGACTATTCACTGTGGGAGATCCTGTACAAAATTTTCCCTCAAAGCTCTCTAATATTCATGCAAAGACAAAGGGAGTCTGCAACAGGGCCTCCAGTGTCCTAATGTCGTGTACATGCCTGAGCTCTGTCCCATGATGGTGCTAACAGTCGCCCCACTTCTCCTGGTGGCTTGGGTACAAAAAAGGCTGTAGTCCTACTCTGACTTGAGACCAATGGATACATACCTTGAAGCTATAACCCTGATCTACCAAGAACCTCTGCCGCTTGGTTGAGTAAGCCATTTCCTGTGTGTCCTGGGACACCAACGAGTAGAAGAAGGCATTGTACTCCTCTGCAATCATCCCTGGGGAGAAGGCAGGAAAAAAGACATTAGCTATGAGAATACCAGGTCCACGGCTCAAAAGCAAGTAATGCAGTGGAAGAACTTTGTTGTTAGCAGATAACTGCCCTGACTTTGCATGGGAACTTCATCAAATTTAAAAACTTTTGTGCTTCAAAGGACACCATCAAGAAATTGAAAAGACAACCCACAGAATAGGAGAAAATATTTACAGAGCATATATCTGATAAGGGATTTGTACCTAGGTTATATAAAGAGCCACTACAACTCAATAAAAAGCCTAATTACATAAAAGGTAAGGATCTGAATAGACATTCCTCAAAAACTATGCAAATGGCCAATAAGCACATGAAAGATGTCCAATCATTAGTCATCAGGGAAACGTAAATCAAAAGCATAACAAGATACTACCTGGCATATAATAGGATAGCTAGAATCTTTTAAAGACAGATAATTACAATTGTTGTCAAGGATGTGGAGAAGCTGGAACTCTCATACATTGCTGGTGAGAATGTAAAATGATGCAACCACTTTGGAAATCATCTGGAAGTTCATTAAAATGTTAAACACAGAATTTCTACATGACCCAACAATTCCACTCCTAGATATATATCCAAGAGAATTGAAAACATACATCCACACAAAATTTACACATAAATTTCATAGCAACATTATTCGAAAAGCCAAAAAGTAGTAACAATCCAAATATCCATTTACCAGCTCTCTCAAATTTATTAGATAAATGGATAAGTAAAATGTGGTGTGTCCATACAATGGAATATTATTCAGCAATAAAGAATGAAGCTCTAATACTTACTTCAATATGGATAACCTTTTTGCAAACATTCTAAGTGAAAGAAGACAGTCACAGAGTTCAAATTATATGATTCCGTAGATATGAAATGTCCAGAATAGGCACATTAATACGCACAAAAGGAGTTTAGTGGCTGGGGTTGGAGGTTGGGAGGTAAGGGGAAATGAGGAGTTATGCTAATAGGTAAGAACTTCTTTTGGGGGTGAAGAGAATATTCTAGATATATATTGTGGTGATGCTTACATAATTTTGTGAATATACTGAAAACCATTGGATTGTACACTTTAAATGAATCAACTGTGTGGTATGCAAATTATATCTCAACAAAACTGCTTAAAAAAAACAACTCATTGATGACCTGTAAGAATTATCACAGAAACTATATTATAGCCTATAAAACCCAATCCTTCAGGAAAATCTGAATATTTTTGCTTCACAGTTCAAACGTCAGTAGGTTAAGTAAGTACCTGTGTACTGCTTCTGAATTTGTTTCCTAGTCTTGCTCAGAGATGCAAAAAGCCAAAAAAATATATCAAAGATTTTTGTCTTTTTTCTTTCAGTTTTGAGATAAAATTGCCATATAGACTGTAAGTTTAGGATGCACAGCAAAACTGACTTATATTGTGAAATGATTACCACAATAAGTTTAGTTAACATCCATCATTTTACACCAATACAAAAAAAAAAAGAAAAAAACGTTTTTTCCTTGTGATGATAACTTTTAGGAATTTATCAATTTTCAAATATCATACAGTTGTGTTAACTATGTTAATCTAAAAATAAAAGGCCAAAGTGAGAGCAGCAACAAGAATTTGTGTGAAATCAAAAAGAATAGCTATTCGGGGAGCAATGATTCAGGCGGAAGCTCAAATAGTATTCCAGTTAGGAGACAAAGGTGAGAAGTATTTATGAGACGGGAAGGGGAATGATTACATCAGTAGAAGGAAGGCATTTCGATTGGTGCAGATAAGGTAACATAGTCACTCTAATTCTAAAGAATGTTTTTAATTTTCAGTCCGGTAGTCACAATATCTGCTGTTTTAGTGTACACACACACACACACACACACACACACACACACACACACACACACATATGCATATGTATATATATACACACACACGTGTGTGTGTGTGTGTGTATTTTTTTTACAACTATAGTCATCATGTTGTACATTACATTCCCAGTACTTATTTACCTTATAACTGGTTGTTTAACTTTTTGAACACTTTTATCCAATGCTCCCACTGCTAACCCCTGCCTCTGGTAACCATAAATTTGAACTCTTTTTCTATGAGTTTGGCTTTTGATTTTTTTTTTTTTTAGATTTTACATATAAGTAAAATCATATAGTATATGCCTCTCACTTATTTCACTTAGCATAATGTCCTCAAGGTCCACCCATGTTGTCACAAATAGCAGAATTTCCTTTGTTATGGCTGAACAGTACTCTATTGTATATATACCACATTCTCTTTATACATTCACCTGTTGATAGGCAAACAGATTGTTACCATGTCTTGGTTATTGTCAATTAACATGGGGTTGAGGTATCTCTGGCATAGTGACATTATTTCTGGCAGACACATACCCAGAAGTAGAACTGCTAGATGACATAGTAGTTCTATCTTTTTAAGGAATCTTCATACTCTTTTCCATAGTGACTGTGCCAATTTACAATCCCATCAACAGTACACACAAGAGTTGCCTTTTGTTCATACCCCTGCCACCATTTGTTACCTTCTGTCTTTCTGATAACAGGTGTGTGGTGGTATCTCATTGTGGTTTTGATTTGCATTTCCCTGATGATTAGTGATGTTGAGCATCTTTTCATGTACCTGTTGACCATTTGTATATCTTTGGGAAAATGTCCATTCAAGTCCTTTGCCCATTTTTTAATTGGATTTTTTTCCCTTCTCTTTGCTACTGAGCTATATGACGTCTTTATATAGTTTGGATATTAACCCCTTATTAGATATATGATTTGCAAGTATTTTCCCCATTCCATAGGTTACTTTTCCATCTTGTCAGATATTTCTTTTGCTGTGCAGAAGCTTTTCAGCTTGATGTAATCCCATTTTTTTTTTTTTTTTTGCTTGCTGCTTTAGGTGACATATCCAAAAACCATTGCCAAGACCCATGACAAGGAGCTTTTTTCTGTTTCCCTCTAGTTTTATGTTTTGTGGCCCTCCATCTAAGTCTTTAATCCAGTTCAAGTTAATTTTGTGAATGGGGTGATATCAGAATTTAGTTTCATTTTTTTACATGCAAATATCTCATTTTCCCAGCACCACTTATTGAAGAGTCTGTCTTTTCTCCATTGAGTATTCTTGGCTCCCCTGTCAAATATTAGTTGACCATAAATGCTTGGGTTTCTTTCTGGTCTCTTGATTCTGTAACATTGGTCTATTTGTCTGTGTTTATGCCAGTACCACACTGTTTTGATTACTACAGCTTTACAACATAGCTGGAAATCATAAACTGTGATGCCTCCCACCTTGTTCTTCTCAGGAATGCTTTGGCTATTTGGGGTTCTCTGTGGTTCCATATAAATTTTAGGATTATTATTTTCTACTTCTGTAAAAAATGTCATTGGAGTCTTCATAGGGATTACACTGAATCTATAGATGGCTTTGGGTACTATGGACATTTTAACAATAATAATTCTTCCAATCCATGTACATTGGATATCTTTCCTTTTACTTGTATTTGATTTCTTCGTAAGTGTCTTATAGTTTTCAGTGTAGAGATTTTTTTGCCTCCTTGGTTAAATTTATTCCTAAGTATTTTGTTTTTGATGCTATTATAAATTAGATCATTTTATTTCTCTTCCAGATCATTTATTGTTAGTGTATAGAAACACTAACTGCTGGTATTTGTATGTTAACTTTTATATGCAACTTTACTGAATTTACTGATTAGATCTAACAGTTTTTTGGTAGAGTCTAGGATTTTCTGTATATAAAATCATGCCATTTCCAAATAGATAACTTTACTTCTTCCTTTCCAATTTTATTGCCTTTTCTTGTCTGATTGCTTTCATTAGGACTTCCAGTTCTATGCTGGATAAAAGTGATGAGAGTGGGCATCTTTGTCTTGCTCCTGATCCTAGAGAAAACGCTATCAACATTTCACTACTACTAGTTTGCTAGCATCCCATTATTAGTATTTTATTGAGAACTTTTACATCTATATTCATCAGGAACATTGGCTTATAATTTTCTATTCTGTAGTATCCTTTTCTGGCTTTGGTATCTGCACAATACTGCCCTTGTAAAATGAGTCAGTATTTTAAAAGAACAAAATTCTAATCAAATTCAAAGAGGTTTTCAAATTATGTACTTTTTATAGTGAAGAAGAAGGAGTAAGTAACAAATTACTTTTATATATGCTAATCAGATTATAGGCATGTCAGTTTTTAAAAGCTACAATTTATCCAGCAGTCTACTAGACTGTTATGTAAGTCTCATTCCTCATAACGGTCCTACAAGTTAGGACTGTCACTCCTATTTCAGATGGGAAACCGAGTCTCAGAAAGGCAAATTACTTGCCTGAGGTCACACAGTAGGTCTGATGCCCAATTCCAGGCTTGCTATTTCTAACTTGCCCTGTCTCCATTTTAAACACAATTAGCTGCTTCTTAAACAAATCTGAATAGAATATGATTCCGACATGTCATTTTCAAACATCCTAGCAGTCCAGATGCCTCCTAAGATAACTGAATTCTTTGAGGATAGGGCCTGTGTCCTTGCCTTAGGTTCAGCCTGGTCTCAGAAGGATGCCATCTCTTAGCAGCAATGTCAGTCCCTGCCATGCCCACAACTGGAGTCTGAGCCCTTTTGCTGCAGTTAACAAGCAAAGAATCCACACCTTTTGCTTCCTCACTCACTGAGCTGGCAATGCCCCTGATGCAAGCTGCCACCCAAGGCATCACTCTTCACAGGATATGAGAGAGGCATCCACCTTGTAGCTTCCCAAGCTGCTCCTACCAGACCTTCTCCTTACTCCTAACTTGAGGTTCAAGAGACAGCTTCCAGCTCTTCCACTTCCACTGGTGGCCCAGCTCTGCCTTCCCCTTCTATGTCTGTATCATTAAGCACTGCTGTCCTGGCTCCTCTTACTGTGTACCAACACAAGTGCTCAGCTTAGAGGATATCCATCTGAGCAGCAGGAAGCTGCCATGGAAAACACTCACATATTCACTCCCAAAGCATGAGAAATAACAAGGACCAAGGAGATCTCGGTAATTGCTTTGCTCCTTCAAAGTGTACCGAGCCTAGGAGCAC
The DNA here is from genome assembly GCA_004027375.1 of Macroglossus sobrinus. Classification (NCBI taxonomy): domain Eukaryota; kingdom Metazoa; phylum Chordata; class Mammalia; order Chiroptera; family Pteropodidae; genus Macroglossus; species Macroglossus sobrinus. The sequence goes on along the minus strand of PVKZ01000788.1, from coordinate 269,517 downwards.
AAGCTCACCATCATGAACACACAGGCAGTTTAACCCTACCCTCTTCCGATCTAAAGTAGTTCAAAAGGAGAGACCTCTAGGAGCAGTAAGGGGAAGACCATTTTTACCTTTTTTGGCTCGGAGCACTCGCCCTAGTCTCTGGGCCTCCTGCCGCCGAGAACCCCCATGAGATGAGATCTGAATGAGAACATTTGCTTCTGGCAGATCAAATGATGTGTCACCCACCTACAGAAATGAAGCAGCTGTGTGTCTAGGAAGGTTTTTATATATAAGACAAAAGGGTGGGGGGTAGGCAGAATCTACTGGTCTCAAATTTAAATAAGCTCTGTATATAATTTAGAAAAATAATCACTACTATCCCCTTCTCTCTGTACCAGGGTCTTTTAGATGCAGGCAGGCCTCTAGGATATAGTAGGAATTCTGAGAGCTGTCCTAAAGAAGCCATCGGGACCCACAGTTACCCATCTGTCTCAGCCACAGTCCCAGTGCCAGCTGCTAGAGGCCCAAAGACAAGAGGGCCCTATCAAGAGAGACTCTGTGAGTGATTCTTATTTTTTGGCTTCAGAAATAGTTCTGCACAAAACCATCCACACTCTTAACTAGAGGCCATTGAGACCAGCAGCACATGTAGGACATGTGACCTAGTGGGGGATACTGCCTGCATTGGGCTGGATTCTGACTCACGGTAGCTGCCTCAGCTTGGGGGCTCCAGCCATCTAGGTTCCCTCACAGACATCAGAGTCTGATACTAACAGAGCCAGCCATAATCATTTTAAAGGTAAATCTCATTTCTTTTGGGCTTTGAGTCTGTTCTAACTTGAATGACTATTTTAAACAGTTGGGCCAGAGCTTCTACTGCAAATTAAGACCATGGTCAAGCTGGGCCTGTGTGCGTCACAAAGAGAACCTCATCTAAATGCCTGCTTTGCCAGAGTAGGTAATGAATATTTTGTTTTTCCTTTTATAAAGAAACTACAACCTAAAATTCTTGCATTCCAAAAAGAGGAGGGAAAAACTTTAGTGCAGCAAAAAGGCTATATAAATTGTGCATAATACATAAAACTCTAAATCTGCTTTTTCCACTACCCAGACACAAGACATGTGGAAATGAAAACTGACATGCGACGCTCTTTCAACAAACATGAATTCACTCCCCAGAAACCATCCAGTGTCCCCCAGGCCCTGGGGTTGCCGGGACCTAACCACCACTCTACATGCCACACAAACCTTAGATATGAAGATGGTGTTGATTTTGGGGTTGTGCTTGAAATTCTGGAGAATCTGCATCCTTTCTCCTTGGGATGTAGGACCATAGATATAGGGCCTAGAGAAGAAAAAAGTTGTTTTAGAACTCCACAGACTCACTCAATTATCCTAAATGCACATCAGAGGGAAAAGGAGCTCCTACAAAGTTCTCTCTCTCAGGAAGCTCCCTGTCACACAAGAATATCAGGAAGAAAGCCATACAAATAAGTGGCAATACATCCACCCCACTCCCTTCCCAAAACACACACACACCCCCAATCCCTTCCTCAATGAGCTGAGGTTCAGTCACCATTCTCTTGACTGCCTCTTCTACTTTTTCCTTTGTTTCTGGACTGTGCTCTTTCCTGTTTCAATGTCCCTAGATCTAAGCTTAGCATCAATACTAAGAGAATCCCCTGGATTTCATGCAGCCCAATGGTGCCGGCAAAGGAAATATTGCTATTTGCAAACAAAAGTTTGAATGCAACTGTTTCCTAATGACAGAGGCATTCTCCAAGGAAGGAGTAGGAAAATGAGCTCCTTCCAGACTTTTCTCCACTGAACTTCTGTAACACTAAGTTCAAAACCCCTCTGTTTAATTCCCAGTTCTCTGCCAAAGGGCACAACCCTATCTAATGGCCTCGCCGGTCATCACTTCTTGGCACCTGGCAATGCCATTCCTCTGTCGTTCGGAGAATGATCTGGTTTCTGTACTTTCCTAGGGGTCAGTAATAACAGTAATGATGATGATGACAACAATAAGGAAAGCTACCAGGTACACAGGTTCCACCCACACCAAACACTGTGTTTATGTTAAAGCTGTGTACTATGTTAAAAAGAATACATCTGCCCCTGCCAAGAGTCCTCAGATTGTAAAAGGTAGGTTTCATTTTCCAATTTACAGATGAAGAACTGAAGGGCAGGAGTCTAAGGAACCTGAACCCAAGTGTGGATGTTCTCCCACCCAGGCCCATTTGCCATCCCAGGGCAGTGCCCATGGATGCCTCATAAAGCACAATTTTTGAACTTCCACACAGCACTTTCCAGCACTGTGCTACAAACGAGTAACAGGTATACTTGAGATAGCAAACCCCCTGCCTGTCAGGAAACTGGGCAGGGTGTGGAACAGCTGAACACCCCACGCTAATGGCCTCTGGTCATCTCAATCACTGCAAGCCTGTTATATGAGAGTGTTTAGGGCATTACACAAGTCTTCTTTTCTATGTGTGTCATGCTGGGTTAGGAAACTCCATTCTTCAGAATAGCCTGTCTCTCGATACCCAGGTTTTCAGGTGGTTCTTTTTCTCCTCCCCCATCATTAGGAGAAACTACTCACATATGGTGAACCTTCAGTTTCTGAAGGTTCCCCTATACAGGAAATGAAATGGAAGGGTAACCGTCCTTCAAAAGAGCACCGACCATTGGTTGAGCATCTACTAAATGTCAGGCACAAGAATCCTCTGAGCTGGGTAGTGGTAAGTGCACTTTCCAGAAGAGCAAGAAAAGGTTGAGAGAGGTAAACTACACTCCTGAGGTCACACAGCTAATAGGAGTTGCTAGGAGTCAGATTCAGCACATCAGACTCCAAAGTTGATGTCCTGCCCACTACCTCACATACCAAAGAACACAACGGTCTCTCCTGCAACATACTTTAGTGACATCTCTTCCTTTTTTATTAAGGCCAGGATGAACCAGAAGCTTAGAGACTACCTGTCCCGCATCAGTCCCGATCTGCTGAATGGAGCAACACCCAGGATCCATAGGATCATTTTAAAGCAAGAAAACAAGACAAGCAAAAGGCCAGAGGTATACTCACACATAAAAAAGTAAAAGTCGTAATTATCTTTCCGGAGTCCATGAGCGAGCCATGACCTGTTGCCCTTCACTGTGCCAGAGAGGCTCAGATTCAACAGTGCTATGCAAATGAGTGTCCCTATCCAGGCAGAAGTTCAAGAGGCTACAACCAAGGGACAAGCCTCTGGTGTTCAAATGTAGGTGTGGGGGCAGGACACCTGAGGAAGGCTCAGGAAGAATCTGGATGGAGTACTGAAATGGGGGAGTGGGGCTGTGGGAGGGAGGATAAGGAAGATGGCTGTTAAAGATCACATAGTAAATATATGCATGGTCTTGTTGTCCCTCTGGAATTGACACTAATGTGACACAGGCACTTGGGTAGATTTGTAGGCTGCTGAGTACTCGAGGGTGTTTCCTAAGAAGCTCCTTCTCAATGCTGGGCCACACCAGGGGTGCCTTGCCTTCCTGGTTCCTGGTCCACACAGTCTATCCTCATCTCCACCTGGAGTACTCACTTGTCCTAAAATTTCCAATGCCAACTCGTACCCACCTTTAGAGCCCAGCTCCAAAGCAACACGACTCTAGCCCCTGCTCCCTGGGCTCAAGGTGACGAGGCTCCCTTTCTACATGCTCTAACCTCTGACTCTGACTACCTGCTCTTCTGTCTTACCTGGTTCCTGGGACAGGGGTCATAGAACCAAACCTTTAGATCTCAGGAAGTTCCTGAGAGTTTTGAGAAAATAACAGGCACCTTCTGCACTCACATGGAAAAGTAAACTGGCTTTAGAGGCAACTGCAACTCTTCAATTCTTACTTGTTCAGTCGAATAGCATATTCCTTAAGGGCAAACACATTATCAGCAAAGACAATAATCTTGTCATTCCTCCTTTCATGAAACTTGATTAGAAACTGGCAAGCTCTGAATTTGTTGGGGTTCATGGTGTACAGCAAGATTCGTTTCTTGGTTTTGATTGCCACATACTCTCTGTAAAACTCTGGAGACATTGGGCACCAAACCTGTGATACAGCAAGAATCATGGATCAGTTTGCAAGTTTAAACATCACCCAATTGGAAACTTTGAGAATTCATTTAGCAGAATTAACTTTAAAACAAATCAAAACAAACCCAACAATATGTGAATTATATCTCAATATAACTCTAAACACACACACAAAACAAAACCTAATACCTAATGTTTGTTGAACCAGAACACTCTTGCTGTTAATTACATCACAAAATTTTTAAATGTATCAATACCCAGAGAATTATTTTCACACCAGCTCCAAGTGAGGGGAACCAGATTCCCATTTCCACACAAAAGTCCACACACAGCCCTGTACAAAGAACTGCACACACACTTCCTAGCTGTCTCATGAGTGAGCCTAGCAATGACATCCTAGCAATAAACCAAAACCTAACACTCAGATCTTGGTTTGTAAATTACATCCTCTACTGAAAGGGCTCCATGGCTGGTTCCAGCACCACGGCAGAGCAAGTGCCAGATTAGTCAGAAATATCTTGCTGGGCCAGAAGGAAAGGAAGTGCTTAAAGAATGATACGAACATGTCAAATGGACATAGAAGCCACCTTGACGATAGTCCAGCTGGTCACATTTGAGACAATCTGAGCATACAAATAAGAATTACAGTAACACTTCTGAGGGCCTCTTGTGTGCTAGGCCCTGTGTTTGGGCTGCTGACAAGCTAAAGCAAGCACAGGGAAATATACGGAAGTGCCGTGAGTTTTAAAAGTCTTAAGGCTGTGTATAAATTAAAACAATTATCTGGGAGCTTTGCACTGGAACGGGCCACAGAGCCTACACTGACAGACTGAGTTTTCGTTGTGACCAGTGCCACCTCTATGTGATCGACACAGACCATTTCTTCATGCTGCCACCACTGTGGAATTAGCAGCCACTGCTATATGCCAAACTCTGTGCTGAGCTCAAATCATTAAGTTCTGCTATTAATGTTCTCTGGTTCCCTCTGGGTCATATTCTGTTATGACTCCATTAGGGTTCTACTTCTTTATAACCAAAGCAATTCTTTTCACACAGTAAAAATTTTAAAATCCTGCATTTCACAGAATATGAAATACGAATAGCCAATAAACATATAAAAATATACTCAGTGTCATTAGTACAGAGGAAAACACAAATTAAGACCATAAAGGAATACCATTTCACACTTATAGGTTGCAAAAATTAAAAGAAAATAATTCAATATTATTAGGTACTGAAGAAGATGTGAAGCAATCTTACTCGTCCTTGTTAAGTTTAACTGGTACAACACTTAAGAAAACAGTTTTCCATGACATGACTAGTAAAGTGAATATCCATCCACAGAGCCTTTGACCCAACAATGCTATTCCTAAGTATATCTGCCTAAGTGGCCTTCAAATTTAGATCACCTTACGTCACAAACTGAACATTCACATATATGAATAGTTTTATGAAATATATGCATTTTATACATATTATGCATTCTGGTACATTCTACTCTATGCTGGTTACGACCCACCATCATGATGTCACCATCTACTATGGGGTCACAGTCCACCATGTGAACAGCACTGCTTTAGAAAAACTCTGACACAAGGGCCCCAGGAAACAGGTACAAAAATATCTGCAGCAATATTATCACAACAGCAAAAAAAACTAGGCTCCTAATTTATAGACAAAATAAATCAGCGGCTGTCTGGGGCAAAAGAGGCAGGGTTTCATTTAAATGATCACAAAGGAACTTTTGGGATAATGTAAATGTTCTAAAACTGGATTGTGAGGATAGCTGCACAACTCTTTATATTTATTAAAATCACAAGTTATAAATCATAGTAAGCAAGCAAATGTTATGGAACATAAACTACATTTCAATAAAGCTATTAAAAAGCAACTTAGCAACCCAAATATCTGTCAACATTATAAAAGATTTTACTTTTACTGCAGTGTAATATTCTATTACACAGCAAACTGTGGTATATTTGTACAACGGAATACTACAGAGCAATTAAAAGGAATCAAATAAGCTATGTTTATCATCAAAAAAATGCAGTATGCAAGGAATAAAAATACCACGCAAAAGACAAGTCATACTACATATATAATCTGCTTCTATTTACATATACATTAAGATTAAAAAAAAAAAAGCAAAACAACATAAATTTAGGGAATCAGAAGAGAATGACAAACCCAAGCTCCAAGAGCAGTCACCCCAGAGGGGAAATGGAGGTACAGCTACAGGGGAATGGGGCCTCTGAGGTTCTGGAAACGCTGTCTCATGAGATGGATGGCAAATATAAAGACGCAACTAAAGGGTCAGGAAGCTTTTCAACAGAGCAAGTCTACCTACACATGGTCCTCACCCTCACCTTTATCCAAAGGCCCCTTTCCGCCCTTACAGAACAAAGGCCACCCTACTCTAACCCCTGAGGGACAGTGCTTTCAAGGTGCCAGAAAGGATTTCTGTTATTGTTCCTTCTGAGAAAACTTACCTTTGAGCATGTATTTTTAACACATATTTGTACATATATTCATCATAGAACAATATCAGTAAAATGTGTTCTTAGAAATAAAATGATGAAGGCCACAGGTGCCTTCTGGGGTCATTGAAACCAACAGGCTTTGGTATAGGGGGTTGGCCTGGATGACTGCCCAGGCAGGAACACCCAAGAATCCCTCAGGAGTGAAGGTGGGTAGGAAACCCCTGAAGTGCTCACTCCCAGAAAGGAAGAGAAGCATGGAGTTTGGAGCCAAGCCAACCTGGATTAGCATCCTCACTTTACCATTTACTATGTGCCCCTGGATTTTTATCACACATCTGTGAAGTGGCGGAATAACACCCACCTCACAGGGGACTGAGCGTACTACATGAGGTAGCAGCACTTTGCTCAGGTCCTGATCTGGGTATCTGCCCACAAAGAATCAACCTGATGATTTCCTCTAAACCATGAGAAGAGCCTCTCTCTGAGAGGCCTATGCAAGGAAGAAGGCAGCTACCTCAGCACACTGGACTTTGGCGATATAGCCATTGTTCTGCAGCTCCATCCAGTTGGCTTCGTAGAGCTTGGGCCCAATCAGAAAATTTAAGTCAACAATTTTGTCATCTTCCCGGACGAGAGTTGCGGTCAAACCCAGCTTGCAGTGGGCTTGCACGATGGTGAGCACCCGTCGGAACATCTTGGCTGGGGAAACAATTGGCAAATCACACTGTCACTTTTTTCAATGCTCAAGTGCCACACAAGACCTCATGACGCTACATGGGCTAACACCCCAGGTTTCTGGATCACAGAGACCTGGCTCTAGACAAGAAAGACCACTCGGAAATATATAACCATCACTGCTAGACCTCTTCAAAAGAAGGATGAAAAGGAGAACAAAAGGAGAAAGCTCCAAGTGAAAAATTCCAGTATTCTCCTCACAACAGCTGAACTGTCAGCAGGAGCACCAATGGCAATTTGAAACATGAGCTACAACATGTCATTGAGCTCTGAATTATGCAAGGAATTTGTTTGCCCTGAAACTTGTACCTGGATTACCAGGAAGATGGTTGGGCATTTTCTCCACACTCCTCCAATTAGGTTCTTTCTGGTTAACCAGCAACTTCCTCTGAATGTTATAATGTTAACTTTCCTTTGACCATTATGATTCTTTCTGATTTCTCAAATTAAATAAATACATTAAAAAATATGAAATGATTCATTTTAAAAGACCCGATTTATGGGTTTCCATGGGCTTGCCTTTTAAAAATTCTAATAATCAACGCTTGAACAACACATGTTTGAACTGTGTGGGTCCATAAGAGATGACTGTATTTTCGATCCAAGGTTGGAAATTGGCACACGCAGAGGACCAACTTAAGTTATACACCAATTTTTAATTCATGGGGATCAGCGCTCCTAACCCCGCTGTTGTTACTTCCAAGGACTGTGTCAGCTCTATCATAGGGTAGCCAAGGACCTCAGATCAGGTTCCCCACATCAGAAGGACATGGTAGCCACAGTACTGGAGACACCAACCTCACATGTGCTCTAGGCAGGCAGCAGTGGAGATGGCCCAGGAATAATCAACCCCAGGGAAGCATGAGTTCGACCCTGCCTAAGCACTACAGACAGAAACAAGCCCACCCAGGAAATCTGCCCTACAGGTCAGTAATGTCACTGACATTTTCTTACAGCCATGATGGCTGTAACAGGGAAAGAACCCACATATTCATCGATGAAGTGCATGGTTCGATAAATTTTTACACTGGTACATACCTGTGGAACCACTCAAGTCAAGATCTGAGTGTTCTTAGCACCCAGAAGTCTCTCCGCTGACCCCTCCTGTCAACACCAGCCCTCTACCTCAAGGGTACCACAAGTCTGACTTCAGTCATCAGCAAGGACATGTGCCTCCTTTTTGAACTTCATATAAATTGAATTACAATATGTATTTTGTGTGTGTGGCCTGTTTCACTGAACACTGTGTCACAGTTGTCATCTGACATTCATTTGGGATTGACTGTCCCTTCTACTAGTCTCCAGTGTCAATCACAGTGCCTGCTACTTAAAAGATTCTCAATAATTACTTGTTAAAATAAAATTAGCACAGTACCTCTCATGCAATAGGTACTTAACATATGCAAGTACTATAATAAGAATCTATCATTAATATAATGACCTAATAGGCTCCTTTTTGGAAGATCTGTAAAACACAGCAATCTTTCTTTTAAGTCTCAAAGATTTATCATTCTACCTATTCCAACATGGTAAATGTGTTGGTCAAGAAACTTACTCTGATTTGCTAGAATTCCCTTATTTAACATTTGCTCTCTGGCCTGGTAAGCAAGGCCAGGCCACGTAGCTTACAAGGCTGAACTCAAAATCCTTTGGTTGTTTGGTTTCACTCTTCTGCCCAACCAGAGACAAAGTAACCCAGTGAACCACAGGAGAGAGAAAGACACAGATGGCAAGTATGAACTATGTGGGACACTCACCCATAACCTCATCATCAGATAACCAATCCCAAACCTGGCTGCCACCCTCTGGGGCCTGAAACCTAGGCCCCAAGTTAAAAAGAAGCATCAATACATACTACATGTATACTCAAGCAAAAGCCTTTCTAAGCTTCAAACACAGATGTTATAATTTTCTATAACAACTTCCAATCCAATTAGACTTAATATCACCCCTCTCCCAATTTTTTTTCCTTTTAGTTTAGTTTTTAAATTACAACACAGTAAAACTGACCATTTTCGGGGTCAGGGGGATTTGTTCTATAAATTTTAACACGTGTACATTTGTGTAACCACCATAATCAGGATACAGACCAATCCATGACCCCAAAAACCTCCCTCGCACTCTCCCTTTATTAATAGTCACAGCCTCCCCTACCCGACTCATGGCACAAACTTATCTGTCCCCATCACTATAGTTTTGTCTTTTCAAGAACATCCTATCAAAGGCATCACAGACTATGCAATCTTTGAGATGGGCCAATTCACTCAGCATGCTGCCTCTGAGAGGTGGCCAGGTTGTTGCATGCAGCAAACAGTCTGTCCTTTTTCATTGCTCAATAGTGTTCCAGTGGACAGATGCACCACTTTGTCTCTCTAGTCACCCACTGACACGCATGTCTGTTTTGGAGATTACGACTAGAGCTAGAACAAACATCCACGTACAGGTTTTTGTGTGAACCTACATTTTTACTTCTCTAGGATGAACACCCAGAGGTAGGACTGCTGAGTGATATGGTAATTTTCTAATAAATTGCCAAACTTCCAGAGCAACTGCATATTTTATGCATCCTCTCTCTTACAATGTATGACAGTTCCAGTTGCTCTGTACTTGTCAGTAGTGTGTATTGTCAGTATTTTTTATTTTAGTCACTCGAATGGATGTGTAGTGGCATCTCGTCATGGTTTTAATTTGCATTTCTCTGCTAACATCTTTTCACGCTTATTGGAAACTGTATGTTCTCTTTGGTGAAATGTCTGTTCATATCTTTTGCCCATTTTCTAACCTTTTTCCCACTGCCTGAATGTCTAACAGGCAATCAAATTAACATGTTTAAAGCCTAATGCTGATCAATACTCTCCAAACCTGCTCCTTCTACAGTATTCTCCACCTCAATTTTAATGCCCACTCCATTCTTCCAGATGCCTAAGCCAAAAACCTTAGAAATTTCTCTTTCTCGCAGCTCCCACATCCAACCTGTCAGCTTAACCTTCAAAACATATCCAGAACTAAATTACCTTTATTCTTACTAGGTCAAGCCTCTGGTTGGGATTCCACAAACTAACCCATTTAGCTGTTTCTACCGTTGCTTCTTTCGGTCTATTCTCAGAATGCCAGCCAGGGTGACAGTTTTCTAGCATAAAGTGAGACTGTCACTTCTGTTCAAATCCCACAAATGGCCTCCTATCTACTCAGAATACAAGCCTTACCATAACCTACAAAGTTCTATAGGGTTTGCCCCAACATGCTATCCTGCTCTCTCCTCTCCAACTTCGGTGCTGACTACTCTCATCTCTGTTCCCCTCTAGCTGCAGTGCCACCTTGCTGTTGTCAGGCCATGTCAAGCACTTTCCTGCCTCAGGACTTCTTATACCTTGTTCCTTCCACCTAACAGACCCCTCACTTCTACCTGGCCTGCTATGAAGGTGCTGGAAGAGCTCTCATTACATACTCCCCAAAAAAACAGATGCTAGAGCCATTCTGACAATATTTTGAACACTCCATTGCAAATGCCTCTGATTTCATTTCATTCCGAGGATCTCAAAGTGACATTTCATTTATCAGGGCCCCCCTTGATTTATCAAAAAAAGTGTACTATTTTTTGATTAAAAAATACTGGAATACTATTGGGCAATAAAATAAACACACACACTGTCAATACATGTTACAACATGGATAAACCATTACGTGAAGTGAAAGAAGCCAGCTAGAACATATATGATTGTGTTTCCATAAAAGGCAAGGCTGTATGTATAGAAAGCAGTTCGGTGGCTGCCTGGGGCTAGGGATACACATAGTGATAACGAGTGTGAGGAAGAAGTTCTAAAAGTAGATCATAGTGATGGCTGTGCAACTCCATAAATTCACTAAGAATCTTGAATTGTATACTTACAATGAGTGAATTTCACAGTATATAAATTATATCAATGTCGCCGTTTTTGAAAAAGGATTGCCTTCAATACTAGAAGAAGGGCTTCTGTGACGTATTAAGGATCAATACTATAGCCTTCAAATAAAACAACACTATTGCAAGGATTTTTCAGGGTTCCTAATCATTTTCACAGGGCCATAAAAAATATAGGTTATGGGTAAGCTGAACTACAACAATAATACAGAAAAAGAAAAAACTATCATTTTCTAAAGGACTACTCTAGGCCAATGGTTAAGAAAGCAGTGAATGTGTACCCCCATCCACCACCCTCCTCACTCCCACCACCCCCATTCTTAAGACTTATTTGAAAGCTTCACTCAGCAAGTCTTTCTAACAAGACAGATGTACTACACAGCAGTCCCTCCCTTAATCCAACTATTAGAAATCAATTTTTGTTCATCCAATTAGTGGGTAGCTCAACTCTCATCCTACTTACCACTTACCTGGTATGGTGTGTACTTCGTCCAGAATCATGAGGCCCCACTCCTGAGTTTTGAGCCACTCCATGACTCGCTCAGCCTCCCAGGACCTTTTGGTGGTGTGGCCCAGCATGGAGTAGGTGCTAATGGCAATGGAGCAGCCTATGGGTTTGTCCTTGGCATCAGAGGTAAAGCGGCAAATCTGGCTGTCGTCAATGGTGGACCACATCTTGAACTGGGCTTTCCATTGCTCCACAGACACAGCTGAGTTGCCCAGAACCAGACAGCGTTTTCTGATGGTGCATGCAGCTGTAACGCCAACCAGGGACTTCCCAGCACCTATGAGAAACCAAAACATAAGTCTACCCAAGGCCAGGTTGAAATGAAGGGCAGAGATAGACAGAATTACTCGTTAGCACATGAATCTGGGAAAATTCTTTATACAAATCCTCACAGCTGACATTGCGAGGCAATTACTGTTTTCTTCTATAGAAAAAGGAGACGTGCCCACTTTACACACAAATGTAAGAAGTAAAAGAAACAAGTGCCGGGCACTACTATGGCATTTTACATGCATCTTGTTTAAATGCGGAAATCTCAAAACACACCAGAGATCAGAGACACTCCTATTATTGACACTTTAAACATGGGAAAACTAAAGCTGAGACACGACTTGCCCAAAGCCGTGGGAAAGTGGTGCTGCTGGGGTACAGTGTGCCCAGTACACAGACTGCATAAAGGAAGGACTGAGTAAAAGACAGCTGTTCTGATCACACAACGAATGGGGCTAAGTCAGAAATGCAGTAAGTGTGTACACTCATGGCAAAGACAGAGAAGGTGAAATTCCAGGAGCTTCTGCATTTACTGCCACCCACCATTTGAAGATTAAGATAAAAATCAAGCTATTCCTTTAAACAGCAATTCTTCCTTTACCAGGAACACACATCAAAATCACTCATAGAGCTTCTAAGGAACAGGTCCCTCCCCTGGAGTGTCTGCCTCAAGTCCGGGACAGGGCCAGTAGGTGAGTCTGTTCTGATTGCTGGCCATGAACCTAGGCCAGGAGCTGAAATGACTTAGGACAAATGGTAACAGGTGCCAAGAGGGCTGTTACTGCCCTTTTGTGGATGTGCACACTATAACAAGCAATCCAGGAATAAGCCATGTTTCTATGCTGGGGATCTTCCACACATTGAAACCTCATAAGACAGACTGCAAAGAACAAGACCCTGACCCCAGTGGGCAAAATAACACCCTCCCCCACATCACCATCTCACCCCTCACACTGCTGTTTTTTGTTTTCTTCATTGCCCAAGATTCTATACATTGCTTAGGTGATTTGTTGATTGTCTATCTCCACCTCACGAGAATGAGCTTGAGGTCAGAAGTGTTATTCTATCTACCATTATATGATCAGTGCAGAGGTCAGAGCCCTGCACATTGCAAGCACTCAAATATTTGTCAAGTCATTAATCAGGGAGTCAACTAAGCTTGGCTGCTCCCTGACCAAGTATAATTTAGAGAAAGGCACAGAGAGAGTGGGAAGCAGCCTGGACATCTTCATTCAGGTGTCACTTACCACAAGGAAGAACAATGACCCCTGAACGTGCACGCCCATTCCCAAACATCTTTCGCAAGCTCTTCTCCTGATAAGGCCTAAGAACAGCTGTGGGTTTCAGGCCAATGTTGATATTAGGATTAACAGAATCATTCCAGAAGTCATATTCTGCCAACAGAGGGTACTCCAGGTGGATGCATCGTTTCTGGAGTTCCTCAATCATCTCCTGGGAAGTGAACACAAAGGTTTTACAACCTTGTTAACAATAAAGCATGCTCATAAACAGCACATATTCCAAGGGGCCTAATAGTCAAAAGAACAACTGTTTATCTAGACTTTTGCAATTTCAGATCTTGCTTGATCTAACAGCTAGGTTAAAGCACAGAAAAACAATCCAAATTAAGGACAGACAATTAAATCTAATCAGCCAGCAAAAATGCCCTCAGGCACTGTTTCTCATACCTCTCCAGGAACTCCAGAAGGTTGACCCACAAGCATGAGGAGTGGGACATTCAGCTCTAACTCCATTAGGAAAATGAAGTTAGGCCAAAAAAGAGAAAACAATTCAGGAACAGATGAGCACTCCTTCCTCTCACACAGACTATAGAGTCCATGCAGGGCTGGACAAACTCCTGACACCAGTTTAGAAAAGGAACCGTGGAAGGGAGGGGGTGTGCATTTGCTAACCTGCTTGACTTCAAAAGATACTGTCTGTGTCTCTTCTTTTTCCTCCTCATCTTTGTCCATTTGCTCATAAAAGTTATATAGGTCCATGGGGATGTCAGATTTACCCTGTGGATCTGTCACTTGAGAAGTAGAAGGTCCACTGTTGCCTTCAGCAGACTTAGCAATCTGTAAGAGAAAGAAAGGATCTGGATTTTCACGCAACATTTCACCCCATTGTGACCAAGCAAGTGCCGAAGTGGTAAGAAAAGTGCAAGGTCACTAGGCTGCAAATGCTGGACGAGGAGCACCTGCGCTGCAACCCTAAATGCTCCCACCCTCAGGAGCCCACTTACAGCAGATCTACTAGTGAAAGTCTCAGTGATGAGCTCAGTTGCCTCTCCCTCAGGGCTCCTCAGGCGGCATTCCCGAATCACTGGATCCTGGAGAAGATGCTGGATGACATCAGGGTGGGAGCTCTCAACAAAGTACCTACAAGAAAAGAGGAAGGAGGCATCGACTGACCAGTACACCATCTTCGGAATGTTCCATTACTCAATTAGATGATCTAGAAAGTGGCCTCAACCCTCTCTCTTCTTTCTCACACTCCCACAACCCTTTACAAAATCTGAGCTAAGAGGTACTACTGGCCATGATATGATACACGAGGGTTGTGGGCAAAGTCCAGCTTTGAAGACAAATAAGCAGGGGTCTGAGCCCCAGCTTCACTGCTCTAGGAAACATAGTGGCCAGTGAACAAATTTCCAAGTTTGGTCCCATTGCTTTGCTTATTCCATTTATCTATCGCCTTACTCAGGGGAGTAGGTGCTAGTGCAGAGAAGGCAGACCACAAATGTTAGCTTCTTAATGCCTGGTGTGCAGAGGGTGAAAGTGCCTTGGATGGGCCTGTCACAAAATCCCTTACCTGTTGTGCTTCAGGACCAGCTTGACTTTTCCATAACTGACAGTACACAACTGAAAGCAGTGACAACAAAACAAACAAGCAAAATTAGCAATATGCAGCTCATTCAGAACACATTCACTACTGGGCATGTCCTACCACCTACCAACCAAGTGAAGTGTTCATGTAACTGCAGGAAAACCAAATGTATAATAAGGACACAGATCTGACTAAATTGAGTTTTTTCTACTAGCATCTTCTTTTTGAGAACGAAACCTTCTTGCCTGGCTAATTCTGATGCACATATCTTAATAAATCACTGCTTAAAATCTTTATTTTCCCTTTCCCTTTCTTCCCATTCCCACAGGCCCCCTCCTAATCCACAAGTTAATCCTGCCACACCAGTATTACTCCAGCTCCCAGCACAAAGGTGGCCACTGTGTTCATTAATTGTTTGCTGCATAAATTAAAAGCAAGCCTCCTTGCCTCGACACCAATGTCCCTATGGTAAAGAACAGTGAGTACCCTTCTCAGGTTCCCAATAGCCTTTAGGATGGCATGCAGCAGAGGCTGTGTGGTGGCCATGAAACACTGCCACTCAGATCCAGGTCTGCTGCCTGCCTCCACTGCTATCCTTCTGAATCTACCACTGTGCTGCACCAACACCCACATTCCTGCAGGCAGATCCCAGCCAAGACTAAGCACAGCAGGGTACTGATGTGGGCTCATTCCGGCAAGGTGCTTGCCCTTCTCCTTGGGCAACCTTCCACATCACAATAAGAGAACTCTCCAGGGTTCCATCAGCTTCTCTGAGATGAAATGAATTACTGTACTGGCTGCCTATGGCACTCCTCTTCTGCCATTCCAGATTTAGGAGTCTGATTCCAACTCCCTTTAGATCAGCAGGGGGCAACAAAAGCCACTGTCCATCTCTTCTGAAAGGCATTCACCTATCTTTCAAAACAAACCCAAGCATGTTCAACTGCTCTTCACATGGAAGCCTACTCACATAAACATCTGAAGTTATTTTTGACTTTCCATAATGTAAATTATTGACTATTGTCTTGTTCAGGTATGCAGCCTTAGATGGCGTTTACCATCTGTATTAATCTACTTGGGCTGCCAGATGGTGGTTTAATAACAGGAAATTATTTCTTGAAGTCCACAATCAAGGTGCCAATGATTCAGTTTCTAGTGAAGGCTCTCCTGGCTTGTAGAGGGCTACTTTCTCACTGAGCTCACATGACCTCTTCCTCATGTACATGCAAAGAGAGAGAAAGGAAGCACACAAGCCTTCTAGTATTTCTTCTTTTAAGTACACTAATGCTGTTGGATCAGGAGCCAATTCTTATGACCTCATTTAACCTTAATTCTTTTCTCCAAATATAACATATTAGGGGTTAGGGCTTCAAGTTATGAATGTTAGAAGGAACACAATTTAGTACATAACACAACTCACTTTGGGCTGCATTCCCAAATAACCCTGGTCAGAATGGGCCTGAATTACTACCCCTGCTGTGTAAGTACCCACTGGCTAAGAGTAGCTCATGGGAAGTGTAGCGTCAGCAAGAACACAATGCTGGATCCACAGAAGTAGCAGTTGAGGCAATGGGTTACTATGCTCCCCACACTAGATCTGAATAGCATTTTCACAACTGCCACAGTTAATAATGTGTAGCACCTGTCCTCACTATTACTACATTAATAAGGAGGGCCAAAAGAGCCTCGGCCCCTACTTGCCTTGATAAACTGAATAAGTCCATCTGGGACTCCCGTCTTGCTGAGCTTCCTGAGGTACTCAGTGATGTCACTGGTTTGCAGCCCAACGCTGACAGCTGCATACAGGGAGTAGGCAGTCAGTTTGTACTCATGCACATGGGTTGGTCGGCACACTGGCTCTGCAATAGCCACCAGGAAGTCCTGAGCATATTTGTAAAGTGGAGAGAAGGCTTCTAAGAAAATGTGGCCATCAGGAGCCTGAGGAACACCAAACAGACAACAAACAAGGAAACTAATGAGTTGCAGACTATCAGACTCTTTCTCATATTATTACCTATTAAGGATAAGCTGCCTGAAAAGTGAGCTATCCAACACCGTAGATATTTTTGTAAGCACTTCTTCAGCCAATTGTGCGACCTACTACTTTAATCAGATACAAGAAATGGAGAGAATAGAAGTTTCCAAAGTCAGCCGCTGCTTCCCACTATCCTTCACAGATAAAGCCACCGTCGGGCTGGCTGTCCTTTCAGCTAGATTTCAAATGAATGTAGAACAATAACTATTTCAAGTTGAGCAAAACACCTGTTTAGTGTGTCTTCTTTTACTTTTTAAAAATAGGGAATTAAAATGTTACATAATAAATGCCATTTATTCAGTAGATAAAAGCATTACCAAAACTGTGGTAGGGCTGGAGAGAAAAGGGAAAAAAAAAAGGGGTCAGAAATGCAGGAAGCCCCAGCCTATCCGCACAGGTGTGCAGCCTTCTCATCCCTACCTTGGACAGTGCAAACCGCGAGCGTGAACGCTCTTCGCAAGCAGCTCCAACAAGTAGGCGCCCGCATTTCTGCTTTGGCTCCACGAACCCTGGTTGGGCCCCGCCCCGGCTGGGGGGGAGGGTGTGCTTACCACCCAGAGGGGCCTGGAGGCGTGGTCGTCCTTCAGCGGCATCTGCAGCCGGTAGTCCTTGGCTCCGTACTCGTCCAGTTTGGTGCTGGACTCGTCCACCTGCTTCCCTGCCGCGGAGGGAACCGCCTCCTGGGAGTCGTTGCCAGGGGCGTCATCTTCCTCTTCCTCCTCATCCTCGTAGTGCCGCTTCCTGGACTTTTTCTTATCTGCGGAGACGCGCACGTAAGTACACGGGCCGGAGCCCACCTCCGCCCAGAGCTCCGCCCAGAGCTTCCGGGAGCCTGGCCGCAGCCGGACTCGTCAGCCCACACACTCCCAGCCAGGGGCCGCTGCCCGTCGCGACGCCCCGTCTCTCAGGCCCTGCCCGCCCGGCCCAGAACGCGAGGCTGTCCAAAGGCCGAGGACCGCCGCAGGCCCAAAGGCCTGAGATGAGCTGCCGCCACGCGCCCGAAGCGACCCGCCCGGGGCGACGGGCACAGCAAGTGCGGGCGGCCCGACCGCGCCCACAACACCTCTCACCGCGGTCCGCCCGATCCCTTTTGCCCATGGCGCGGACCGCAGACGACGGCCCGTCCTTCCTCCCGCCGCGGCGAGCGCTTCCGGCAGCACTTCCGGTCCCCCCCAGAGGTTTCCGGCGACCACACAGGAAGTCCCGCCTCTGGGCTGGGGCCGCCGGGTGCGTGGCCAAGCCGGCTGGCCAACTGGGTGGTCCAGCAGCTCCCGTCCTGTGACACTGGCCCAGACCTTTCTCTGTCTCTTTCTCTGGGCAGTGAGCGTTTGTTATGATCGTCAGGCATTGTTGTAGCTGCTGTGGTAGGACGTCGAACAAACTAAATGCTTTGACCTCCTGGGTTTTAAATTCTAACAGAGAATGTGGACCGTGAGCAAACTGGTGTTAAGTGCTGTGAGGATAAATAAAAAGGCCTAGAGTGATAGGCAGTGCCATTTTAAATAGAGTGGTCCTGGAATACCTCTCTGAAGGCGTATTATTTGACCCAAAAATCTGAAGCAAGTGAAACTATCTTTCCTAGACACCAAGGAGGTGGGCCTAGTCCCAGGCCAGCACAAATATGAGGGCAATAGGTTTGGCAGTTAAGACTAGGGGCACGAAAGGAGCTCTTTAATAAATCTGAAAAGTCCAGTGACAGAAAGTAACCTCACAGGGTGATAACATAAATTCTTGACTGGACAGGTCTTGCTGGGCAGTCATGCCCCAGGCGTATAATTTCCTTAGTAAAAAGCTTATCTTTGCCTTAGGCAAGCCCTGCCCTTGTTCTTGTATATCTAGGTTAACACACCTTTGAAATGCCTGTATTTCAGAACACTCAGGGAAGTAACCACCCTTGACAGCACATAATCTCCATAACTATCCTGTAATCCAATCCTTGCCTTGCTTCCTCCCACCTTGGTGTAATCTTCCTCACAGTCCCTCCTTAATCTCAAACACTTAATAGAAACTGCAAATTTTCATTCTGGGAAGCATTTTTCTCAGTCTGTTGAGAACCTGTTTCCAGGCATGTAGTCAGTTTGGCTAAAAGAAACTTGAATGAATGTATAAAAATATATCTATGGGTTTGAACATTTCTTAACAGCAAGGGGAAGCTGAGAGGGAGCAGTGAAGCTGAGAAAAGTAGGGGAGAGAACACAATACAGTATGTGTAGAGTAGTGGTTCTCAAAAAAGGGTCCTCTGGATGCATCAATATCATGTGGAAACTGGTTAAAACTAGGCACGAAATCAATATATCCAGCACCACCCCAGACCTATTGAATGATAAAGTTCTGCAGGTGGGCCAACAGTCTTGACCTCCAGAAAATTCTGATGCTCAAGTTTGAGAACCTCTGACATAGAGACTTGTAGGCCATTTCAAAAACTTTGAGTTTTGTTATGAAATGGGAAATTATTGAATTTTGAGCAGAGAAATGACAACCTGATTCACTATTTAAAAAATCACTCTACACTAGCTGAGTTTTGAACATAGACTTTACAAAGTGGAGGACAACTATTGCAGCACTCCAGCAAAGAAATTGCTGGCTTATAAACCCAAAGGTGCCCACACCAAGACAGATCATAATTAAAATGTCAAAGTTTTAAGACAAAGAGAAAATCTTAAAAGCAGCAAGAGAAAAAGCAATTGTTTACCTTCAACAGAAACTTTGCAGGCCAGAAAGGACTAGCACAAAATATTCAAAGTGATGAAAAGCAAGGACCTACAACCAAGAGTACTCAGCAAGCCTATCATTTAGAATTAAGGGAGGGATAAGAGCTTTCTAGACAAGAAAAATGTGAAGGAGTTCATCACCACCAAACCAGTATTACAGCAGTGTTAAAGGGACTTCTTTAAGAAGAAAAAAATAAATAAAAATATGAATAAGAAAAAAACACAAAGAAAAAAATTCTTACTGAAAAAGAGAAAAAGCAGAGGTTCAACAAATACAAAGGTTAAAAGGAAAAAGAAAATCATGTGTAATTGCAACAGTAAATTAGAGAATACACACAAATACACACAAAAGTAAAAAATAATGGCAAAATAATATGAAGGGGGTAAGTAAAAATGAGAGTGATTTTAGAATGTGTTTAACTTAAGCAACCATCAACTTAAAATAGAATGTTATAAATATAGCTTAGTATATATGAAGCACATGCTAACCACAAACCAAAATTCTATAAGATATATATAAAAAATAAAGAGAAAGGAATCCAAACACAACACTACAGAAAGTTATCAACATACAAGAGAGCAAGAGAATAAGAAAGGAACAAAGAACTACAAAGTCAATCAGAAAACAATTTTAAAATAGCAACAACTATATAACTATCTATGATTACTTTAAATGTAATTGGATTAAATGTTCCAATCAAAAGTTGAATGACAAAAGAAGTGTACATTGTACATATGAAATGACAAAAGAATGGAATATTATTCAGCCATAAAAAGAATGGAAACTTACCATTTGCAACAACATGGATGAACCTAAGGTATTATGCTAAGTGAAATAAGTCAAACGGAGAAAGGCAAATACCATGATTTCACTTATATGTGGAATCTAAAAAAATAAATAAAACAGAAATAAACTCATAGATACAGAGAACAAATTGGTGATTGCCAGATGGGAGAGGTGTCGGGGGACTGAGTAGAACAGGTGAAAGGATTAAGAAGTAAAAATTGATAGTTATAGCCACAGGGATGTTAAGTACAGCTTAGGGAATATGATCAATAAAATGTAATAACTATATATGTTGTCAGGTGGGTGCAAGACATTGATGAGATTACTTCATAAGTTATATGAACGTATAACTGTTATGCTGTACAACTGAAACTAATACTATTGAATGTCAACTGTAATTTAAAATAATTTTTAATTTAAAAAATTACTGGCTCTAACAGGGTAGTAGGGCGATGAACAGGGTGATAAACAGTGATTCCTTTCTGAATATATTTTCAAGATAGAGCTGGATTAGCTGATTGACTACATATGGAAAGTGAAAAAGAGGAATAGAAGATAACTCTAGGATTTTTGGCCTGAGCAACTGCAAAAATGATGTACCTTAAGGAAGGTAGAAATGTTGAAGGGTGGTTTTAGCCATATTGAAAGCAAGTGGCTGTATTAGTCTGCTCCAGTATAATAACAAAATACCACAGAGTGTGTGATTTAAACAATAGAAATTTATTTTCTTACAGTCCTAGAGGCTGGAAGTTCAAGATCAAGATTCTGCTCTCTTTGCTTTCAGATGGCTGTCTTCTGGCCTTCTTGCTATGTCTTCACATAGGGGTTGGGAAAAGGGCAAGCTCTCTGAAGTGCTGTACTCTTCACATAAGGGTACCAGTTTTGTTGGATTAGGGCCCCACCCTTATGACCTCTTTTAACCTTTATCATCTCACAGACTCTATCTCCAAATACAGTCACATTGGAGGTTACGGCTTCAACATATGAATTATGGGGAGGATGCAATTCAGTCTAAAGACATGGCCTATTAGACAATTAAATGAAGTGTCAACAAGGCAGGTGGATATGTCTGAAGTTCAGAGACCTGGAAATATAAGTTTGGGAATTGTCAACATATCTATAATATTAAAGGTATAGAACTAATTGAGGTTACCTAGGGAATGAATGTAGGTAAAGGAAAGGTCTGAGAACATTTCAGCAAAAAGGCTAGAACATGAGGGAGAATTGCCCAGCAGAGACTGAAGAGCATCACTGAGATAGCAAAATCAGGAGTCTTGTTTTCATTTTATTTTATTTCATTTCACTTCAAGGTAGAGGAATTGATAGACTGTGTTAGATGCTACTGATGAGCTGAGGAAACTGAAGACTGAGACACAGGATTTGCAATGTAGAAATCAGTCCTCAATTAAATAGCTTTTATTAAATTAGTTTTTTGGGTTTTTTTATTAAATTTTATTAAATTAGGTTTTTTTTACTTGTGCTAGAAGAATTTCACTTCCTCAAGCAGTAGAGAAACCATACTTTTAAACTGGCTTTTGCATTCTGTGTTTTTTTCTGATTAAAGTAATATATGTCATGCAAAAATCTTGAAAAACAGAAAAAAGTGTAGCAAAGTCTATTTAAATTGTACACAACACCTCCTGGCTATCTACATTTTGGTTTATTTCCTACCAGGCTTTTTTTTTTCTTTTTCCCCCCCTATGAGTAGGTATTTTTATACCATGAAGATGTTACTTGGAAATCTGATTTTATGTCCTCCTGACATAAGCTGTGTTCACCTCTCATTAAAATGAATGTTTAATGGCAGAGTGAGAGACGTCCCCAGATCTCTCCCCTTGAAACAACAATAAGCTGAATATCTAAAACTCCATGAAAAACACCCAAACTGCACACCAGCACTTATGAGCATGGGATCTGAGCATAAGAGCTACCACAGGTCAGAACCCTGGGCAGTGGACTGAGAAAAAAAGAAGCTGCCTCTCTCAGCTGCAGAAGTTGCAGGAGGAGTGGGAGGGGAGAAAAAGCAGCGACTACCATGAACAGCCCTTCCTGGGAAAATTGTGAGTTCCACGCAGCTGGCAGCAGGGCCCAGTCACCAGGGCAAAGGAGGAGAAGCAGGACAGGACCACAGAGAAACAACAGTTCATTTTTACCAGCTGCGGTTGCAAAACCGAGGTTGAGCCACAGGCTTCTCCCCCCATACCCTCTGAGATCACTCACCTGGATCCACAGAAGAATCAAAGCAAATGCTGCCAAGACTGTCCCTGACACTAACATGGACTGAGACTGAGGGTAGCAAGCTTGTTTAAATTTCCACAAAAAAATAAAAGGCATTATTAAGGCTTTATATAGAGCAGGCTCCAAGAGGCTTAGATGCCATCTGTGGGAAACCAAAAGAAAAGCGCATTCTTTGCAATAGCCTAAAGAG
This sequence comes from Macroglossus sobrinus, assembly GCA_004027375.1. Classification (NCBI taxonomy): domain Eukaryota; kingdom Metazoa; phylum Chordata; class Mammalia; order Chiroptera; family Pteropodidae; genus Macroglossus; species Macroglossus sobrinus. The sequence continues at coordinate 246,793 of PVKZ01000788.1, read as the reverse complement.
CGATCTTTATATAATAAATATTCTTTCTAAAAAAAAAAAAAACAACAGAATACACTTTCATTAATGCCCAGATGTGGAAATATTCCATTAAATACCATGAACAACCACGGTGACAAAGTATCTCAGAAAGAAAGAGAAAAATCTCCAGAAATTAAGCTTACATACATAGAAATATATGACTTAAATGATAGAGAATTCAGGATGGTACTTCTGAAAAACCTCAGTGAGTTCTGAAATGAGTCATATCAACAATTTCAAGAACTGAAAAAACAACTAAATGAGCAGAGTAAGGAGATTGAAACCCTCAAGAGAACAGAAAAGATCATCTAGAGATAAAAAATGCACTGCAAGAGTTGAAAAAATAAAATAACAAACTTGGGAAATAGAGTCAACCAAATGGAGGAAAGGATCAATGATATCAAAGACAGAAATTTATAAATAAATCAGAAGGAAGAATACAGAAATCAAAGAATGAAAAATAATGAATGAGAAATACAAGAACTAGCTGATCCATTCAGTAGAGGAAACAGAATAATGAGCATTATTGAAGGCGAGAAAAAGCAGGGACTAGAAAGTGTTTTCAGACAATTAGTTTATGAGAATTTCCCAAATCTAAGGAATGAATTGGAGCTTGGAATTCAAGAAGTCAACAGAACACCCAATTATCTCTACCCAAAAAGGCCTTCCCAAGGCACATTATATTAAAGTTATCAAAAATCAACGACAAAAAATTCTCAGAAGAGCCAGGGAAAAGGAAACAGTAACTTATAAAGGAAAACCCATTAGATTATCCTTGGACTACTCAGTGCAAAACTTACAAGCCAAAAAGGAATGGAATCAAATATTCAAACTATTAAGTGGAAGGAACCACCAGCCTAGAATAATGTATCCAGCTAAGTTCTCCTTTAGATATGAAAGAGAAATTAAGACCTTTTCAAACATACAAAAATTGAGGAAATTCTCCACTACACTACAGGAAATACTGAAAAAGGTCAACTCACCTAAAACAAAATGACAAAAAAAAAAAACATAATTAGGAGTATAGTGACTATCAGGTGACTAGAAGCAAAGGTATGCAATCCTTACTAAGAACAGGACATTATAAGCTTAAATAATAAGAGTTCTATAGCAAGATAGTAATGAACGTTCAGCATACATAGGAACAAATTGAGACAACAATGACTAAAAAGGGGAAGATTCAAAGATCCCAACTCACAAAGGAGAATGGAGATAAGGCATATGCAGAAGAAAATGAACGACTGTATATATCCTTTTCATGTTCATAATGGTAACCACACACCAAAAATTCAGAACTGAATTATGTAACATAAAACAAGAAGACCCAGAGGGAAAACCCACAAAAGCCAATCAAAATAAAGAGAACAGAAACACAAAGACAAGAAAGCAATGGAAACACTGAGCTACCAGAAAGCAAAAGATAAAATGGCTATAAGAAAACCTCATATGTCAACAATCACCCTAAATATAAGTGAACTGAACTCACCAATAAAAAGGCACAGAGTTGCAGAATGGGTCAAAAAACAAAACCCAACCATATGCTGCCTCCAGGAGACACATCTCAGCTCCAAAGATAAATATAGATTCAAAGTGAAAGGGTGGAAAATGGTATTTCAAGCAAATGGCATTCAGAGAAAAGTAAGAGTAATGGTATTAATAATATCGGACAAAATAGATTTCAAAATAAAAAAGGTAAGGAAAGATACTGAGGGACACTCATAATGATAAAAGAAATCAGGCACCAAGAAGACATCACTTATAAATATCTATGCTCCCAATCAGGGTGGCCCAAAATATGTAAAGCAATTACTAACAGAACTAAAGGGAGAAACAGACCAAAACACTATCATAGTAGGGGACCTAAATACCCCACTGTCAGATATGGACAAATCTTCCAAACAGAAAATAAATAAGGAAATAACATCTTTAAATGACACATTAGACCTAATAGACATAATTGACATATACAGAGCCTTCCATCTCCAAACAGCTGTTTATACAGTCTTCCCTAGTGCACATGGAACATTCTCAAGAATTGACCACATACTGGGACACAGAAATAGCCTCAACAAATATGAGGATTGAAATCATACCAACCATATTCTCTGATGATAATGCTTTAAAACTAGAGATCAACTGCAAAAAGAAAGCAGGAAGAACCACAAATAAAGGGAGATTAAACAACATGCTACTGAAAAATAACTGAGTCAGAGAATAAATAAAAAGAGAGATCAAGGGATACATAGAAATGAATGATAATGATAGTACAACATATCAAAACTTTTGGGACACGACAAAAGCGATCATAAGAGGAAAGTTCATATCATTACAGGCCTACCTCCAAAAACAAGAACGAGCCCAAATAAACAACCTAACACTTCATCTTTAAAAAATTAGAAAAGGAAGAACAAACGAAGCCTAAAGTCAGCAGAAAGATATAATCAAAATTAGAGCAGAAATAAATGAAATAGAAAACAACAAAACGATAGAAAAAAATTAATGCAACAAAGTGCTGATTCTTTGAGAAGGTGAATAAAATTGCCAAACCCCTGTAGACTCACTAAAGAAAAAGAAAAAACACAAATAAACAAAATTAGGAGAGAAAGAGGGGAAATTATGGCTGACATGGCAGAAATACAAAGGATCATACAAGAATACTATGGAAAATATATAACGCCAACTTTAATAACCTAGAAGAAATGGACTAGTACTTAGAAAAATGCAACCTTCCTTGATTGAATCAAGAAGGACTGGAAAATCTAAATATACCAATCAGCAGTATGAACATTGAAACAATCATCAAAAACCTACCAAAAAGTAAAAGTTCAGACCAGATGGCTTCACCAGTGAATTCTATCAAACATTCAAAGAAGATTTAATACCTAGTTTCCTCAAACTCTTCAAAAAAAAAAAGAGGAAATAATATTTTCTAATTCATTTTATGAGGCCAATATTACTCTGATACCAAAACCTGGTAAAAAATAATACACAAAAAGAAAACTACAGACCAATACCTCTTATGAATACAGACACAAAAATCTTAAATAAGATACTAGTGAACCAAATACAGCAACATATTAAGAAGATTATACACCATCAAGTGGGCTTCTTCCAAGGGGCACAAAGATAGTTCAAATCAATTAATGTGATACACTACATAAACAAATTAAAAAATAAGAATTACATGATCATATGAATAGATGCAAAAAAGAAAAGCCTTTGGAAAGATACAGCATCTATTTTTGATCAAAACACTTAATAGAATCGGTATAGAAGAAAAGTACCTTAACATAATAAAGGCCATCTATGACAGACCCTCAGCCAACATTATACTTAATGGTGAAAAACTAAAAATCTTCCCTCTAAGATCAGGAACAAGGCAAGGCTGTTCACTATCACCACTCTTATTCAATATAATATTGGACGTTCTAGTAAGTGCAGTCAGGCAAGAAAATATTTCAAATAGGAAACGAAAAAGTCAAACTGTCACTATTTGTGGATGACATGATTTTCTATATGGACAACTCTAAAGACTCCACAAGAACACTGTTAGAAACAATAAGCAAATACAGTAAAGTTTCCGGATACAAAATCAACACTCAAAAATCCATAGCATTTCTATAATAATCTAACATTTTCATTATTAAGAAAATATCTTGTGAACTGATATTTGACAAGAATATTCAATAGGCAAAAGATGGTCTCTTTAATAAATACATTGAGAAAACTGGATAACTACATGCAGAAGAATGAAATTGGACCTCTACTTTATACCATTCAAAAAAAATCAAATCAATTAAAAACTTAAATATAAGACCTGAAACTATATAATTTCTAGAAAAAATTATAGGGAAAATGCTACTTGACATTGGTCTTTGCAACAATTTTTTTAAAATACGATAATAAAAGCACAATGCACAAAGGCAAAAATAAATTAGTGGGACTATGAAAATTAAAAGCTTCTGCCAAACACCCCAGGAAAAAAAAAAAACAGCATCGAAGATAGAAGCTTTGTCCATCCCTGTTGCAACCACATCAAAGTTGTGACAGAAACAGAGAGCTAACAGCATGAAAAGTCACCTGGGATCTAGACGAACAGGAGTACCACATCTAGGGAGTGAAATAATTAATCAACCAGGGAGAGAATTATTAATCAACCTGCAACGGTAGGTAGGATGGGGTGAGGACACGGGGCTGCCCCATCTGGAGCGGCTGAGTGTGACCAAGGCTGCAGCAGCTGCAGACGCCTCTTAAAAGGGCCACGACCACGAGCAGATTTTTGTGGTGATGGACCTGCTCGCTCTGAAGACACTGGCTCCAGAAGGGACATCAGAGACTTCCAGGGGACACTGAGTTGTTGGAGTGAGGGTCGGAGGCGAGGCTCTCTCCGGGACAGAAATATCAGTAATATCCATTGTTCTTCTGTTGAGCCCTACCCCCATTCCAGTGTGCAGATACAGCACCGCCATAGCTGAGATGTCTTCAAACTAGATTACAGAGGTTGCTCCACCAGAGGATTCCACTCCCCCAACTCACGACCCCACCTAAGCCACATCCAGTTGTGATCTTGAAAAGTTCGGTGCTCCTTGCTGAGCAGCTCCTAGATTCACACTGGAGGCAGCTGACCTCTGCTTCTGGCGAGACCTCTTGAGGCAACTATAAGCACAGTCTGGGGATTGCTTGCTGAAGCTTAACAGTGGCCCTGGATGGACACAGGCTGGCGCTAAATTTGGCCTGCAGCTGAACCCCTCTCAGGACTGTGCCACTGGACCCCTACTACACAAATCCACACTATAAGACTGGAAGACTTAGGAGCTTTGCTTAGTACATAGAAACACACATGGAAAGGTAGCCAAAGTGGGAAGACCAAGAAGCAGAAACCATACGAGAGAAGAGAACAAAGATCCAGGAATAATGGAGTCAAGTAATCTAACAGATGCAGAATTTAAAACACTGGTTATAAGGATGTCCAATGAACTTAGGGGAAGTGTAGACGAACTCAGTGAGAACTTTAACTAAGATATTTTAAGAAAAAAAAACATAAAAATGGAAATGGAAATTATAAAAGGGAACCAGTCAGAAATGAAGAACACACGATCTGAGATGAAGAATATATTAGATGGAATCAACAGAGTAGATAAAGAGGATCAAGCCACTAATATAGAGGATGGGAAAGTCAAGGACACTCAATCAGAATAACAAGAAAAAAGAAGCGAAGACTATAATAATAATTTAAGGAGCCTATGGGACATTCTTAAAGGTAAAACATCCATGTCATAGGGGTACTTGAAGAAGAACAAGAAGTTGAAGAGCTATTTGAAGAAATAATTATGGAAAACTTCCCTCACTTGGTGAAGGAAATAGACATACAACCCCAGGAAGCTCAGAGTCCCAAGAAAGAAGAACCCAAAGAGGCCCACACCAAGACACATCATGACCAAAATGCCAAAGGTTAACTACAAAGAGAGAATCTTAAAAGCAGCAAGAGAAAAGCAGTTAATTACCTACAAGGGAGCAACCATAAGACTGGCAGCTGATTTCTCAAAAGAAACTTTGCAGTACAGAAGGGATTGGCAAGAAATATTCAAAGTGATGAAAACCCAAGATCTATAACCAATAACATTTATCCAGCAAAGTTATCATTTAGAGTCACAGGACAGATAAAGAGTTTTCCAGACAAAAATAAGCTAAAGGAATTCATCAATACCAAGCCACTATTAGAGATGTTTTTTCTTTAAACACATGAATAAAGAATGGTAATAACCACATTCCTATCAATAAGTACCTCAGATGGAAAAAAATTAGGTGCTCTAACTAAAAAGTAGGGTGGCTGAATGGAAAAGAAAACAAGACCTCTGCATATGCTGCCTACAAGAGACTCCCTTCAGATTAAAAGACATACAGAGACTAAAAGGATTGGAGATGGAAAAAGATATTGTTTTGATGGACCTAGAGGGTATTGCACTGAATGGAATAAGTCAGATAAAGACAAATGTCATGATTTCACATACATGTGGAATCTAAATAACAAAATGAATAACAACAAAAACAGAAACAAACACATAGATACAGACAATATTTTGAGGGCTACTAGGTGGAAGGTGGTGGGGAGAATGGTGAAAAAGGGCAAAAGGACTAAGAAGTACAAATGAATAGTTCAAAATAGGCATGAAGTTATAAAGTGTAGCATAAGAAAAATAGTTAATGTTGTAATAAACATGTAAAAGTAAGTAGGGTACTAGATTTGGTGGGATGATTACTTTATGAGTTATATAGATCTCTAATCACTATGCTATACAACTGAAATGGGTATATTATTGTATGCCAACTATAATTTTTAAAAACTCATTGAATTGTACAATGCAAATCAAGCAACTAATTTTCTATTATATTTTAATAAAGCCAGGGGGGAAAAAAGGCTTCTGCACAACAAAAGAAACAGTCAACAAAATGAAAACGCAACTGATAGAATGGAGAAAAAAATATCTGCAAACCATATATCTAATAAGGGGTTAATATCTAAAATATATAAGGAATTCATACAACTCAGTACAAAAACATCCAACTAAAAAATGAGCTGAGGAACTGAATAGACATTTTTTTCCAAAGAGGACATACAAATGGCCAGCAGGTACATGAAAATATGTTCAACATCACTAATCAAACCTACAATGAGATATTACCTCACATGTGTTAGAATGACTACATTAAAAAACAACAAAAAAATGACAACAAGAGTTAAATGTTAGCAAGGATGTGGGGAAAAGGGACCCCTCATGCACTGTTGGTGGGAATGTAAATTGGCTAAACTACTTGGAAAACAGTATTGAGGTCCTCAAAAAATTAATAGAACCATCACATGATACAGCAATTCCACTTCTGGGTTTAAATTCAAAAGAAATGAAAACAGGGTCTTGAAGATATATCTGCACTGCCATGTTTATTGCAGTATTATTCACAACAGCCAAGATGTGAAAACAACCTAAGTGTCTGTCAATGGCTGAATGGATAAGTGAATATATGTACACAATAGATTTGTATTCAGCCATAAGAAGAAATCCTGCTATTTGCAATAACATGGATGGACTTTGAGAACATTACACTAAGTGATGTGGGATCTAAAAATATCTGAACTCACAGAAACACTGGTGTTTACCAGGGGCTGGGGAGTGAGGAAAATGGGGAGATATTGGTCAAAGAGTAAAACTTTCAGTTAGAAGATAAATAAGTTCTAGGGATCTAATTTACAGGATGGCGAAAATAGTTAATACTGTATTAAAATTGAAAGTTGCTAAGAGAGTAGATCTTAAGGTTCTCACCACACACACAAAAAAAGAAATGGTAATTATGTAACATAATGGATAATGCTGTGGTGGTAATCATATCGCAATATGTGTGTATCACATCAACACGTTGTACACCTTGAACTTATATGTCAATTATCTCTCAATAAAGCTGAGGGAAAAAATATTTTTTACTAAGCAAAAAAACCCGCACATTTATCATAAAAATTTTTAAATTACAGATAAGCAAAAATAATGATCACTCACAATTCTACCAACCACTTGAGTGACATACATCTTCTCCTAATATTTTTTCTAAGTATTTTTTAACAAAAAGTGGGACCATACCCATACATCTCATGTAACTTGCTCTCTTTCATTTAATACAAGAATTCCATTGTATGGCTCTCCTAAAATTTATTTGCTCAGTCCTGTGGTGGTTAATATGTGGCTAAGTTATGGTGTCCAGTTGTTTGATCAAACACCAATCATGTTACTGTTAAAATACTTTTTACATATAATTAACATTTACAATTAGCAGACTTTAAGTAAAGGAGAATACCCTCACTAATGTCAGCGGGCTTCATCCAATCAGTTGAAGGCCTTAAGAGGAAAGACTGGTTTCCCAATAAAAACAAAAATTCTTCCTCCAGACTGCAACACTAATACGGATTCTATTAAAGGAAAGTGGGCTGCTGCTATAACAAACACCTAAAAATGTGAAACTGGCTTTGGAATTGGGTAATGGGTAGAAGATGGAAGAATTTTGAGACGCACGATAGAAAAGGCCTAGATTGCCTTAAAGAGACTGTCACTAGAAACATGGTTATTAAAGGTGATTCCACTGAGTGCTCAGTTGGAAATGAGAAATATACTATTGAAAGCTGGAGGAAAGGTGATCCTTGTAGTTAAGTAGCAACGAACTTGGCTGAATTGTGTCCCATTTGGTGGAAAGAACTTGTAAGCGATGAAATTGGATATTTAGCTGGGAAGATTTCGGAGCAAAGGTTGAAGGTTCGTTCAGCTTGATTTCTCCTTGCTACTAATAGTCAAATGTGAGAGGAAATAGATAAACTGAAAAACAATTGTTACGCAAAAAGGAACCAGAATGTGAAGATTTGGAAAATCCTCAGCCTATCCATACTGCAAATAAAGAGAAAGAATGCTCTGAAGAAAACAGCGAGGGTGTGGCTGCACAGCTATTTGCTAAAAAGATTAAGCTTGTGATTTATGGATGCAATCAACTATCTCAGCAGAAATGCTGCCAGTTTGGGAGGGGAAGAAGAAACTAAATGAAAGCAGGATGTCAGACTTCTGGAATTCTACAGGAAGGAAAGGGACTGACATAGCTATCCAGCTCCAAACATATTACTCGTTTAAGAAAATAGAAGACTGACTTGAGGGCAGTTCAGGGGTCAGCAGGGCCGCTGCTACTATCAAGGCCCGAAGGGTCAGGCTCAAGGTCAGTCTGGGCCACCTTCTTGGTTCAGAGGGCAGCAGTGCCACGACCTCAGTGGATTTCTCAGGACAGAGTATGGAGCAAACGAGGATTTTCTTCAAGTCTTAAAGTCGTATGGAATCTGCCATTAGGTTTTGAACTTGCTTGGGACCCAGGCCCAATTTTTCCTTCTGATGTCTCCCTTTTAAAATGAAAATGTTTATCCTCCACCTGTTCCACCTGAAAGTAGATAACTAGTCTGATTTGACAAATTCACAGATGTAAGGAAATTTTGCTCCAGCATTAATCGTACTCCAAGTCTTACCCATACTGATTTGAATGATTTAGATGGAAATTTGAGTTAATGTTTAGATGAAATGTTGTACTTTGAGTTGATGCTGGAATGTTTAAGATTGGGGTATGGTAGGATAGGGTGAATATATTTTAAACATGGGAAGGATATAAATTTTTAGGGGCCATCAGACAATGTAATGGGTTTGCATTACCCCCCAAAAAAAGCTATGTTGAAGTCGTAGCTACCAAGACTTCAGAATGTGACCTTGTTTGGACATTGGGTCCTTACTGAGGTAGTCCAGTTAAAATGGTTGTTAGAGTGGGCCCTAATCCAATGTGACTGGTGCCCTTTATAAAAAATGGAAAACCTACAAAAGGAGAACACCATGTAAAGATAGGAGGCAGAAATTGGAGTTATTTTGCCATGAGCCAAGGTACACCTGGGAACACCAGAAGTCAGGAGAAAAGCAAATAATTCAGAGGAAGCATGGCTGTGCTGACACCTTGATTTTGGAATTGTATCCAGAGCTGAGAATAAATTCCTGTTGTTATAAGTCACCACGTTCATGGTACTTTATTATAATAGCCCCTATTGTTGGACATACAGAACCTCAATTTTGGGCTTTTGTAGCTAGCTATGTCTTAGTACAACTGCAATCATTTCCACAGAATTAATTCCTAGATACAGAATTGCTGGGTCAGAAGATATACAAGATTCTGAGGCTTCTAACTGGCATTGCTAAGTTGGCCTCTATATGAAAGTATTAATTTAAATGATTTCCGATCCTGTGGGAACTTCCATTCCTTACACTTTGACAGTAGGTTTTGTTTTGCTTGTTTTTAAACACTGTTAATTTCTGATTTGGGTAATCAAAGTGTCCAGAAGATATATCAGACATGTTGGGTAGGACATTATAGACTTACACCCTGACAAGATTTAGTTGCCATGTTTCTAGGTCAGTCCATGCTTGGTCTCCTAGAAAGTGATCAAGTCAGGCAGAGGAGGATCAACTATAAAGACACTGTGTCCAAGAACAGGTCTGGGCAAGCCAATCACAGTGGAAATAAATATCAGCTTTATTAACACTCAAAGTGCCATTCATTTAATTTCATTCCATAGTCCAGAAGGTTACTTAGAGTAACCCTTTGCACCACAATCTTTCAAAAAATGAACATGTAAGAAAAAGCAATTTTCATTGTGCTAATTATTGCAGGCCTTCATGCATGATAAATCTAAACAAAGATGTATGCCAACAATATACAAATTTCCATATAAACAAAGTCATTGATCACTAAAATATAAACATGATTTTTTTCACATTAGTTTTTAAAAAGCTATTTACCAGCAAGAAAAAACAAGTACATAAAAACTGTAAAACTAGGAAATTTTATACATTTTTACAAGCACAATTATGAATGAATAACACAAAGTCAAAATATGCATGAAATGTGGCACATATCACACTGCATCTGGCTTCTGGTAGGTCTTCCTAATATTAACTCCTTGTAACAAAAGCTTAGTGACATTCAACAGTGGACTTTATTTCTAACACAAGTAATTTTACATGGTACCACATATTAAAAACAAGGTTTTCCTTAAGTACAACAACATTGTCAGATTGGAAATTTAATTTCCATTTATTTTTCTATCAGTTACTTAACATACACAGTACATTATAAGGACACACAATGTATGTTTGGCCATTTCTAAACCGATATAGTCAATTATAGAGAATCACAATATATGAATGTATTGTTTTATAAATGAGGTCAGACCTTGCCCAGTAAGAAAAAAAACTGAAAGTTGAAATCTTTGGGGTAGAATAAAGGAAACATTCAAAAACAATAAGATGACTTGCCAACACCAACTGAAGATATAAAAATCTGGACATCTCTTCAAGATAATTTAGTTTCTAACATTTTTTTTTTCATAGCTCTGAGAATTCAAAGGCCATTTAGTGGACAGTGTGTTTTTACTACTGCTTAAAATTTATTTTTTCCTCTTAATCAGCATTTCAGAGAATTCTCAAAAGAGAATTCAATGCTCTTGCTTGCAAAAATATGTTAATTCATAGCTTAGTAAATTTGCCAAATCCTGGCAATACAAACATATTTTAAATGGTTAAAAAAATTTTTTTTTAAAGTTTTGATCAGCCAGCTGAATATATATTCATGTAGTAAATAAATCTCTCAGAAAGCTTTGTCATATATATTTAATTATTCTAACTAAACAGTACTCTTATAAAATAAATTCATAAAAATGTAGAAATGAAATGAAAATAAGGAATTACTGGGATATATACATGTGCCTACAGACAAAGACATCTCTACACAACACACATCCCCTGATACACAACACACATCCCCTGACACACAGTTTTACAAACATACTTTCAACTTAGTCATGGACTTTAGAATATATATAAAATCAGAAAGTGATGTTGAGTTCTACTCCTGAGTTCCTCAACAAAGATAGAAAGAACCATAGGTAAGTATACTTTGTAAAAGCAAGAAGGTCCATTTAAGTGTAATAGCAGTGCAGTTACTGATGGCTACATCTCGAAAGAAGTTAAAATGTAGAGACACAGACAGTAGTTCAATGCACGCATCCATGATGCTCATACATCCATCAACAATTGGTCAGAGTAATAAATCAGTGTACAAATTAAACATTTCCAAAATGTGCAAAAAAGTCAACCTTGATAGGAAAAAAAAAAAAACACCTTTATACATAATTATAAACAGCCCATCATTCAACTAAGATTAAAAACGTTTACAGAGAGAAACTAAGTTTAAAAATAAAGAATTTAATGGCTACATTAAAAAAATGTACATTAGGCCAAAGGGTAAATTTACAAATTGATGATGATAGTAACAATTAAAGGTTATTCCCAAATTTATCCAAGTTTACTTTTATTTACAATGATATTTGAATAAAAAGAACCATGTGAAAAGTTGAGATGTCATATATTAAAAGTATTTTTGGTATTAACTTTTATAATATTTCAGAATGCAGGGTAGCAAATTTTAAAACAGCAATAGAAAAAATGTAAACCTTTTACTAATTGAGATTGTATCTAAAAACAAGCATTTGTTTTTCAAGATGTATTCTTATCCTTAGACCCTGTACTTTCACTTGTACAGGGTATATTGCAAGGGTTTGGCCCACTTTCTTTTGCCCAAAAGCCTTTTCAGCTCAAATGTTTCCACCAGTCCTTTCTTATACCAAGTGGGAAAAAAATCTTTGGAAAAAATGAGAATACATCAAATCCATTTTGGAGCCTAAGTATCTAACAATTTAAGATGGAATTTTGTTACTTTTCTCTCCCCTCCAAGTAATGCTAATGCTAAAATCACCACTAGTTACATGTTTTTAAAAAAGAACTTCTAAAAAAAATAATAAATAAATGAACATAAAAGTGCTTTTCAGTATAGTCACAAATTTTGCTGTTCTCAACTGGCATTAAGAGACTCAGAGATCTTTATTTGGGGACAAATTCTGCATGTATACTGGAGAACAGACTCTTGCTTATGTTCCAAAATGTCTATGGCACAAAGCAGACATCAGTCTATAATTTACTTTTCTTCACAGCTTTCCTGAAATGCCCCTCAAGTCAAACACAAGTTCATAAATGTTAAGACACTAGAAAGTATGCCACAAACCTGAGGCATCATATGTCAGTGTTCACACACACACACACACGCGCGCGCGCGCACACACATCTGTGGTCAACTAACGTTAAGATTGGCACATGTATAAGCTCAAGTCTGTAATATCTATATAGTTCCGCAATAGTTGAAGTAAATCCTACATGTGTACATACAAATACTGAGCACCTGTCCTTTCGCTTGAAGGAAAGACTGAGATACAAATTCTACTAATACTTGTTTTATCATTTTTGTACTATTAGCTTACAGGTGGGAGGAAGTACAATGCTAATCATTTTGGCTACGTGTGCAGGGAATATAAAAGCTTTGGTTTAAAGTGATTCTAATAATACAGATTGTGAATACAAACAAGAAGTAATCAGGCGTAGGAAATAATAGTACTCACTGATTTAATGTTTTTGCTATTATTAACAAAGATACCATATTACTGTCAATTAAAATGAAGAATTACATAAAAGACTGTATGCAGGCAATGGAAAACATTTATTCTTTTCTTTACTATAGCTATGACCCCTTCCTCAACTTTCTGGAACTAAACCACATCTGCTCTATCACTGAGAAGATTCTTCACTCTCCCCTGAGAGCTCACTACCATGTGCAGCTCGGAAAGGTGAGCATGAGGCAATGGCTGGCTCTGGCACTTCCCACACCAACTGTGGCATTCTGTGGCAGAAGTCCAAACAAAGCTAAGGAGAGCTGTGAAGAAGGAACAGCGGCTTCACAGCACGCCTTCCCTAGCCAACCAAAAGGAGGTACAACATAAGTTCGTTCTGGACACTCGGAAAGCTAAGGAAGCTTGTTTTGATAATGTCTTGCAGAATTTCTATTCTAGAGTCCATGAAGAAAAATTACTTTCTATGTAAGGACTACATATAAGCTATTATACACACATACAAATTCAATTTGAATCTACTTTTAGCAACCAAGAGCTTGACAATTTACAATAAATAACTCTGTCAATCATTTGTCCTAGTTACTTGTGGAAAATGTGCTGGCGTTTCTACCCGAGGATGATTACCCTCAACCGTCATCAGTAAGTCATACACATTTGAGTTGTTCTTCCAAGAACAGAGACTAATCCAACTCAACATTCATACCTTTCTTTTCTTTCCAGCCCTACTCCAAATACACACACACACACACACACACACACACACACACACACACACACACACAACTTTTCACAGAAAAACTAGTTTTAGTAAAAATGTTAGGTTAGAATCCCTGGATTTCTTGCTCATTTCCCTAAGTCTCATTGCCTTAACATTTGTAAACCATTTACATGACTTCTTTAGAGCAAAATCAACCATTCTAGCTCTGTTATGAAAATCGTTAACTGAACCATGATATACAAAGAATCTGGACAGTGTCAATATGATTGAAAATCAAGTAATCAACCTGGAAAACCATTTATTATATCTCTTTTGAATTAGAATACCTCTTTCCATCCTTATCTTAGGAGTTCACATCTAGACTGCAGTGTGTCTGTATCAGACTAATGCTAACGTTTGTTTTCTAACATAAAATAGAGGTAGAAAAGGGTAGGAGGAGGAAGCAGGCATTAAGAAATGTTTAAGGGCCAAAACACTGCCTAAGGCCAAATCAACTGCTGAAGCTACTGATTTTGGGGGAAAACCCTTCATTTCAGTGGGTAACTTGAATTATTATTGATATAAAATAAAATTAAGGCATAGAGAGAAAAAGGCACTACTGAAAATTAATCATTAAATTGATTTTCATTAACATTTAACCAATCTTAAAATTCAAATAAATATGAATTAATTATATTTGTAACAAAGGTCAAACAATATAAAACAGTCTGGTCTCAAGAAATTGTACTGATCTTAGTATAAATAACACTACTGACAGAATTCAATTTCTATCAAGTGGTTTGGGTAGTTAAACACTGAAACTGTTTGAGCACAGGCTTGGTTTTGTAAGAGGGAGTCCTGAGAGAGAGGCTGCCTGATCTACAGAGGTCCCTCTAATTTGGGGATACTTTTAATCTCTGTTGTTAATGACATTTTAGTTTAAAACAGCCAATGACCACCCCCAAACTGCATTCCCCTTACATTATAAAAATAACATTTTAAAAAAATTCATTGCTTTGCTTTCAGAGTTAGGGTATGCCCATGTTTCCTCCTAGACTGTGACCTCCCTTTAGTACCTGACACAATAAGCCACAATTATTGAATAAGCAAATGAAAAGATTTGTCTATTTTTTTAAATTGATATATTACTATACTTGATTGACACCAGGTGATTTCGTATCAAGCTTTTGGTCCCGAGACCCGCAAATGAAATAATTGGCACAGAACTCTGCCATGGGCCAAGGGGTTTGTATCTGGCAAACATCGTAGCTTTTGCACCCAAGCTTGATCATCCCTATAAACTATTCAAATTTTATTTTCTTAATACTTCACCTATGTTTTAACAACTCCATCTCAGAAATACTACAGACCGGACCTAACATATGTAAGAAGTGAAGCAGCAGAAAGCTACTCTAAATAAATAATTTCACCTTTCTAATGTAGCTTCTATTGAGAATAAGATAGACTCTCAAGTGAAAGCCAATTCAATTTACTCTAAATTATTTTAAATTATTTCTATAGTTCAGCCTGTGAATTTCAATATCTTGCATAAATATGTAAGGTTGACTATGCCTTTGAAAACTTTCTAAAGCAACAGTCTTTAACATTTTTCAAGTCCGAAACATGCTTTTGTAAATGAGGAAAACTCAAAAATTTTCAAAATATTCACACTGAAAATTTCAAAATCTATATATTTTAAATACATTTTAAATAATTATCAACCATCAAATTTCCATCAGTCATTATATTTTTCAACCCTTTTATTCAATGCACTTTGTTCGCAATGTAAAAGATCTTATATTTGGCCCAACTTAAGTCATACTATTTTGAATCTCTCAAGGCCTAAGTAGAAAGAGATTTCCTGAAAAGCACATGTAAGACTGCTAGTGAATCTTCTCCAGCACCAAAAAGTCTGCCACAATCAAAGCAGAATGCATTTTAAAGGCACAAAGTCAGCAGTCTGGCCATTTTCCAGCCTCAGCAAAGAAACATTACAGTATAGAAGAATCAGTTGTGCATTTAAAAAATAAAATACATTTAGAGTCATCTTAAAAAGTTCAAATTTCATTCGTTGATCCATACTATTATTAGAAAGAAAAAATTGGAGTGTTATATCTAACTTCCCGATAGAGGTGTTTTCTTTCAGAATTTTATTTTTTTAATTTACTTTTGGTCTTCCATACCTCCCCACTTCAAGCTTTTTTGTTCTAGTAGCTTTTATATATATTAACTTTTATTGTGGTTTTTGGTACCATTACAACTTGTTTGAAATAAATTCACATCACATTTTATATAGTAACTCTGTAAACTATTAGTCTATTTTTAAGTCTTTACATTAAGAATATTTTCCCATAGCTAATAATATTTCTTATAAAACAAACATCTTCTGCAGCAGTGTTATATTAGTAGCTTCTTTTCAGATGATTTTATTTTCCATAGCATTTAAAAAGAAGAGAGACTAAAAAAAAAGCAAACAATTTTGCTTTGGGTGTCTCAGTCTCCCAAGATTTTCCTCTAACGAGTATCTGTTTCGTATTGTGCACTACTGCTGGTTACCCTGACAGACTAAAAATAGGCCAAAAGGAAATTATAACCACACAAGACAAAGAAACAAATGAAAAGCCCACTGGTCCAGATACTATAATCTTGCTCAAGTAGAAGAGATGCTTTCACTCATAAAAAAACAAATAGATCCATATTCTTGGGGACTATGTATACAGCACAAGATTTGACAGCTGATTTTCCAAGAGAGGGGGGACATTAATTCCTATTCTTCCTGGTGAATTGCTTCCTTTGATTATAAGGGTATGGGAGAATCCCTGACAAGTAGGCCAGCTGGTGGAATTTCATATTTTCTATAAGGAATGCCAGATAGGACATTGGCACAGTGAACCAAGACCGACCTAACATGAGAAACAGTGTAATAAAAGAGTCCCTAAGGAGTATACCATTTGGCAGAAATTAAAATACCTGAGCCCCCTATGAATCCCATGAAAGGCATCATACTTAGGACCTCCAGGAAGACTACTATTTTTTAGATCTTAAAGTAAATTACTTAGCACTTGCTTTAATATACTGGAAAAAAAAATGCAAGTGGCCAAATTACCAATATCATTCATGTTTTTCAGTAGCACAAGTCCATTAGAGACAGTGGAATTCAACTAGCTGTCTCTTCCATTTAATGTCTTTGCTCTTAGTGGATACTATATACTAGAAATACCTGGCAGTTTAACCTTCTTATAAAGTAGTTAATACTTTGTTTTGATATGCTCTTCTTTTCCCACAATTATAAATTGACTTTTGAGGTAAGAATATATGCAAACAGCTGAGTTCAATAAGCTCCATGTTTAAATTCATTTTCTCTCTAAAATGGAATTTACTAATTTGGGTGCAACATGCAGCTGATAAGGATCAGATGCTATTTGCTGTTGAGATCATTCACTCGACTTGAAGTAGTATCTGCTCTTGTAAAACCCTCATTATGCGTTATTATCACTTTCTCTCTGAAATTTACTTTTTTGCAAGTTATCAGCTTATAATGGGCTGGTTTTACAACAGGGTTTCTCAACTTTGGCATTTTTGACATTTGGAACAGGATAATTCTTTGTTGGGGGCGGGAGGTGCTGTTCTTATATACTGTAGTTTATTAACAGCATCCCTAGCTTCTACTCACCAGATACCACTAGTATCCTCCCAGTTGTGACAAACAAAAATGTTTCTGGTAATTGTGAAATGACAAGAGAAATTAGCCCCCTACTTGAGAACCACTGTTTTTCATGATAGCTATTTTTTGAGGGGCTTCAGTATTTTGTGATCCCAAGAACAAGGGTTTTATCTCATGACACTAGTTTTATGGATACTCTAGGTTCAACTCTTAGTTCCTAAAAAAATGTTATTTATGAGAATCAGGATCCAGAAATAGGAAGATACAGCATACATTATTCTGATTACTTCTCCTTTCCCTTAATTTTGGGACTATTTCCCTCAAGTAAAGAACATAGTTTAAAATATACTAAACAGTACTTAGTTCTTTGCATTATTTCTATTGACTGTCAAATGTGGTCTCTTCTACTCGCATATTAGAGCAACCTCCTTTTGTCTTTTAATTTGAACTTGCTAATTGTCTTCCCATATCTGTTTTAAAATAAAATAGTATCCTTAAAAACAAACAAACAAACAAACAAAAACAGAAAGCTATCCCTCAAGGTTTACAGATTCCAGTAACATGAATCTTTTATAGTGTATTTGCTTATTATACTGGTTAGGATTAAGAAATAAACATACCTCTTAGAGATTCAGAGATTCATATTTTCTATCAAGATTCCTACTGAGCAAAAAGCTTGGTAAACAGAGGTTTGGATTCTAAAGAATACAGATAAAAGAAGGAATCTATATTCTTTAAGTTGAGTACCTACCCTAAACTGAAGTTTAGGGCTCAATCCTACAAATGAGGATCTATTTTTAAATACTATCACTAAAAGCTACAAATTATACATAATTTTCTCCTTGTTTTTCATGTCTCCCCATCACCACCAATCTGTCAGTGACACAGGGAAAGACTACAATCTTTAGGTATTCCAAATGATTTGTTTGTACTAAAAAGAGTGACTATGTACTAAAGTGCTTTATCTCTCTGAACCACATCAGTACATTATAAAAATTTTAAAAAAAAGTTTCAAGTTCTTGTAAGGGAAAAAAAAAGATTAAATATAAAAAATTTAGGTTACTATTATTATTAGGCAAATTTAACCAAGAATCAAGAGAAACTCTTTCCCTCTTGTCTTTTTTTTTCTCCCCCATCTCTCTTTTTTATACAAAAGAAAGTGCAGTCAGAGAGAAGGTGAATGAATAGGTGGGAGCTAGGTAGAGGCACAGGAGAGGTTACTGGCTGCTAGTGATAGTGCACAAACATGTGCCTTAAGAGTTCATCAGCTGAAGGTCTCAGTTTGGCCTCTACAAAGATCCGTTTGAGGAAATCTCGAGTATAGTCTGAGACATGAGGTGGCAGCTTTGGGTTGGTTGGCTGAGTGGCGATTTTAAAGATGGCAGCCATTGCTTCAAATTCTGCCCAAGGAGGCTTTTCAGTTAACATTTCTACCACAGTACAGCCCACACTCCTAAAAAAGAAATTTAAAAATACATTACATCAACAATATCATCATGAAAGAAAGCCAGTTAACTACAAAATGAGAAACAGGAGTGAAATCCACATATATTTAAATAGAATTTGATTTCAAGTTTAGTTTCATTGAAAGGTTTATAATTACTTAAAACCATAATTTAAGCGTGAAAATAAACCACAATTTAAGCATGAAAACCTCAATTTAAGTAAGGACTGACTCAAAGGGTTAAATAAAGCACCTTATTCATTTTATAATTTTTGCTTTATGTAATTCTCTAACCTGACATTAAATGTAATTTAGAAATTCTCTGTCTGTCTTTAGGTGCCTAAAATGAATATCCATTAAAAACTTTTCTGGTACAAAGTAGAAAATAGTCATTTTCTGTTCTAACTTAAAATTATTAAGCAATTAAAGATTAACTGAATTATAAGAGATTAGTGATAAAAATGAATTACTTTTAAAGTTCTTCAGGAAAATAAAATGAAGATAGTTTTCTAATGCTGAAGTTTGCTTAGGATGAAATGCTTCCTACACAATGGAAGACAGGTTCAAGAACTCTACTTAATCAATGATTAAGTGTCAAAGGACATAATTAAAATATTAATCCTTGTAATCCTAACATCCTATTTCAAAACTACAAAAGAGAATTAAAATCTGGCTCAGTAATTTCCATCCTGGGTAGAAATAAGAAGGCAGGTGTTTTTAGGCAAACCCAGCATCAAAACCTACCAGATATCTGCTTTTCTGCCATAGCCTTCTCCACTAATCACTTCAGGGCTCATCCAGTATGGTGTACCTGTGACAGACTTCATTCCTGTACCCGAAAGACAGATGGTTTGAAGCCGTTTGCTGGCCCCAAAATCTCCTAATTTGACATTGCCTGTTGAATCTCGCAGAATATTTGCCCCTAAAAATAAGAAATAACCTCATTTAATTATTTTTATTGGCAATTTTGAATATTAAAAAAAAAACTACGGCAGAGAATTAACTTAGTAGACTAAGCAGGCTGATTTTCATCTTCCAAGTAGTACTGGTCATACTGCCAGTCACACACACAGTCAGTGCTCATTAAGGATTTATAGGAACTGAATTTTTAGAGTCAGGTATGTGCATTAGAACCTAAGAAGGTTCTCCCACTGAAAAGGACTGGTGTAATGGGAGTTGAGTGTAAAAAAGAAGTGTAAAGGAAAGATGGAGAATGTCAGCAGGCTCTCAGGCCCAGGTTCTCTTTCAAAAAGCAAGAAGCTCATGGCTGAAGCTTACTTCTCTGAGATAGAACTTCCTGAAGGAACCTCATAACCAAAACTTCCACTTGGTAACATTTTTTTGGATATATCCCCTTGTGCAAGGAAACAAACAAAAATAAAATGGGACTACATCATACTAAAAACTTTTGCACAGCAAAGGAAACCATCAGCAGAACAATGACAAACTATGGAATGGAAGAAAGTATTTGCCAATGATAAATCTGATAAAGGTTGGTATCTAAAATTTATTAAAAACTCAAGAACTTAACACCAAAAAAAAAAAACAATCGATTAAAACGTGGGCAGAGGACCTGAACAGACATTTCTCCAAAGAATATATACAGAAGGCTAATAGACATATGAAAAGATGTTCAACATCACTAATTATCAGAACAATGCAAATTAAAACCACAATGAGGTATCGCCTCATACCTGTTAGAATGCCTATCATCAATAAATCAAAAAACAAAACATGTTGGCGAGAATGTGGAGAAAAGCAACCCTTGTGCACTCTTGTTGATGGAACAGCAAACTGGTGTAGCCACTATGGAAAACAATATGGAGGCTTCTCAAAAAATTAAAAATTGAGCTACCTTATAACCGAGCAATTCCACTTCTAGGTATTTATCCAAAAAAAAATCCAAAACACTAATTCAAAAAGATATTTGCATCCCTGTGTTCACTGTAATATTACTGACAATAACCAAGATATGGAAGCAACCTAAGTGATTGGATAAAGATGTGGTACAAATATACAATGGATATTACTTGGCCATAACATAAAACAAAATCTTACCATTTGCAACAACATGGATGGACCTAGAGAGTAGTAAGTGAAAAAGGTCAAACACAGAAAGACAAATACCATTTATCACTTAAAAGTGGAATCTAAAAAACAAAAGAAATTAACAAAACAGAAACAAATGCATAGATACAGGGAACAATCTGATGATTGCCATATGGGAGGGGGATTTGGAGGCTGGGTGAAAAAGGGGAAGGGATTAAGAAGTACAAATTGGCAGTTACAAAATGGTCACGAGAATGTAAAGTACAGCATAGGGACTATATCAGTAATATTGTAATAACCATGTATGGTGCCAGGTGGGTACTAGACCTATCGTGGGGGGGTCACTTCATAAGTTATATAAATGTACAACCACTATATTGTACACCTGAAATGACTATAAAATAGAATGTCAACTGTAATTGAATAATTTTTTAAAATTTTAATATTAAAGAAACTCTAAACTTCAAGCACTTTCCTCCTTCTATAATTTGATGAAAGTTATCTTACATTTTAATTTTTTTCTCTAAGTTACAATTTTTATTATTAAATAGAGTAGTACGTATCCACTACTTTGAACTTCAACCATTTATAAAATGAAAATAACAGGTTTTATCAGAGGTTATGAGAATAAAAGGAAATCTTATTAAGAAGTTTTACTAAATGCTTCCCTATACTACTAGGTAATATAATAATATAAGTTCCCTTTCATTGTACCCTTTCCTTTTCTTTACAATGTTCCAGCTGAGAAAATAAAGTTTAGCATTGGAATTTTTGCCAGAAAAGCTCTCACTCCATGATTGACCATGTAAGGTAGTTAAGAAAAGCATTTTTTTATCATTTAAGTTAAGTACTAATTTAGTCAATAATTATTTATGTGTCTTTGAATGTGTCATTGGTGTGTAAAGCCATTTGGGATCATAATTCTGATTATTCTAAAGGTTGATAGTAAAGATAAACAAACTTTTATTTAAAGGACATCAAATGATAAAAGTAAAGCATTTAATGATTCTGTTCTTCAAATAGTTAAGTTAGAAGCCAGTTCACAAGTGAAACATGTAAAACAGAGAGGGAATCAATCGTGAACCTGTCTTGCAAAAACCCTCAATCCATTGGCATACACTTGCTGTTTTTAACTACTATCAGCTCAAGATACTCAAACTAACTGTGTGGGGAAAAAGGTTGCATATCTTATTACCAGTTCCCTTGAGATCTGTGGCTAAATCTTTTTTGTAACTTGAGCTTAATTACTTTGAAAGAGGGGCACCAGTCATTTTAGTTTTTCTCAACATTGGGGTTTGCTTTTAGTAATTCTATTTCTCAGCTGCTATACATTTTAAATCTCTTCTAAGCAAGTTTGAGCTTTCTGTTTCAAAATTTCATTTACTTCTATAATAAACTTTTAATTCTATTTATTATAAACTGAACTTGATTGCCTGGCTTAAGGGAGTGTCCGTTGAATTTCTACTGTGAAGTTACTCTTTCTCCCCTTTGCACACTGCACTCTTTGGGAGGTCACTGTGTGCAGTCCACAATTAAGGAATCAGGAGTTATGCTCTATGCTGAGCAGACACAACAATTATTTGGAAATGCTGCATGGGAGATTTATCTCTCCCATTTACTTATTAGATCGTTCATTTATATAAGCATGAATACGTGGATATTTATTTTATACCTTGGGTTACAAACCAATATGACCTTTCTTTTCTTGCTCAAGTTGGTCCAGCCTTGGCCATTAGGAACTCTTTCTATGGACTCCTGTGTCCCTTTGTGATCCCAGATTATTGTGTTCTTGTTTGCTGTTGATTTAGGGTTTTGTTTTTGTTTTTAGCGTTTTCTTACTTTCAGACACTATTAGATGTGCAACCTGTATATTTCCTGCACCTGTCCTTAGAATCAGCCACTTCTACAAGGAGTCCTAAAACGACCTCCAAAGTTCATTTTAATAGAGAATGATATCAGAAACCTAGATCTAGATATGAGGTTCATTTATGTTTTATTCTCTATTTTCCACATTATCATTTTTTAAACTCAATTGTTTTTTCTGGAATTGTAAGTCTTGTTTCTGTCTTATTTTTTTTAAATCTTATTTGTCCTATTATCCACTGCCCCTCTACCTCCAATCTCCATCCTTTTCAAAGGCCTCTAAGAAGGAGAGTGAATAGTAGAGAAAAGCTACATTATAGAGTGGAGAGAATGTAGACTGTCCATCCCCACTGTTAAGCTTCAGTACTTGTCTTTCTGTTGTCCCAGCAAACTCTCCAGCCTAGTCAATGATGGCTCTCCAAAGCCTTTCTCCAGCGGAGGACACAAGGTCCATTCTCTGCATGTCAAAAGCCTAAGTGAGACACAGTACCAGTGATCCTGTAAAATGACACTATCTACCCCTACCCCATTTAACATCTTTCATGTCCAATACTTAAGAAGGACTCCATCAAAAAAGAATGCCACTATCTCTAAAAGATTCAACCAGGGAAAAGATGACAAACAAGCCAGATTTTACTGGCTACAAACTGGGAAGGGACAGTCCAGGCAGGTCACAGACAGGGAAAGTTACCTCTAGGGAGTAATCACCAATGCTGAACCAATGCCCATCCATACAAAGGGCTGAGAAAATGTGTAGCCAGGTTCCCGATATAGTTTTCAAAATTTTTAACTTATTTTGGATAGCTTAAAAGTAAGCTAATTAAGAATATTTTTCAAATATATACAAAAGCAGGTAGAATAGTATATGTACCCATCACCCAACCCCGACAACCATCTGGATTATCTTTCCCCAACCATACTGCCAGCTACTCCCTCCTTCCCTCTCATATTATCTGAAGTAAATTCAAAACATCATGATCAATAGTTCTTTAAAAGATAAGGAACCTTTATTATACCTCAGAGGATAGACAATAATTCCTTAATAATGTCAATATATATACAGTCAGTGTTTTTTAGTTTAAAAAATCAGAATCAAAATAAGGTCCACACACTGAGACTCAATGCTGTATCTTTTAAGTCTTTCCTAATTAAAAGTTCCCTCTAATCTTTTTCCTTTACAATTTATGAATAATCTAAGTTATTTGCCTATAGCTTTCTTATGATCTAGATCTATGATCTATGCTGATTCCAACCCAAGAGGTCATATTCATCTGTCTATAACTCTAAAATTTGTTAGCTGAATCTAGAAGCTCCATCAGACTCAGGTTGTTTGTTTTACAAAACCATTTCATAGATGATGATATATTTTAAGGATAGGAAGGAAGTATGCAATGCTAGACAGTCTCTGTGACGTCAGGAGCTGTTAATGTTTAATGCTTATACCTATTAATTCATTAATGGTTACAAAGTAGTACTCTTCCATCATTTCTTCTTCATTTGTTAGCCAAAATAATTCTATAAAGATAAGTTTCCTTTCATCTACTATTAGGTCTATAGTTAATAAAAGAAAGACAGAATAAAGGAACCCTATTATGAAATATTGAGTTGGTTTCTAAGCTACAATGATCAATTAGTTTTTATCCTAAGTTTTCATTATAAACTCATGGATTTTAAACTTAAAAGTAACCAACTATCTTTCTTTTTCCCTCTCAATTGAAAAACTGCTCGTTATAAAAATGTGGGAAATACAGAAAAAATAAAAAATATGCCAAATGATTACCATTCATTCTACCATTTGGAAATAACCACTGTTAATCATCTAAAAAATTTTCTTCTAGGTCATACTTTAATTTTAATGCAGCTTGTTTCCAACCTCCTCATTTTACTGTATGGCCCCATCACTCTTCCTGGCAAGGTTAGAAGAGAGTATACTTGGAGAGTAGCTTTATTCAGTTCCTTTACCTTCTCTCATTATGAATGCTAAACAGTAACTGGCTTGAATAGAAATATTTTCCCTATATGGTTCTTTAAACTATCAGCTTTTGTACTTGACCATTAAGATCCACCTAAGCTGAGTAGATCTTGAAATGAAAGAGAGGCTCCTATTTCATTTAGATCATGAGCCATGTCCTCATTCTCGCAGACTCACTAGCAAACCCTGGCTAGTGATCTGGCTCAGGTACTCTGGAGCAGATTCTACTGTCACCAGAAACTGGTTAGGAATGTTCTCTTTAAGTGGAATATGGCCATATTCAGGGTGTGGCTCACCATAGGAAGGAAGTTAACATCTGACAGCTCTTAAGAGCTCCCAGAAAGACCAATCAAAAATAAACTTTTTAATATATATATATATTATATATATATACACACACATACACACATACATATACATATGTATGTGTGTATATATATGTATGTGTATATATATATATCTATTATATATATATACATACATATGTGTATGTGTGTGTGTGTGTATGTGTGTATGTGTGTGTATGTGTGTGTGTGTGTGTGTGTGTGTGTGTGTGTGTGTGTGTGTGTGTATCTGAATTTATCATTCTTATCAATTGATTGGAATGACTTTGGGGATCACAACCAAGTATTTATGGAACCAAACTTCAGTTTTTATAGCATCAAATCTCCGAGTATATTCTGCAATACAAAGGTTTAAATACTCTCAAAATTTACACACCTCCACCACTTGCTTTTATCCCACTTCACGCACTTACTTTACCTACCTGACCCCTGAAAACAGATGAGTTTTAAAAAGTGAGCTTAACTGACTTCGAGTTCATCAAAGTTCAGTGTTAGGCTCTCTTCTTTGAGAGACTTCTTATTCTCTCCCTAGGTAATGACATCCATCGAATGGCTTTAATTAAATATGATCTCAACATAAAGTATGTCATCATCAGAGCTAACTTTTGAATGCTTTCTAGGTACCAGGAACTGTTTTCACATTAACTCATTTAATCCTTACAAGAATCTTATGAGTTAGGTATTCTTGTCACTCTCCTTAAATATGATGAACTGAGGCATAGAGAGATTATGTGTCTTGTCCAAAATAACACTGTTAGTAACAGATAAAGCCCAAATTTGAATCAGGAAATCTGGTGTCAGAGCCCCCTTTCTTAACCACTATATACTAATGCCTATGCTCTATGTATGAAAACATGGTCTCACTTGAACTTCATTGCTTCTGTGAACCCCCACAGGGGAACTACACAGTTGTGGAGACCTGAACATCAGGACTAGTTGGAACGCTGTCGGTGAGAAAGCAAGATTGTTTTTCTACGGTATTTTAAAGGTAGATGTAATTGATATGTTAAATTCCTTAACCATATCACTGATTTCATTCATATTCACACAAAAAAAAAGAACTGTGTACTTAAAATAAAAACTACCTCATTACTTACCTTTGATATCTCTATGAACAATCATATTACTGTGCAAATAATGGACACCCTCCAGAATCTGACGAGTGTATTTCCTAGTCACATTCTCAGTAAGAGCTCCATATGCTTTTAATTGGTCCTTAATTGAGCCCTAAAAATAAACAAAAGAAAACTATGGTATGGTTTAAAATACAAACCACTATTAAACCTTTATTTTTAAAAGAACTGTAGTTTAAGAGTGGGACCCTTTAGTTGGAGAACACAGGAATTCTTAGTGAGGATATTATATGACATCTCTACTATATTCCCTGACTACATATGTGTAAGAGTAAGAGTAACAGCTGGAAGAAGCCTTTAAAACTGTTTTTTGATCAATATTCCTGTTTCTATGACTATGTTGATTCTACCTCCTATTTCTTACAACTTTGTTTTTAAAAATTCTCCAGTACTTTTATATCCCTTTATTTTGCCTTGAATATATCTTCACTTTTCCTACTTGCTATTCTACATATGTCTTACTTTAATTTTATTTTTTCTTCTTTGTTTTAGAATAGTGTTTTATTTACATCTGCTAATTAATTTACTTCTCAGGAGGAAGGATGGGTATGATTAGAAAATGAGAATATACATGAGATTTAAAATTTTTCCTTTATATACGAAACATTCTATGTCAAAACACAAAAATACATAAAGAGGGAATTTCAAATTTTCTTAAGTGTTTTTAAGGCAGGATGAGCTGCCAGCTCTGACAATGCTGAATCAGTCAGAGGTGAGGTATAGGCGCCTGAATTTTGCAAAAGCTTCCAGCGCGCAAACGTGAATAATCAACCACTCTGAAAGATGGAAATAAATGCTTCCTGAGGTACAAAATCTTTTTTGAAAACAGAATATATTCAAATGTTTCTGCCTTTCCTTGAATTTTGGTAAACTATGTACTTTGTTATATAAAAGTAGATTCTTGGATCTTACGGGTTTAACCATTTGCTGTTTCCACTATTCATGACCAATCACTGAAGGGATAGCAGGATGCAATTCTGCTGGCCCAAACTTGCAAACACAGGTGGAAAGCCTTAGGCAGTGAATGAATCCAGCCAACGACCCTCACCTATTATTCAATGTGGTTTGTTTGTTCAGTCTACTTATTGTGCCTCTACTTATAGTAATACACAAATTAACAGAGCTAGAAATGAGCTTTCCAAACAATATGCCCCAAATATGATAGGCTGCAAATGAGTGGTGGACTTATGGATCCTCTAAGCTCTCAGGCAGCTGAGCCAGTAGCCTATCGCACTAACAGATCCATTGGTAGAGCCTGTTCACCTCTACTTACCATAAAATGTTATCTTCTTTGGTGTGAACAAACGAAATGGGTTGGAAAGCACTGTGCACCTAAAAATAGTGTGTGTGCATATGTGTGTGTAAACCTAACAAAGAAATCAACTGCTAGTCCAAAATAAAATAAAGTTATGGTTCTAGTCTGAAAGTCGTTCCAGAAAAACTAAGGAATGGAATGCTACATTGAGAAGACTGAAAAATGGAATGAAAATTGTGATAAAGCCTGAATCTAGGGTACACAGGGGTCCACTGTACTAAATTTAATGAGAGAAATTATATAGCATCATTCACAAACTTGGAGATTCAGGAAAGTCTAGGAATATATATATCCAGACCACATACACCAAGTGCTTATTACCTATGTACACTTCATATTGTTAATGAACTATTATTAATTTGGTAACTTGCTTTTCAAATACAAGGAATGACAATTTATACTTTGAAGTGATAGCTGCCCTTACAAAACCAAATGTAGTTAATGAGAAATACAGACATAACACTTCTTCCTGAATAGTCCTGGTTTAGTCTAAGATTGCTAAATGTGTAAAGATTACACCCATCTCCATTTGTGATATAAATCAGTTGTAACCAATTAACCATTTGAATCTTATCTTCAACAATCTGAGTTTCTATTCACACTTATACATAATTATTTTCTATTTTAATTTAAATATTTGTTGCACAAACAGTAATGAAAATCTGAATAAAAGAGAAAAATGAAGCAAATCCCAACAGAACACATTTTCATTTTCTAAGTGTCTTCTGTCCTAGTCCAAATACAAACACTTATTAAACATTATAATAATTATTTAAAAGTATTTTATATTATTTTCTCTTATAAGTACTTCCTCCAATGAAGCCTTCACAATTTTAATTTTTAACATATATTCTCTTAGGCAATATCACAATTTACTTCTGTGTTAAATTAATTTCCATTTTTTCACATCACAGATAATACTAAAATAAATGTATGCAGCTTTTTCCTTCTTTAGGAGTACTTCTGCAGAATAAATTTCTGTGAGATTACTGTCCAAAAGGCTTCAATATTTTTATAGCCTTTACTACATCTCATCAATGTGTTTTCAAAAGGAGATTTTCTAAAAAAACTAATTTACAATGCCAATAGAATCTCTGAAAATAAAGGGTAGCAATATAAGTAAGAATTATCACTATAAACAGTTTATAATTCCAGAGGAAGAGAAACAAAGTAAAGTTTACTGTGAGACAGGATAGTTAAGACCATTACTATTAGATGCTCATCCACAGTTTTACCGATCCGTAAGCTTAAACTGGAACCTTGTACATTCTACATATAAATCTAATAAACAACTCCCTTAAAAAACCATAAATCAAAAACCTTTTTTCTAACATTAAATTAAATTATGGGAATATTAAATTATGGGAATGCACGTATTTTTAAATAATATATCACCATCTTGAAAATCATTAGTATTAGAACACACTCTACAGATACTAAACATAACATAAAAGAAATGACAAAGTTTGCAAATCATAGAGTTTGCACCTTCTAATGAAATTACTGACTCAGGCAATGATTATGAATTTGTGTTAAAAACATAATGTGAATGGTTGAAAAGGAACTGGATATTCCTATATGCCACTGCTATAGTTCACATTATTTTCTGGTCTTCAGGAAAAAACAAAACTTTACAATGGAGGAATCAGGATGTCAAGTACCTTACTCCAGCAGTCATCTTAGCATCACTAACAATGTAACAACCAGAAATTGTATATCTCCTAATGGGATGCAACATGAAGTACACAGCATCATCTAAGATGTATTCTAATAAAAAAAATGTTGAATTTGAGTCTAATTTAGACTTTAGATCTAACCTGGATTTTACAAGAAATAAGGAGATAAAAGAACAAATTATACAACATCATGAGGATACAAACAGAGAAATCTATGAGCTGAAACTGTCAACAGAACAACTAGCCTGGTCTATTCGTCAAATGTAAAAATTGTCTTAAGACAGGTGAATGTAATGTGTGGTCCTAGACTGGATCCTCGTTTGGATAAACCAACTATTATAGATATATTCGAGGCATTTGGGGAAATTTGGGTATGGACTGCTATGAGGTCTATAATCTATTTTAGTATATTTTAGCATTTTTAAAAAATACAAAACAGATGAAGATAGAAAATAAAATTGTATTATTAAACTCTAATTTAAAACTCTTCTAAAAAGTCCTTAACTAGGTATTACATTTTATAATCAGTTTTATTGTTTTTCTTTCCTCAACTAAGACTTTAAATAGAGTAAGTCTATTTATAAAGGATGTACTAACTTACCCCTGGCATATATTCCATAAATATGGAAAGTGTTTTTTCCTGGGAATCCCTCAAACAGCCATAATATTGAACAATTCGCTCGTGCAGCAAGTTTTTCAACAACTGAATTTCACACTCAAGTGCATTTACTTCCTAAAAGACAGAATTCACTGTTAAATCTTGTGTCCAAATACAAAAAAACTCTTAGTAAAAGCAAAAAAATTCAAACGTCATGGACTATCAAGGTGATATCATTATGAAATTTTTACTTCCTAAGGAATAAACATTTTAAAGTCTTTAAACAATAACTTTTATAATAGTCCTGGAAGGTAGCTAAAATAACACTAAATCAGATTAGGAATATAACTGGGTATTAAAAGAGAAAAATCCACAGTACAAAGTATATAAACATATCCATTTGTTTTGCGAAAAATTTATATTAAGAAAAAATAAGAAATTCTATTGTGTGTTTATTTTGGTAAACAAGTTTTTTTTGTGTGTGCAGTGATTCTTACCTTACTGGTCTCAGGGCTATCAGGGTCAAACTGAACTTGCTTAACAGCCAACTCTCTTCCTGTATCGACATCATAACAGAGGTAGACCCTGCCAAAGGCTCCCTGGCCTAGCAGTTTGCCCAATCTCCAGTTGGTTGGAGCACGAGGTGCTAAAAAAGAACATTTTTTTAAAACAGAATAGCCAGGTGGCACAAAAATGGTTAAGGAATAAACGAGTATACTGCAGTAGTGATTGACTACGCCTGGATATAAGGAAAAATCATGATCTTCCAAGTTCATAATGATCATCTTTGAAAATTTTTCTCAATTTTCTAAGAATTCTAAACCCAAACAAGGTTCATAATCCCATAACTCATTTTTTTCCAGTGAGATTATTGTTTTCTGAGGTTATGAATGTAATACTATCTTTTACTCAATTTGATGCCACTGATAGTAAGATGCACTATTTGTAATCTTTACTGCAGCCACATATATAATTAGTTTTCCATCTGCCTATGATGTAGGTAGTTGGAAAGAGCCTCACTCTCACTCTAATACAAGAAAATCTTGAAAGCAGCCACAGAGGGGAAAAATCAAACTACAGACAAGAACAAAGATAAGAATTATAGCACACTTCTCAGAAAGTTATATAAGTCAGTAGACAGATTTAAAGTGCTGAAAGAAAAAGAACTGCCCTGAATTCTACACCTAGAAAAAAAATCTTTCAAAAATAAAAAATAAAGACCTTTTTCAAACAAATAAAAGCTGAAGGAATTTATTGCAAGCAGAGTAGTAGTACAAGAAAGATTAAAGTAATTATTCAGGCAGAAGGAATTTGGTACTTGACAGATTCTTGCATCTACATAAAGATCTACAGAAATAAACTAAAGGTACATATAAAAGACATCCTTCTCTTATTTTTTAATCACTTTAAAAGATACCTGACTAAAGTGAAAATAGCAGCAATAGATATTAAAGTAAAATATGACAACAGTAGAACAAGAGAGGAATTTGGAGTATGCAAATATTGTTGCCATCTTTGAGCATGAATCTTTGTATGCACTGCTTACATGAAAAGTCCAAATATTTCACAATCAGACCTCAGTTACCATCTAGACCTATTCTCCCTCCCCTTTCAAGTAAGATATTCTCCACTTCAGCCCAAAAAGAACTATTCTCCACTTTGAGAACATGCCATGGCCTCTAGCACATGTCACCTCCTGAACTGGTAAATTCCTACTCATAATTAAGATCTAGATTAAACGCTATACTATAATTATTTCTCCACCCATCATTCTCTCCATTAGATTACATCTCAGAGGTTGTATTTGAAATCTCAGTGCAGGAAATCAACAAGGACATGTGAAATGATTTAATGGATGACTAATTAGTAACAATCTTCCTAATAAAAGCAAAGGACAGAATCATCTAATATAATTAGCAGTAATACCACACTATACCTGATATTCCAACCACCTTTAGAAATACCATTTTTACCTTTTTTGAGAAGTTGGTCTCACTCTGAGGACTGGCTTAGCATTTATTCCTTTTAATACTATAAAATTCTGTAGAGTTTCTGGTATGCATTTCACTATGGCAATTTCTATTACTTACAGCGGCTGGGTGGGCTGATGTCCATTACAGTCAAAGTAGGATTGTCTATGTCACTTCCCCTTCTTCTTATTCGACTATCATCATACTCTGGAGTAAAGATACTGCTTCCACTACTAGTGCTTAAGGAGTGATCAGTAGGACTAAAACTCACAGGAGACCGGAAGCTGGTCCCCTGGGTTCTTCTAGCTCTTGGAAAAGTTTTACGACCTAAAAAACAAAAATATAACCACCTTAAAACTTTTATTAATATGCTGTAATTAAATGTATTTAAAATTTGTAATGTAAGGAACAGAAATTTGTCCTGTAACTAGGCTAAGACCAAAATATCAATGATTATTTGATTATATGTTTTAAACCTAGGAGTAGTGGCTTTCTTTTAAGAGTTTAAGAAAATATCCTTGTGAAAGTGAATCATGAAGTCAATAATGAAAATACGAGAAAGACAAAAGGTAAAAGCAAATATGAAAATAGGGAAAAAATGAACAGCATCTGAATACAAATTTAAATAATCTCATGTTAAAACATATGAACACACACATTCATAAAATCATAGAATAGAACTCCTTTACTTTTGGATAAAAAAAGAAAAAAAGGATTTTATTCTCATTTCCAATAATAATTTAAAATATAAAACAAAAATTGTAAAGTTTATAGGTTGCAATATTTTTTCCTTAAAAAGAAAATACAAGTATGAATTTCATCAAGGAGTAACTTTCTAATTAATATCATTTATTAATGACTCCTTTTCTTCTCAGGGAAAGATAAATACTATGAGGTGAGTTGGCATAAAGTTAAGATATTAGAATTTTGGTTATAATTCAATTTGTTTAAAAAAATTTTTAGGCAGAAAACTGATTTGGGAACAAATTTATTTTTAATAGTATTATTTAAATAAGGAAATATTATTTTTATTGATTATTTTTGAGAATTTCCATGAACCATTTTTGTGATCTAATATCCAGCAACTTACCATCATTATACTCTTGATGGTGATATGAAACATGATACCTTCTTGGATATGTTCCTCCTTTTCCGAATTTCTCAAAGATAGGGTTATCACAGTCTATTAATACACATAAGAAATTTGTATGTTAGTAAGTTAAATATTTCTAATGATGTAAAACACATTGAAAAATAATTCCCCTCTCCTTACATTATTCAATGACATAAATATTTAAACATTTAGAATGTAGATAAATCTAACCTGAAAATTCCTGATGATTATCTGGGTAGCTCTGTGCCCTAGGCATTCGTGATTTTGGACAGCTTTCTCTAAAAGCAGAAAATGTCACATTAAATTAAGACATCTGTAAATAAGATATTAATAAATCTTTATGCAATATTAAAATTTGCCCATATAGAACACTGGTAAGAATGATACACTTGGAAATTAGGGATGTTTAGAAATACTTGTGCTTCAATCATGGCCCTGCCACTTAGCTGGCTGTTGCAACCTTGGCAAATCACTTTTCTAAGACTGTTTCGACATCTATTGAAAAGAGATAATTTCCATTTATGGCCATGCCACCCTGAAAAAGCCCAAGCCCAATCCTGTCTGATCTCGGAAGCTAAGCAGGGTCAGGCCTGGTTATTACTTGGATAAGAGACCACCTAGGATGACCAGGTGCTATAGGCATAAAAAATAAGGGATTGTAAGCTGACAAGGTCCTTGCAATCTGTGAGGTCCACCAAGGACAGCCTCACTTAAAAAAAAAAAAAAAAAGGAGATAATATCCAACTCATCAAGTATATAGATTTCATTCACATTTCTATTTCCTTGAATTTATTAAATGTTTTAAATGTCTATCTTGAGGTAGACATGGGCGAAGACAAAGGTTTCATGTACACAGATAACAGAAAATTAAATGTATATTCCCATGCAGTATTAATTATATTTTCACAATTTCCTTTCATTTTCAATTTGCTTTCATAAAGCAATCCTAAAGGAGAATAAGCAGGTAAAGACTTTAATAAAAACACTGACTCTGTGCAACAGGGTGACTTTGTGTGATGCAGGTGGACGTTGTCCCAATTGAGACCAGGAGAGAGAAAACACCTATAACATCTGTAACAGTTGCAATCTGATCTGCCTTATATTCCTAAACAGCTATTTCACAAAACAAAAGTGCTTAAATTTTAAATCACAACCAACATACTGGGCCACAATTACCAAATATGTAAGTTATTTATAAATGGGTGCCAAATGTATATAATCCTGAATAGGTAAAACAACTCAAGAAATCTCCAAAACCAAACATATTAATAAAAATCTTGATAGCAGTTTTGCCAACACAGTTTTAAAAGTAAACTTACATAAATTCTCAGTTTGCATTTAGCTTTAAATACAAAATTTTGGCAATTATAATCAGATATCACTTTAATAATGATATTGAGCCCCATGAGGTTAAGGAGTTTATCCAAACTATAAGAAAATTCATTTGCCATAAGTATAGACAAGTATTAATTACATTCTCTGAACATAACACAAAAGAGTTGATAACATACTATCATATATATACACATGCAGATTTACCCACAAATATATTAAAAAACAAAACTACAATCAACATTACCCATCCAAAGGGCTATCAAGTGATGGACAACTTCCTGAGCCAGAATTTTCAGGGCTACTTAAAGATAATGGGTCCAGCATCTAGAAAAATAGAGAGTTCTACTATGATTTGATGTGATATAACCAGAAGTTAGTTTTATAAATAGCTTTATTGATATAATTCATATAACATAAAATTCACCCATTTAAAGTGTAAAATTCAATGGTTTTTAGTATGTTGAGAGTTGTGTAACTCTCACCACAATCTCAGAACACTTTGAGGACCTAAAAAAGAAACCCCATATTAAATAGCAGTCACTACCCAGTTACTCATTTTTAAATGTTTAAAATGTAGTTGTCCCTTATAGGTGGGCTACGACTTCAAAATCTCCTGAAAGAAAAATACTTTTTCTCTATGGACTATCAGCTAAATGATTTCACATAATTTTGCTCACTGAAAATCAAACAAAGGTCCCACCTAAATTGAGACCCATGATGCTGTGACTGCTACATTATTAGAAAATGAAAACTGCAATAATATAAGCAGCCAATGCAATGTTACGGAAACAGCAGCAACTCCATGGGAAAACTTCAATACTAAAGAACTTTTAAACCTTTTAAAATGTTTTAGAAAGCTGACATACCTCACCTTTACTAAGTTAAGTTTTGTAGTTTTAATGTATCTTTCAAATGTTAATTTAGGATCTGAATATTAATCCCAGGATTATAAACACATGCATTTATTCATTTATGGATGAGCAATATAAGAAAATCAATCTTTTCAGCTTTCCAGCTTTCTAGCGTTCTATATTCATGAATACACACAAGAACATGTAAATTAGTGGACAATTTCCTGCATTTTTTACTATTTTGTTCACTTAAGATGGAAGGTATAGGGGCAGAGAAAAGGTAAAACACAGACACACACACACACACACACACACACACACACCCCTGCCAAACCACACTGACCTTGACAACATTCCTTTTAATGAAATAAAAAAGCATATCTAACTCTTGCTTACTTGGTCCATGCTCTCTGGAATGAACTCTCCTTCACTGTTGATACTGGTGAATGACCCATTCCGGGCAACCTGGTGTAATTCATCTGGAATGTATCCTGGGGGAGGGGAGCTTCGATCTCTACCAGTGGGACCTCAAAGGAGAAAACAGATGATTTTATAAATATCAGCATGAACCAATTTTTGTTTTAATTAAATATACACACAGAATTTCTGGACTATGGTACAAAAATTTTAGAAACCGAAACTCAGTTTTTATTAAAACTTGTCAGAACATTCAGGTCTATAAAGCTTCAAATGTTTTTATAACTTTCTAAACTCCCACACTACTGTAATTATTAACCTCTCTGTAATATTCATTTGTACTTATTAGGTAGTACAGTCTTCTGACTGCATTATGGGGTTGATTACAATAAAGATTTTAAGATAAATGCCACTGCTTCTGAACTTCCAGAGGTCATGGGTACTCAAATATGTTACCTCTTAACATGATTTATGAAAGGCATCATGATGTAGTGTAAAGAATATAGGCTGCAGAGTCAGACCTAAGTTTGAATCCCAGTTCCAGTTATTTATCAGCTGTGTGTCTTTG
The DNA here is from genome assembly GCA_004027375.1 of Macroglossus sobrinus. Taxonomy (NCBI): domain Eukaryota; kingdom Metazoa; phylum Chordata; class Mammalia; order Chiroptera; family Pteropodidae; genus Macroglossus; species Macroglossus sobrinus. Next base: position 210,687 of record PVKZ01000788.1, on the reverse strand, counting down.
GGAAAGTTATACAATCTCCATGAACCTGTTTCCACACCCATAAACACAGTACTAAATCCTTCCTTTGCAAGGGTATTGTGATAGTAAAATTATTCATAACAAACATATACTATCTACATTTGGCTCTATGTTCTTTCCAATCCTGCTCTTTAATCTTTAGAAACCTAAACTGAGATGACTTCTTAATCATTCAGCCCACATTAGTGTGTTTTCCACTTGGAAGGCTTAGATTTTATTCTTGGGTACTTAAAATTAGACTTTTGTGTGGCAAGCCGTGTTTAGAAAATCAGAGAATCTAATATAGTTCATCTAATTAATCACTACATTTCTTATTAGACAATAATCCACTTATTTTTACCTGGTTCTATAGAAATAACACTATGCTTATTAATACAGTTTCTCCCCTTTTCTACTAATTTTTTGAAATTATCTAAAAAAAGATAAGGGGAAGTTATGTGAGCAATAAAAGTTCCAGTCAGATTTAAAGCAAAAAAAAAGTGTTTGCCTTATGTTAAGGAGTCATTTTAAGTATATGCCAGCATTTGTTAATAATGAGATAGAAAGGGATTGCCAACAGTTGTGCATAAAAGAGGTAATTTCCTACACTTGACTCTAAAATGATTAGGGGGCTCAACTTTCAGTCAGGAATTGACTTAGGTTTTGTAACACCTATGAGTACATTTTTTATCATATTTTTGTAATCTTGTGATCCTATGATCACAATGATCACAACTATGATCATATTTTTATTCCTTCCATATACCCTTGTTTATTAAAAAAAAAAAAGACCAATATGCTCATTACTGAAAGGAGATGGGGAATTAAAATAGCTATGAAAATCTCTTCATCTTCTTTTTGATAACTCATTTTTCTTAACCTTTGTTAGTAACGAGTATGCCAAAGCACCACTGGTCAAGACTTCCACAGCAGTATATACTCCCATCCCAAAAGCAGTTTTTCCTCTAGCTATCTTTTATGAAAATCACCAAAGGGAATAACTGTCAGTAAATAAGAAAAAAAAGATAACAGTTATATCTATCAAAGCCATTCCAAGTTTAAAGAGGTGCCAAAAAAAGATCAGTAATTTTATATTTTATAATTTCCAGTTTCTTCTTATGCCAGCAGTGAATCAAACAACAAGAATATTTATCAGTAGAACAAGAGTGAGGCAGTACAATTTTAATTCAAAATAAATTTAAAATAGTTTAGTGTATTTAGCTTGTTCTGCATAATGCAACTAAAATGAATTGGCAATTATTTTATGTTAAAATGATAGGTACTATGTACTATAATGTGATAACAAAAAGTAATAAAGAAATGTATAATTAGTAATAGTCATGTCTTCTAGTTTGAAAAGCAAAATGTACTTTAAAAGTATTCTCTCAATTTATTGCTACAATGTCACGATTTAAAGAGGAGGAAAAAGTTAATGACCACAGGTTAATTAGAGAGCTAGAATTGGAATTCAGGTACCCCTAATGTTCTTTCACCAAAATTTAAAATTATATCAAAATATATCCAAATGAAGACAAGCAATTTTTATTTTACTTATATATTATCTCCACTGATGACATTTACAGCATTTCTGAAATCTAAAATAGGACTTTTGTTAAGACTGACACTTAGAAGGAAAAAGTCATAAAATACCTTCTTCTGGGGACCAAAACAAAGTAACATTTTTTTAGTGGTTCACATGCTAATTTAATCTTTTATTTCATTATTAACAATCCTCTTCTGTTTACATCTTAGATTCCCAATTACAACTCTTATTTTGTCCCATTCTCCTGCTTCCTCCCTTTTCATGTTTTGAGTCCTCTTCTACTTTTCCCCTTTGAATCCATCCTTCAAGTATGTTTTCATGCTGTCTTTACTGACCACATTCACCGTTCTATTTGTAAAAACATTTATACCAGTGGTTTTTGAGCAATGCAATGCTCTTATATAAAAAATGCACATTATCAATGTTTTATACAAATTGAAGAAGACAGACAAAACTGGGGAGTTTGGAGCACCTCTGCCCACTCCATGCCCCTCTAATAAGCCTCCTTTAAAAAGAAAAAAAAAAAAAACCAGCATACAGGATGCATTTCTCTTTACACCAAAAGGTTAATCATAACAACATATTATTAATGGCAAATAAAAACTGGATACTAACAAAATAATAATAAGCATTATCTGGAAACTTTAAGCAATCTTTATTTTGATAGCATTCTTGGCATTAACAAAAATTTAGAGAAAGGTTTCTGAACTTAGGCCATCCATTAATTTTAATATATTAAAATACTTCTTTTAATTTTTCCCTCCAGTTTATTTGTACAGTTAAAATTTGAGTAATATGAAGTTGTTAAACATTAAAATACCTTGAGAGTATATAAAGAAATAAAATATTTAAGTTGGAGACTGCTAATCCTCTAATACCTGACATAATTTTTCAAAGACAAATACTAGGACATGAGATAGAATAAGAGACAGGGTGCTATTCATCAGGGTTATGTTTAGGTGTTATATTAAAAGATAGAGAAGAAACTGAGAAATCACCCATTTCATGATTCAGACACTAGCTTTCTTACCTATTATAGAGAGCCGTTTTTTCCTCTCTGCTCCAAATACTGTGTTATCTAAATCTTCTAGTGACGGCAATGGTTCTAAATTAGTAGCCTACAAAGGAAAAAGGATGATTAATGCTATTCTCTTTCAAGGCGTTAAACAGAATCCTCTCCCTTACCAAAAATAATCTAGATAATCTATATTGTTTGTGGGTCTTATCAAGTCTGCTCTTTGAAATTTTATTTTAACAAGTTCTCAGTTTCTATTAGTTTCATATGTACAGAATATTAAACTTACTTATATTTTGCCTATATAGTTTTGAGAAGCAGAAATTTTAAATGACAGCAATTACAATGTGTATATTTACATTTAATCATGTTGAAAATATATCAATGATTATAGAATGTAATTATGATTCATATATTGACTTACAGGCATAAATCCTATAATGCTTGTTGAAAAAAAAAATTCCACATCATACCTGTGTACTTCCATTTATTACAAGTAATATCTTGAGGCTCTTCATATGAATACTACGATCCAGCAGTTCCACAGCTTTGTCCAAGTCATCCTGGGTAGTTAATGGAATTACCAACTAGACAAAAAGAACATAGGAGTCATGCAGCCATCTCGCCAGGTAAAGTCCTTCAGGGAGCATCTCCATTACTATGGAATTATAAATCTCAAAATACCTTGCTCTTTGATCAGCATAATGAAATTCTGAATGCGTATATATGTATCTAGACTGTTTTGCACTTCCTATCCTACCACCACTAAAATCATAGAATAAATGTGAACATTTTTTTTGCTTTATTAATCATTGAATTCTTCTAGAAAACACAATTAGAGATTAATTTTCTAGAATATTTCCATAATATTGCTAAATTTAATTTATAGTATCTTCACCCCCAAATATTATTAAGGAGTACATACAAAAACTATAAAAAATAAAAGATATTTTCTTTCATCTGCCCTGATGAAACTTTTAGTGTTTTTTTCAATTGTAACCACTGACTTGATTTGCATTCTCACGAGGTGTGCTTATGAACATGCCAAATACAATGAGCATCTGTGACAGCTATAATGGAGGGGAATTCATATGCCTGACCCTGGTGACTTGACCACTATACTCTAACACAAATAAGCTAAATGAGTCAGCAATCCCGTAGGGAATCCTGAATGTGGAAATCTGCTTTCATTAGTCCTCTCATAGGCCAGACATTATAAAGCAGGAATCCTCAACACCTGGGCCGCGGACCGGTACAGGTCCATGGCCTATAAGAACCAGGCCACATAGCAGGAGGTAAGCAGTCAGCATTGAGTGAAGCTTCATCTGTGTTTGCAGCTGCTCCCCAGAGCTAGCATCACCACCTCAGCTCCACCTCAGACCATCAGGCATTAGATTTTCATAGGAGCACTGGTCCCTGGTGCCAAAAAGGTTGGGGATCGCTGTTATAAAGGACAAAAAAGCACCTGGCAGGCCTGAGAACAAACATGATTCATATAATTTTAACAGTATCAAAATACTTTTTTCTTTTGTAAAAAATGTAAGCTTGGTAGCTTAAGATGACTCTGTCAATAATCTTCAAAGCACATTCCATTTCATTGAAAGAAGGACAGAAAAAAAACAAGTGAACATATCCCACACTTGTTAGCCTGCTCTAATCAACACAGTAATAAGCCCTTTAAATGTAAAAGCCTAGTTAGTTTTGGTTCTTCTACAGTATAAATTCCTTGAAATCAAGGACCCACTCCAACTCCACCCCCTCCACACACACACACCAACAATTAACCCAGAGCACAGCAAAGAGCAAACACTTGACAAATATTGTTTAATAACTATCATTCATTTTCACCCAAACCCACAGCTGACATGGTGGGCACTGATTCTCTGCAGACTTCTTTATGAAGAAAATTCAATGTTTTAAGAAAGGCTGCCAGACACAAATATAGCAGTTTCTGACATGGTAGGAACTTGACTCTTGTTTATATCAGTCTATGGTAAAATCGGTTTCACAGTAAGTTGTTTCGCTTATGAATTGCAGAACTTGTTAAATGAGGACTAATGTGAATTCCATCATACAATCTTCTAATGTTTACTCTGTACCTGAAATTATATTTCCAATTTCTGCATAATATACAACTTATCACCAAACAGACCTTTTTTTTCTCTATAAGAATTTTTTCTAATAAAAAAAGATTTTTAACTGTTTGGTATCATAGAACAAGCCTGATCTACTTAAATTCTTTTCATTTGCCTATCAATAATGAACCATATTGGTACATCTTGTTGCTATCTTTAACATTTTTTTTCATTATATTTTAAGTACTAGAAAACATTTTAAAGCAATGATGAGGACTGTTTTACCAATATTTCGAGGAGAAAACCATAATATTTATTTTTATTACATATATTTATAATTGAAATGTTTACTTCTCCAAGGTACTGTTGCTTTGGGACGAAAAGACACTAGTTTAAATCATAGTATTAATGTAAATGATTTTGCTCTTCTTCAGTTTGCCAACATGAAATCTGGAGTGACAGCTGAGGCTACTGCCTATGGTTCTGCTATGATTCCTCATATGTTCTAAGGTCACCTATTACAAATTTTAAAATGAGAACAAGAGTAAATCAGTCCTAGCTTGTCTAAATTATACTAAATAAATTATACAATGTTTTCCTGCTTGATGAATTCATTCTAGCTTCATTCCTGAAATTGATTTCCTTCTGGCTTATTGATAAATCCATTAAATGTTAATATAAATCTTTTCTGAAAAGGAAACAAAAATTTTAGTTTTAAACCCCACTAAATAAAACCTAAATTTGAAAGAAGTGAATTATCTTCCTGACTTTACATAGTGAAACATGAAAGTAGTCCATAAAAAGGTTTTCCACCTCTACCTATCTAAAATGGGTAGATTATAGAAAATCCACTTACTTTGCACAACCCCACATATATCCCCCATGGCAACATACACACAGACACATACACACCTGACACTTTATTAGATAAACAGCAGCCCAACCACTAAGTCCAACCAATCCCACCTTGAATTTCACGGTTATTTGGGTTCTAGAAAATTTAAAGTTTACAGAATAATTTTTTAAGGAAAGAGAAATTTGTATTAAACTAAAAACTATAGAATTGTGATAATAAGCAGTATAAATGAGATTTTTGCTTGTCCATAGATCCACAAAATTAATATCCTTTATAAATTTTTAGCTCACACTCCCAATGTTTAAGGGCATGCACTGAGTGGGTCATAATGTGAATTAGGACATGGTTAATTCAGTGAATCACAGATTCTCACAGAATCTCTGAGTTGCAAGAAATTTCACACAACGTAATCTCACCCTAATGCATCCTCTACCACATTCTTGCCAAGAGGCCACCCAGATATAATGGCAAAACCACTCCCAGAAATTCTTCAGAAAGCATGAGATAAAGAAGCAGAAAATGGAGAAATTTTCCTATTTTTAGAAAAATGGGTACTATAGATCAATTAACTTAATGTCAGTCCTCAAGAAAACCCTACAAAAAATTATAAAAACAAACTGGTAAAACTCAGCAAAGAAACAGTAATTCTAAGCACTAGAACAGGTACACTATAAAAAAATGTCAAACTAACATCATTTTTCTTGACAGACCTACTAGGCTGGTAGATCAAGACAATATTATAGTCTTAATGTATCTGGACATTTTTAAGTTTTCTGTGATACAATTTTAAACCAAACAAAAACAAAGATGTATCTGGGTGCCCCTAGAAATGTAACATGAGATAAAGATTCAAATTCAAGCCTGTTTATATGCAAAAAGAGATTAGGAAATACTGGTAGGGGGATGGGGAAGACAGGGAAGAGATGAAGGCCCATAAAGAGTATATTATCCAACAAGTTACTGCTGTGGCCAAGTGGAGCCTATCCATCATCACTTCCCACTCCATCCTTGAGCCTCATCTCACATCTACCCCCGACACCCTAAAATGTACTTCAGCCTAGGCCCACCCTCTAGCCATACCCCTGAAAAGCCATCAGTGTCTCAGGGACTAACAGTTGGAAATCAGGCCAGAACCAACAGAAATAAGTGTCAATATAGGGTCAGGCACAAGAGGTGTTCATGGCTAACTGAAAAGCCAAAAAGTATTTGAAAAATAAAATCTTAAGGTATTACGACTTATCACTTTGTTTGAGGATATTATTTGTTTGGATGTGGATTTTTTATCAAAATATTTGTTTTCAGCTTTAAGTGGTTTTCTTTAGATAAAGCTATATTAGCATATTCCTCTGATTTAACAATTATTCATTTGAAATTATAGTATTTTCAAATATTTTTATTCGCATGCTTTTTTACATTTGCAAATCAATTTCACATTTTCTAAAATTAATTTTACTAAGCTTTCCACTGTCACTCCATTCTCACTGGCACTTTCCTGAAACACGTAAGTCTTAGCCATCTCAGGACCTCTGCACTGCTCTCAGGCTGCTTTCTCTACCAGGAATGTTCTTCCCTTCCCCTCAAACTCTTTGCGAGGCTGGCTTTTCATACTTCAAGTATCCATAATGAAATATTAGCACCTCAGTTAGTTCTTTCTTAGTACCATCTAACTACGATACCTACAACCCTTGCTTTATTCTTTTATCATAATACTTTATGTATTTCCTTCAAAGAATTTCATAAATTTAAATAATTCATTTATTAATTGTCTGCTTTTACTACAAGTCTATAACTCCATGAGGGGTTGCAATTCCTAAATCATAGCATTATGCCTGGCAAATTCAACAAGTATTTTTTGGGGGGAGGTGGGTACAGTAACAAATTAACCAGTTAACTAAATTGTCCCTCAAAATTTTAAGATCTCGAGATCTTGAGATCTCATAAGACATGAAGGAAACCTCAGAGGTCATCTAATCCAATGCAAATTTTACCAAAGGTCAAAAGGAGCTTCCCCAGACACAGAGCTCCTCAATGCCACAGAGAGCCCTCAAGATCATGTACTGACTCTCAAACATAAACATAATGATCTCACCATGTCTTAACCAACATGAAAATAATCCTATACATTTAAACTAAACTGTCTCGCTACCAAAGCTCAGTCTCTGTAGCCAAGTATAGAGCATGAGAAAAGACAGTTTACCAGTAAAGTACACAGAGTAAAAATAAAACATAAATAAGCAGCAAACTTCTAAGTAATACATACATTTCCTTTTTTAATCGATTCGTGTTCAATTATTCTCACAGTAGTACCTTTTAATAATTTCAACAATGGAAAAATTCCATTTCAGTCAGTTAAAATTCACACATTTAATTGTGCTATTTTATTCCTCTAATGTACCTTAATCCTCATCAATCTCTAAATAAAAGCACAACAGTCCTAAAATAATCTCTGAAATGAACACACTACTTTCCAAAACAAGAACTACTTCAAGTTAAACTTAACATATTTACCTCATTGTTGGTATAATGTAGATCCATAGATTGTCCAAAGGCAATTTTAGCTTTAGACCTCAGATCTTCCAGTTTAACTGGTCTGGGGAACTGAAGGATTCTATATAAACAGAATTTTAAATATCTTATTTTCTTGGGAATAATTAAATAACATACTTATAACGGTTATCTCTGGGGTAGAGATATTAAAAATAAAAATGTAAGCATTCACTTTACTTGAACTCTACACAAAAATGGCTCATTTTTGATCAAGTGTACTAATTCTCAACACAAAGTTCAAAAACTCTGAAGTTTGTTCTATCTTAGTAAAAATTATAAAAAGGAAATTATCAAAATGTTCTGTTTAGAATTTGTGATGAAACTGTTATGTGAACATTAAAAAGCAGTGTAAAATGTTCACTGAGGAAAGTAATTAAGTATGAGACATATATACAATGGAATGAAACAAAACTGTTAATTAAAAAGATTAAAGACATTCTTTGGGGATTCAAATTTTGATTTCTGTACCTTTATCAACTCAACATTTTCTGAGCTAATATATAATACGTAAGCATACCCCCAACATAAATAGTTTTGAATGATTAAAACATTTTAATTCTCATATTTTCTTCCTATATTGCAAAAGATTGGCCTGTGCTGCCTGGGGAGCTTGCACTGAAGCTTAGAGCCTACTACTAGACTGTAAGCTCTGTGTCACTCACTCTAACCCTTCATGGCCCAGAAGACAGTAAGAACTCAATAAAAAGCACTCCATGAATAAAAATCAAAACTGAAAATATCCATATAAGAACTGAAAATAGGTAAAAAGCAGATTGGACAGCACTTGTATGATATATCTGGTATAACCTATTTTTTTAAACATCTCTGGTGATATGATTTCTCAGCCTTTTTAAGTCCTTAAAATCGATATTTCATTAAATTAATTTAATGAAAATTAAGTTAATAACAGAAATGAAATCTCATGTTCTCCAACTCCTACTGGGCTTTGTTAGCAATGCTACTTTTTTACCACAACCACCCACTTCCAGCACTGTACTGAGATACAGATATCCCGTGGAAGGTTAGGCTTACACCTCTGCTAAACAATTTACAGACACCATTCCAACCCACTTTCCTCAATGTTACTAATATGTGTCACATGACTACAGTCTCTTAAGAATAATCAAAATTGTAAATGGTAAATCCACATATATAAATTCTGTACAGTATGTGAAACAATGATATAATTATGAAAAGAAAAATTATATTTAATTTTCACTGAGTAAAATAAAAGGAAATGGTAATATTTAAAGGCTGCATTATACAGTGATCTTATTTGTTTCCTAATATTATTGCAAGGTTAAAATATTCATCACTTCTAATGTTTAGCTGAATTCTGACAAATTCTCTTAAATCTAAATACATATTACACATTCTCAAGGACTATTACATTCTCAAATGGTAAGCCATGAACTTTCATTAAAACACAGAAAGAACCTCTCACAGCTCTAAATAGGACACACATTTAATTAAATCAATAAATGGGAGTGTAATACGTCTTTCCTTACCTTTTTTCTCCTCTGTGTTCAAATTTGACTCGTACATCATTCTGTAACGAAATGATAAATCATTGCAGAGATCAGATAAAATTTCTAGAATTCTTAAATCATTTTTTCCTTAGTCACTCATTTATAACAGAAGAGAGAAAGAGGTTTCATTCTCAGCATCAACTTCAATCGATAGCGTCTGCCAAAGAGCTGAGTTGAGAATTATGTTGCTGAATCTGGGCTCAACAGGAAAGAAAGGTCACTAAAATCTATTAGTGATAGCATCATGAGTATGATACATTTGCTAATAGTGTTAGAGGGAAATATAAAACACTATATTTCCACTTGCATGTTGAACATCCAAAACAAATTTTACCTATAACAATCAAAATGACCGACATTTGTGTATATACAGATTATTTTAAATTAAAAAAGTGCTTATTTTAAGTACTTTAAGAATGGACAAAATATTAGCTCGGGAGCAGTTACCCTATTAAATGAAACTCAACTATTTTTTTAAAAAACACACCCTTACAGAAACAATGCATACATAACAAACAAAATATTTGATTCAAAAGTGTAAAACCTAAGTACTTAAACAAATCCTCAATAAGATCAAGATATTCAAGGAAAATAAATCATAGAACAATATGTATTTATTAAAATATTGAAATAAATACCTGCTTTTTTGGTGACAAAGATTTTGTTTTTCTGGTTTCCTGTAAGGATAATGCCGGTCGGCTGGCCTTATGAAGAACAGCCAAATCTTGCATGATTGAGTTCAAAGCTTGTTGATCATCTAGATATGTTTTAAATTACATATAAACAGAAATATAATTTTAATATGTATTTACTATAGACATCAAACACAAAATTTATGATGAAATTTAATGCAAAATTTATCTAGAACATTTTCAATGCCTATACTTGTTATTTTGGTGAAATAAAATTTTAATTAATTAAAAACTGAAGACAAATAACAAAATAGCACAAGACTCAAGCATTAGCATCTTACTAGGTGTCCACACAGAGAGTTACAGGCATGATAAAGTCATTCTGCTTCTAATGACGTAAGAGCCTAGGATATGGGTCAAAACAGCCTTGTTATGACAAATTCTTTTCTATGACTCCTAAGCAAAATATCAACAAGACACCTAAAATCTTTTAAAAAGTAGAGGGGATAAATAACTCTATAAATACCATCATTACTTAGCATTTATGTTCAAAGTACAGAATTCCTTTTAGAGTTCTTCTTTCATCAGTATTTCAAGAAAAGAAACAACAACGAAAAAGCTTTATCTGTGGATAATGGCCCACTGGTTTTTGGACTGTTTTTCTTGACCTTCTGCCCCATAAGGTTCAACAGGACTACAGACATTTAAGACTATTTAATGATCTTGAACAGCAACTATTCAAAAGCTAACAATACAAGAAAAATCCATTCCTAAGAAAAAAATACTGAACCCATAAACTGAGTGAAAGAATCATTAACCATATGCTTTCATCTCTTCCAAATATATCAAAGTTTTCTTTCTAAGACTATAAGCATGAGCCTCCTAGTGATGCCAATTATATGCTTTCTGGAAAACGTCAGGGACAATTGATTTTCACTAATAAATCAATTCCACTAATAATAATCAACATTGGTAAAGAAATTGAGGGACTTTACAGCTTATATTTTAAAATGTAACTATTTTGATGAGTAATAATTTATGTTCCAGAGTAGTAATAATTAAAACATTCTTTAAACAGTATTAAAAAAATCATTAAAGAGAATATGGCAATTCAATGGCTTCATCAGTCTTTCAAACACAAATACCCGACTTCTCTAATGTATTATTATTATTTTCACTCAGATCAACAGGGGCACAGGGTTATGTAGAGGCTTTATTTGACACTACTATGTTTCAATACAAACAGTCCAGAAAGAAAGTCAAGTCCCTTTGGGGCAGGGATTGGTGGGAAGAATGAGTGGTTTGTGTTGCTTGGGATCCCAAAGGGGGTTGAGTGGGCCCAGGCTGCCAGCATGGCTGGAAAAGATGGCACCAAGGATGACACAGTGCATGGTCTAGAGGCCAAGGGGTGAGGCTTGCAGCTCTGTAGGCACCTCAAACTCTCAATGGGGGGGGGGGGTGCTGTGCAGGACCCCCTATGCCCAGGGTAATGCAGAGGAAGAAAGTTGAGCCCCAGGAGCCTGCTTCTGTCCGTCATGTCCTCTGCTTCCGTGGCCAGCATTATGCTCACAGCATCCAGAGCAGAGCGCCACAAGGCAGATAAGACCCATCACGGCCACCAAGCAGAAGAGGAAAGGACAGAGTCTCAGGAGGGGAAAGAGGGTCCTGTGATCCATATGGATGGTAAGGACTCCAAGACACCCAAAAGGAAAAGTAATCCTCCAAGTGACCACGGTAAGGTGGTTGGTGAGACAGCAGATCATCACTCAGGCCTCTAGTCTGATCCCAAATGAAATGTTTAGGTACCAGGTAGTTCTAACCCTTAGTAAGGCCCAGATGAAAGTCCTTCCCCTCCCCTGTCCTCTCATGGTGCCCAGAAGAGGCCACTGGAGCAGCAACAGCAGCAGCAAATCCAGAGCTTCTCTCCCTGGGGGCTGGTCTACAGCTGTTTTTGTTTTGTTTTTTTTTTAAATAACAATATATTCTGTTCTATAATGAAACTATTTGCATATTAAAATTAAAGGCTCCAGAGTTTTATTAAAAATTCCAGTTTAGAGAATATTTTATAATTCTTCACAAAGTATCCTCTGTAAAATAAAAATTTCATCATAACATTAGCTTCGCTAAACAGTTACTGAGCCAGTTGAGTATAATATAATCACAATATGTGTACTGTCCATGGGTCCAAGCCAGACAATGTCATTAACTGATAAAAATAAATCTCCTTTAGAAAAAGAATAAGCTGAGAATCATCTAAAGTGGAATAAAATTACCTGATGTAACCTTTTTGAGAAAAGTAAGATCCTTAATTGGGGAAAGGGGAACTCTAACGTTTAAAACATATCTATGTTTTAATTATTTTCTTAATTAGAAAAAACTTAAATACTTGAATTTAGGCATTTTTACACATTTAATATCACAATACCAAAATAAATAAATAAAAAATGCCCGGAAGGTTTTGGTTTAATTCTCTTATCACACTAAAATATACTAATTTCATTGTTAAAAAAGATGAGTACCATTTTCTATCTATTGTAGATACACAAAAGTAAAGAGGGCCACTGGAATATAAGTAACTTCTTAGAGAGATGACAAACCAATAAAGGGCAATTTAATTGAGTTCCTTCTTCCTCTGGCTTGAAGAAGAATCATGAGGAGACTGGCAAGATGTAAACTAACAAATCCACAAAAGATCAAGCCAAGTGGCAAGCTGACATACTCATACAATCAACACTACCTCTAACAATTCTTAGGACCACTTTACTCTATTAAGAATCTCTGTGATGGTCATAAGTACTAGGTAGATTAGACAGGTTATAAATATCATAAGGATCATGAGTTGATCCGATAGGCAGTAAGGATGCCCAAAGGATTACAGAGTCTGACAAACCATCACACAGAAGCAGCATTGTGTTTCTGACACATGACGAAAGGACATTTAGTTGAGCACAAAAATGAAAAACGTTTGGGAAATAATTTCATATAAAATCTTTTATTAGGCATGTTTAATTAGAGACCTTATCTGCTTATTCATTATACTTGAAAAATAATTACAGGAGAACATCTTCAGTCAAAAATTCCAATATCTGTGATTCATACTTTAAAATATTCATGGTTTCCCATGGCTACCTTTGTACATGTTTTTAAGCAATGGACGTTCTTCGTGTTGTTGCTTACTATAGTGAAGTATTTGAGAAGTATGGTAGAAATCAATTTGATTAATACATGGCCCAGATTGCAAGTAAGAGTGACCAAAATGAAAAGTTGGCAGGAGTTCAGTAAAATGATATCCAATTTACTGGAGGTGAAGCTGACAAGAGCGGAGAATTTGGACCACATGATGGCACTGCATTCATGGTTACAAAGAGAAAGTGAAAGTGGAGCTTGGGCCTACACACTCGACACAAAGTAAAACACACTGAAAGCGTGCTACTCCTTCCACTAAAGAACACGGTCAAATTTAAGTCCTTTGGCCTATGATGTCATATATATACATATAAGAGTAGATAATACATTTGTTAAGGAAGGAGTAAGGAAACTGTGACTAAGACAAACATGGGCAAGTATACATCAGAGTTAGGATACCAGTATCGATGTAAGTTTACAAACTTAGCTTCCAACTACTTCTCAGTCCATTTTTCCCTATTTAGGATAGGGTGGGCCATTTGCTCCTTTACTTTCTAGAGTTTCCCTGTTCAATCCCTGTCTCAAATTGGAACTGTCAACCCCAAGAAGAAAAGAAAAAAAAAAGATATAAAAACGAAAACCCTATACATAAACTGAACACTTATGATCCAATGCCATCCTTTAGTCTTCCTTTCCATACCACAGGACATTCACAAGTGTTGTAAAAGATATCCTCCCTGAGTGCCAATGATTTGCTGCTCTATTCTGTTACAACATTTTACAACATACTATTTTATGCTGCTATTTTCTTTTGTCTATATTATTACATTGTCGGGTAATTATAACAATTAATTCCTAAGGATTTATTTAGTCTTTAAATGTCAGGTTCAGTTATCAAGTATTCCTTCTGGCCATCAGACTGTAAGAAAATCACAATCCATCTTAACGTTTTATTTGGGATGGGCTTTCTATGTCCTGCATAAAATGATCATTCCCAAACTGTAACAATCCAAGAAGGCTTTAACCAAAAATGTATTAAGGAAATAGAAAAACTTACATAAATCCACAACATAAAATTTCTTTATAAAAAAGTTCATTATACACGCAGAGAAAAAAATTTCCCCCTCATTTCATCCTTTAATTATAGATGAAAAAATGTCTTTAGTTTGAACTTACCCATCATGGCAACCAGCTCAACAATCTGAAAATCAGGGAAATGGTTCTCCCATCAGCATTCTTTACTGCACTAAGAGGTAAAAAGACAAACATGTTAATAATAAGAAACAGAAGAGGCACCCACACACAAACACACACAAAATGTCAGTTAAAAACACTACTAAGAAATGTACAATATTAATACTTTACACATTTTGCTGGGAAGAGGTGCTTTATTTCTCCCAGATACTCAATTACTGAGAATGACCTAAAAATTATTATTATTTTATACTAAATTTAAATCCATATTTTTCAGGCCCCTATCTAAGCTAGAAAAAAAAAACAGAATTTTTGAGAGTCAAAAACCTTAACAGATAGATAATCTAACAAACTTAAATTTCTACAGGGCAATGGCAGATATAAAGATAAATAAAAAAGGTCATGTTTAAAGACGAAAGGGAGGATGTCAACAAAAAACAGTAAAGACCTAAAAAATTCTCCCTTCCATAACAGAAAAAATTGTCAGAATCAACTTTTTCACAACTCTGCAATTAACCAAGGCTTGAAGCAACCTGGGCAGTATTTAAGAATCTCAATAAAAAGAGCGTTGACCTTCTTTATTCCTATCTCCCTACTCCCTACTCCTAGCTCCAAAATAACAATATAAACCAACAGCCAACAGTCATCATGAAAATGAATAACCTAGAACCCATAATAAAGGGCAGAATGAGACTGGAATGCCTTCGAAGTCCAATTCTCCCCAAATTGTCATTATTTGTCCTAGCTAGTGGTTGGATGGTAGAGCCCACTTGACAGGTTGTCTTAAACCTGATCAAAGCTTTTCCAGTGCAAAGAACTTGGTATGTCTGCTGAAACCAATCAGGCAATTATTGCATTATCTCAACTGTCTGAGGAAGAGAAAACAATAGGTTAACAAAAAATCTTTTAAAGAAAAGCTGAGGAATGAGATGTCAATAGAAAGCTTTGAAAAACTCCAAAAGATTCCTGGGAATCCAGAAGTCACAAAATATCCAGAGCTGCATATTCAAGAAATGCCTAAGAAGGCCGTAGGCTTTCACCTTTGGCTAACCTTGAGGCACTTGTGCAGCAGTAAGTGAAGACTAAGGTGGAGTTGTAAATTCCTGGAAGAATGTCCAAGGCCAGCGCCAAATATACACAGAGAGAATCTCTCAAAAAAAGAGTGTGAGACTTATTAGTTCCAGGCATCTAAGGAAATCTCTATCTAATCATTAGCTGACAACTGAGTAGTCTTCAGTGACTACACAAAACAAAGAATACAGACTTCAAAAAATTAGTTCTGAAAAGTCACTATATCAGAACGATAAACAAATACACTGGGGAGAGAGGAGAATCTGATTCCCAAAAGTAGAACATTGTAAGATTTAAAATGACCAGTTTTCAAGAAGAAATTATGAGATATACAAAGACAATATGGAAAAAGAAATCAAAAGAAATTGATTCTCAGAAAGCCTAAGTGTTGGACTCAACAAAGATATTAAATCAGCAATTTTAATGTTAAAAAAAACTAAAAAAGCCATCCATGTCTAAGAAACTAAAGAATGTGTAAGAATGATGTCTCACCAAACAGAATATCAGTAAAGAAACAAAAATTATAAAAAAGAACCAGATAGAAATTCTAGAGTTGGAAATACAATTAACAAACCATAGAGCACACCAACAAACATGTAAGAGGAATCCTAGAAGGAAAGGAGGAAAAGAGGGCAGAAAGAACAGTTCAAGAAATAATGATCAGAAGGGCTTGGCACAAAATATCCAAAGTGATGAAAACCCAGGACCTACAACCAAGATTACTCTACCCAGCAAAGCTATCATTTAGAATCAAAGAATGGATAAAGAGCTTCCCAGACCAAAAAAAAAGAAAAGAAAAGAAAAGAAAAAGCTAAATCAACATACAGGAAATGCTGGAGAGACTTCTTTAAGAAGAAAAAATATATGTCAAAAATATAAAGAATGGCAATAACTACATATCTATCAACAAGTACCTCAAATGAAAAAGAATTAAATGCTCCAGTCAAAAGATAGAGTGGCTGAATGGATAAGAAAACAAGACCCTTACACAGGTTGCCATAAGAGACTCATTTCAGATTAAAAGACACATACAGATGGAAAGTAAAGGGATGGAAAAAGATATTTAATGATGGACCTAGGTGGTATTGTGCTGAGTAGAGTAAATCAGACAGAGAAAGACAAATGTCATATAATTTCAAGTACATCTGGAATCTAGAGAACAAAATAAACAACAACAACAAAAATAGAAACAAACTCAGATACAGAGAACATTTTGAGGGTTACCAGATGGGAGGGGGGTTAAGGGAGTCAATGAAAAAGGTGGAAGGATTTAAGAAGTACAAATTGGTAGTTACAAAATAGTCATGGAGATTTAAAGTATAGCATAAGGAATATAGTCAATAATATTGTAATACCTATGTATGGTGTAAAGGGGCACTAAATTTATTGGAGTGATCACTTTGTGTTATATAGATATCTAATCACCCTGTTGTACACTTGAAACTACTGTATACCAACTATAGTTGAAAATTAAAAAATATTATTTAACAAAAATAGCCAAAAACTTCCCAAATTTGACGAAAAACAATAGGCACATCCCAGAAGCTCAACCAACTCCCAGCAGGATAAAATCAAAGTGATCCACACCTAGACACATCATAATCAAACTGTTGAAAGATAAAGAATCTTAAGAGCAGCAAGAGAGAAGGAAATCATCATGTATAAGAGATGCTCAACTGATTTATCATTGGTAACCTAGGGGACCAGAAGGCAGGAGAATGACATATTTAAAGTGCTATAAGAAAAAGACTGTCAACCAATTATTCTATATCCAGCAAAACCATCCTGTAAAACTGAAGACAATATTAAGCCATTTCTAAATAAGCACAGAAAATTCATCGCAACCAGACCTGTTCTACATGATATATAAAAGGGAGTCCTTCAGACTGAAATGAAAGGACATTAGACAGTATATCCAATCCACAGGCAGAAAGAGCACCAGCAAGGATAATTACTTAAGTAAAAGTAAAAGACAGAATAGATATATTTTTTGTTTCTCTCCTGACTGTGGTAGGTACAAAAATGGTCACCTCAAAGATGCCTATGTCTCTCCTGACTGTGGTAGGTACAAAAATGGTCACCTCAAAGATGCCTATGTCCCAATTCCTAGAACCTCTGCAGATATATTACTTCACATGACAAAAGGGATTTTGCAAATATGATGTTAAATTTAGGATGGCTTATTTGGTTGGACCCCACATGATCAGAAGGGTCCTTAAAAATAAAAGGTACAAAAAGGAAAGTGTCAGAACGATGCTGTATAAGAAAGGTTTGATCAGACATTGCTAGCTTTGCAGATAAAATGGAAGAGTGACCATGAGTTAATGAATGCAGGAAGCTTCTAGAAAGTGGAAAAGGCAAGAAAATGGATCCTCCCTTAGAACCTCCAGAAGAAACATAACAATGCTGACACCTTGATTTTAGCCCAGTGAGACTCATTTCAGACTCTTTACTTCCAAAATAGTAAGATAATAAATTTATGTTGTTTTAAGCCACCAACTTTGTGGGAATCTGTTACAGCAGTATGTAGGGAGTATTCAAGACCACCCAAATTTCAATGACACACTAGAGGACTCACAGGACTCAGTAATTCAGTCAAACCAACAGCTATAATTTATTATGACAAAAGGATACAAAGCAAAATCAACAGAGAGAAGGCATGTGGGGCAAAGTCCAAAAGTAGCCAAGGCAAACTCCTAAGGCTCCCTTTTTAATAGAATCATATATAACACACTTAATTTCCTCAGCGGTTAGCTATGACAACAAATGTGACATGTCAACAACCAGGAAAGACCATTAAAGACTTGGCATCCAACGTTTTTATTAAGGGCTGATCATACAGGCATCCTCTGCCTAGCACATACCAAAATTTCAGATTCCCAGAAGAAAAATAGATGTTCGACATAAACTATATTGTTTGTAAGCATCTTAGGCATAGTTAACCATTGTTATCAGTTAGACAGGTAGAAATCCTCTTGGAATCCAAGTTCTCAGATGCCAGCCAAGGGTGGACTGCATAATTAATTCTTTCTAAGGATAAGCAGTGAGGCCTGCTACATTAACTCTTCTCTACACAAGTAATGACCAGAAACTAATACACAAGTTTAAAAAAAAAACTGCATAAAGCAGTAATTCTAAGTGTGTTGTATTGGACATACAATATATAAAGATATAATTTGTATAACATTAACAGCACAAAGGGAAGAGATGGAATTATATAAAAATGTTTGCACCACTGTAATTAAGTTAGTATTAACCCAAAATACATTGTTTTAAATTGAGATGTTAATTTTAATCCCCAGGTCAACCACTAAATAAAAATTTTTAAAAAAAACAGCAAACAAAAGAATTTAAATAGCATACTAGAAAATATCACTTTAACACAAAAGAAAGCAGTAATGAAGGAATAAGGGGGAAAAATAACATAAAAATATAGAAAATGGAAGATGTAACCGTACCTTATGTGTAATTATATTAAATATAAGTGAAATTAACAAACAAGTTAAATGGCAGAGATTAGCACACTAAATTAAAAAACATAATCCAACTTTATCCTACCTATAACAGACACACTTTAGATTCAAGGATAAAGTAAACTGAAAGTAAAAGGATGAAAAGATATACCATGCAAACAGTAGCCAAAAGATAACTGGAGTGGACAAACTAATAGCATACAAAACAGAATATAGTATAAAAAGGATATTTATAATAAAAAAATGCCAACTCATCAACAAGATACAATAATTATAAACATGTATGCACATAACAACTCTCTC
The DNA here is from genome assembly GCA_004027375.1 of Macroglossus sobrinus. Classification (NCBI taxonomy): domain Eukaryota; kingdom Metazoa; phylum Chordata; class Mammalia; order Chiroptera; family Pteropodidae; genus Macroglossus; species Macroglossus sobrinus. The sequence continues at coordinate 191,326 of PVKZ01000788.1, read as the reverse complement.
AAAATACATGAGAAAATGACAAAAGTATACAATTCAAACATAATAGTTGATGATTTGAATGCTCTATTTGCAATAATGAATAAAACAAGTCACAGAAAAATCAATGGGAAAAAAAACAGAAGATTTGACTAACATTAAAACTACTAGAACCCTCAAACTCAAAACAGCAGAATATACATTCTTCTCAAATGCTGGTATAACAATTTTCCAGGACAGACCATATGTTAGGGCAATAAAACTAATTACATTAAGTATAAATGGACTGAAGTCATACGAAGTATGTTCCGTGACAACAATGTAATAAAATTAGAAATCAATAACAGAAGGATATTTGAGGAATTCACAAATACATGAAAATTAAAAAACACACTCCTAAATAACCAGTGGGTCAAAAGAGAAGTCATGAGGGAAATTAGAAAATACTTTGACATAGATAAAATTAAAAACAAAACATACTGAAACTTAGTGGATGGACCTAAAGTACAACTAATAGAGAAATTTATAATTGTAAATATTTATATTAAATAACAAAAGAGATCTCAAATTAATAACCTAACCTCTACCATAAGATACTGAAAAAAGAAGAGCATTTTAAATCCAAACCTAAAGCAAACTGATGGAAAGAAACAATAAAGATTACAGTGAAAATAAATAAACTATAAAATAAAGGCACAATAGAAAATTTTTTTAATTAGTGAAACAAAAAATTGATTCTTTGGAAAGATCAATAAAATCAACAAACTTTTAGCTAGACTAGCTAAGAAAAAAAGAAGGAAGACACAACTAAACTCAGGAATTAAAGGAGCATTACTATCAATCTTTTATAGAAATCTATTACAGAAATAAATAGTATAAGAGAATACTATGAACAATGCTGTCTGTCAACTGCCAACAAATTAGATCACCTAAATGAAATAGACAAATTACTAGAAAGAAACAAGCTACCAAAATTAACTCAAGAAACTATTTAAAATTCTAAATGGAACCATAAAAATGAAGATAGTAAATTAGAAATGAAAAAATTTCCACAAATGTCTCCAACTAGATGGTTTCAAACATTTAAGAACTACCACCGCCAATTATTTTTTTAGAAGAGAGAATACTGAAGCCAGTACTACTCTGATAACCGAAAAAGAGACATTACAAGAATAGAAAAACTGCATTTGATACCCTTGTGAAGATGCAAAAATCCTCAACAAAATATTGGCAAACCTAATCCAAAACATAAAAAAGGACTTGTATAACCCACAAAAGCAAAGTAAGTTCAGCATACAAAAACCAATCAGTGTAATAAACCACAATGATAAATGACAAAAAATATATGATCATCTCAACAGATGCAAAAAATGCATGTGTCATAATCCAACTGTTTATAATACTGAAAAGACTGAGAATAGATGGGAATTTCCTCAAGTTGATAAAGGACAGCTACCCACTGTATAAGCTAACATCATACTTAAAGGTGAAAGACTAAATACATGCCCCTAAGATCAGGAACAAGGAAAGGATTGCCACTCCTGCCACTCCTATTTTGAAACAGACCTAAATATATGGAAAGACGTCCCATTTCATGGACTGATAGACTATAAACACACACACAAACACACACACACACACACGTATTTATTTTAATTTCACTGAGCTGTTTTCTCTATTATTCTTTTTTTAATTTACTTAGTTTCAAGTATACAGTACATTGGTTAGATATCTATATAGTTCATAAAATGATCCCCCCAATTGTTCCCTCTCTCCCCTGACCCTCAACCTAGCCATAATATTAATGCTAACTGTATTCTCTATGTTGTGCTCCCCATCCCCGAGACCATCTATCAACTACCAATTAATACTTCTTAAAACCCTTCACTCCATTCTCCCAGCTCCCCAAACCCCCTCCCTTCTGTCCATCACCAAATTGTCCACAATATTTGTGAATCTGTTTTTGATTAGTTTGTTCTTTTTGTTCCTTAGAATCTGCAAATAAGTGAAATCATTGGGTATTTATCTTTCTCTGATAGACAATATTTTTAAGATGGCAATACTCTCAAAGTGATCTATAGATTCAATGCAATCTCATCAAAATTCCAATGGCTTTTTTCCCCCCAGAAATGGAAAAGCTGATCCTTAATTCATATTGAACTACAAGGGGTCCTAATTAGTTAAAGTGATATGGTGGGCAGGGGGAGTTAGGAGGACTCACACTTCCTGATTTCAAAACTTATTACAAAGCTGCAGCAATCAAAACAATGGGAGTACTGACACAGAATGGAGACTGGTGGAATAGAATGAGAATTCAGAAATAAACCCAAACATCTATAGCCAAATAATTTTTCACAAGTGTGCCAAGACAATGGGGAAAGAAGTCTTCATAAACAGTGCTGGACAACTAGATATCCACATGCCAAGGTATGAAGTTGGATCCCTACCTCACACAGTATGTAAAAATGACTTCAAAATGGATCAGACCTAAATGGCAAAACTAAATCAATAAAACTCTTAGAAGAGAACTGAGGTATAAATCTTCGTGACCTTGGATTAGGTAGCAATTTCTTAAATGTGACACCAAAAGCACAGACAACAAATGAAAAAATAAACTGGGCTTCATTAGAATTAAACATAGATAGTGAAAACGCAACCTACAGAATGGGAGAAAATATTTGCAAATCATGTTTCTGATAAGGGTCTAGTATACATGAAAAACTATTACAACCCAACAATAACAACTAACTCAATTATAAAATGGGCAAAAGATTTCAACAGGCATTTCTCCAAAGAAGATATAAAAATGGACAATAAGCACTTGTTAAGATGCTTAATATCATCAGTCATCAGGTAAAGCAAACACCACAAGGATATACCACTTCACACCCACTAGGATGGCTTAGTCAAATGACAATGACAAGTGTTGGCAAAGATGTAGAGAAATTGAAACTATATGAATCACTATTTCCATTCCCAGGTATATATACCCAAGAGAATTGAAAACATATAACCACACAAAAATGTGTACACCAACATTGGAAGCAGCATTATTTGTAAGAGCTAAAAAGTGGAAACTCGAATGTCCATCAACTGGTGAATGGATAAACAACAAATAATATAAAACATTATAACAAATAATATATAACATTAAAACAAATAATATATAACATTAAAAGAAATGTTCCAATATGGATAAATCTTGAAAACATTATGCTAGGTGAAGTAAGCCAGACACAAAGGCCACATAATGTACAACTGCATTTATATGGAATACCTAGAACAGGCAAATATACAGACAAGGGAGGGAGTAGATTAGTGATTTACTATGGCTATAGTATGGGAAATAGGGAATGACTGAAAACAGGTACAAAAAGGGATGATGAAATGTTCTGGAATTAGATTAACGGCAACAGTACTATAACTTTGCGAATATATTCAACGACTAAACTGTATACTTTAAAAGGTGAATTTCATGGTATATAAATTATATCTCGGAAGTAAAAAAGAGAGGGAGGGAGGAGGGAAGGAGGAAAGAAGAGAAGAGATAATAGAAGTGACAGATGCTGTGAATAATTAGAGATCAGTTGCCATCTAGAGGAGCAACAGGAATTCCTACCGGAATTCAGGCTCTGTTATTATCAGATATACTGATGTTTCAAAAAGCTCCAAACTTTAATGTGAGACCTCCTTGCTTTCAAATATTAGCAACTAATTCAAATTTTTACACCATAGTGTATATTCTTCTTTCATACTGCCACTTTGCAACCAAGTAATTCTTACCTGGGGGATGACATAAAATATAGTTTGAAAAAACAAATTTGACATTATAACTGCTTTAATTTCTTTTTAGTCATATTATTATAAAATGTCAAATAACAATAAAGAACTATCAAAAAAAGAAATTTAAATATATTAATACATGAAATATAACATAAAACATGAAAATGCTCTTTACGTCATGCTACCTCAGTTTTTGGGGCCTTTTAATCAAGGCAAGTACAGGGCTAATTTTTAAACAGTTGCAAAACAAAGACCTACTCTAAGCACCCTATTTTAAAAATAAGAACTCTCAAGGCCAAAAAAAAATAAAATAATTTACTCAAGGTCATAACCTGAATACCCATTTCTTATTTCTCACTCATGTTACCTTTCTAAAATACTGTATGTCACTCCAGCTCAGCTTCTGAGAAAACGGCTAGCATGGGAAATTCTCCTAACATACATACACACATAGAGAATGCTACTAAGTGGTTAAGGAGGTTTTATTCAGTACATTCTCTTTCTACAAATTTAAAGTTTCAAGTTCAATTTCTCAGCATTTTCAACTTAATATGTTTAAGACAAAATCTTGACTGACCTCAAAATAAAGCACTGTAAAAACGAAAATATTTTCCAATTTAACAAATCAGTATCTTTCTGGAAAAGCAATATAAAGCCCCCAAACTACAACAGTTAAATCAAAGAAACATGAACCTAATGGAAATCAGTTCAACACTGCATTTATGTAAATAGCCATAATAATTTTACCATTATTATGAGGCTAAAATTGGCAAATCATGAAAAAATATCATAAAATTAAGTGTACAACAAATAGGAAAAAAAACTAAGCAAAGGTGAATCACATCTGAACCTGAAAGTTCTTATCCACAAATAATGCTTTTTGTCCATTGTCTGTGAGTAAACTAGTCCAACTGCTACATGTGTAAATCATACTTTTAAATTTATTGCCAGTATCTACTCATTCTGTCAGCATTCCACTCACCAGAGAGCACATACACTGTCCTGACTTGCTTTATTGATACCTGGGGCTCTCTGCTTTTTTCCTTGAAGTGTGAACCTAGTCGCTACTACTCACCTCACACACACGCACATGATTATATAGGGAAACCTTGGGAACTAAAACACCTATTCCCATCTCCCTTTGGGGAAAGATATGAGAGAGATTATCTAAATGTTCAAGAGCTCAGGTGCCAAACTCTGAGGTATGCCTGTATGACTATTCCTCAATTAATTTACCCATTCTACTACTGATGGGCATAAAGTTGGTTTCCAAGTTTGGGCTATTACAAATAAAGTTTCTAATGAACCTCTTTGAACATGTCTTTTGGTAAACATAAACACGTATTTCTTTTGGATATGTACCCAGGAAAAAATTGCTAGATCTCTAGACACACATAGCTAGCTTTAGCAGATATGGCCAAACATTTTTTCAAAGTGGCTGTGTCAATTTACATACCCCCACCAGCACTGTAATAGAGTTGCAGTTCTTCCACATCCTCATCAACCCTATCAGTCATTCTGTTGGTTGTATATATCTCACTATCATTTTACTTTACATTTCCCTAATGATCAATAATGACGAATGCTATTTCATTAGCTTACCAGTCATTTTAATATCCTCTTTTGTAAAGTGCTTGCTTAAGCCTTCTGCACATTTTTAAACTTTAGATACAAAAATCTTTGTTGTATATATTCATTATGGTCTGTCTCACCTCTATGCTTTATGGTATTTTTACTCAAATTTTAATGCAGGCAGTAAGTATACAATGGAGAATTTACACAGTCCTTAATGAGATGACCAAAATTTATATCACATATAAAGGACAAATGGACACTCTGTGTCTCTAAGTGTGATGCTCTGCGAAGAACACAATATCAACTAAGCAGTTTTCTGAGAAAGCATAACATAGATATAATTACAAATAAACTTCAGACAGTTATAGAATGGGAACCATTATGTTTAAACGAAAAGGGAGATGGCATTTTCAAAAATGTCAATGAGCTAAAAGTCAAAGAAAGGTTATGGAAATGTTGCTGATTCAAGGAAAGTAAAGAGACATAGATCCTGACCCTGGACTGGATCCTGTACTAGATGGAAACAATACTATAATGGTCATTATTATGTCAACTGATAAAACTGGAATATGAACAGTTATTATTTATTCAGAAAGGCTACATTCCAATTATTACTGTTTTTGCTAGCTTTATGCCCATTAATCTCAACATCAGAGCCTTTGCTATTTGAATAATGAATGATAAAATGTGAGTGTGTGTTCTGAAGGTTATTAACTGGCATAAAAGATACTGGAAATGAATTCTCATTCACGATATTGGTGTGGTTCAAATATACAGACTGTCTAAACTACCACAGGAACACTCCTCTGTCCTTGCATAAAGAAGTTATAAAGGCCTATTTTCTTAAAGATAGTGTATGAAGCGAGTCACTAATTTGAAGATTCTGATTGTTTGCTGCCACCTATAAGATTTACCAACTCCTACCTCTAGACTTAGCTGCATCTATATATCAAGTGAACCTTACATGCAAGATATGGTTGAAGTACTTAAAGGATAAAAAGCTGAGTAGTTATGTTTACGAAACAAGTGGCACTTATGCTTGCTAATAAATGTTGACAAAATAAATGTCTACTGTATTTGGCTGAATTTGGTCTAAGATTTACTTTCATTAAACTAATAGGTTACAAGAAAGCAGCTGATTTTTACTTAACTTTATTTATTGGTAGCTACTTTTATCTACCTAAGGAACACAATAATTACGTATGACCAATCTGATTTAGTTCAATTCACAATACCCATCTAGGACCTCTGCAACTTGCTTTCTCTACATCTAACAATATTCTCCCAAGTCTTTAAATGGCTATCCAGATCTCCAAAACTTCCTTGACCATCCAATCTAAAACATTTCATCCACAGCTGTGCTAAATATGTTTAAAGAGTTAAAATAAAACAAAGGCAAAGAAAAAAACAAATAAGGAAAACAATATATAAACAGAATGAGATTACTGACAAAAAGATAGACATTTTAAAAAGAATCCAAATAGTAATTCTGGAGCTGAAAAAAAACACTAAAGAATAAAGATTAACAACAGATTTCAACAACAAGACAAATCAGCAAATTTTAAGGTAAGGCATTTGAAATTATCAAGGATGAGGAAGAGAAAGAAAACATAATGAAGTGAACAGAGTCTAAGGACCTTACAGACACCATCAAACAAACCAATATAATCATTATAAGAGTCCAAGAAAGAGAAGAGAAAGTAAAAGGGGCAGAGAGATTATCTAAGTAAATAATGACCAAAAAACTTCCCAAGTTTGATAAAATACATGAGTTTACAAGTACAAAAATTTCAATAAATTCCAAGTAGGACAAACCCAAACAGAGCCACACCAAGATACAATATAATCAGACTGCTGAAAGACAGAAAATTTTTAAAGCAGCCAAAGAAAAGTGACTCATCATACATAGTAGATCCTCAAAGAGATTATCGGCAGAAACCTGAGGTAACAAGGCACTGGGATAATACATTCAAAGCGCTAAAATAAAAAATTTGCCAACCAAGAATTCTATATCTTCCAAAAGCTGAGCAAGTTCACTAACATTAGAAATGTCCTACAAGAAATGCTAACGGGAGTTCTTCAGATTGAAATAAAAGAACATTAGATAGAAATTCTAAAATATATTAATACATAAAGCTCTCCAATAAAGGTAAATACATGTGCAAACAAAAAAATCAGCATTAGTGTAATAATGGTTTGTAACTAATTCTCTATAGGATATGAAAGAAAAATGCACAAAAATAATTATAAATCTACATTAATGGATACACAATGTATAAAAATGTGATTTGTGACATTGGTAACACACAGAGGGGACAGACAGATTGAGTTAAATTGGTTTCAATTCAACACAAACTTATAATTTAGAATGTTAACCACAAAGAAAATATAGAATATACATAAAAGGACATGAGAAACAAATTGTGCCACTACAAAAAAAATGAACTGAACACAAAGAAAGGCAATAATGGAGAAAAAGAGAGACAAAATATATAAAACAAATAAAATAGAAAAATCCTTCTCAATCAGTAATTACTTTAAATGTAAATGGAATAAACATTCCAATCAACAGGCATAGATTAGCAGAAGGGATTTAAAAAGCATGATCCTACTATCTGATGTCTACAAGACACACGTTAGATCTAAGGACAGAAAAAGGTACTTGGTACATCTAGCAACCAGAGAAGAGCTGGAGTCACTATGCTAACATCAGTAAAAACAGACTGTAAGTCAAAAACTGTTACAAGAGACAAAGGATATTAAATATTACCAAAAGATCAATTGACGAAGATATAACAATTATAAACACATATACCAAACATCAAAGCTCCAAAATTTATGAAGCAAACACTAACAAAATTAAAGAGAAAAATAAACATACCTACACAATGACAGTAAGAGACTCAAAACCTTCTACTTTCAATAATGGACAGAACAACCACACAGATCGAAAAGGAAATCGAGGACATGAACAACCCTGTACACCCACTGAACTTAAAAGACATATACAAAACACTCTACCCCCCAAAAAAACTGGCAGAATACATATTCTTCTCAAGTCCAAATAAAACATTCTCCAGGACAGCCCATATGTTAGGCCACAAAAAAAAGGTCTCAATAAGGTTGAAATCAGCCAAGTATCTTTTCTAATTGCAATGGAATGAAACTAGAAATCAATAGTAGATGGAAAACTAGAAAATTCACAAATATGTAGAAATTAAACAGCAAATTCTTAACCAACAAGACAAATAAGAAATTACAAAGGAACTTAGAAAAATCTTGAAATAAAAATGAAGACACAACATACCAAAACTTAAGAGATACAGCAAAAGCAATACTGAGATAAATTTATAGATGTAAATGCTTACATTAAAGAAAAAAGATTTCAAATCAAGCTAACTCTATAACTTAAGGAACTAAAACAAACTAACTTCAAAGCTAGAAGAAAACATAAAATAATAAAGTTTAGAGCAGTGATAGAGTTGGTTCTTCAAAATCCAACCGTGATAAAACCAAGAGTTGGTTCTTCAAAAAGAACAAAATTGACAAACTTTTACCTAGACAAAGAAAAAAGGAAAGATTTAAATAACTAAAATCAGAAATGAAAGGGAACATTATAGAAATTTTTTTAAATCATTAAAAAAAATCACTTTCCATGAACAAATTGTCTGAACTAAATGAAATGGACACCTTTCTAGAAACATAAAACCTGCAAAGGCTAAACGAGGAAATGGAAAATCTCAACATATCTATAATTAGTAGGGGTATTAAATCAATAATCAGAAACTTTCCCCCCCAAAAAGCCCAGGACCAGACGGTTTCACTGGTGTATTCTATCAAAACGTCTTTAAAGAAATTCTTCCAAAAAACATATCCTAACTGATAAAACGAGGCCAACACTACCCTGATACCCAAGCCAGATAAAGACTTACAAGTAAACTATAGACCAATGATCTCTTATAAATATTGATGCAAAAACTTCAATAAAGTACTAGCAAACCAAATTAAGCAGCATATTAAAAAAGGACTATCTAACATGATCCTGGGATTAATGTCCCATAATCACCACCGCCCCACAAGGAGAAGCAGCATGAGGAGGATGAAGAGGAGAAGGGATATTGAGAACCAGCTAAGAACCTTGCCTACCACAAATGCCTTACCTTAAGAAAAGTCTCAAGCCTAGATTACAGCTCCCCAAAGAATAAACAACACATTTAAAAGTAAATAAATGTAGGAAATGACAGGGAGGACCTAGAAGGTATTATTATGAGTGAAATAAATCAGACAGAAAGAACTATACAGAATCTAAGGAACAAAAGAAATGAACTAAATGAAAACAAGACTCACAAAGAACAAATCAGTGATTGTTGGGAGGGGGATGGATGGAAAAAGTAAAGGGATGAAGAAATACAAATTAGTAGTTACAAAGTGCAGAAAACATCATACAGAATATAGACAATAATACTGTAATGGCTGTGTGTAGTGTGAGGTGGGTGCTAAAGTAATCAGGGGGAATCACTTTGTAAATTATATAAATGTCTAACCATTGTACTATATACTGGAACTAATATAAAATAAATATACCACAACCAAGTAAGACTGATTCAACACCCTTTCATGATAAAAACACTCAACAAACTAGCAATAGAAGGAAACTTCATAAACATATTACAGACCTTTAAAAAAGCCTACACCAAACATCATGATCAATGATGAAAGACTGAAAGCTTTCGTTATCAAGTTAGGAGCAAGACATGGATGCCCACTTACTTTTAAATGTAATACTTCATTTGGTATCTTAAATGATCTACTTATGTTGTTAATAGCTCTATTTTATGAGCTTTGAGAACTACCATTCACTAGCTTCTAAAAAAAAAATTTATTAAGTGTCTGCCTACTGTGTGCCATCTTTATAGTAGCAAACAAAATAAAGCCCCTATACACTTAGGGCTTACACTTTAATGAAGAAGATATAAAAGTAACTACAAAGTACCAATAAAGAAAACAAACTCAGTGAATGAGTAAATTGGTAAGATATCTAAAAACTAAGAAAGTACAAACCATGAGAAGAGTTGAGGGGAAACTCTCAAAGTTAAAGACCAGTACATATAAATGACCAAAAACCTCAGCATGTTCCAGGAACTATAGGAAAGACTGTATGGTTACTACTTTACAAAGCAAAGGCAGAGTGGCAAGAGATCAACTGAAAAGGTAAGCAGGGGATCAATCAATAAAATTCTTAAAGAAGTTTGGATTTCATATATTTAGAAAGCCAAGTGATAGTTCAAGCAGAGATATATATGATATGTTTTTAAATAAATCAAATAATAAATCGTGAACATAAGAGCCAAAAATTGATACACAATGGTTATGTATCAATCGTAGAAGAGATAAATACATTATAAATTTAAATACTGATTGTTATCTAGTTATCACATGCATTACTATAGAGACATGTAACAAAGCATGAATTTACTCATGTTGAGCAAAGAATGCTTAAAGTTAAAAGTATATATTGAGTAAAACAGGTGAACAAAAAAGAATGCTTACAGTGTTTTTATTTATAAAAGATGGGAGGAGTAACCTTACAGTGAAGAAATATAAGAAACACTACACCTCAGCCAAGTGACCAAGGTCAACATCTACAATGATAAGTCATGTTAATATTCAAACCCTGATATGATCTCATGAAATGCGATAAATCACACTTTACCTTTGCGGTCTTCCTCTAAAAACTTATAAGCCAAGTAACATGTGAAAAATATGTGCCAAAATAAAACCTGAGAGACAGCCTATTAAATACTTGATCAGTATTCCTCAAAATTGTCAAGGTCATGAGAAACAAGAAATGTTTGAGAAATTCCCACAATCCAGAGGAATTAAAGGAATATGAAAATTAAATGTAATGTAGCATCTTGGATAGAATCCAGAGAAGGAAAAAGGACAATGAAATCCAAGTAAAATATAGAGTTTCGGTGATAATGAAGCATCAATACTGATTCACTAGTTGTGACACATATATCATTATAATGTAAAATTCTCATAATAGAGAAAAAGCAGAGTACAGAGAACTACCTGTACTATGTAAGTTTTCTGTAAATGTAAAACTTTTCTAAGAAAAAAAATTTATTTAAAGAAAAAAATGAACTATAAGAGGATAATAGTAGAAACAAAATCTAGTTATAAGTTTACTTAAAGTCCAAAAGAAAATAATGGTGTATTAAAGTGTTTGGAATATTGTGGCAGCAGGGGAGTTGGAAAAAAAAGATGAATTCAAGGTATATTTTGAAGTCAGAATAAAAAGAACTTGCTGGATAGACTTCTACTAGTGTAAAATAAATAGGTCAGCAAATCCTCTTCTCTAAACATTGTAAAATTGAACAAATTATCATAAATAACTATTTCAGGGATTTGGAAATTGCCAAAATACAAACAACAAATTGACAAGTATTTATTCATGGAAAACTACCAGAACATCAGGTAAGGCAGTAAAAGTCTGTGGACTTCTTGGCTGGGGTTAGTTTCATCACTAGCACAGGTTCGTATGTACAAGCAGAGCTGGCCTTGAAATCCAGTTGCTAAATGGACTGACTTGATTTAGAGTGGAAGATGAAAACCCAGGCTGAATGACACTACTAATAAAAGGGAAAAAACAGTGTAAAAACGAATGAGGACAACCAGTAGCTCTACTAGGAGAAGGACAGTGTCTCAGTAGGGGGGAGAGGCAGGCCAGCTAAAGATTTAATGGGGAAATCTTGAAAATGAGAGAGCCATAGAAGTGCTAAAGGGACACTACAAATCCTTGGCTCACTAGAAAACTATGGACACTTGAAGAAAAGAACCATGAGGGCCCAGGTACAAAGTAAAAATTAAAGCACACTTAAAAATTGTCTCGAATTTGTGCTCTCTAATTCATACACATCCACCAGAAGACAGTAGAACCCTTAGGGATTTGAGTACAACCTCTTCTCAATCATTGACTGACCACTAAGTTCTGAGGTCACAGGGCAACCCTTAGGAAACTTGACTAAAAAAATACAAACAGAAACAAACAAAAATAACTAAGCAAGAGCAGTAGCAGCCAAAAAATATGAGAAATAATATATTCCAAAGAATAGAAGGTTTTTAAAAAATTTTTTTTGAGAACTAGAATTATCTGTCTAGTTCTCAAAAGAAATTTAAAAATTCCAAAACATGCAAAGAAAAGAGTTAAGTGTGACCCATATTCAAGACAAAAAAAAAAAAAAGCAGTCAATAAAAACTGGTTGGGGCCAGGTGTTGGAATTATCAAAGATTTAAAGCAGCTATTATAAATCTATAAAAGAATTATAGAAAAAGCTGATGAAAATGAGTCCACAAATAGGAAACCTCAACCAAGAAACAAATTAATACCCATATACTTTGGAGATACTGTGGATTGGGTTCCAGATCACTGCAATATCACAATAAAGCTAGTTGTAATCTTTTTGCAGGTGGAGGGTCTTGCCTTCAATTTGTAAAAATAAAAAACATAAAAACACCTGTGAAGTGCAATAAAGTGAAGTGCGATAAAACAAGGTATGCCTATATAAAAAAAAAAACTAACATGAAAATTCTAGCATTGAAAAGTACAATATCCAAATGTAAACTGTTTTAAACTCAATAGTATATCTGAGATGGCAGAAGAAATAATTAAACGAAAGAAAATCAATAAAAATTATGCAATCTTAAGAACAGAGAAAAAAAGACTGAAGGAAAATGAACAAGGTCTCAGACACCTGTGAGACAGTAAGCAGGCCAACATATTTTAATAAGTGTCCCAGAAGAAGAGAAGAAAAAAGGGGGCAGAAAAAAGATTTGAAGAAATAATGGCTGAAAACTTTCCAAATTTCATGAAAACATCAACCTACAGATCCAAGAAGTTCAATAAATCCTAAACACACACAAAAAAATTGAGATCTACACCAGGTACATCATAGCCACACTGCAGAAAGCCAAAGATAATCTTAAAAGCAGAACGAGAAAAATGACTCATATTGTCGAGGGGAATAATACAATTAATGAATAACTACCATCACAAATAATAGAGGCAGGACGAGGTAGAATGACATATTAAATGAAAAAAACAAAATAAAACCAAAAATGTCAAGCAAAAATCATATAGTCAGCAAGATTATAATTCAAAATAGAAGTAAAATAAAGACATTCCTAGATAAAGCCTGAGTTAGCTGCAAGAAATGCCTTCTAAGAAATACTAAAGGGAGTTCTTTGAACTGAGAATTGACATCAGAGACAGTAAGTTAAATCCAACTGTAAATGAAGACAAAGTGAAGAACACTGAAAATGGTAAATATGAGAATAAGTTTAAAACATAATTAAAATGTTTTCTTTTTGCTCTTAAGCTCCTTGAAAAACACATGTATACTATACTGTATAAAGCTCATTCATATACATAAAATATTCCACCCAGTAACAACAGCAGAATACACATTCTTTTCAAGCACCCAAGGAACATTCACCAGGATTGACTTGGGCCATATCCTGGGCCACAAACCAAATCTCAACACATCTAAAAGAACTGAAGTCATATAAATGTTCTGACCATAACAGAAGCAACCCAGAAAGTAATACTAGAAAGGCAACAGGAAAATCTCCAACACAACTATACATAACAAAGATAAGGAGAGGATAGAGGAAAAATTATAGTACCATGCTAGGCTGCTGTTGTTGAACCACCTCCCCCAACATATGTCTCATCTAATGCCCTTTTGAGGTCTTACAAATATAGAAAAGGGGTAAAGCAAGAATAACCCCTGTGGTATTGGACTGGGATCAGAGGTATTATGAAATTATTTTTTTTAAATATGTACAGAAAAAAGATATATAGATGTATGTGCATATGTTTGTATGTACACGTACACATACACATGTGTACCTATACATGTTTTATAGCTTTGGCTACTGAGACCTGGGAACAGTGACAACCTACTCACAATGAGTACAACTGCAAATTGTTGGTTTCTAATTATCAATCTCCACTCAAGGGAACCAGGACTCCTTGAAAATATGGGTTATTTCCAAGTATGAATCTGGCAACTTGCAAGATGAGCCTGAAACATTCTACAGTGCCAGAAAGAATGTATACAAGGAATCATGGTCATGTAACCAGTGTGAAAAGGCTCTCACCAGCCAAATATGGATCAAGTTGAACATTAAAATAATAGATTACAACCCACTGAATATAAAAGAAATCTATGGGTCCAGAGACATTATTAATAGATGAATCAATAAATGGAAAAAACTACAATGAGATATTACCTCACCCCTGTTAGAACGACTTATAAAAAAGACAAGAAATAACAAGTGTTGGCAAGGATGTAGAGAAAGAGAACCCTTGTCCATCACTGATAGCAATGTAAACTGGTGTAGCCACTATGTTGAACAGTAGAGAGGTTCCTTAAAAAATTAAAAATAGAAGTATCATACGATCCAGCAATTCCACTTCTAGGGATTAATCCAAAAGGAAATGAAAACACTAACTCAAAAAGATATACACACCCCCATGTTCAGTGAAGCATTATTTACAATAGCCAAGACATGGAAGCAACCTAAGTGCCCAACAATGAATGAATGGATAAAGCAAATGTGGTATACGTTCATATATTGATATAGATACAGATCTGTGTATCAGATATACATCAGAACTCCTACAACTCAATAATAAAAAGAAAACCCATTTTTGTAATGTGCCAAGGATATGAATAGTTAGTTCTCTAAAAAAGATACAAATACAGCCAATAAGTACATGAAAAAATGCTTGACATCATCAGTCTTCAGAGAAATGTAAATCAAAAACACAATGATAATAAAAAACAAGTGTTGACAGGATGTGAAGAAACTGAAACTTTTACACATTTCTGGCAGAAATGTAAAATGGTGTAGTCAGCTTTGGAAAACAGTCTGGCTGTTCTGCACAAGGTTAAACAGAGTTACTATATGATGAAGCAATTCTTCTACCCAAGAGAAATGAAATCATATGTCATGCAAAAATCTGTACACAAATGTTCATAGTAGCATTTTTCATAATAGCCAAAAGTGGAAACAACCCAATGTCCATCAACTGATGAATGAACAAATGTGGTATGTCCAGAAAATGGAATATTATTCAGCCATAAAAAAAGTAACATGGATGAACCTTGAAAACATTATGCTAAGTGAAAGAAACCAGTCATAAAAGACCACATACCATATGATTTCATTTACATGAAATGTGCAGAATAGGCAAATCTACAGAGCCAGGAAGTAAACTAGAGGTTGCCCACAGTGGGAAGGTGGGAGGATCAGGAAGGAGACGAAAAGACAAGGGGGTGATGGCCAAAGAGTACAAAGTATCTTTTTGGTATAATAAAAATGTTCTAAAACTGATTGCAATGATGGTTACATGACTATAAATATTACTAAAAACCACTGAATTGTATATATACTTCAAATGTGTGAATTATATGGTATGTGAATTATAGCTAAATGACAAAGTGCTAAAGTTATGGAGAAAGAAAAATATTTCCTATAGATAGTGGAAGAAACAATTGGATACCTTACTTCGTAACATACAAAAATTAACTCAGAATGCATCATAGATCTCAATATAAGAACTAAAACTATAAAACTACTAATAAAAAAAGTGACCTTGAGTTTGGCAAAGATTTCATTTCTTAGTGTCTTTTGAAGAGCGACAGTACAAAATTTAAAAGAAAAAAGACCATTCAACAAAATTAGTAATTTCTGTTATTCAAAACACACTATAAAGAAAATGAAAATGCAAGCCAGACTAGGAGAAAATAGGTACATAACATTTGATCAACAAAGGGTTGGTACCTAGAATGTGTAAAATATTGTTACAAACCAGTAATAATTTTTAAAAAAAGAAAAAGAAAAGGGCAGAAGATTCAAACACACATTGCACCAAAAAAGATTTACAGATGGTAAATGAACATATGAAAGATGCTCAACATCATTAGTCATTATGGAAATGCAAATTGAAACCACAATAAGATTCCAAAAGACTGGCCATCCGAAATGTCAAAAAGGATGCTATGTAACTAAAATGCTCACATACTGCGGCTGAGAATGTCAAATCATAAAATCACAGTCTGGCAGTTTCTTAGAAAACTAAACATACTCTTACCATACAAAGCAGCTATCATGTTCCTTGGTATTTACCCAAATGTTAACTTGTTACCATGAGTTGAAAACTACACTCACACAAATACCTGCACATATATGTTTATAGCAGCTTTATTCATAATTGCCGAAACTTGGAAGCAACTAAGATGTCCTTTTCAATAGGTGAATGGGTAAACAAACTGTGGGACATCCAGACAATGGAATGTTACTCAGTGATGAAAAATAATCAGCTATCAAGACACACACAAAAAGACAGGGGAGAACCTTAAATACATATTGCTAAGTAAAAGAAGTCAATATGAAAAGGCTACATACTGTATAATCACAAGTATATGACACTCTGGAAAAGGCAAAACTATGGAGGCAGTAAAATCATCAGAGACTGCCAGGGAATCAGGAGAGGGAGAGAGGATTAATAGGTGGTCCACAGGAGATTTTTAGGGCAATGAAACTCGTCTGCATAATACTATATAATAAGGGTAGATACCTGTCATTATACATTTGTCAAGACCCATAATATGCATAACACAAAGAGTGAATCCTAATGTAAACTGTTAATTTAGTTATAGTTACTAATTATGTATCAATATAAGCTCAACAGTTGTAACAAATGTATCACATTAATGTGATATGTTAACAGAAGAAAGGAGGAGGGGTGAGGAGTATAAAGGAACTGTACTTTACTGCTCAATTTTTTTGTAAACCTAATACTGTTCAAAAAAAAAAAGTAAAATTCCCTACTTTTTGTCTTCGGAAAGAACAAAAAACAAAACAAACAAACACCCACAATGAGATTCAAAAAATGGCTATCTGAATGTTGGCAAGGATGTTATAAAACTAAAATATTCATATTGCTGCTAAGAATGTCAAATGGTACAACCACTTCAGAAAACAGTTTGGCAATTTCTTATGATCCACCCATTTCATTCCTAGGTATTTTACTCAAGAAAAATAAACGCATATGTCTAAACAAATACTTGTACACAAATGTTCATAGCAGTTTTGTGTAAGGGCCCCAAACTGGAAATTCAATGTTTACACAGGTGAAGTTAATTTATACTAACAAAAAGCAGATCATTGGTACCTAGGGAAAATGGACACATTTGTTATGAGACAATATAGTGATAGGACTACAAAAGGGAATGAAGCAGCTTTTTGAGGCATGTTTACAATCTTGATAAAGGTGATAATTTCACAGGTATATACATGTCAAAATTTACCAAATAGTATACTCTAAATGTGCAATTTATGTCATTATCTCAGTCAAGATACATAATTATTTTGCACATATGTAGGGCAAACCATATGTCCCAATTTGCACACAAATAACTAAAACTAGATTACGAATTTCTTAAAGCTTATAATACCGCTTCCCTTTGACATTCCTAAGATTTTCAATAACTATTCAGTGAATTTTAAGATTAAAACAGTAAGAAAAAACTAATAACTTCCATTCAAAAGCCAATCATATACTCTCAAACCACACAATAAAAAATATATCATTAATAAAACATCCATATAGCCTTCTATGTCTGATTATATGACAGAAAAAATGGAATAATATCTTCAAAATACTGAGGAAAAAATAACCACCAATCTAGATTTCCACACATAACTAAAATTTTCAAGAAGAACTAAAGATTTCTAATAAACAAAAATCATTATTTATCATGAACAGACACTTAGTTGAGGAACCTCTAAAAGATGTATTTCAAAAAGAAGGAAAGTGTTTCCAGGAAAACAAAAGCTAGCAAGAAATTGGTAAACATGGTAAACCTAAGCAAGTATTAACTGTATAAAACAAGAAAAAAAATGCTTACTTCGGGAAATGAAAAGAACAAGGTAGAATTATAATACTGAATAACTATAACAAAGGGAGTAATTTAAGTTATTCACTCATGTGGCATTCTAGAAACTTGTACCTCCTACCAAATTAACACAGTGTGGTCCCACACCCTTTGCCATAACTGACTGATGGTCCAGAGCTGGGCAAATGACACTGCATGCAGGGGCAAACATACACAGTCTCTAGAAATTACACATTAACAAAAGCAAAAAGTAGGAGTCAACAGGTATTGAGCTGTGCTAATGAAGGGCTACATGCCTTGTTGATACCCATCTTTTATTTCTGCTGTCTGAAATGCTTCCTCCCTTTTTCCTACTTGTCCAAACCATCTTTTAATGGTCCAGCTTAAACATTCCCTATCCCCCTCATCTGGTCATCTTTCCCTCTATCAATGACAGAAGTGGAAAATAATTATCCCCTGTGGACTGTCAGTGTGGTAGGAATTTTATATATATTACCACCTAACTTTAACTACACTGGAATGACAGCACTTGCTGTCTCACCATTGATCATGGCAAAGAGTCATCTTTCTTAAAAGATATTACCTCATACAATAGCTTCCTAACTACTCTATATGTTTACATGTTTTCTATGCAGCTATAGACTACAACATTCTCAAATACAGGAAGTGTACCTTCTACTTTATCTTATCTCCATCCATCTTCTCTCTTCCCCTTTCAAAATACACCCTTCCTATTTCTCAGCCTCCCTCATTACTACAATTACTATTTAAAAAGCTACTATTAGACTTCTTTTGACCATTACACATGAAAGTAGTGAAAGTTTCTTCCACATAAAAGCTTTAAAAGTCACAGCACATCTTGACACATTCTATTTTTTCCCTCTGTCCTGGTATAATATTGTGATTTATAAAAATAATTATTTGGTCTTCATTCCCTTTTCTGGAATGGAGCTCCTAAAACCCTTGGAATTTCCTAAGTGAGAAGAACAAATGTAGGTGTCTTTTGAAATTCGAAACAAATCCCATTATACCACATCTGAGTTTCTGTTAATGAGATGACTTTTGAGAAGCACCTAAAGGTGGAGGCTGGTTGCCAGGGGAACCAACAGTGTTGGAACCCCGGCCTATGGGAAGGAGAGAAAGGCAGGAAAGTAAGTTCATCTGCCAATGGTCAATTCTTTTAATCAATAGTGCCTACGTAATAAATCTTCCATTTAAACGGAGGTTTTTAACCCAAAAGGAGACTTTCTGGGCTGGCAGACACCTGGAAGTGCTGAGTGGCACACTCAGGGAGAGCATGAAAGCTCTCCCTCAAACCCTAACCCCACCCCACCTTCTCCATACCGTGTTCCTATGTATCTCTTCCATCTGGCTGTCCCTGAGTTATATCCTTCCATAATAAACTGGTAATCTAGTAAGTAAAGTTTCCTGAATTCTGTGAGCCTTTCTAGCATATTAATCAAATCCGAGAAGGGAGTGATGAAAACCTGCAACTTATTGCCAGTCCGTCAGATGCATAGGTAAGTTACCTGGCCTTGCAACTGGGTCTGAAAAGGACAGAAGTCCTGTAGGAGTGAGCCCTTTACCTGTGGGATCTGACACTATCTCCAGGTATATAGCTACAGAATTAAGTTAAACCACAGCACACATACACACACGTATTTAGTGACCCAAAGTGTGAGATGTACTGAGTGCAATATAAAAGAAAGCATAGTGTTTTTTTTTTTTTTAACCTGGCAACCAGTAATGTTCCAGATAGTGGCTGCTCCCAAGTGAGGTTCCAAAGCAGGACCCAAAGTAAGAATGACAATACTGAGCAGAAGTCCCGCAACTGACCTTCAATGAACATTAAGAATGAACAACAACAAAAAATCAACCTTTGTTGTCAAGCCACTGAGATACAGGGGGGTACTGTTCGAAGTCTGTTTGGAATGATTTAAAATCACATGGAAAATTCCTAAAACTCATTCTATTAAAAAAATGTTTGTCAATTCTCTGACGAAGTACATTAAACTCTCCAATACTACTACTTCTAGTACCAGAAAAGTGAACACACTTCCCATATCATCTAAAATGTACTGTTCATTGTCACCTCACTGAAAAGAGTACATAACACAAATAAAGAAATCATACAGATTCGCCCAAGTATTTATCAAAACTCTTTGACTTAGCAATTATAATGAGGTAAAATTATCTGAATTTGGCTCTGCTCATGAAAATGTTTTGTGCATTTTTGAGGAAGCATACATTTCTAAAAATTATGAAGCATAATTGCTTACTTTTTAGTTGTCATTAGAAATTAAGGTTTCTAAAGGTGAGGAATTCTAATTAACATGGAAAAAAATGTTTTCAATAAAAGAAGATATAAGGCATGAAAATGCATGTGAGGGAATTAAAAAAAAATGGTTTGTCCTAAATTAAATTTGTTATTTCTGAATGCGTAAGAAGAGACAAGAAAAGCTCTAGGTTTGTGAAAAAGCAATCTTGAGTAGTCAAACTCAATATGATTAAAATAAATTTAATTAAATGAATTTAATCAAAAGCAAGCAGATGCAAAATTAGTTTGGTTCTTTCTCTCTGTTAAAAGGACAACGTTTTCCTGTACTATTTGTATGCTCTTAATAAAAAATTATTGAAGACTTTTTTTATGATCTATTAAAATTATTTCCTGTGCTCTGCATCATCAGGTCTTCGATTACTTAGATAAACCAAATATTTATTTGTTTGTTTGTTTTTGTTTAGGCAAGGCAACCCTTGGTTGACCTCACAGACTGCAAGGACCTTGTCAGCTCACAATCCCTTATTTTATTTATTTTTTATGTCTACAGCACCTGGTCGTCCTGGGTGGTCTCCCATCCAAATACTAACCAGGCCAGACCCTGTTTAGTTCCCGAGTTCAGATGGGATTAGGCTGGTTCGGGGTAGCAAGGCTGTAGACTCAAATCTTAATTTTTATGAGTTAAATTTTGCTTCTGTTTAAATTTCTGTAATTGCTTGTAAAGTCTTTAATGGTTTCCACGATTAAACGGATAACTAAAGTACAGAAATCTCTCTTTACAAAAGGAGAAAATGAAACTAATTAGCCTTATTTCAGGTTGGGAGAGTGGATTTTAATCAAATCACCCCCTTTTCAGGGGGTGATTTGTATCACTGAGGAAGAAGCATTCCTATGTCCAAAGGCTATAGCCACAGCAGTTACCTCAAGAAAGGAGTTTGCTCAAAAAAAAATCCCCACAGGAGCCCCAAAGCAATCAGAGGATCCACTTTACAAGACAAATTCTACACCAGGTATGCAAAATTTATCTGATATTGCATTTCCATTGCGCTTATCAGCCCCAGTCCTAGGGCAGCAAAACTTATTGAATCTTTTAATCTGTTTTGGCCGAAGGCCCTTGTATTGCTTAACCTAAGACCTATACACCCTTTGGTAAATGTTGACTGGCCCCTTTTGAAATCATTGTCAGAAAACCTATAAGACTAAATCGGAGAACGAATTAACCTGCCTTAATGGACACCCTCTGACTTACTGTTAAGAATTTATCCTTGAATTTCCCTTGTACTAGGAGCTGTTTTGGACCCTCATGCCATTTTCTTTTGTTCTGACCAGTCAATGAAGCCAAATTTGTATGTCCTGATAGAATGAAATGCTGTTAGTTGATGAAAGGTAAATCATTTTAAATGTGAATCATGCCTTTTATCTTGATAGAAGGAATGTTAACCCTTACACTGATATTTGATCAGTTATTCAAGTGGAAAGAAGCTGAATTTCAATCATAGTGATTTAGAACAACAAAGTAAGATAAAGTTGATGGATAACAAAAACTGTTGTATGCGACCTTTATGAAAATTTTAGAATGTATTTTTTTCCAAAACCTTAAACTAAAAAGAAAAGGAGTAATTTAAAATGTAAGAAAATTTCCTTCAGATAGGAGTAATATTTCAATAGTACTCAGTCAGCCAGCTTAGGGCTGTAACTTTTCTTACTTCACTCTTGGGGCTAACTGTATTGAATAAAGTTCAGTATTTTAAAGATTACTTTGTGAGTTTCTTGTCTTCTATGTCATGCGTGTTTATATCTGAAATGCATTTTAAGTGATATCAGAGAGAATAAGTCTAACATTTTTAAAGACCTATTGGTATGGATAACATTTAACGTAATTTTAAAAGTTAACGATCCTGTACATCGCCTTATTGGAATTAAAGCGTGACTGATAGACTGGTGTTTTGAGGTGGAAAGAAAAAATCTTTTTCCAGGTATCAACCACCAAATGGTACTTACATCCCTATACTTTAGTAGGTGCTATAGAGGATACAGGAAAGAAATGAGACCTAATACTATTTATTAAGAAATTTTAACTTGATAGAAAAGATCAAACTGTTATCTGACAATTAGGGAAAAGTCTGTCTTCACTGGCAGTTGATCTTCTCAATCATTAATCCAGAAAATGTTTCAACCAGAGACAAGGCATCTGGTATACAGGATTATCATATAAACCAGCAACATTCTGGAACCTAGAAAATACAATTCATTGGATCCTTTAGAACACCTACCTTAGCCTACACACTGCAATGAAACTAATATCGGATTCATGAGAATGGGTAAAAAAATCATACAGAAATTTAATTGTTCCCTTTCTACCTCTAAAAGTATGGGGTCTTTACCCTTATTAATTTGAGCTGTTTCCTTAATTGGTATAACCTGCCACACATTAGTACTTTATTCATATGTTCTATTAGCCATTATAAATTTCACAGCTAGTTACATAATAAACAAATTATTGTCTTTGTAAATTTGAGTGATTCTAGAGCTTCTGTGAATGTACTTTTTAATTCCAATACTAGTTTATGTATATAGCAAATAAATCCAGTTGTATAATTTTTAAAGCCATTAATAGAAAGCATGTAAGACTGGTTTGTTTCATTTTTTGTTTTAACTCTTAATTTTTAGCTCTTCAGTCACATTCCTTTTAACTCTTCTCAGATTGTAGCTGGATCTTGTTCATTCCAAGACGACAGGAGGTAGAATTTTGAGACTACAGGAGCCACCAATTTCTTAAAACTGTTGACCCATGTACTGGCCTTGGCACTGTTCAATTAGATAACTGATGTGAAAACCTAACCACTACAGTTAAGTAGAGCCCTCAGAGCTCAACAAAGATCTCTAGACCCCCTGGCTCAAGTCATTCTCCACAACAGAGTTGCCTTAGATAATTTGCTTGCAGCCCAAGGAGGAGTTTGTGCTATAGCTAATAATACCTCTTGCTGTACCTGGTTAAATAACTCTTTCCAGTAGTTAAAACAACCAAGCATCTTAGACTCACAGAATCTCTTAAGGGACATCCCACTTATGCCACAAGTACCACTAGCTAGTTAGGGCTTAAATTTTCTGATATTTTCAGCTGGCGCCCAACTGGGCTAGGGACCATTTTAAGGTCTGGACTGCAAATTGTTCTACTCATCATTATTCTAATTTGTTTAATATCTCATCAAGCTGCTGATGTTATATATAACTGAGATGGGACATCACTTGTAAAATTCTTAATCTTTTAACAGGAAATGAAACGGGACATTGCAGAGTTAATCTTTTTAGTAAACCTAGTTGTTTTCTTCCCTTTCTTTGGAAAAATAGGCCCTCTCCCTCAATTCCTGACAATTGCCCCAAACTGGTGACTCAGATCCTCTAGCTATTGATAAGGGTCATCAGCCCATTGTTAGCAGAAATGGTATTAAGCCAGGCAGGGTTCTAAGAGTCTGAGAGGGGTGGGAACTTGAGGCCAAAAGTCTTATTTTACTCTTTAAGAAATATATGAACCAAGCCTGCTTCCCTTTACTCACTTAATAGGCAAATCAATAATAGAAATTAATAGATATATGGTTTAAAATAATAAGTTTTTAATCTTCTTTTCCTTGTCTAGGGACTGAGGTGGCACTTCAGCAAGAAACCCAAGACCCCATCCTGACTGAGGAAGGAAGGGAAAGAGCTCCATGAAACCCCCTGTAGGCAGGGACTACAGCCATTCTCAACAGGAAACAGATACAGAAGAGACCTCCCAACCCTCAACATCCATAGTAATAATAAGGGGGTTCATGACTCTTAGAAAAGAGGTAGGCAGGAAAGTTAGGGGATTTCGGGTCTGCCTGCAAAGACATTGAGGTCACCCTATCCTAGAAGGGGTCTGCCCTAATCTGCCCACAATTAAGCAAATAAGAAGGCATTTTTTTAACTCAAAGAAATCAGTAGGCAGAGGATTAGGTACCAGTTTAAGCCAGTCACTCGCACCTGCGCAATGAAGACCCTCAACCTTCAACTCACCTGAGCCTCATTATACCATAATTATAACATGATGCATAGGCCCAAAAGTTCATTAATATCATTATAACAGACTAAATTCTGGGAACAAACATGTGCAGAAAGCAAAATGATGAATCACAGAGTCCTGCCAATCTTAGTTGTCAATCAAAGAGGTCCACTCCTCTAAGAAAAGTAACCACTCACAGCAAAAAGGAATAAAAACCCCGAAGTCTTTGTTACCAGGCCTTTTGAGCCACGCTTCTCTTGCTCAGGCCTGCATCTATGTCTGGTAGTATGCTTTCTCTTCTAATAAAACTTTTCTTTTCTACTGTATTTAAGTGTCTTACTCAATTCTTTGTTCAAAAACCTGGACAACGTGCCGAGAGAGGATCCCTGTTCTCCGGTAACATAAGCAGCTGGCTAAAACCTATAAATAAAGACTCAAGTGATGATTGCATGAATAGAAATGACACACCAACTTACCATTGCCTTTAATTTAGAATGATTTAAACTTTTTCTACTATACATGAATTGCTGAACATACACCTGGATCAAGAAGATACAGGCTAACTGGACTCATAAGTCTGATTGATTGTCTTTTGCCAACTGCTCTTGATTTACCCAATGTTTGCAGAATTAATGCCTGTATCTACTTTTCTGCTTCTTTTATATTGTTTATTCCAGTGATTTACAGGACAATGCTGGAAGGTCTTGTTAAAGCCTCAATAATTCAACACCTCATGGCAAAATCTACCTCAGAAACCTTCCAGGTTTAACAGATAGCTCATGAACCTTTTAAAGGTAGATGGGCCTAGGTGCACAGCTGGCTATAGCTCAAACTTAGGAGTACAACCAAAGGACTAGCTGGACCTGGAACAGGAAGCCAAACCACTCCGACATCAACATGGGACAATATGCACCCAAAACAAACAAACCTGACTGATCATCAACACTGTCTGCCGAAAGGTTTTTATAGAAAGAAATGTGGACCCTGAGCAGATTCATTTGATGCAAACCCCAAGAAGGAATTTATCTGCTGAGATTGGACTCTCCATCTTCAACTGCAGGCCCACATTTTACAAATAATAAGAGCCTAGTGACCATTTGCTGACAGTGGCATCTCACATACCTTATATCAGAAAGAAGCTCAGACTGAACTCTCAGCTTTCCCCACTTGTTTATAAGCCCGTTTGAATCAACCACTGCAGAGAAACTCTGGTTTCATCTTTCTACCAACAGACTGAGGCTTGTCCCATCTAATCAGAACTGTACCATTTGTTACCTCATTTACATGAGTCAGACCTAACTGGGAATCTGAGCAGGAACTTTCATTATAAAAGGGGCCTCCCCTTTGTCTTGGTAGAACACAATTTAAGTTGCCACCTGACTCTGTGTCTCCTGGGCTGCAGCTCCTTTTGTTCAAATAAATGTGTTTTATTCTGTATTACAGTCTAAAATTAATTTTGGTTAACACCGAACAAATTGTGTCGACTATAGGTTTCTACAATAACTTATATGTTTTTGAACATTTATTATATACTAGGCACATACTAAACACTATTGCATTTATATCACATAACAAACCTGTGAGTTAGGTACTATTATCTCTAATTTACAGATAAAGAAAGTGAGACTAAAAGAGGTTAAACAATAGAGCTGGGAGTCACATTCCAGATGGTCTCCCAAGTTCATACTCTTAACTACTTACTACCTTTATCTTCTTCCTTATCTGTTCTGTACTTAAATTTTTTCAATAAATATTAAAATCACAATTAGTTAATGTATATGGTTTCCTAATTTAGTTAATTTAGTTCAACTATTGCTTCATCTACAAGGCTTTCTGGAAGTATGCTCCCCACCCTGGTACAGAGTAAGTACTCCATGAATGATAAAATTACTTTGGTAAAGTAAATCCAGTCCTTTGGTTGCTCTGATAAAGCAGAGACAGCATTGTGCAACTGTTCAGAGCAGATTCTGGAGCAGACTGCCTGCATCAAGTCCCAGCTCCATCACACACAAGTGCAAACATGGGCAAGTTAATTACTGTCTCTGCTTCATTCAGTTCCCTCATCTGTAATAGGAGAATAAAAACAGTAACTAATTCATAAGATTAACAGGAATTAAATTAATATCTTTAAAGCAGTATGTAAATCGATGTCTAGAATGTAGAAAGTTTTAAGTTTGCTAATAAAATTAAATAAATAATACAACACAGAACAAAAAAAAACTGGTAAATCCAAAACTTGTGCAAGTCATCAGTGATTTGGTAGGCATCGCCTTCTAAGTATCTTAGAACACTGTAAAGAGAGGTCCCTTCTGTATCAACACTTGGTTCCAAGCATTGTGCTAAGTGTTGAGGCAGCAAAATCAACAAAACACTGCCTCTGCCCTTGAAGAGCTAACTTATTAGTAGAGGACAGAGAGCTGATTACAACGTAATATGTTAAGTATAATGGCACAGCCAGATAGAAAGTGCTCTGGGAGCATTCCGCCTGAGGTAGTGGTGAACAGGGGTGCTAATTTGGGAATTATCAAAAGAATACTGATAAAAATCACACCTTAAACTATTATTTTGATTTGTCATGATTAATTATTAAAATCCACACTAAATGACTAACTGCACAAAAGGGAGAAAAAATATCATGAGGAAAAAACTTTCAAAGTTCATAAATTTTTTAAATTTATGGTACCATAAATCTCAAACAAAACACTGGAGTACTTATTTTAAGAAAAGCAGTGTGCTAATTACAGGAAGGACTCCAAAGAAGATTCTATTTGTATCCTCTTGTCAACTGGTAAAACAAAGTACAATGAAAAGAAATTAAGAAACAATCCAAGAGTTAAGTAACAATAAAGGCAACAATACAAGAGATGTTACAAAGCAATCATTTGATTAACTAGCATGAGAAACAAAGTCAACCAATGCTCCTAACAAACCCCAGGGATATCCAAAACAAAAGACAAAGTTATACAGACATGTTTTCTTATAACTGTGTGTTTTACAAATACAGACAAATAACACAATATTTGAGAATAAGGAAAAAGGTTTTTTATTTCTACATATACGGTTCACCTTGATTTACAAAAGAGATGTGTAGACAAACCTCACATAAACTGTTTCATAAATTAAATCATATTATTAATGAAAGAATGAAATAAATCCTCAACTGATCCCGGAAGCTAAGCAGGGTTGGGCCTGGTTAGTACTTGGATGAAAGACCAACTAGAAAAATCAGGTACTGTAGGCGTAAAAAATAAAAAATTAAAAATAAGAGAGTGTAGGCTGATAAGATCCTTGCAATCTACGAAGTCAACCAAGGGTTGCCTTGCCTATAATAAAATAAATAACTAAATAAATAAATCCTATTATGAATCTTCTTTAAAACAATCACCTACAGAATGTGAGTTAGTTAGGAAATAAATTCAACTTTATATCACATATATTTGATATATTTCTATCTGGCTTGATTAAAATGAAGTTCAATTGTAAATGTAACAAACACTACTCAGAAATTCATATTATTTACTAACTTATTATGAGATGAGAACATAGAGTGAAGTTAAAAAAACATAATTCTTGAACTTTACATAGTGGTAGAATTAGGACAACAATTTAGATCTTCTGACTCTTATTTCAGTGCTATTTCACCAGAAAATAAAGTTTTCTCAAAATATTTTTTAGTAAATCCACCCTTCCTTTATTATGTATCTGGCTATTCTTGTGCAACAAATATTGGCTTAAACACATACACACACACACACACACACACACACACACACACAAAAGAAACACACTCTTTGCATTAGAGTACAAGAAAAAATAGGCATTGAGTTTTTTCCATTTTTGACAAACCAGGTTACTTTTTATGCATAACAGAAGACACCCTGAATTCATAATTAAAAATCTTAAAAACCCACAAAATCAGAATCTGATTAATACATATGGCTGCACAGGTTATTTTACAACTCCTGTGGTTTTGTTTCTATCTATAGACCAACAAAAGATTGTTAACACTGAAATTCAAAAGTCAGCCTAAGATCAGCAATTTATGCTATAACTATTAGGTAAAAGGTTAGTAGAGAACAGGTGAGCACTACAGTGCTAATTTATCAGACTACAAATCACATCCTAACTACAGTGGGGAAAATATACCTTACCTTAACCCCTGTAATCAAGTAATCAAACTCAGCATCACAAATAATGGGACTTGACACTGTACATCTCCTGATGGGAAGCAATATGAAGTACCAGCATCACTTAGTCGTTATTCTTGCCCCAAAATATTTAATTTGAAAATAATCAACCTTTTAAACCTAGCTTACAGTTTGCTAATATAGAGGAAACAGGAGAACATTCTAAAAGACACCATGGGAGAAAAAAAAATTGAAAAAATCGAGAGTGTGACTCATTTTATAAAACAGCTTGAAAAAGCTGTCTTTTTAAAAGGGGGAGGTAAGGCTATTCTAGAAAAGTTCAAATAAATTTAACAACCAAATGAAGTGAATAAAACCTGATGGGTTCCTAGTTTGGTGGAGTTGGGTGTAAAAAGCCATAAAAGACCTTTCGGTACAAATGGGGAAATTTAAATATGGATGGATATGAGATTATATTAAAGAATTAGCAATAAGAAACTATTAACTAATTATCAATAAAAAAATATTAACTAAAAAATTAACAATAATAGTATTTTGGCTGTGTAAGAAAATGTCCTTATTTTTGGAGATGCATACTGACATATTTAGGTATAAAGTGCCATGATGTCTACAGCTTAGTTTCAAATGGTTCCGCCAAAAATAATATACACATATTTATAGATAAAGCAAATATGGCAAGGTATCAACAAATGTTGAATCTAGAGGGTCATCATATGGATGTTCACAATTACCAATTTTCTGTATGTTTAAAATTGTTTCACAATAAAAAGGGGAGGAGGGGAACCTAGCGATCTCCGATTTTGACAAGGAAATAAATACAACCTGAAACCAAAGCTGTGGGAACTATCAAGAACCAAACATGACTTCATTTTAATACAGCATCTATTAAATATAGTTCACCCCTTTGGTAGCAATAAGGTTAACGAGGAATGAAAGCTCTATCTGAAAACAAAGGCTTAAAACACTGAGTCTATAATGTAAGTCAATTATTCGAGATAAGGCTTTAACAGCTAGTTCTCACAAAAGAGACACATGGAGAGCATGACTAGATAACCAATCTTTAATGGTATCATATTCAACATAATTCAACAAGGTTCAACATGTTTGTATTTTAACCAAACAACAAAGCAATCCGAGAACCATCCACTTGTTAACATTATAATTTGATATTTTCTCTACAGACATTACATACATTCTACTACAAATTTTCTTAAAACTGATAATATACTAGAAAAAATTAGAATACTAAAATTGTGCATTAATAGGTTTCTTAAACATTTGCAAATATGCACGAAGCTTCAATTACTCAAAGAAACTTATCAACATTTTCTTCTGTAAAAAGAAATGTAAAGGCTCTTTTTCACTAACCATAAAGATATAGTACAGGCCAATGTTAAAATAATTTTTAGTTTATAAACCCTGATTAGCGGCAATACACAAGTGAAAGAAAAAAAATTTACCATTAAACTATAACTTTCTACAATATTCTACACATTAAATTTTGACACTCATCTCAGAAATATTGCATAAGACAATGCACAAATTACTAAGTGTGTTGCCATTGCCACATAATCCTGCAACAAATTTTGCAAGAAGGAAATCTCAAGCAAATAACTCGACTGCAAGTTCCCTGTATGCATCAAGAATAAACTGCACAAGTAAACTTGTAACTTTTCAAAAACTATTGTTTTACCAAATATATTTCTTCTTTTTAAAAAGAGGGAAAATGTCTTCTGTTCAGTCCTACCGCAAAAAAGGTAAAGGTGCCAGAGCCACCTTTTAAAATATATATATTTTTTTTAAGCCAAGAAAATGATCTGGCTAGACCACAGCAAAACACATCAAAACACCTATGTTAGAGACAACTAAACTATACCTACCTATGTATTTAGAATGTACTCTCAGGAAGAAACTTTACAGCTATTCTCATTTTCCTCATATATTTATTTTTGCAAGACACAGAACTAAAGACAAGACATCATATTCGAATGAAAGCTTCTCAGATTATCATGACCTTGGGCAAGTCCCTTGACCTGAACCTCAATCTGTTCATCTGTAAAATGGGAGTCACGTACACATCTCATTGGGCTGAGATGATGAGACAATGCCTGACAACTACCTGGCACACAGTTAAAAGGTTAAGTGCTAGCTAAAGGTTCTATAAAGAGAGAAAGGGGAATCAACCCTGATTAATAGATTACCATAATGTGGAGTGCAAAGACAAGCATTTATTCGCTTACTGCATGTAACATTCCTGCTTCTCCCAGGGACCAGCTGCAATCTTCCTTTAAAAATCCCTTCAGAGTACGTGTCTGACAGCTACATAGCCCAGCAGTCTACTTCGCTCAGACCTAGAATTCAAGACAGGATGCAAGGGGTTCGAGATCTGGTCACCGCGAGCAGGGCAACCACCTAGCGAAATCCCTGTTCCAAAAGCTGCGCACAGGCCGGCTGCAGCCCCCTCCCCGCTTCCGGCCCCGCGCGCGCGCACACTTACACACACGCACACACACCACACGCACACGCACATGCTCTTACCGGCCTCTCAGCGTGGACGTGGGGAGCCGCAGGCCTGAGGAGGGGCCACCGCCGGCCTCCTAGCCCGCCCCTCCGCCCCGCTCAGCCTGTCACCGCGTCCCCCAGTCGGGGGAGGCCGAGGGCCCCCGGGGCCGGAGGGGCGCGCAAAGAGTTGGGCACAGGCCGGGATGCCAGGCCTGTCCGTCCTTCACATGGAGCCCGGGCCGGGTGGCGGGCGCGCGGGCCGTCTCGGGAGGCTGGAGCAGCTCGCCGCCCGCCGGTGCTTCTCTCCGCCGCGGCCCCGCGGCCCGCGGAAGGCTGGGCAGGAAAGTCGGAAGCCGCGGGCCGGGCGCCGCCAGAGGCCGGAGAAGCGGTGGGAGTGGCGAGCTTTCGGCTGGGGATGCCGGGCCTCCGAGTCGTCGTCCTCGCCGCCGCCGCCGCGCGACCCCCGAATGCCGCACCCAGAGACTACACCACCCGCGCCAGGCCCCACCGCTGAGGCAGTCCGGCCGCCACTACACAGGGACCCGTGACGTCGGGCGTAGCGCGGCACACGTCACGGCCGGGTTCGCGCGCGCGCGCTCAGCCCTCCGCCCAGACGGAACCAGCCGCCGCGGGCGCGCGCGCTCCCCGGAGCCCTGAGCGGAGGCCCACGGCAGCGTGCGTGCGCCTGCGCAGTGCCCGGCTGAGCCCGCCCTCCCAGGCCCCAGCGCGGGGGGCGAGGCCGGGATTCCCCGGCCGGCTTCCCAGCTCCCAGCATGCTCTCCTGCCGCACAGCGCTCCGTTTGCGCACGTCCGTCTCGCAGCGGCCGCGGCGCTCGTCGGGGCCGGGGCTGTGGAGCAGATCCCGACCGCGTCTGCGCGTAGCCTGCGGGTCCGGAGGGGAGCCGCGGAGCAACGGGAGGCTGCGACCCACTGGAGTCCAGGGCAAGTCGTTCGCAGGCGAGAAGCCGTCTGCCCCTTACTTTGGGGATCTCGTTTCAGAATTTTTTCTCAAAGTCTTTTAAAAGTGATTGTCCGCTTGTCACCTAACTGTAAACCACCCCACAGGAGAGCGGCTTTCTAAGTTGTTCAGGGGTTCTCTGCTTAGTTTTCATCACCACTCTGCATGATAACAGATGAGACCTCGGCCCCGAGAGGAGCGGTATCCACCCACTGAGCTATTGGCCTGGCCTAAAAACCCAATATCGCCCTGGCGTTGTAGGCCCTCTGTGATGCGACGAACCTGCTGCATTCCATATTTTCACCCCATGCTTCTCTGATCCAAAAAGCACCGTTTCCTCCCCCCAGATCTTTCCTAAAATACCCCTTACAGCTTGCAGTAGCCTTCTTTCCCTCGTTCAACGTCTACTTGGGTTCTCAGTACATTATGGATCCCACTCCCTTCCTGCGTATTCCAGACATTTCCCCTCCAGCGGCTGAAATGAGAGAGATAGGAGTGGCACCCACTGTGGCAGGTGGTAAGCAGCTACAACTCGGGCCTATCTGGTCCAAGGAGCTGGAGCTGGCGTATGTAAGATAAGGACTGACGGAGAGGGTGCTGTGTAAGGTCAAAATATCTGGGTTTCCTTCCTGTAGTTTTTATTTATTTATTTTTTTATAGGCAAGGCAACTCTTGGCTGGCCTCACAGATTGCAAGGACCTTGTCAGCTTGCAATCCCTCTTTTTTTATTTTTTACACCTACAGCACCTGGTCTTCCTCGGTGCTCTCCCATCCAAGTACTAACCAGGCCCAACCCTGCGTATTAACTTCCGAGATCACACAGGATCGTCCTTCCTGTAGTTTTCATTACAGACCCATTAGCGGAAGTGTCAAAGGCGCAGAAATGTTCATTGACAAGTGTCATAATGAAAGTCTGAATGACTGTCTGAGCTAATGAATAATGGTTCGTCTGCTCTACAGAGAATTAGGCAGCCAACAAAGAAGGGCAGATTGAAGAATCTCAGAAACAGCTAAATAAATCACTTTGCCAAGGGTGGGGAGCATGGCACAGGGAATGCAGTTAGCATTAATATGATGGCTAGGTGGAGGGTCAGGGGAGGAAGGGAGCAACTGAGATTGTTTTATGAACTATATAGATGTCTACTGTATCCTTGAAACTAAAGAAATTTTTTTAAAAAATCACTTTGCTCACACTTGTTTAAAAAGTGGAGACTTTTCCAGATTACACATAAAATCAAGGTCTTTAAGATTCCTTTGAGTTCTAACATTAAAAGCCTGGTATGCCACAGAAAGGAGGATCCTTGAGGATAGGATTTATATCAGACTTCTAACTCCATTATCCACAGTTCCTGGCCTGACTCACATAGCAGAAATTCAAAAATTACTTGTTTACTAAGGAATCTAAAGATGGATTTTTCCTCATGCCTCTCCTCACTCCTTCCCTCACCTACCACACCTGGGGACTTCATTTACTACTGGTTCCTTAGAAACACCCACATGTATATAACTATTCTCTCTTTTTTTTCTCTTCATTCCCTTTTCACACTGGCGACTTTCCTCTTGTTTAGACGTTAAGTCTCCAGCATCATTGGTTAGTTTTTTATACATGATTACAAGTTAATGATCTTGGGATTTTTTTTTTTTTCTTGATGGAACTTTCAGTCAAATATTTTTGCCTTCCTGCTCGGTGCCTGGGATTGCAGTGATAAAGTAGTAGTCCCCATTACATCCCAGTAACTCAGAATCCTGTGAGGAGAGCAGACTGGTAAATTAATTATTATAATACCTAGTATTATAATACGTAGTGACTTGTCCTGTAGGGATGTGTATGAAGTACCACAGCAGCAGAGAGGAAGATGTCACAGGTATGCCTGCGAAGAGGGAAGACTTCAGAGAGGCATGCTGTGTTTTCTGTTGCTGCATAACTGCCACAGACTTAGTGACTTAAAAAAAAAACACCTATTTGTTAGCTCGCAGTTCTGTAAATCAGAAGTTTGCATGACTGGGTTCTCTATTCGGTATCACAAGGCTGAAATCAAGATGTCAGCTGGGCTAAGTTCTCATGTGGAGGCCCTGGGACGGATCTGCTTCTAGCCTTATTCTTCTTGGCAGAATTCCATCCCTTGTGGTTGTGGGGTTAAGGTCCCCATTGTTCCCGGGGCTTGCTGTCGACCTCTACAGCCCACCATCCTCAAACCAGCAACAGAATTTCTTGCACATCAGATCCCCCTCACACATTGACTCTCTGTCTGACTTTCTCTTTTGCTACCAGCATAGAAAACTCTGGTTTTAAAGAGTGTTCATGATTTCAGACCCATATAATCTGGTCTTAAGTCAACTGTGTTGTACAACATAATTACAAGAGTACAACTCATTATATTCACAGTACCCACAGTTACACAGGCTGTGTCCACTAGTGGGCAAGGATCTCCAAGGACATAGGAGAATCCTGCCTACCATATGTAGTGAGCTGAAACTTGAATCAGAGGTAATTATTTGCTGGGAGAAATAAGGATGGAGGAGTGGGCATTCCAGGCAGAGGAATTAAGCGTGCACAAGCTTGGAAGTTCCCAGTTCTGGGAATGGCAAGACTTGCTAGCCTTAGAGTGTTAGAGATGCAGACAGGGAGCAAAGCCAGGAAGGAAGCGTATTGGAGCAGGCTAAAGAACTTGGTTAAGAGATGAAGGCCTAAACCACCATAGTGGCCATGAAACTGATATAAGGAGTGTCATTTGGGATGCATTCAGAAACAAGATATCTGGGCCCAAACAACTTAAACAGTGACCTAACATACATAGGTCCAGAGTTGGTTAGGGTTGTGAATTATCATATCTGCAGGTAGAAGATGGCTGCCTCAGCTCCAAACACTATGGTATCCTACACAGAAAAGAGGGGAAGGATTCATTCATTCTCATTCATATTCTGTGTGTGTGTGTGTGTGTGTGTGTGTGTGTGTGTGTGTTGTTTCACTCACCCTCAAACTTAATTTTAGAATAATTCTAGATTTACAGAAAAATTGAGACAGTAGTACAGAGTTCCCATATACCTCACACCTATTATTAACATCTTATATTAGTATGGTACATTTGTCACAGGGAACCGGTACTGATACACTATCATTAACTAAAGTCCATCGTTTATTCAGTTTTCACCTAACATCCATTTTCTGTTTGAAAATCTCATCCATGATACCACATTACATTGAGCCATCATTTCTCCTTAGGTTTCTCTGGGCTATAACTTCCCTTGTTTTGGATAACCTTGACAGTTCTGAGGCGTATGGGCAAGTATGTGGTAGAATATTCTTCCATTGTGGTTTGTGTGCTATTGTTCACATGATTAGACTAGCGTTATGGGTTTGGGGGATGCAGATAATAGAGGTAAAGTACCATTCAGCAGTACACTCCAACATGATTTAGGACTGTAGAGGTTGACCTTGATTGCCTGTTTGAGGTATTGTTTGTCTGGTTTCTCCACTTCTCCCCCACTTTCCATACTGTTCTCTTTACCAAGAAGTCCCTGTGTTCACACCT
Source organism: Macroglossus sobrinus (assembly GCA_004027375.1). Taxonomy (NCBI): domain Eukaryota; kingdom Metazoa; phylum Chordata; class Mammalia; order Chiroptera; family Pteropodidae; genus Macroglossus; species Macroglossus sobrinus. Next base: position 155,581 of record PVKZ01000788.1, on the reverse strand, counting down.
AAAGAGTGGGGAATTATGCTCCACTTCCTAGAATGAAAAGTGTCCACATAAATTGCTTAGAATTTTTCTGCATGGGAGATTTGTCTCTTCTCCCTCATTTACTTACTTAGGCAATCATTGATTTAAATTAATATGGAATTACAGATATTTATTTTATACTTTGGGTTATAATTGAATACTACATTATTTATACTTTTGCTCAAATTGTTCCAGATTTGGCCGTAGGTATTTTTTCTATTGGCACCTGAAACCCTTTGGCATACCCCATCATAGTAGGGTGTTTTGTTTTGTTGAGTACTTCCTTACATTCTTGCACTACTAGATGTGCTAGACTCATCTTGAATATTTCCCACCCCAGTCCTAGAATCAGCCGTTTCTCCAAAGAGTGCTTTTATTGGAGAATGACATTAGAAACCAAGATCTGAGGTTAGATATGCTCTGGATTCTCTTTTTAAAAGAACAATCTGATGTCATCCCCCCAGCAGACTGCCCTTTTTGTTTTTGTAGCAAAGTCTGTTACTGGTGCTCCCAAGTTCATTCTTTCTATAGTAATCACATTTTTGCTGAGCACATAGCTCCCCCGCCCCCCGCATAGAGTTCATTTCCCAGTCTCCCTTACAACTAAATATGGCCATGTGACTAAGTCCTGGCAAAAGGGAAATCAATGGAAGTATCCATCCAGGAACCTTCCTGAGAGACCCTTCGTCAAGTGACCACTCTTTTACCCCTCTATCTTCATCCCTTTCTCCATCCTGAAATACCTACAGGCTGTTTTGGAGAGTGAAGACAAGGGCCCACACACAGGAATAGTGGAGCTGGAAGCAGAACCCCCTTCCTAGTCTGGATTACAGGGTTCTATACTTCACATGGGAGAGAAGTAAATGTCTGTCACCAGTAGCTGAACCTACTTCTAAAAGCATCTCATTGGTTGGAGCTAGGGCATGTGCCTATACCTGCAAAGGAGTCAGCATTCCCATGATGGGTAGAGTCTACGTGAGATTTGTCCCTGGGCACACTGCCAGACCATGTCTGGACAGAAACAAGTTAGGTAACAAGGAATCTAAGAGATGAATGATTGTATAGTGGCCAATGGTGTCTACCCTGAGAAGCACATGGAGAGTCAGGAAGTAGAGAACCAGAACGAGACACTTAGGCAGACAGTGTGCTATATAAATGAAATGTGGCAAATCTATTATTATCATGATCATCATCCTCAAGGCAGTTGGGTGGAAACTTACTTTGCTGTTTCAAAAACCAAAACATACTAAGGTAAATCTGATAAAAAGTCCACAGTGTTTCCACAACCAAAGAAAAGCTATATCTGGGATTTCTGCTGTTTAGAATTGTCTGAGAAGTGTTCTGAGTGTGGAAAGAGGCCAATGACAAGATTTCTAATGGAGAATTTTCTTGAATTTTCTATGATCTTGATCATCTCTAATTCTCTTATCAGTTGCTAATATATTTATGTTTGTTACAAATTTTACATTATATTAAACATATTAATAATAGAAAATGTGGGAAACACAAGGAAAAAACCTCCCATCCCTTCTATAGCTCTTTTTCCACCCAGTCTTTTCTGTGTGCATAGATCTGTGTTGTGCTGGTGTTTTCATTTTGGATACATTTTCAGGTAATGTTTAGGTAATTGTAATCATGCTATACACACAATTCTGTGTCCTACCTTTTTCACTTACACAGCATTAAGTAGTTTTACTTTATTTTCCCTTACACTTACAAATTTTCATATTTGGTATGTATACTTAAAATTTTAACTTCGTTCTAATTTTTTAATGAAAGATGTTCATAAAACAGATATAATGACAGCTTCTTGGCTGCTGGGGAATACAATAGAGACAAGATTTCTTTTTTCCCTTTGTGTTTGAGAGAAGGAGCACGTGAGATAGCAATGCTAACTTAAATCTGAGTAGTGAAACTCATCCAGGGCATAACTAACTGTCTCTTTTCTCTTCCCTTAGCATTTGTCCCAGCTTCAGCTAATTTTGCTCACACTCTTGATACAATGCAAAAGGAATATTATGGGTTACCATTGGGGGAGAACTTCTTATTTTGGAAAGGGATTGAAAAGTGCTTAAATCATATGAATTATCTAAGTTAGTGCATTCTAAGACTTTTTGTAAAAAATATGCTTTTAAAACATCAAATTGTTAACAATAATAACCTGCTTTTTAATAATCGGCTATTTGCTTGAGGCCTCATCGTTGTTTTCACCACTGCAACATTCCCTTGATGGTCTGCTCCTCATCTGTGACTTCTGTGTCTTGACAGCAAAAGGAGAATTTTCTGTTTCTTTTTCTCCTGTTTCTATTGTCTCCTTACTCTCTTTCTGTTCCTCTTTTTCCTTCTCTCTCTGCTCTTCTCCACTCTAATTTACCATGTTTTATCATTTTTCACAAACATCCTGAGAAGTAGGTCAGCAGAATTATTACTCTCATTTGCATATCAATAAAGTAGCAGAGAAAGGTTGGGTGTCTGTCAAAAGGCCCCTGAGACACCTTGTGGAGCAGCCCTGAGAGTTGTCCATGTGTCTGGTCCTCTGTAGTGCCTGAAGTCTCAGGGTTCCTCCTCTATTGCCTAAGGCCCTAGGGATCCACTCCCTATCTTGTCCCTTCAGCTGCCCCTCCCAGCACCTGGGGCTCTCCCCTCTAGGTTCAGCCTTGCCTTTCTTGACATCACTGGCTTCCTTCACTCCTAGCCTTCTCAGTCCCCTCTAGAGCTGGTTTGCAGGACCCTAAACCCCCTCAGTACACCATCAAAGGGCTGATACCAGCAGGGAGGAGTGAAGAGTAAAGTCATTTTCATCCTTATGGCTCATCCTACCACTCAACCTGGTGTGATGTAGTACCTTCCACAGCTGGTTCCTACAAGTTAAGTCTCAAGGGTTAGTGTCCTCTCTTCATCATAGGCCAGCCTGGCTGAAGCTGAGTGGGACATGCTTCAGTCTCTTGTGAAAGAGTAATGCTACTGACCTCTCAGCCCCTCCATACTGCTCAGGCCAGTCTCAGAGAATGGGACTTCCCATGCCTTCAAACAGGTGGCTCTAGCAAGGCTGGACCAAGAACACTACAGTTGGCAGAGACTTGGTCTGTGCTCTTCTCAGCCTAGCTCACCTCAGCATCCTTGTTTGGAAGACAGAGAAAGGCATTCTGCCCCAGGATTGTTGTGGGCACCAGCAGGGTAAGCCATGTGAAACCACTGGAAGCAGACAACACTTGTACCCATCTCCTGCCCACAGGAAACTCAGCACTGCCCCCGCCCCAGCAGAGCTAGCAGGCCCTTCACAATGGAGGGCACCCAGACATAACCAGAAGGCACAGTTATTTTCAGGGAGACTAACTCTGATATTGTGGCCCCACATTATGAGTCACCACCTCTAATTCCTGGAGTTCCCTTCGATTATCAGGCTCTCATGAGCCAGCCAAGCCAGCAGCCTTGAATACAGCACAAGATCTGTGCCAGGAGAAATCCAGCAGTTTTCTGTTGCTGTGGGAGACCTCTGGAACCCCTAAAATCAACCCTTCCCCTGCCACACCTGCCCCTACTCTCTTTGACCCTACATCATCATCCTTGAGAGACAGTGTCTCAGGTCCTCTGCCCTGGAAGTAATTTACACCAAAGCAAGAAGAGCTGAAAGATATATACCTTCCCAGAATGTATATGAATTTGTGAAATTTGTAGAGATACTTCTGAGCAGAGAAACTTCACTGTTCAGTTAGCCTGGCCTGAGTTTCCACCCCCAGCGCCCCCACCCAGTGAACCTAGCACTTACTATGGGTTCTCTATAGTTGTCAGCCTGATTTTGCTGAGCCCTCACTTATAAGCCCTGTCTCATGGCCCTTCCTTTCACCTAACATGCTGCCTTAAAACCCTGGAGCTTGAGGGGGCCTAGAAGCCAGTAATGAGGAGTACATCTAGTACCCCAATCTTGATTTCTGAATGCAATTCTCCTCTAAAAGAGACCAGGGCTGCTGCAGAAATACAAGAGCCCAGAACATCTTACACTACAGAGTTTGAAGTGCTCTCAAAATCATGGGAACATGTTAAAAGGACACAGGAGTCAGCCTAAGGAGACTGCTTCTAGCCAAATGACACACAGTACATATTAAAACAATGATAGTGATGGAGATCTCAAAATAATCCATGAGGCATACTGATACATAAATGAGGAAGAGGAGAGAGCTCTCCCTAATGGAAACAGTAGAATTAAACATAAAAGGAATGATGGAGTTAGGAAATTAACAATGGATAGTGAAACCAGTGGGTAAAAGCTTGATGTAGGGAGCAGAATACTTACTTTTAAAGTCTCTCCTCTCAAATTACTAATTACAAAGGGAAAATGGAAACTTTACAGTGAAGAAACCTGGCAAACATCACCTTAGCAAAATGAAACAAAAACCTTACAGCCCTGCTGCTTAGGCTTCCAGAAGTCACCTGCTGACCTACCCTCAGAGTGACCTATGCCCCTGTACACATGCGCTTCGCACCTTGTGCTCGGTGTCAGTCTACTTGCACAAGCTACAACTGGAATATGGCTGAATTCATCCCACTTACACATGATTACAGTAATTACCCACCAAAGAAGTACTTGCAACTCATCTCCTATGAGTGACCACTTGGCATAGAGGTCATTCCTGGCTTGGAATTTCTGCGAAGCTATGGGAGCTCAGACAAGCTGCTTCTTCGAACTTCAATCTTTTCATCTATAAAATAGGGAAAACATCTATTTAATGAACCAGCAATTCCACTTGTAGGTATTTCCTCAAGAGAGATGAAAAAATATATCCACACAAAAACATACATGTTCATAACAGCCCCAAACTAGAAACCACCCAAATATTCAACTGGTTAGCAAAGAAAGGAACAAACCAGTGATAACAGGAATGACTTTGAAAAGCAGTATGTATGCTAAGTGAAAGAAGCCAGATAAAAGATTACGTATTATATAATTCCATTTATATGAAATTCTAAAAAAGATAAGGCGATAGTGGTCAGTGCTTGCCAGGGGTCAAGAGCAGAGGATTGTCTGCAGAGCAGCAGGTGGGAACTTCTTGGGGGAAGGGAATGTTCTGTCATGAACATTGTGGTGTTGGTTGTGAGACTGTACTTTTGTCAAAACTCATCAAATTGTACACCTAAAATTAGTGAATTTTATTGTATATAAATTAAATCTAATGAAGCAGGTGAAAATAATAGATTACAGTGTTATTTTGAGGATTAATGGGATGATATAAATGCAGCCTCAAGTTCAGTGCCTGACTATGAGAGGAGTACTAAAATAACAGCTGTTATAATGCATACAGTCTTTGACTTGGTCAGGGCTCATGCAGGCAAGAGGTCCCCCCAAGGGAGCTCCCCGCTCAAGATGTTCTGCAGCTAAACTGAGTAACCGGGTAATGTGAGGTGTAGTAAAAAAAATTGCAGGTCTGAGGAGTGGTGCCACGGAGACTCAGCCAGAGGAGCAGAAGTTCCTCCTGCCCTTGGGAAATGAGTATGCACTCCCATCCAGAGGGGCCTCCTCCTGACTCTGTCTCAGGAAGGCCTGCCCTAGCACTACCACCCTTCCCCAGACAGCAAGGTAAAAATCCATCACGTCTGCCATATCCACACTTCCTTCCCCACCTCCCATCTTGCCCTGCAGCCTCATTCCAAACATTGTCCAGGCAGAGCTCCACATGCAGCCCTAGGCGTTCATGCTCCTCAGTTTGCATTCATTCTGGTCTAGAAGTTTTTAGCCAAGGAGTAAACCTGCTGCCCCAGAAGCTGGATGGAAAGCTGAGAGCTGAGGGGAGAAGCAGGAAAGAGACCGCAGTGCAAGAAGTAGGCCTCACTGTCACAGCAAGAGACTGTATTGTATTTAGATATGTTATGCCTTATTGCTTGGCAACCAGGTCTCAGCCTGCCTTCAGCTGGGGAGGAGGGGTCTCCTTTTTGGATTGGATTGGGTGACTCATTAGTACTCACTCCAGCCACTGGAACTAGGCTAACAGGCACAGTGGTTTCAGGCTGGGTGCAGGAAGCGGGGTTCTCCTTGCTGTGTAATCATGGTATGGATCAGCACCAGCTTCCTAGTCAGACCTCCACTAAGCTCCCTGGTCTGCCCGCTATGTAGCCTTGGGCAACTTATCCTCCCTGACCTGGCCTCCTTGTCTGTAAAAGAAGAATATGAGATCACATTAAGAGTGACTCCTTACTGGGCCTTACAACAGACTTTAAACACGTAAGTCATTCACACACATGCTTCCCCACATGACAATGAAACTGTAGTCCAGGGCAGAGTTAACTTTCCTAAAGTCACCTAATTTATAAGTGGAAGAGGCAGGATTCAAACTCAGGTCTATGTGGTACAGAGTCCTGAAGGACTTTTCACCTTATACCCCACCTTATGTGCTCAAATGCCTTGCCCACCCGAGGGGTTCGGAGGCTTCAGCTCAGCCTGGTGTGATTCTCCAGGGCCTATTCCGTAGAAGACAGAGGGTTGGATAATCCTCTCTGATGTCAGGGCTGTGTCTTCCAGTTAGAAAAGTTCTTGAAACTTTTAAAATATCTACTCTTTATTATTCAGAACTATTTCTTCCCAATAGCTATACAAATGTAGCATTGCTTCAAAGGTCATCAGTGGATGTATCCTGAAAAGCCACAACATTTTGAGCACCCACTCACCTTCTTAGGGCCTCAGTTTCCCTATTTACACAATGAGAGGTTGGCCCAGAAGAATATTTTTCAAACTGCAGGTCCTGATCCATTCATTAGCGTGTTGTGAAGTCAAATTAGTGGAGAAAAACCTCCACTGAATAGAAAATAGAATGCGTCACACATAAGAGTAAATGTGTTGTGCAATTTAAAATCGAATGTGTGTATGGTAGATCATGTTGTAAAATATATTTTTTACTGTGGGTGGCAATCGGGAGAATTTGAAAGCCCCTCTCCCTCTGAGCCCCGAGGATGTCATCATTTGGATCTGGAGTGCAGCTGGATTCCTGCACAAAGATCCGTTTGTGGTGGTCGAGCCCCGCCACAACAATCCATCTACGTCTCTATTGTTCTTCACTTTGAGAAAAGAGAACAATAAATACAGACATTGTTAAATAAAAAATAGAAAAGTAGACCTTATCAGTATTTTTAAACTAATAAATAGTATGTTTTTTTAATTTTTTTGTTTTTAAATCATACTGTACTTACACGAGGGAGAAAATAAAAGTTCTCTCCCTCCCAACTCCAGGCCCCAGGTGCACACTCCAGAGGCAAGTTCTGTGTGGTACCCAATGGACCACGGGTGCTGCTGCTCTGAACCCATCCTTTAATTTGCATGAAGAACAGGCTTCCCACAGGTGGTCCCAGCCGAGGATAAGTGTCCCAGCTGCCCACCCTATTGTGGTTTCCTCGGGGTTCTCTCTCAGTCTCGGAATCTGTGCTGCCTCTCCTCTCAACCTTGCACAGTCTTCCCCTCTCCTTTCCAAGCTGCCTCAAAGCCAGGAAAGTTCTGCATTTTCATTTAACCAAATTAAATCTGACTCATGCCTAGATCTTACTTTCTAAATACCATTCTCCAAAAACACAAACCTAGAGGGACGGTTGACTCCAGGGCTGGGGCAGGGAAAGTACCAATGAGTCTGGAACATCTTGTGCCAGAGAGGAAGTGCTCAAAGAATGACAGGGGCATGTGAAAGGGCACACGTAAAAGGAGCTCTCAAAAACCAAATCTGGTATAATTTGAGCAAAAATAAATAATGGTGGATTTTAACTCATAGAATGAAATAAATATCCAAGAGTCCATACAGATATAAATATAATGGAATTTAATAAATAAATGGGGAAGGAGATAGTTCTCTTTTACCGTAGAGGCCCTAAGTTAATAAACGTAGAAAGAACAGTGGAAACAGAAGAATCACCATTTGGTAAAAACCACAGTAATAATTGTTACAAGCAAGAATCATCAACAGATACTAAAAATAGTGGGAAAAATTATGATGAGAAACGGTATTGACATAGTCATAAAGCATCTCCTCACAGTAAAAAAAGTAAAAAAGTAACTTTACAGTGGCAAAACCTCAGAAAGACACTGCTTTAACCAAATGATCAGATTGACCATGACGAACAAGTATTAGAAAAACACATCAACAACACCTGATAGGGTGTCTTCAGACAGGCACATCACTTCTGTGGAATTCTTGCCAAAAATTCATAACCTCAATCTAACAATGAGAAAACATCAGACAACCTAAAGTGAGATTTATCCTACAAAATAACTGGCAGTGTCTCAGTGACATGGAAAGACTAAGGAACCATCCCAGATTGAAGGAGTTAAAGGAGACATAACAACTAAATGCCATATATGATTCTGAATGGGATCCTCGACCAGAAACAGGCCCTTAGTGGGACATTTGGCAAAATTCAAATAAGATCAGTAGTTGAGTTAATAGTATTATACCATTATTAATTCCCTGACTTTGATCCTTACACTGTGTGTTGATGTAAGAATATCCAAACCTGTAGAGAATTTCAGAAAAATTTGAGCCCGAAAGAGGGTACAGTTAGAAGCAAGATCTCAACAGACTGAGATAAATGCTTCTGAGAATAACAGTTTGCAGTTTCATTTATGCATTTCAGATGAAGGAAGGTAAGGAAGATTACATGAAGGAGAAAGCAAGGCAGAAATCAGCTTACCTCTTGCACACTTTAGAAGCAGGGGTCTGAAAGGGTGGTTAGGTATTAGGAGGACACAATGTTAACCTAGATGCACAGAAACAATGCACAGGGCTTGCTTAAGGAAGAAATAAGCCTTTTACTAAAGTTTTAGGTCTGAGATATGATTACCTGCCATGACCTGCCCAGTTAGGAATTTATGATCAGATTACCCTGTGAGGTTACTTTCCATAGAACCCCTTTTTTACTGGTAGACAGTGTCAGAAGGGGACAGTCTGCCAAATGGCAAAGAACTTTCAACTCATGTTTTGACATAATCAATCGTCAAGGCTGCCCAGAATGTTAAGAATTCAGAGGCTTCATCCACTTCCAGAGGGAAGTGCCAAGGCTGGCTGGAAATGTCTATAGGGAGGGTGAGAGGAGGGGGATGGAAGGAAGGCAGGGTGTGCATGAACTTGGTGGTGGCTACAAGACTGCTACATTTGCTTCTGACACCTTTTCATGGGCTTGAAAATTTTTTTTAAATCTTTTTTTTTTTTTTTTTTTTTTTAGGTCATGCAACCCTTGGTTGACCTCACAGATTGCAAGGACCTTGTCAGATTACAATCTCTTATTTTTTATTTTATTTATGCCTTCAGCACCTGGTCTTCCTAGTAGATAGGATCAAACACATTTTTCATACTGCAGGTTGCAACCTATTAGTAGGTCATAAAATAAATTGTTTTGTGATCATTATTTTTTAAAAAAAAAAAAACGTAATAGATGATGGCAAGAGTACATTGTGTGCTTTCTTGCAATGTAAAGTGCATTTCTTACTGAGGGTTGAGGTTTGTTTTTATGTCGTTTTTTAAGTTTGAAAAACATGGAGTTAGGGCACAACTCTCATGGAGCCAGGACACGGATGCCAAGAGAATTTGCCCCAGGTCACAGGTGATGGGGCACATCACTGTCCCTAAGAGCCACCAGGCAATAAATGTGCAGGCCTGACTTCCCTTGAACTTCGTCTGAGCACGAGTTGGTTAATGGGTAACCAGGAACACCACCACTCAGCTGGGAGCATGTGGCTCCATGGGGATCCTGCCACACCACACGGTGTAGGGATCCCAGAGATGGTGTGGGGCAAACCCGGGTTCCCAGGCTGCAGCGGGATGCTGCCGCCACAGAGACCAGCAAGTTCATCCCCCCGAGAGAGCGGTCCCAGAGACACCGGATTCCAGCTGACAAACCTTGAGGAACTTAGCAGGGCTGGAATGTGGTTCCCCAGGATAAGAGCCCCCTCAGGCTGCAGTGCCCCACTCCCAGGATGTGCTCAGCACATTTACCGTCTCCTGGGCAGCTGGGGCCTGAGCATCCTCTGGCATGCTGGCCGCAAAGCTGCTGTGAAGGTACGGATAGTAAACATTTTAGGCTGCGGGGTCCATGCAGTCTTGGCCGTTGTCCTGGGAAGCAGACATTGAAACAGGTAACAAATGAGTGCTGCCGTTCCAATAAAACTTTCCGTGGACACTTGGTATTTTTCAACACTGAAACAATGGAAAACCCTCCTTAGCTCTGAACAAAAACTTTAAAACTGCCAGATCTGGCCTGCAGGCCACAGGTTCTGCAGTCGCCCTCCCTCCGCTTCTTCCGCAGCCTTCCCCTCGGCGCTGCCCTCCTCCCTCCCTCCTGGCCTCCCGCGCCGCATCCCAGGTCCCCGACTTGCGCCAGGACGGGACGGGCGCGGGGTCGGAGCGCTGACTCACCGCTGACTCAGCGAGGGGCGCGCGAAGGGCGCGGAGGGCGTGGCGGCAGACGGGCCGCAGTCCAGGGCGGGAGTCCAGGGCTGGCCGTGGCCGGACGGCCGTGGGCCCCACCCGGCCCCCAGAGCAGCCCGGTGCGGTGCCCACTCCCGCAGAGCTGTTGGGCGGGCGCTGCGCCCCGAAGACGCGGGGCTCGGGAGGGAGCACTGGGCTGCGCAGCTGCATTCGGGCCAGTCACCTGCCGGGAGGGCCCCGGCGCCGGGCTCGGCCGGACTCCGTGCGCCCCCGTGTCCGAGCTCCCACTCCTCTGCAGCTCTTCCTCCTTTGCCCCTTGGTCCAGCCGAGGCGGGCTTCCTGAGGGAAGCCTCTCCAGAGGGCGTCCTCAGTGCTGGGGGCCTGGGAGAAGCTCCGCCCAGGCCCCCCGCTCTGTTTCTCTCTGTGGACCGATGTAGTGTCTTCGGTCCTCCGCAGACTGAGCCAGGGCAAGGCCGGGACTTAGGGACTCTGCCTCCCTGGGGCGTAAACAAAGCGGGGGCAGAGGAGCAGGTGGAAAGTATATTCAGAGGAGACCAGCGTTAGAGATCCGACTTGGGAAATAAGACGACCGGTCCCCAAACTCATAATATGATATATGAAAAAATAGCTATACACATAGGGGTGAGTATATAGTACTTTAACCCAGAAATATGAAAAAAAAATTGTTTGAAACATGAGTGAAAAAGGAGCCTCTTACTAAACGCGACAAGTTCGGGGGAAGCCAGCGTGGTGGGCCCTACAAACTCAGAGACCAAAAATAACCGCGTAGTGTGGTCTGAACATAAAAATTCCTAACTGAAAGCAGGCTATGGCGGGTAGTCACATCCTGGGCCTGTAGCTTTCTTGACAAAGGTCAATCTTTACCTGAAGTAAGTTTGTCTATTGTCTTTTTGCATCTAAGATAACAGACCCTTGGAATGTCAGAGTCATCCCTTCTTTTCCAGACCCCCTCAGGGCTCAACCTACTGCACCAGAGCAGGAGACCACGGACACCCTCATTGTTATCTTGTACTCTGCATACAATCTCCGTGTGCTGTAAATGTTAATTGTTAACTCTCCTGACCCCACCGATGTGAAAGAGGTATGTGTCCCTCCATTTTACTTTTCATCCAGTCCCAGAGATTTTCCCTCTTTGCTTTCTCCTGCTAAATGAATCTACTACCAACGAATTTCATGTAACCTTTCTTGCACCTCCTCCTTTGATTCTCATGTATATAATAACCAGCAAAACTGTCATTTTCTGGAGCATTTTCTGTCCTTTGAGATTTTGCTTCTTGGCAATTGTCATCAGTTTGGCTCAAATAAACTCATCAAAATTCTCTACAGATTTGGATGTTTCTTACATTGACATATATTAGAATTACACATATGTGAAAATAGATGTTTATTTTAAATTATATAGTCTGCTGTTTACTTTTTTGTTACATAAATGCTATTATTTAAACAAAACAACAATAGGATTAGTGGCCATGGGCATTAATAATAGCTCTAAACAATATGTATGAGAAAAATATAAAAATAGTTTTATAATGTTTCTGTCCTCTAATACAGCAATTTATTTTAATTCTGTTGGATACTTAAATTTCGTATTAAGATACATACATGAAAAAGGCTACATGCTATATGATTCCAACTGTATGACATTCTGGAAAAGATAGAACTAAGAAGACAGTAAAAGATCAGTAGTTGCCAGGGGTTAGCTTAGAGGCAGGGGGCATGAGTCAGTGAAGCACAGAGGATTCTTAGGGCAGTAAAATACTCTATATCCTACTATAATGATGGATACGTGTCATTATACATTTTCTCAAACCTACTGAATATAAAACATCAAGAGTGAACATAATGTAAACTGTGGACTTTGGGTGATTTTCATGTGTCAATGCAGATTCATAAGTTGTAACAAATGTATCATTCTGATGGGGGATACAGATGATGGGGGAGGCTATGCATGTGTGAGGGCAGGGGGTATATGTGAAATCTCAGCATCTTCCTCTCATTTTGCTGTGAACCGAAAAATGCTCTACAAAAATAAAGTCGTCTTTTTTTAATACACATACAGTACATGTAAGCCTTTTTAAAAGGACTAAACAGATATTAACAATATTTAATAAAAAGTAACAATGACATTTCTATTCTATAATATAGAGATATTTTTTACCTTTCAGTTTCCTTGCCTACAACTTTTAAGAAACCCTTTTTTTTAATGTAGTGATTAAACTGAATGTGGCCAAAAGTAAAATTCTTCGACTGCAGCCTTGCTGTTATTAAGCCCACATGACACTGATTCTTGTTTTCAGTCCAATGTGATGGCATCAAGCTGAAGGTCCTCTCAACAAAATCATCTGAGCATGGAATATTTAGGATCTTACTAACAACAGCAGGTTTTTAAACTTGTATGGATTAATTTCCAGCTCTCCAAAAATATCCATCTACTTTGTAGCTACAGGCTGATTTTGGTAGACCAGCTCTTTGTCAGTCTGCTCTTCTGTGTCTATAAATTAGTCATGTAGGATATCCATGTCTAAAATTTCCATTCTTCTTACTTAAATATTTTGTACTACACCAGATTTCGTAAGTTAAACCTCTCTCTTTCTCTCAATGGTTTTAAGGCACAGAAATATTTGAACTTGTGAAATTGAACTTGGATTACAAATAAGTTCCAGATTTAGTAAAGAAATGAGAAAGTCTTTTTCGGTGGCATTTTGTTTCATTTCCTCCAAACGAAGTCATTTTTCATTAGATGAGTTTTTGTCACTGTCTACACATAACATTGAACAACTCAAGTGCAGTAGTTCATCTTATTTTAGGCCTCTTACAGTCTCTTCCATAATCATCAGACACTTTAAAGGAACGGTTTAAAATTGCTGTTTGGCTGCAATCCTCTTCTCCATTCTCATTCTCAATATATCTCCAAATTAGAGAATGACATTCTCTTTGTCCTACACTTTGAAGATATAATTTTACAGCAGGCAAACTTTTTAACATCTCTTCTATGACTGACAACAGTGACAGCCATGTCTAGGCACATGTCTAAAGGAGACCATCTCCTTTCATTTCTAGAATGTCAAATAACTCATTGAAGGCATTAAGTACATGTTTAGAGGAAACGGAGAAATAACCAAACCTTTCACTATGAAAGCCTCAGTATTACAGAAAGCAAACCACCCTCTGTTAGCCATGTTGTGTACAGGATGTGCAGGACATTTAATAGGCAAGATCTTTTCATTTTCTTCAGTAAAAGTTCATAGACTGAACGGAATCTGCAAAACTTTACCATTGCACTGTCTGCTAAATATGCAGGCAGATAAGCAAAGTCTCCTTTGTATGTGGACAGGATGGCATCAACATTCCTTTGTTTATTTTCTCTGAAGTCTCATTAAAATCTTCACAGAAATTAAAAAGACAATTTGAAACTCCATTTAAAAAAATTTAAATATTTTTTTTATTTTGTTTGAAACTCCATTTTTTAAGTCAAAGTACTTAAGGAATAGGTGAACATTTTTTACTGTCATGATTTGGCTCAGTGCTTGGCATACTGGAAAGAGTGTGATCATTGGTAGGATGTGGCAGAATCAGCTCTACGTTGTAAAGGGCCAGCATATTTGTTATCAAAATTTGCCTTCTCTTCACCCACAGGATATTTTAGTTACAGCCTCTGAATGAGAAACGTAACTTTACTTAGTTTCATAGAACAATCAAATGAGCAATACATCCATTCATGTATGTCCAAGCTGATCCAACGGCCACTATTTTCAACTGAGAATCAGTGTCTTTTGGAGAGACCAAAAGACTCTTGATGAATTTAGAAGTACTTGTCTGCCTCACTGGGGACTTGTGAGAATCATGTTCTACATATGCTTGCAACGAATGGTACTGAAACTACTAGATCTATATAGAAAAAAAAAATGAATTAATCCCTGCCTCACACCAAACATAAACTTAATAAATTCAAAATGAGTTGGAGATCTAAATGTAAAAGCTAAAACCATAAATCTTCTAGAAGAAAACATAAAAGAAAACCTTTCGACATCAGGTAAGTCAAAGATTTCTTATGTAGGTCACAGAGACACAAACCTTAAAAAAAAAAAAACCTGATAATTGGACTTCATTAAAATTAAAAACATTTGCTCCTCAAAAGATACTGTTAAGTCATAAAACACAAAAAATAGACTGAGAAAATTTTTGCAAATAATGTGACAAAGACTTGTTGCCGGAATATGTAAAAATTCTCAAAACTCATTAATAAAAAAACTCCAAGATTTAAATAGACACATCACTAGTGAAGATATTTGAGTGGCAAAAAAGCACATGAAAAGATGCTTAACATCATGAGTGATTAGGGAACTAAAAATTAAAGCTACAATGAGCTACTACCACACACCTATTAGAATAGCTAAAAATTAAGAAAAACAAAACCAAAAAACCTGACCACACCAAGTGATGCGGAGGATGTAGAGCAATTGGTGGGAATGCAAAATGGTACAGCCACTTTGGATAAGTTTCTTTCTTTTTTTCTTTTTCTTTCTTTTCTTTCTTTCTCTCTCTCTCTCTTTTTTTTTTACAAAAGTAAACAGGTACTTACCATATGAATCAGCAATCCCATTACTAGATATCTGCCCAAGAGAAATGAAAGCATACCCACACAAAGACCTGTAATGAATGTTCTAGCAGCTTTACTAATGGCCAAGAAGCAGTGAATAGGTACAAATTGTGGTACATCCATCTAATGGAAACTACTCAGCAATAGAAAGAAAGAAACTGCTAATACACCCATCAACACTGATGAATCTCTAAAGCTTTATGCTGAGTGAAAGAAGCTAGTGTTAAAAGGCTATATCCTATAGGATTCCATTTATATGCCATTCTAGAAAAAGTAACCGAAATCAGATCAGTAGTTACCAGGGGCGGGTGGGAGTAGGGGGAGGCACAGAGAAAGTTTTGAGGGTAATAAAAAATGTCTGATATCATGACTGTGGTGCTGATTACACCATTATATACATTTGTCAAACAAACAGAACTAGTGAATTTTATCGTATGTAAATTTATCTCAACAAACCTGATTTATAAAAAGAATCCATGTGTCATTGTGCTGTGACATCAGTCTCAACTTCTTAACAGGGAACCCCCTCCCCCCCACCACCAGGATGGCTTCCACGCCAGAGAGAATGGACTGGAGAGTGAAGTCATACCGTTGGCCTATGACACCAGCTCACCTCTAACTACTCTGGTGCGTACAAGTAGCTCAAGGTGGGTTCTAGTACCTATTCCCAGAGTCAGAGTCAAGGCCAGCATGAGGTAAGAACACAGCCCAGACCCAGGGAGATTACAGATGACTCGTGTGGGAGTGCACACAGAGCAAAAACATGAGTACAGGCGTTTTTACAAGTTCTTCAGCTGTGCAAGTTGCCCCTTGATCACGTGGTTCTGCGTGTGGTCTCCATGCCTCCTGCCTGAGCTGTCAGGACCATGTCTCCCCTTCTTTAGGCAGCTACCACAGACCCTCACAAACAGCCACGGCCTCCCCACTTGCCATAGGCTCTATTCCAAACTCTGTTACATCCTCTTCCCCTCTCCTCTGTCTCAACTCATCTCCAATACCTCCTCTACTGCTCATCTCCTGTGCCTCCTGCTTCCTCCCCATCTGAGGGTGGTTCCTCTATTACCCGTCCTCTGATGTCCATCCTGAAGCTACACCTCCTCCAGGTAGCCTTCCTTGGCCACCCCAGCTTGTGTTCATTTCCCTTTCCTTTGAGTCCTGTAAGCATCACCATCTGTACCTGCCACCTGGCCTCCCCACCAGAGGCCTGTCTCGTTAGATTTTCACCCTGTTGCTCTTGTCTTCTCAAGTGGGTCGTGTGGGCAGCATGAGGACCTTGTACCTCCAACAGCCCAAGCATGGTGCATTCCCCCAGTAGGAAGAACACAAGCTGCTCCAGCCAATTTAAAGAAACTTAAGAAAAGAGGGGATTTTCTAGGAGGGTAGGGGGACCCTCATGAACCCAAAGCAAGGATGTGACTCACTCATCATGAGGTAGGAGACTACCTCGCTGCTTCCTCAAACTCTCTTGATCTCCGTGGCCTCTTGCTCAGCCTCTCTCTGCAGGTCTGTACCTTTCTCAGACTTGTATTCAGAACCTTCTGAGTGCCGTTCTTCCAGTGGAATGAGGGCTCTGAGGCTTTACTCTTGGGGCCTGGGGTATGGAATCGGATTGACACCTGGGTCCAATCAGGTGACTTTCCTGTGCAGTCAGTCACCAGAAGCAGCAGCATGGGGTCACATGACCCATGCAGAAGCTGGGACTCTGAAGAGTGGCCAAGTCCTCCAGGAAGGGTGCAGAGTAAGGGTGCATCTCCAGACAGCAGGTCCAAGAAAGAAAGATGCCTAGTGAATACTGACAGACTGCAGGGCCAAGGCAAATGCTCCCAGGCGGAGCCTGTGCTTCTGCCCTTCTTTCCAGCATCCCAGCCACGAACTGACTTCAGCCTTTCTGAAATCTTGCTTACTTTTCTCACTTGTTCACAAAGGTGGCCAGGAGGTGCCAGGAAGACCTGAGGTCTAACTCAGGCTTGCCACATAGCAGCTCAGTGAATTTAGGCAGGTAACAAAAGGTTTCTGAGTGTCCTCATAAGCAAAAATAGAGGTTATAGGAATAGCCATATGCAGTTGTCGGAGGAGGTGACTGGAGCTGAGGGTCTAGAGAGTGTCCAGTACCCATATGGTAGCGACCCTGAGAGGCATTTCTTTTCATTTCACATCACAAAAATCAGAAATGCCGCTATGTAACTGGCCGTGTTTCTTTTCTTTTATACTGACACATAAAATAAGCGTCTATTATAATAATGGCATCCTAGACTTGGTGAAATATAGAATCATCACCAATTGTGCTGATCTGGGGCAAACTGCAATATCTCTTGGTAAAAATGTCCCATCTGAAAAATGCAAACAGTGTCCCTCATTCAGCCAGACACTATGAGGCCAAAAAGAGACCACATCTGTACACAGTTTTGACAGCGTCCATCCCTCATCTCCCTTCCTCTTGGATGGCACCACTGTGGGGGCAAGGTGGGCTTTGGGCAACTCGAGCCACCCTGAGCTAGGAACTTGTTTGTTTATCTGGAAAGAGGGAGGCCTCAGCACTGAGCGCCAAGTGAGCAAATATTTGCAGTTATGGATTAACTTGAGTTCCAGGCTGTCATGGCGGCAGGAGGGCGACTTTGCAGTTTCTCCACGGCCCACCCCAGTAAGTCCCCTTCCAGGCAGGTCTGTGAGGTGGGCCAGAGGAGGGCTGAGCTGGGGTGAAGGCTAGATCCTTCGGGGTTTGAAAGACTAGCTGGAGCTTGGGGTAAAGGGAAACTGGGGCTCTGCTACCAGCCAGGCCAAGGCACTGACTGGCATTCCTTCAGCCTGGGTGCCGCGGTTCCAAGGGGCCTTCCTTCCAGACTTTGAGGCAAGTGGGAGTTGGCTGAGGACCTCCAGGGACCAGGGCTATCACCGGAAGCAGCTTAGAGCCTGGGACCCTCCATTCTTCCCTCCCTACCCCACCTCTAAATCTGGGGCCTCTGTTTTAAACGAATATCAGAAACAGCCTCAGAGTCACTGATGGGGAGTGAGGTCAGATGAGGGTGCAGATGCGGTAGGCAGGCCTTCGCACTCAGTCTTAGAGGCAGTGGAAGGCTCTTGTCTTCCAGCTGGCAGGGCTTCCTCTGTGGCCTTGTGGGATACCAGTAGTTTGGGGAAGAAGTTAAGGTTCCTAGGCCTGGAGCCACACAGGCCTGGGCTTGAGTCTTAGCTCTGCCATATTCTAGTTATGAGTTTTTCATAAGCTACTTCATGGCTCTGAGCCTCCATTTCCCCCTCCATGAAATAGAGTGACAATATCAAACCTACTATATCTTAGGTGGCTGTGAGCCTTAACTGAGATAATCATAGTTAATGTTTACCGAGCATCTGCTGTGTGCAAACTGTATTTTAAGAGCTTTTTGTGGATTAACATATTTAATTCTCACAATAACCATATAAGGCAGAAGTACAATTTTTCCATCCATTTTGCAAATGATAACAATCAGGCATGAAGCAGCTAGGTCTCTTGCCCCAGTGCTGCTACCCTGGAGCTGGGATTTGCACTAAGCGGTCTGATTAGGTGCCCTGCCCTCTGAACCATGAACAAATCGCCTGAAAGACACCATGAATGTCTAATGAATGTTAGCTATTACTCATGGCCTGCCCAGTGGATCAGCAAAGGCACTGCCTCCTGCCCCAGCACTGAGCACAGAATGGGGAGGACATGAACTTTCTGGGCACACTTGCCACGGCCCTTCTCTGCCAAGTCCCCTTTGGTCTTCACCGGGGAATCCATGCCCTTTTCACTTTCCCTCTTCTCCCTTCAGACTCAGCACGGGTGGTGTGACCTTAGCCACAAATGGAGAAGGAGAACAAGGTGCCAGGTGGCTGTCTGCTCAGTGGACAGGGACCCCAAGTCCAAGCTTTTGCCCTGACAATCCCCACACATGGGAGGCCCTTTCACTTGGCTCCTGTCTGGAGGGTGGCAGGCAGAGCAGGGCTGCTGGGGCTGCCGAAAGCTCAGGAACCCTCCTCAGACAGGTGTCAGCAACTCCAGAATGTGGCAGCTGGCAAGCCTCTTACTGCTCCTGACCACCTGGGGAATTTCCAGCACACCAGTTAATCCTGGTAAGGCCACTCCCCCTCCCCCCCCTCAAGGACCCCAGGGCCTTCACACCTTCCACCACCCCCTCCCTCAGAGCCTCAGGGTGAGGTGAGAGGCAGGCTGAGTTAGCTGCTGGGACACAGCAGCAGACTGCCTGGCTGGAGGACGGATGCTGTGATAATAGCAGGGAACCCTGGGTCATGGTATCAGACTGTTTCGCTTAATACGGTAACACATCCTCATTTTGGATGAATAAACGAAAGTTGAGAGATGTAAAGACACCCGCTCAAGGTCACACAGAGGTCTGGTTGGGGTTCAAAGGGAGGCCCAAACGGTCAAGTCTTCTAGGGGGCAGTGGTGAGCCACCTCTTCTAGTGGAGAAAGAAAGCAGAGGAGAGGGGAGAGAAATGTGACCTGGAATCATAACTACCCCCTGGGTTGGCCCCACTTCGGGCCCTTTCACCAGAGTGAGCTCTCCCTCCCCCCAAACCAGGCTCAGTGTTCTCCAGCAGTGAACAGGCCCACCAGGTGCTACGGATCCACAAACGTGCCAACTCCTTCCTGGAGGAGCTCAGGCCCAGCAGCCTGGAGCGGGAGTGCATGGAGGAGATCTGCGACTTCGAGGAGGCCCAGGAGATTTTCAAAAATGTGGATAACACAGTAAGGTCACCTGGCTGGGTCTAGAGGCTGAGGCTGAGGGATGGGCTGGTTGGTGGCCAGCTGGGGCTTGGAGGAGCAGGCTAGGGCTGACCACTGAGGCCCTCTTGGGAATCTGGAGGTACAGTGGGTACCATTCCCACTGTACAAGTACTGTAAGGTACAAGACTATAGAGCCAGTGCCTATTCATTCCACTCACGTAGCTTGGAACTGGGTGAGTGGAATGAATAGGTACCGACTCTATAGTCTTGGTCTGGGCACTGCAAGAAACAGAGCTCTGTGATAAACTCCAGGAGAGGAGAGTTTGGGGAAGCCTTAGGCTGAGGTGCCCACCCAACCCCACTGTAGGTAGTCCAGTCCACCCTCCATCTGCAGCTAGTAGCCTCCTCCGCCCACCTGCCCCGTTCTCTCTCTCTCTCTCTCTCTCTCTCTCTCTCTCTCTCTCTCTGTGACCAAAAGGCCATCATCCCTGCTTCAGGGTGTATGACTGGACTCCCTTGGTGTCTGTCCACATACACTCATTTTATGCCTCAGTTTATATTCTCAAGGGGCAAAATCTGCTTGCTCACAGGATCCAAGGAAACAGTCTGTGTCCTCTTTGGCCCCCAAGCCCTGTGATGGTGGCCCTAAGGAGGAAGTGTCTTGATAAGAGAACTAGGTTTCTGATACAAGGCTCAGAGTTCCTCCATCTCCAAACGCTCACCTCTGGGCTACTAGGACCTGGGCGTTGTGCCACCACCGAGATCCCCTTCTTGTTGCAGGGATGTGCTTCCTGTTCAGGGTTTTCTAGACTGAGGGGCAGCTCTGGTCTTCTGGCCCTCAGCTGCCACCTCCTGGACTAGAACCCCACTAGATCCCCACTGCCCTTTTCCCCAATGGTCTCCTCAGCAGATGCCAAAAAGATAGTCTGCGGGTGCGATGGAGCACATCACATCCCTCCTGTGGCTCCCCCACCTCACCCCAACGTCTCTGGGCCAGCAGGGCAGAGCGGATGCTGCAGGGGATGGGCTTGATGGTGTAGGCATCAAGTAGTAACTCTCAGACTAGCAGCAGCAGCAGCAGCAGCAGGTTCGAAAAGCAGGCTGCTGCCCCAGACCTTCGGCGCCAGCACTCTGCGTCTCACAGATGAGATCCTAGCACTTGCTCAACTCGGGAACACTGGCTTAGGGAAAGGGCAGCGCAGGAGAGGTCCAGAAAAGTGGTGAGAAGGGCAGGGCTAGAAGGAGGGAGAGCGGCCAGGTGGGGTGCTTGGGTCCCTAGCATTGCGGAGGCTGTTGGGGTAGCAGACAGTTGAGGCAGCGGGTGTCCAGGTGTTAGAGGAGGAGTGTTGCTCATGGGATGTGGGGAGGAGCTGGCCTCAGTCAGGGTGCAGCTGCACCAGCAGCTGGCAAAAAGCAGGGGTGACCCCTCTTCGGAAGCCCTTCCCTCTCCTGCCCCCTTAGAGGCTGCCCGACCCCACCTGGGCCCGACCCAGGAGGAGCCCTGTGGGGTCCTGTACGCACACACGTGCTGACAGCCCCTGAGGAGGCCTCTTCTCTCCACAGCTGGCCTTCTGGTCCATGTACCTTGGTGAGTGCTCTCCAGATTCCCTGCTGCAGTGCTCCTCCTTGAGGTATCTGGGCGGCTGTGGGGACGGGGAGGAGGCTGGCGTCACCGGTGACAGCTCCGAACCCCCCTGTCGCAGACGGCGACCAGTGCAAGGTGCAGCCCCCGGAGCACCCCTGTGACAGCGCGTGCTGCGGCCACGGCACGTGCACCGACGGCATCGGCGGCTTTCGCTGCGACTGCGCCCGGGGCTGGGAGGGCCGCTTCTGCCTGCACGGTGAGGGGCGCGCTTGGCCCGGCGGCGAGGGAGGCGGCGCTGGGGGCGCGGGGCGGGGGCGGGGGGGCCGGAGCTCCCCGGGGTGGGGGGCCGGGGCCGGGGCTCCCCCGGGGCGGGGGGCAGGGCCCGGCCGCGGCGCCACCGCGTGCCCCCCTCCCCCGCGCCCTCCCTCTGTCTCCGTCGCCCAGAGGTGCGCTTCTCCAACTGCTCGGTGGACAACGGCGGCTGCGCGCACTACTGCCGGGAGGAGGGCGGGGGCGGCGCGCGCCGCTGCAGCTGCGCGCCCGGCTACCAGCTGGGGGACGACCACCTGCAGTGCGAGCCCAAAGGTGAGGCCCCGGACGGACGGACGGACGCACGCACGTGCGGGGCGCTGCGACGCGGGGCGGCTCCGGGGCGTGTGCGGGGAACAGCGCTGAGTCCTCGTGAAGGGCGACGGCCCTCCCCGATTCGGGTGCGACTGTGGCCCGGGGCGCCCCCGAAAAGGGAGGGCGCCCTTTGCAGGCTTCCTGCTGGCTCTTCTGCTTGCCTGCCCGCACACCCCCAGGTGCCCTGCTCACCTTGTAGACGACTCCTGGAGCAGGAGCCCGCAGGCCGCTCATCTTCCGAACTCTTAGCCCACGTGAGGGGCCAGGCCTCCCGCAGCTTCCTCCAGCTATCTTGGATGGCTTTATTAAGACACCTCGTCCAGCCCCACATGCCGTTTCCCCCTTTACTTCTGGCTTCTCTGAGGAGAGACAAGAACCATGATTCTGCCTTCCTCCCTGTTTTCCTTTGTAGACATTTTAGTTTTGTCAAATTTATATGTGTACGAAGAAGTCAGAGTTTCACAACTCTTACAGAGAATTTAAGCAGATGGTTCCTCACTGCGTGTCCCTTTTCATTCGTTGTATAGTGTCTTCGGTGAACCCTTTGGATGTGGAAATTCATATCTTTTACCTCTAGGAACATTTCTTTGGTTATTTCTTTGATAACCTTCCCTCTGCGTTCTCTGTTTCTGGACCTCTTATTATTCAGATTTCTTTCCTCTCAATTGATCTGTTGTACTCTCTTGTGTTTTCCAATCTCTTTGATTCTGTTCTTTCTGGGAACTTTCTACAACTTTATATTCTAATCCATTTACTGAAAAAAAAAAAGGTTCTAACTTTGTAATTTGAAATAATTAGAATCATAGGGAACTGTGAAGAAATGCCTGTGCCTGGTGGCCTGTGGGCTTTTCTGCAAGACCATCTATAGACTCAGATCACTGGCAGAAGTCCTAATTCCCAGACCCTGACGTCATCACTTTACACAGTTTCCAAGAGGAACCCAAGCTCATGCTCTGGCGGCGCCAGCCTGGCTTCCTGCCCCTCAGAGCAGGGTGTGGAGGGCAGCCGGTGTCTGCCCAGTCTGCAGATGTCTGTGTGACTCCTGGTCAGCCTTGTACACCACTCTTTCCTGTTGAGGCACCTGGAGTCTTCAGGTCACAGCCTCTGGTTTACCCTCTGCAGAGAATACCTCTAGGGTGTTCTGCAGCAGTGACAGAGGAGAGTCAAGTCACTGATGAGGGGTCGGGAAAGAGATCTAGGGCGCTAGCAGTTTTTCTTATAAACTCTCAACATTCTTGCCTACCGCCCCACCTGCACTTCCCTCTTCGGAAGCACTGAGCTTTCCAGGGGTTCTGTGGTACAAAGCAGTCTGTATCTAGAGTCCCCTATTACTGACCGAGATTTTTCTCGGCCATCTGCTGTGCAGCTTCTGGAATTTAGTTGCTCGTCTCATCTCCATTCAATGTCACTGTTCAGTTCCACTGCTGATGGTTACCCATTGCCTTACCCTAAATCTCAATCTCAGCCTAGCCGAATGGCCCATCCCAAGCAAACCTTGGCAGACCTTCCAGCCCTCAGTTCTCTGTCAGGTGCTTGCTCCTCTTGACAGAGGACCGCACAACCTTGCTCAGAGCAACTTTGGGGCTCTCCAAAAATGCCCATCTCCTCCTCTCCATAATTTATAACCTCTGTCAGGAGGTTATGCATCATCCAAGCATAAGGCCTTACTTATGTATCTCAGAGATCGCTCCCAAGAGCCCTAGGGAATACTGAAGTCTGAGAAGTTTAACAACCTACCTGGGGACACACAGCTAAGTAGTGATGCTGTTTGGTCTGACTCTTGTCATCAGGTGGCACTGTTTGTTGACTGCCTAACCCAAGGGGATTTGTAGGTTGATATATTTGCCTAAGCATCATTTATCCCTTTAACCCAACAATTCAGTAAACTGACCTGCGGGCAGGAGGTGGGCAAAGATGGGAGGGCAGTGTGGGGAACAGTGCCTGGCAGGCCCTCACTGCCTCCCCCACCTTCAGTGAAATTCCCTTGTGGGAAGCTATGGAACCCAATGGAAAAGAAAGGCAAGAGCTTGAAATGTTGCACAGACCAAGCAGACCAAGTAGATCCACGGCTCGTCAACGGGAAGATGACTCTACAAGGAGAGAGTCCCTGGCAGGTGAGAGGAGGGGTATCTCACAACAGGGAGATTTTTGCTTGGAGGGGTGGTGAGTGCTAAGGGGAGGGGGTGTTGTAGGGAAAAATGGAGGGAAGAACAGCTAGGGAAGGATGGGGTGGGGGAATGTACAGGAAGGAGAGTTACAGTTTGAAAAAAGCTGGAAAGATAATGTTCTGCTGATGCATAGGTGTTTCATATGGGAGAGGGCTGGGAGGGACAGCTGACTCTAGCCTCTCCAACTTCACCATGGGAACTCACACTTATTGGGTACCCCTCTCTGCCAGGAACTGGGGTATAGAACTCACTAAGCAGTGTATTGTCCGGCCTTTGGGAGCTCATAGATCTGGGAGGGTCAGCCCCTAACCACACTGCAGCTGAATGGGACCAGGGCCAGAAGGCCAGCAGGATGGGCTGAGAGAACCTGAGAGGGTCCCCCTAGGCAGCCTGGGGGCCTCAAAGGCTTTTCACAGGACTCGGGGTACAGTCTGAGCCCCCAACAGTGAGAACTCCCTGGGTGATGCTGAGGGAGACGATAGGAACAGCATGGTCAAAGGCAGGGAGAAGCCCTGGAACAGGCCAACTCTGTAAACTGGGCAGACATAGAAACTGCCATAGGAGGGCCAGAAGTCCATGCCCACAGGCTCAGGGAACCCAGGAAAGACCCACCTATGCTTCCAGTGCCTCAGGTGTGAGACGGGAACCTTGCCTTGGAGTTGTCAGAAGGCAGTGCTGTGAAGTCACTACCCATCCCTATTCCAGGTGATCCTGTTGGACTCCAAGAAGAAGCTGGCCTGTGGGGCAGTGCTCATTCACACCTCCTGGGTGCTGACAGCTGCCCACTGCATGGAGGACTCCAAGAAGCTCACCGTCAGGCTTGGTGCGGGCTGGAGCCATGCAGGAGGGGGCCGCCAGAGGCCTCAGGGAGGGGTGGCACCGGACAGGTGCACCAGGTTTGGGGACCCTATCCTTAGGGATTCTTGAGCAAGAGGCTGCTTGAGCTCCACAGAAGATGTTCTGGGGGTAGAGACCTATTTGCTTCCACCCTGCCACTCCCGTGGTGGGATTTTAGTCACAGTGACACTGGGTATTTTGCAGGTAGGGGATTCTCTAGTACCCTCTTTAACTCTGAGCCTAGGTGCTTATACATACATGTTTGCAAATGAGGGGGATTAAATACATCCTTACATCTTACCCCCACTCCCGTGCATCGGGCTGTGTTTGTGGACTTCCAAAACCTTCTGGTGCAGAGACCCACAGGGCACCCACATGGCCTGGCCTCAGGGGCATTCTTCACACAGATCGATGGGAATGGAACTGTGGAGCAGGGCCCTGGCATCTGCCACAGCAATGGGCTGCCTCCCCACAGTGTGGGGATCCCCAAGCCTAGGCCCCACTCTATACCAATTTCTGGAGGGGGCTCTTACTCCGTTCTTAATGCGAAAAAGAAGGAAAGATGTATTGAGAATGACCAGAGTCACATTTCCTATAATTATCTGCAGCACCAACCAATGGCCAGTGGCCTCTAGTGGGGTCCTGCTTGGAATTTCCAGGTGCCTCCTAGCCCACCAAGAACCATCAGCCTTGCCTGAGAGGACCTTGTCTCTTGCATGTGACCCAGATCTTTCTTCTCTGCAGAGCCTGGATCCTGTTGATTCTCCTCTCTGGCTCTTGCTCTTCCTGCTCTGCCTCCACCATGGCATGTCCCTGCCTTGTGCTCAGGCTGGGCACTGCTAGCTGTGCCTCTGCCGGCAGGAGAGTCGTCTCTCTAGCTGCAGCTGCCCTATATATTCTCTTTGTGGCTCTGCTCTATGTCCCAGGTTTCCAGGGAGCCTTGGGCTTCCCTGCCCACTGCTCACTGCTGGTCACTTCCCTGGCACTACTCCATCTCTGAGTGAGTCCTAAATTCAGACCAGCATTCTGCCCCCTTAGGATTGACATTCATGGGCCATTATCTTTAATAGGGATCTGAAGTGCAGACATGTGGTCCATGATGGTGTCTGGGATGCGTGCTGACCACACCGGCTGTGGACCCATTGCCTGCCCTCTAGCAGGGTCTGTATGAGCACAGTCGTTGTGTCAGCCTCCCCTAGGCCCACTCTGATAGCCTCTCTGCCCTGCAGGGGAGTATGACCTGCGGCGCAGGGAGAAGTGGGAGGTGGACCTGGACATCAAGGAGGTCCTCATGCATCCCAACTACAGCAAGAGCACCACTGACAATGACATTGCACTGCTCCACTTGGCCCGGCCTGCCACCTTCTCACAGACCATTGTGCCCATCTGCCTCCCAGACAGTGGCCTCTCCGAGCGCGAGCTCACTAAGGTTGGCCAGGAGACAGTGGTGACGGGCTGGGGCTATCGCAGCGAGACCAAGAGAAACCGCACCTTCGTCCTCAACTTCATCAAGATTCCCGTGGCCCCTCGCAATGAGTGTGTCCAGGTCATGCACAACAGGGTCTCTGAGAACATGCTGTGCGCAGGCATCCTTGGGGACCCTCGGGATGCCTGCGAGGGTGACAGTGGGGGACCCATGGTTGCCTCCTTCCGCGGCACCTGGTTCCTGGTGGGCCTGGTGAGCTGGGGCGAGGGCTGTGGGCGCCTCCACAACTATGGCATTTATACCAAAGTTGGCCGCTACCTCGACTGGATCCATAACCACATTGGAGCTGAGGAGGCCTCCCGTGAGAGCCAGGTGCCGTAGCATCCCTCCCACTGTGTCTGGATCCTTAGAATGACAATTTATGTGACATTAAAAGGGGAATGCACCAAGCACACCAACTGCTTTTGTCTTTCATTCTTTTTTTGGGCTGGTCTGGAGTGAATTAACATTTACTGAGCACCTACTATTTGTCCTACACTTTATGAACAGAATCTTATTTAACTTCCACAACAACTTTGTGGGATAGGGAGGAGCAGGTCCAAGTTTTTTGGGGTCTGAAGCTGATAACATATGGCAGGAGGGCTCTCTTTATGAAAAAGAATTAAAACTGCGACTTCAAAACTGTGAAAGCCTCTCCCAGGGCCTTGGAAGGGACTTGTGCAAGTCAGAGATCTTGAAGCTGAAGCTTTACAGTAAACCCAAGTCTGGTGGAAGAGATTTTAACTCATAGCACAGAAGAGGAAACAGGTTCAGGAAAGTTTACATGGTGGTGTCAGGATTCAAATCTAGGAAGGCAGCCATTTTGAGCACCTGTGAGTGTGGAGGCCACCACTGGCTCTGTGAGAGAAGCCAGAGACCCAGAAGGTGTTGGTTCAGCCCAAACAGAACTCCCAGTGCAGTTGGGGAAGCTGTTGAAGAACAATGTTACACAACTATGAATAGCAATAAGAAAGAGGCTCTGTCTTGACCTGAATTTATAAGCATAAATGCATGAGAAAGAAGTTAGGATGTACCTGATAAGAGTAGTGGTGAGTCAAACGAGATTAGCATAAAGTCCTAGAACTAGTCTAACTCTCTGTGTGGCCTTGGGCAAGTCACTTCCCTTCTCTGGGAGTTAGCATATGAGGGCATTAAATGAGAGCAGTGGTATTCAACCTGGTTGTACATTTAAATCCTGTGGAGAGCTTTTGAAAACATCTATGTCCAGTCCCACCCTCAGATTCTGGTTTAACTGGTTTAGGGTAGGGGACCCAGAAGCTGATATTTTAAAAATTCCCTCAGTCATTTTAATGTGTGATTGGGGTTAAAAACCACAGGACAAAAGACCCACTGAGTTGGTTATCTATATACAACCATCAGAAAAGAAGTGTGCCTGAGATGGGGCCTGCAGGATTCACCTTCTATGGACATGGACAATTAATAGGTAGGACTGCTTGGAAGTGGGAGGAAGCTGGGACCTGGACAGGAACCATTTGATGATTAGTGCGTTGGGCCACTACACTTGTAGTGGGACATGATGGATTGAGAGGATGACACCGTGCTGGAGGTCTTTGCCCCGTTCAAGACTCTCCAGGTGAGTTTCCTGTCAAGACAGTTAATTAGTATAGGCCAGTTAACTTCTGGCATGACAGCATGAGATCTACTGTCTTGTTTGCCAGTAAAACTAGTGAAAATAGTAAAACAATCAAACATTTTATGTCCCTGAAAATGGTCCTAAGGGCAAACAAAACAAGAACAAAAATACAACTTTTAAACCAACACAAGCGAACCTGATCTGTCCAACAGAAAACAAAGGAGAATAAAAAACAAATAAGCAGCATGCAAAAATCAATTGCACTTCTATATAATAACAATGGATGTGTAGAAATCAAAATTAAAACACAATACTCATTCCAATTGCTTGTATAAAAAACAATATAAATGAATTCACTATATTTTTAAAGGTAAATTATATTTTAATAATTATAAAAATAGTTTTTATTTCATGGACTTTAAAAAATTTTTCACATTAGTTTTAGGCATACATTACATTAGTTAGACATTTATATAGTTTATGAAGTGGTCCTCCCAATTACTCTAGCACTCAATTATACTGCACATAGCTATTATCACAGTATTGACTGTATTCCCTATGCTGTACTGTATGTCCCCATGATGGTTTTGTAACTACTAATTGGTACTTCTTCATTCCTTTACCTTTTCACCCAGGCCCCCTAACCTCCTCCTCTCTGGCAGTTATCTATTAGTTCTCTGTATTTATGAGTCTGTTTTAGTTTGTTCATTTCTTTTGTTCTTTAGATTCCACATTTAAGTGAAAACGTTTGGTATTTTTCTTTCTCTGACTTAGTTCACTCAGTATAATACCCTCCAGGTACAACCATGTCTTTGCAAATGGTAGGATTTCATTTTTTTATGGCTGAGTAAAATTCCATTGTATATATATGTACTTACCATAATTTGTTTATCTAATTGTCTATTGATAGGCACTTAGGTTGCTTCCATATCTTGGCTATTGTGAATAGCACTGCAGGGAACATAGACAGGGATGCATAGATATTTAAGAATTAGTGTTTTGGTTTTCTTTGGATAGACACCCAGAAGTGCAATTGCTGGGTCAAAAGGTAGAGTTACCTCCAATGTGTTTTCCATAGTGGCTGTACCAATTTATAATTTGCAATGATACATTTGATAAGGGGTTAATATCCAAAATATATAAAGAACTCATACAACTCAACAATAATAAAGAAAACAATCCAATTAAAAAATGGGCAGAAGACCTGAATAGGTACTTCTCCAAAGAGGAAATACAGATGGCCAACAGACATATGAAAAGATGCTCAAGATCATTAATCATCAGAGAAATGCAAATTAAACCACAATAAGCTATCACCTCATTGTCAGAACGGCTATCATCAATAAATCAAAAAACTAGTGTTAGTGAGGATGTGGAGAAAAGGAAACTCACTTATTGTTGGTAGAATTGCATATTGGTACAGCCACTATGGAAAATACTTTGGAGGTAACTCAAAAAATTAAGAATGGATCTATCTTTTGAACCACAATTGCACTTCTGGGTATTTATCCAAAGAAAACCAAAACACTAATTTGTAAATATTTATGTATGCTTATCTATGTTCACTGCAGTGCTATTCACAATAGCCAAGATATGGAAGCAACTTAAGTGTTCATGAATAGATGATTAGATAAACAAGTTATGGTACATACATACAATGGAATTTTACTCAGCCATTAAAAAAATGAAATCCTGCCATTTTCAATAACATGGATTAGCCTAGAGATTATTATGCTGAGTGAAATAAATCAGACAAAGATAAATATATGATTTCAAGTAAATGCAGAATCTAAGGAAGAAAAAGAAAAAACTAATCAAAAACAGAGTTCCAGAGTGGAAGGGGTTGGGGGCTGGGAAAAAGAGGTAAAGAGTTAAAGAAGCACAACTTAGTAGCTGATAGATGGTTATGGGGATGGGGAGCGTGGCATAGGAAATGTAGTCAGCAATAATGTAATGGCTATGTGTAGAACAGATGGATGATAAGAGTAATTGTGGGGGGAGGTCATTTCATAAACTATACAAATGTCTAACCAATGTACTGTATACTTAACAGTAATAAAAAAAACAGCAGAGATTGTCAGATTGGATGAAAAGTAAGGCTCAAATCTATATTGCCTACAAGAAAACTACTTTAAACATAAAGAAACAAGTAGAGTAAAAGTAAAAGGATGGAAAACATTTACCATGCTAAGGTTATCATAAGAAAATTAAAGTGGCTATATTAATAACAAAGTCAATTTCAAAGCAAAGAATATAACCAAGAATGAAGAGGGTCACTTTGTAATAATAAAAGGGTTAATTTATTTAGAGGACATAACAATCCTAAACATTTATGTACCTAACAGTAAAGCTTCAAAACAGATGAAGCAAAAAGTTATAGAACTAAAGGAGGAAAAAGACACATCCACAATTATACTAAAAAATTTCAACTCTTGTCTCTCAATATTTGCTAGAACAAGTAGAATAAAATCAATAGGTACGGAACACTAGAACAATACTACCAACCTCCTTGACCTAATTGACATTTGTAGAACATTCCTCCAACAACAGCAAAATACACATTGTATTCAAGTGTGCACAGACATTTACGAAAATAGACTCTATTTCAGAACATAAAACAACTCAATAAATGTAAAATTATCCATGCCATACCAAGTATGTTCTCTGACTACAATGGAATTAAATTATAAATCAATAACAAAAAAAGTATGTGAGAAGTTCCTAGGAAACTAGATAACACTCTTTCAAATAACATGTGAATAAAAAAAAATTCAAAGGGAAGTCAGAAAGTATTATGAATTAAATGAAAATGAAAACATAATATATCAGAATTTGTCAGGTGCAGCTGAGGCAGTGTTTTTATAACACTAAAAACCATTATATTACAAAAGAAGAAAGGTCTCAAATCTATGATTGCTGTTTCAACTTCCACTTAAGAAATGAGATAGAAAAAGAATAAATGAAATACAAATTAAGCAGAATAATCAAGTAGAAACTAATAAAATAGAAAACAGAAAAACAATGAAGAAAAATAATAGAGCCAAAAACTGGTTTTCAGAAGATTGAAAAAACTGGTAAATGTATAGGCAGCCTGTAGTGCTTGAGGAATTTTGGGGGTCATCACAGAACAAGATACAACCGCAAGATATGACAGTGGCATACTAAGAGCTTTATTTGGGCACCTTGGACAGGTTGCTGTGGGGATGTCCTTCATAGTAGACCATCCGCCAAGAGGGGAGGAGGGCAAGGGAACTTCCAGGGAGAGGAAGATCAGAGAGAACACACACATCTAGACGGTGTCACTCAGCGACATGCGTGGGAGTCTCTGAAATACAGAGCACTGAAGAGCAAGCGGCACAGCTTGGGATCTTTCATAGCTACTTGGTTTTAAAAACCTCTGGCTAGCAGATGCTGGGTGTAGTTTCCTGTGGCGATGCAGGCAGGCTCGAAATGGCTAAACGTCTTCTTCTTATTTGAGTTATTTTTAAACCATTGGATATGTAAAATTTGGGTTTCACACCAGCAGGCTTTTGAACTTAAAGGTCCCAGGCTGCTATGAAGAAGTAAACATAGGGCCAATATAAAGAGGTTACCTCTGGCTCATAATATATCAATCTAGCTCCTTCGCCCATGTTGCTTTATAATTTAAGTTGTAATATGTTAATTCAAAATGCCTGAGTTTGGATTCAGCAACGAGGAATTTTAAAGACATGGAATCCTATTAGGGTAAAAACTAGGATTTCAAAGCCTGTTTGCAGGCCCATCTTTCAGGAGAATAGATCAGAAAAGGAGAAGATTTTGACTTATTCAATGTGCTTAGTCTGTAGTGTTATTATGGCCCCTTTGATGCATGTCCTTGGCATTCTTTAAAACATTTAGCAAGGTGTGTTAAATGCACAGGCTTCACTCCTTTCAGCAGCCAATAAGTAGTCTGGGGCTATGTGGTGATCCACCAGTGGATGTGTCGTTGACATTGACAAGGACAGAAACTTCTCAGGTAAGGTAGGGACACTGCAACAGAGTAGGAGTTAAAGTCAGGGGTCATCTGCAGTCAGCAGCAGGGGATCTTCTGGGTATAGTCCAAATGGTACTGCTCAGTCTAGGGGTGATTAGTTTTATCTCCTGGGTGTCAAAAGCAGATCTAGTTTGTTCTTCTGTGCCTTTAGAGAAGCAAAGTACATGGGCAGAAGTCGACAGCACCTCTCTCTAGATAATGGTGGTGTTTTGCTTAGCTTATGTTGGATGATGAGCAGACACAGGCTGAGGATAATCTGAGTCTGTGGTTCACATCAAGTCCTCATCAAGACTGAATGGGAGGTAAATAGGATCAGGATTTTCTATGAACTTGTCCTGCAAGTTCTCTCAAAAGCCCTTGTTTTAAAAGCCCATTGTGTCTTTCTATGCTAGCTACTGCCATAGGACAAAGGGATGGGTGAAAACCCAAGCAATGTTAATTTGTAATGCCCATCACAGCATCTGCTTTGGGGTAAAGAGCCCTGATCTGACTGCGTAACCTGTGGTGTGCCTAAAGGCTATGAAAGCTGTTTTGTTAACTCCTCAATCATATTAGCCTTTGCAAACCATTTTTGTAACACCATGATGGCTAAATGCCCCGACCTGTTATGCATTCTCCAGGAACAGGGGTGGGAGGCCCATCCCAGAGTTCTGGGGTCTGCCCCCCTTCAGGAGGCTTGCCACACTAGTAACTGGGAGCTCTCTGGCTTTGTCATTGCCTTGTGCTTCCTCTGTGTCTTGTTGGGTACAAGCTCAGGTCCGATCCATGAAGATCAGGGTTGGTGGGGGAGGGTGAGTAGGAGCTAATGGATTTTCCCCCTATCTCTTTCCCACCCCCACACTTCTCAGCATCGCATTCTCCAGCCCTGATTATGCTAAAGCCCTGACCAAGTAGCCTATTAGCTCCCAACCAGGCGTTGTTAAAAATATAAGCCTTAGGAAAACGTTTGTCAAGGGCATACTCTATTGCTAGGAGTACTGCACCCAGCGCAGCCCATTGAACACTTTGGTCTCTCCTCGTACAGAAGCTGGAGTGTCTAAATATGGGCGATGGGCCGAGCTATGTGCCATGTGGCTCCTTTATGCCCCATGCTCACTCCACTGGTAGAGACCATTGGCCTTTGCCATGTCCCATGCCTCTCTGTGGACTGCAGTCCTTAACAGTTGTCCCCTCTGAAGAGTTTGATTAGAAGTGTGGAGAGTGGGAAGAGGTGTAGAACAGTATGCATGCTGGGCCCCATTTACTTTTTTAAAAGGGACCATACATAGTTTTGTATGCTCAGATAAGAGTAGGAACAGTGATTTACCCTTTAAACTGCTTCCTTTTTAACCACGGGCAGGTTTTACTTTCCAATTAAAAAGTACTAATAATGTAAAAACCACACAAGGGTGACTGGGTGTGGAGTCAAGCAGTGCCTCCAAGGGTGGGTGATCACTCCTCAGCATGGCTGCCACCTACCCTGCTAGAAGGCCGCTTCTGGATGCACCTCCATGGGTTACAAGAAACACATCGTTTTGGACCCAGAAGGCAATTTTGTTGATTCATTGGCTACCTCAATCAGCAGATTTGGTTCTGAATAACTTATCACTCTTCCTTGAAACTTGCTCTTTCTTGAAAGAAGTTTCTTATTATTACAGGCATTCAAAGGACTCCAAAGATAATGTCGAGATTCATTAAATATTTTGAGCAATGGCAAGCGCCCAGTTGTGGAATAAGTGTACGCCCTCTCAGGGTACTGAGAGTCAGCACGATGGGTACCAATATGTGAGTGTTTACCACATGCCAAGCAGTTCTCATGCATGATCTTACTTTCTACTAACAACATCTCTATAAGGTAGGTGCCATCATTATCCCAGAGGGACTAATTAGAAAAGCTCCTTATACAAAGTAAAAAAGTGAGCTGCTGGAGCCAGGATTGAGGCCAGGTCTGGTCAAACTCCAGAGCCTGCGCACATACCCTTTATATTACTGAACTGAGGTAAAGGAAATACAAAGCCACATATCAGCAAATTTAGGGCTAAATGAAGCTGTTAGGTTGAAAACACATGGGTGATTGGAGAATAATTACAGTGAAGTAGCCCCACCTATTAAGCACCTTCTGTGTACCGGGGACTGATGTGGGCACTTTCATCCCCATGACCTCACTGTGTAGTGGGCTTCAGTGTCCTTCTCAAGGAGGAGGAAACGAAGGCACAGAGAGATGAAGTGACTTTTGCTTTCAACCTCATAGCCATGAGTGGCACAAAGGGAGAATTAGACTCATAGTCACATGTCCCCAAAGCACTCTCTCTTGCCACCTCCATTCTTGTTCCCCTTCTTCCACTGTAAGTGATCCCAACCAGTCCCTAAGGGAGATGACAAGTGCTCACTCCCTTCCTCACTACAATAATGCTGTGGCCTTGTGCTTCACGAGCTGGGATGTGATCAGGGGCAAATACATTATTCCTACCTGCCTTTCTAACAACAACCTGGGATACTGCTTACCAAGGAGAAAAACCAAAGGTGGCGAGTGACCAGGGCTGTCCATCTCACCTTGCCATCTCCTGGTTTCTCCTGTGTGTAGACTTGCTTTGTGGATATGGACATGTGACAAAGGTCAACGACCAAGATCCCTACTGACAGCAGACTTTGTGATAGTTATCATTTTGAAGTGAAGGGATCCCACAGCTGGAGGCCCTAACTGGGTTCTACGTAGACACTTAGTACCTAGTGAGCACTATGGGCTGGGGATAAGGCTGAGCTGAAATGTTTCTGTCTGTACTCCTGATGACAATTACATTTCATGGATAAGGGAGATCATGGAGGCTGTGTCTGCACACAGGGTGTAGAAGCCACTAGGAAATGAAAAAACAATAGGGTCAAAGTTTACAGAGAACTCAGCTTGACCAAAAGGGCTTCTGATGTGCTATTTTGCTCAGACATTTATGGAAGAAAATGCTGTAAGGAGACTTCATGTTCCTAGATACATTTTTTAAATCTATCTATCTATCTATCTATCTATCTATCTATCTATCATCTATCTATCTATCTATCTATCTATCTAACTATGGCAAGGCAACCCTTGGAGGACCTCACAGATTGCAAGGACCTTGTCAGCTTATGATCCCTTATTTTTAAATTTTTAACACCTACAGCACCTGGTCTTCCTAGGTGGTCTCCCATCTAAGCACTAACCAGGCCCGACCCTGCTTAGCTTCTGAGATTAGACAGGCTCAGGCTTGCTCAGGGTATCATGGCCGTAGACCCAGATACATTTTTTAAACCAAGAAAAAAGTTTTTTAAACTCTCTGAATGTTTTAGATATTACATTTGTCTGATAATGATTTCACAACAAATGATCTAAAAGACATCAGATCAAAGATGTCAGTACTGAGAAGATTCCTACCATTCACAACTGTTGTTCTCAAGGGTTCTACTCCAAGTCTATTTCTTATCTTTCTTGGCAATAACCTAAAAAATTACCTAGTGGCTGATATATGTCACCTTTGTGACTCCACCCAGAGCTCCAGCCTTAAATATCCAAATCAGTTTTGGGCATCTCCCTTGCTTATGAACCTCAGGTACTTCAAGTGGACCTCACTCTTTACTATTTCATTGGGCTTTCTCCTATGTGCTCTGTCTTATTAATGGTACCACTGGCTTCCTACTCATCCTGGCCTAGCCTGTTACCGCTCCAACTCTAACAGCCAATAGGGGACCAAGTGCTAAGTGCTAGTCTCTAAAGCTCTTTCCTATCTGTTGTCTCTCCTTAATTATCAAGGACTCCATCTCCCATCTGGGCTACTATGACCACATAGTCAATGCCTCTGCTTCAATCATGGGATCAAAGCATATACAGAATCCTAATATAGTAACAAAAGCAAGCTACTCTGAAAGGAGGAAAGGGAAAGGAATCATGAGGCACAGATATGAAAACCTATGGCCTACAAGTAAGGTACATTCCACCTTAACTCATCTCTCTCTGCATGTCTTGGAATTTCTGCAGTATCTTGAATATAAACGTGAAGTTTCAGTTTTGGGGATATATTTTTTCTTCGGCTCACAATATCCTTCCTCACTGTCTGCTCAGCACATGGTTAAAGCTTGAGATAAGGAACCAGAAATAACAAAGTATGAATGTCAGCTCTACCAAGTACTAGCTCTGTGACCTTGGTCCTTTTTGAGCCTGTTTCCTCATCCCTAATAAAAAGGCCATATCAGCACTCATGTCATCAAACTATTACAGATTTAAATAGTACTATTTTTAAGTTGCTATATTTAGTAGAGGGATGGTACATAGTAAGCATTCAATAACTGCTAACAGTTGTAGTCATCCTCACCTTCCATGAGTCAACTCAACATTTCCCCCTCCACAGAGCTTTCCCTAATCTCTTGTGTCCCCAATGAAACCCAAGACAATGCATTTCTAGTTAGGTTTGCTCATCAGTGTCCCTTCTTATATTGTGACCTAATTATGGGCAGAAGCTATCTTGTTCATCTTTGTTTCTCTACTATTCAGCAGCATCTGGCATTGCTGAAAGAAAGAAAGAAAGAAAAGAAAGAAAGAAAGAAAGAAAGAAAGAAAGAAAGAAAGAAAGAAAGAAAGAAAGAAAGAAAGAAAGAAAGAAAGAAAGAAAGAAAAAGAAAGAAAGAAAGAAAGAAAGAAAGAAAGAAAGAAAGAAAGAAAGAAAGAAAGAAAGAAAGAAAGAAAGAAAAATGAATAATGAATAAGTAGGAGCCGTTTACTAATCAGCTATATCGAGTATGTACTATGTGACAGACACTGTTCTAGTTGCTGAGAAGACATCAGTGAATAAAACAGGCAGAGTTCCTGCCCCCATGAAGTTCCCATTCTAATGAGGAGGATACACTCAATAAGCAAACAAACAGCTATATACACTAAGTCAGATGGTGCAGAGTGCTTTAGGGGAAAATAAAGCAGAGTAAGAGGTACAAATCCAGGGGCAGGTATTGTTTTCTCATACAAGAAATTCAAGAAAGGCCTCACAGATAAGGTGCTTTCAAAAGGCGACCTGAAGGAAGCAGGGAGTAAGGTGCATGGATATTGAGAAGACAGGGCAGAGAAACATCATCCAGATCAAGAGGACAGCCAAGCACAAGCCCCTGATGAGAGACTGTGTGGGTACATGTGAAGAACAGGAAGCTAGCCAGTGGGTGCTGGAGTGAAACGAGTGAGAAGAGTGGCATGACATGAGACCAGGGAGGCTGTGGGGTTGGGGAGCTATGGGGTCTGCGGAGTATAGATCATGAGCCATGTGGGGATCAATCATTTCTTAATGAAGAGGCTAGCAATTACTAATTGATTACTTTCTTGAGCATCTTGAAAATCCTGTCCATTTACCTATTTTAGAATGTAGCAGGAAAGAAAACTTTTCTAGCCTTAATCAGCCATGAGTACAAATAAAGTTGTTTCATATCATCTTTGAATCTCAAAGACTATGAGATCTCATCTATGCAAATGTAGGAAGTCCACCCCAAGGAAAACCCTTCCTCCCAAGTGTTTTTAGGACCCCTAAAGGTGTGCACATAATCTGAAATGGGTTGCTATGGCTAGGCAGATCAAGCTTTTGCAGCTTCAGCACCAGATGGTTCCACAGATATGCCCACTGGGGAGATCTACTCCTTTCACCGTCCCTTAGGTGGGTTGGCCAGGAGCTGCAATTCTGGGACTCTGCCATGCCTGGTGGATCCAGGCCACCACTGTGCCTCAATGCCAGAGACATTCTCTTATGAGGTGAGAACATTTCTTCTGGGTGCATTACACTGTGGCTGTTCCACAGCAAAACTTTTGGACTCCAATGTTACAGCATCTACTGACACAGCTTTCACTTCACACCTACAGCCCTTTCTCCCAAAGGATCAAATCTACCTCCAAGCTGGCTGGGTCCGGACATACCTAGAACTACAGTTTTCCTCCAAAATTCTATCTTCTTGGGAAGATGAGCTTGCTCTGTCAAGCTGGGACCCCCTCCACAGTGAATTTTCTCTCGAAGCTTCCATAATCTCTGCAAAAGGGCCTCTGCCTGGGCCACTCCAGCCATTCACCCTGTTAGTAATCAAACCCATTAAGGAACAAAGTTCAAGATTTTTCCCTAAGATCATCAGCCCTAATGAAAATCAGTGGATGTGACTTCTAACCAAACTATTTGCTAGTATGGCTAAATCTCAGCTCCTACCTGGCTGTGATCCACTGAGGCTCTTCATTGAGATATTAGCTTTATTATGTCCTGAGGTCTTCCATTTATTATTCAAAGTATAACTGCATTTGAGCATTAACAGCAAAGCCTGGTAAAGAATGGACATAGGTATTCATTTTAGATGGTACAAGTTTAACAAGGTCCAAGAACAACTACAGGCTCAACACAAAACTCTAAGTTAATGGTGACTCATTGTCAAACCTAAATAGGATAATTAACCTAACACCTATTACGCACAAGGACAGTTCTAGTTCCTCTCCCTTTCAGTAGAGAAATGAACAGGATAGTCTTTACAACGCCACCTATGCTATGAGATTGACTTATAAGGCTTTGTTTTTCTGCTTTACAATACTTTTAAAAGTAACAAAATTGGTTGATATGAGATCAATTTCATTCTAAATTCCACTTTATGGTTAATCTGATTAACCATATCATATACTACTGTACTTGACTGCTTTATTTCATATTGAACAACATTATTTCTCAGAAAACCTTAAAATGGCTTTACCTACCTCATGGTTTTCTCTTTAACTTCCTCAGTAAAAAAAAGAATACCAGTAATTAGGAATGATGAGATAATAAAAGCCAAAAAATGAAAAATCTGAACAATAAAAGGTATCATATACTCCATATGGAATAGATCAAGCTGATAAGGTGGCCAGGAAAGCACACAGGTTCTGGAATCAGGAGACCCATGCTTGAACTCTGGCTCTGCCACTTCTTGTTCTCTCTGTGCCATTCTCCTCATCTGTAAAACAGGAATAATATCATCTCATAGAATTAAGTACAATCGATGTCAAAACGTTAAGTGCTGTTAGTTCAGCTCAGCAAGCTAAACAGAGAAAATCAGACCGCTGAGAGCTCTTGGCCTGACTTGGTCATACTTTTCTAAGATGAGTTTCAAAAGAGGCCAGCTTGGAATGACTAAATTGGTCAAGTCCCATGTAAGCTCCTCAGAAGACCAGTCTATGTGAGACTGGCTGACTTTTGCCAGTCTCACATAGAGCTGCTCTGGGGAACTCACTCTTTCTATACTATCTCAAGCCAAAAAACGTTGACTTCTTGCTCAAAAAAAGCATACAACAAAGAAAAGAATTACAAAGAAAGTACTCCTCCACCACATCAAAGGGCAGGTTAGCATAACCCCTCTCCTCCTCTCCTGATTCTCAAATCCTAAGTACTGACTTCTCTCACCCACAAAAACTCCTTTATGTTGGAGACCATACTCTGGGTCCCTCTACTTCCAATTTACTGCCTTTTTTAAAAAACATGTCCATCATAAAACATTTACAATAGTATTTGTAAGTATTTTCTTCAGTAGTATTTATGTATCTTACTTAAAGCCTTATCCATTGCTCTCTGGTCAAGTAGACTCAAGGAATAGCTGTTGTAGGGCCTAAAGCACCTTGAATCTCCTTTGTTGCATTCTTAACTGCAGTTACACAATGGAAAGAATCTTCAGGCCCAGGGCTGCGGGTTTTGTAAGAACTGAGCTAAGTCCTTAGGAGAACATATCTAAACTCTTCTCCTGGAGTAAGTGGTGTTTTAACTAGTTGCTCTTTCAAATTTTATAATTCTTATCTTGCTTTAAAAAATGTTTTAAAAATTGTAAATCCTTTTACAAACTAGCATCTCTAAGTTTTGGTCAAACTTTTACATTATGTATTATTGAGTTTGCTTAAAACAGGCATACAGGTAATACTGTGACACAGTCTACCACTTTAAAAAACAATAAACATATTAAGTGCATGTTTATAGCTTAGTGGTACCAAAGTAAGCCATCCTAAGACAACTCTTTACAGAAACACACACATTTTTTCAAACTTTCTAGCTCATGCTTACACTAGCAATCCTACTTCCCAGGACTTTTCTAACATCTCAGGAATTCTTTTACATACAGCCAACATACATTCACATCACTCCACACTCCACACTCCACTCTACCTGTTCCATAGTAAAGCCAATGTTGGAAGACTTCTACTGCAATGGGGGAAGATCACAAGAAACAGAGGAAGCATAGAGCTTGGCTTGATCATTTCTGCTTGAGAAGAAGAGTGGTTGCAGTGGGTGAGGAAAGTCATTTTGGAAACAATGATTAATTTAATGCCCTCCAAAAATTTGTAGAGTATTTCACTAGTAAAGGGGTCCCTCTCTGCCTCCCTGTCCCAGATCAGAATAAACTTTGCATGACAGAAGGCAGTGGGATGACATATTCAAAGTAATGCAAGAAAGAAAAAAAAAATGTTGACTGAGAATTCTATACTGACAACTGTCCTTTAAATATGAAGACATAATTAGGACATTCTTATATAAACAAAAGCTGAGGAAATTCATTACTACTAGACATGCTGTACAAGAAATGCTGGGGGTAGTCCTTCAAGTTGAAAGGATACTAGAGAGTAACTCAAAGCCATACAAAAATGTAAATCTTTCCATTGAAAGTAAATACATAGACAAATACAAAAAGTTAGCATTATTGTAATTAGGGCTCATAACTCTTTATTCTTTTATAGGATTTAAAACAGAAAAGGCATAAAAAGTATAAATCTATGTTAGTGGGTACACAAAAATAAAGATATAATTTGTGGCATCAATAGAAGAGGGGTAAAACTACAAAACAGTAGTTTTATATGTGATAGAAGTTAAGATTTAAAAACATTTTATACATTTAGGATGTTATATGTAATCACCAGGGTAAGTCCAAAGAAAATATCTATAGAATATACACAAAAGAAAGTGAGAAGGGAATCAAATACATCAATACAAAAAAAATCAACTGAAAACACAAAAGGCAGTGAGAGAGGAAATGAGAAACAAAAAGCTGCAAGGGCAGTGAAAATGCTCTATAATTACTGACATATGCCATTACACATTTGCCCAAAGCCATAGAATGTACACAGCCCAAAGTGAACTCTAATGTAAACTATGGACTTTGACTGATTATAATGTATGGGTCAATGTAGGTTCAACCTTGGTAAAAAAAAAAAAATCCATTCTGATGAGTGACACTGGTAATGAGGGAGGCTATTCATGTGTGGGGACAGGGGACATACAGAAAATTTCTGTACCTATCTCAATTTTGTTGTAAACCTAAAACTGTTCTAAAAAGAAAAGTCTTAAATAACAAAAAGCTGGGGAAAAAATCAAATCCAAACAAAAAACCAAAAATCTGTAAGGGAGAAAACCAATAACAAAATGGCAATAGTGGTCCTCCCCTATTAGTAATTATTTTAAAGGTAAATGTATTAAACTCCCCAATCAAAAGACACAGACTGGCACAATGGATAAAAAAAAAATAGAATCTAACTATACACTGTGTATAAGAGACTCACTTTAGATTAAGGACATGCATAGGTCGAAAGTGATAAAGATATTCCATGCAAATAGTAGTCAAAAGAAAGCAGGGGTGGCTATACTAATAGCAGACAAAGTTTAAGTCTAAAACTGTTGTGAGACAAAGAAGTATATTATGCAATGACAAAAGGGTCAATTCACCAAGAAGATGTCACAATTACAAACATATAAGTACCAAATGTCAAAGCTCCTAAATATATGAGGCAAACATTGACAAAATTAAAGGTAGATTCACAATAATAGGAAACATCAGTAACTCACTTTCAATAATGAATAGAACAGCAAGACAGAAGATTAACAAGGAAATAAACACTACAGACCAACTACACAAACCAAAACATACCACCCAACAATACCAGAATATACATTTTCCTCAAGTGCACACGAAACATTCTCTGGGATAGAACAATGTAATGCCAAAAAACAAGTCTTAATAATATTAAAAATTTGAAATCATACAAAGTATTTTTTCTAATCACAACAAAATGAAATGAGACATCAATAGAAGAAAAACTGGAAAATCCAAAATTATGTGGAATTTAAACAGTACACTCTTAAGCAACCAGTGATGGATCAAAGAAATCACAAGGAAAATTAGAAAATACCTTGAGACAAATGAAAATGAAAACACACATGCCAAAATTTAAGGGATACAGCAAAAGCAGTGCTAGAGAAATTTATAACTGTAAATGTTTACATTAAAAAATATCTCAAATCAACAACCTAACTTTACATCTTAAAAAATAGAGAAAAACTTAAAGCCAGAGCTAGCGGAAGGAAGGAAAAAAAGATTAGAGCAGAGATAAACAAAACAGAGAAAAAAGAGAAAAACAATGAAACAAAGTTGATTGATTTAAAAGATCAACAAAATTGACCTTTAGCTAGAATGACTAAGAAAAAAAGACTTCAAAAGGTAAAATCAGACATGAGAGAAGGGACATTACCACCAATTTTGCAGAACTAAAAAGGATTATAAGAGAGTATTTTTAACAGTGTGCCAACAAATTGGATAACCTAGATAAAATGAACAAATTCCTAAAAACACAATCTACCAAGACAGAAACATGAAGAAATAGAAATAGATTTATAACAAATAAGGAGACTGAATCTGTAATCAAAAACCCCCAAAGCCCAGGATCAGATGGCTTCACTGGGGGATTCTACCAAACATGAAAAGATTATCATTAATCCTCTTTGAATTATTCAAAAACTGAAGAGGGAACACATCCAAACTCCAAACTCTGAGGCCAGCTTTACCCTGATACCAAAACCAGCCAAAGATAATACAAGAAAACTACTGACCAACATTCCTGATGAACACTGATTCAAAAATCCTGAACAAACTACTAGTTAACAAAATCAAACAGCATATTAAAATGATTATACACTATGATCAAGAAAGGGTTTATTCCTGGAATGTAAGGATGGTTCAACTCATGAAAATCAATCAGTGTAATATATCACATTAACAGGATGAAGGGCAAAAAACACATAAGCATCTCCACTGATGCAGAAAAAGCATCTGACAAAATTCAATACCTTTGCATGATAAAAACACTCAAACTATGGAAATAGAAGGAAGGCCATATATGACAAGCCTACAGCTAATATACTCAACGATGAAGGACTAAAAATTTTTCCTCCAAGATCAAGAATGAGACAAGGATGCCAGCTTTTGACACTTGTAATTAACATAGTAGTAGAAGTCCTAGTCAGAGCAATCAGGCAAGAAAAAGAAATAAAAATTCATCAAAAGAAGCAAAATCATCTGTTTGCAGGTGACATGATTTATATGTAAAAATGCCTAAAGATTCCACACACAAAAATGGTTAAACAAATTCAATAAAGTCAAAAGATATAAAAAAACAATATGCAAAAATCACTTGCATTTCTACTGATTTTTCTAATGAACAATCCTAAAAGGGAATTAAGAAAAACAATTCCATTCATAATAGCATCAAAAAGAATACTTAAGAAAAAAATTAATCAAAAGAACTGGACACTGAAAACTATAAAATATTGCTGAAATGAAAGAAAACAATACATGGAAAGAAATCCTGTGCTCAGATTGAAAGATTTAAAATTGTTAAGGTGTCAATACTACCTAAGTGATCCTCAGAAGCAATAAAGTCCCTATTAAAATCCCAATGATGTTTATTACAGAAATAGAATCCACCCTAAAATTCATATGAAATCTCAAGGGAGCTAAATAGCTAAAGCAGTCTTGAAAAGGAACAAAGCTAGAGCACACAAGCTTCCTGATTTCAAAATTTACTACAAAGCTACAGTAGTCAAAATAGTATCACACAGGCAGAAAGACAGCCATATAGACACAAAGAGTCCAGAAATAAACCCTTGCACATAGTGTCAAATAATTTTTGACAAGGGTGCAAAGACCATCCAATGGAGAAAGTAGTCTTTTCAACAAATGGTGTTGGTAAAACTAGATATCCACATGCAGAAGAGTTGTATGCTTACTGTACACCAAATACAAGTTAACGTAAAATAGATTAAATACCTAAATGTAAGAGTTAAATTTATAAAACTCTTAGAAAACATAGGGAGAAAGCTATATGACATTGGATTTGGCAATGATTTCTTGGATATGACATCAAAAGCATAGAAAATCAAAGAAACAGATAAACGGGACTACATCAAAACTAAAATAAACCGTGCATCAGAGGTTACAAGAAACAGAGTGAAAAGGCAATCCATAGAATGGGTAAAAAAGAATCTGCAAA
The DNA here is from genome assembly GCA_004027375.1 of Macroglossus sobrinus. NCBI lineage: Eukaryota > Metazoa > Chordata > Mammalia > Chiroptera > Pteropodidae > Macroglossus > Macroglossus sobrinus. The sequence continues at coordinate 111,260 of PVKZ01000788.1, read as the reverse complement.
TCCGATAAGGATTATTATTCAGAACATATAAAAAACTCTGACAACTCAAAAAATCACCCATTTTTAAAATGGGCAAAGGACTTGAACAGACATCTCTTTAAAGATATCCAAAGCACCAATAAGAATATGAAAACATGCTCAGTATCATTAATCATTAGGGAAATACAAATCAAAACCACAAGAAAATACCATCTCACATCCATTAGAATGGCTATTAAAAAAAAGATAAAATACTGCCATTTGCAACAACATGGATGGACCTTGAAATAATCATGCTAAGCAAAATAAGCCAGACAGAAAAAGTTGAAAATCACATGATATCACTTATATGTGGGATATAAATCTAAAAGCAACAAATGGGCAGAGATTCATGGACATGGACTATCGACTAGTGGTTACCAGAGGATAGGGGGGTAAGGGAGGAGGTAGACAGGGTAAAGGGTGTAAAATATAGGGGGGTAGGGAAGGGTGAAATGGGTAAAGAGGATCAAATATATGGTAGCTGAAGGAAATTGGACTTTGGGTGGTAAACACACAATAGAGTATACTGATGTAAAATTATATTATACAGCTGAAAATTATGTAATTGTACTAACCAATGTTGTTACCCCAATAAACTTAATTAAAAAAAAAAGAAAATAACTGTTGGTGAGGATGTGGACAAATTGGAACCTTTTTGCACTGTTGGTGGGAATGTAAAGGAGCAGCCATTAGGGAAACCAGTATGACAGTTCCTCAAAAAATTAAGAAAACAATTACCAGCAATTTCACTTCTGGATACTTGGAAGAACTAAAGGCAGGACCTAAAAAGATATTTGTACATGCACGTTCATGGCTAAATTATTCAGAACAGCCAAAAGCTGGAAGCAACCCAAGTGTCTATCAACAGGTCGATAAATAAAATGTAGTATATAGAGCACTACTCAGCCTTAAAAATGGCAGGAAATTAACACGCTGCAACATGGACAAACCTTGAGGGCATTATGCTAAGTGAATAAACTAGTCAAAAAAGGATAAATAATGCATGATTCACCTTATATACCTAGAATAGTCAAAATCAGAGACAAAGTAGAATGGTGGTTGCCAGGGCTAGGGGATTAGGGGCCCGGAAGATGATTTTCAGTGGGTAGTTTCAGTTTTGCTCAATGAAAAGACTTCTAGAGATGAAAAGTAGTAATGGTTGCCCAACAAAGTGAATGAATGTATGTAATGCCACTAACTGTAACCGGTACTTTTAGATGGTAGATTTGATGTGCATTTGATATATTTATACATACTTAACAATTAAATATATTTTAACTGAAAAAAAAAAGACTGTATTACTTCATCCAAGTGGTCAAGTTAATATTGATACTGAAATAAACTAAAAGTCCTTGTTTGCGGGGGGAATACAATTATTTGGGGTAAAGATGCAAGCTGTCAACTTTACCCATATGTAATAAATGTGGTAAAATGTTACACTTGGTAAATGTAGCTGAAGGGTATGTGGGAGTTTACTTTCCTTGCAACATTATTGTAAACTGGAAATATTTCCAAAAAAATCTTTTCAAAGGCTATTCTGGTTGGCCAGGTTTAAGACTTTAAAATAAACCAGGGAGCAAGAACCATTTATATATAAATTAATAATTTTAAATATAGTATGAGAATCTCCCTTAATTTTGAATTCCTCAGGTATGTTATTACCTGGTATCATCAGTTTTACTCTATACAGGTGAAATTTTCAGATAATTGAAGATTACTTACCCCATTAAATTGCCCAAATGCTATGCTAATAACAAAAATGTTTTAAAAAGTACTTTCTTACCTTTGTTTAGAATTTTTCATCAGGGTCACCAACATTTTCAGTAGGTCGCTGTTTTTGTTGCTCTTAAAAGTGTTGAGGATATTTATATAAAGCAAAATGTCACTGCAGAGAAGTTTTTTCCATCTCTTCTAGTGGTTATTACTAGATAATGTCTTTACATACCTGGTCTTTTAACAACTCGCTATCCTATTTGTGCTTTTAAGTTTGTTGAAAGTGTAAAGTGATCTTGACAGATTAGGAGTAAAGTACATTAACTTCATGCTTTTGTGACCAGTAAGATTGTTTTTGAAAATCAAGGTGGCCAGATATTCTACCCCATTTCTATTGACATAAGATTTCTATAAGACAAATTATTAGTTCAGTCATCCTGACTAGTTTAGTCACCTTGACTAATCAGTGATTTAATTAAATCTGTAGACTACTAAAATAAAGGCATCACAGAAATAGAATATGTAGATGTGATAATGACCTCTAACCCAATTGCCTGATTGCTGCAAGCAACTGGCATAGTGAAGAATGTTGTTATATCCACATTTCCTCTAGGAGAGTATTTATCAATCTTTTTCTTCATTTCAGCAAACCTCAAGGAGAAAACTCAATTTCAGGCATACCTCACTTTATTGTGCTTTACAGTACAATATAAAATGAAGGCATTTTTAATAAAATGGAGGTTTGTGGCAATCCTGTGTACTAGTTTATTGGTGTCATTTTTCCATTTCCTCACTTTGTGTCTGTTGGTAGTTCTTGCAGTATTTCCAACGTTGTATTTGTTATGGTAATGTTATTACTGATTTTTGAGAAATTGTTCATGAAAGGAAGATAATACAACAAACTTCGTTGTTATTTTATGAAACTGCCAGACACCCCAACCTTCAGCTACCACCATTATCAGTCAACAGCCACAAACACTGAGGCAAGACCCTCCACCAGCAAAGATTACAACTTGCTGAAGGCTCAGATGATTGCCAGCATTTTCTTTTTAGCAATAATCTATTTTTGAATTAAGGTATGTACATTGTTTTTAAAGATATAATGCTATTACATATTTAACAGACTACAGTATAGTGTAACATAACTTTTATATGCACTGAGAAACCAAAAAACTCGTGTAACTTGCTTTATTCCAATATTCACTTTATTGCAGTGGTCTGGAATGGAATCCACAATATCTCCAAGGTATGTCTACAATTAAAATCAAATAATGAAAATTTCCCTAACAAGATAAATACTAAGAAATAATATTTTGTTGGTAGGTTGTTTTAACCTCAGCTAGGAAGTTGCAATTCAATTCTGATACTAACCAACTGGAGTTAGCATCACACCTCACAGGTTTAAGGGCTCAGTCGTCCACAAGACTGTCTCCATTTCAGTTGCCAGCTCCAAGTGAAGTCCATCGCACTTCTGGCTGACTGGTTACAAATCTGGGGATTCTCACAATCCCCAGGTTCAAGAATTCACTAAAAAAAATCACGGAAATCAGCAAAGTACTATATTTATAGTTTTATTATAAAGGATTCAAATTAGGAGGACCAGCCAAATAAAGACACAATAAAGATTTAGGAGGAAACACAAGAGCATCAGCACCTCCTTTTTGTGCAATCAAGGCACGTTGCCATCTCAGCACATCTGTGTGTTCACCATACAGGAAGCTCCACTGGGCTCTGGTATCCAGAGCTCTTAATTGGGGCTTCACTGTTTTGGCTTAATTGATCAAATCATTGGCCACGTGACTGAATGACTGAACTTAATCTTCAGCACTTTTTAGGTCAGGTCTGTCCAAAGTCCTACCCCTCTAAAAAAGACCTCTAAGGTCTTTCTGGTGACCAGCCCCCATACTAAAGTTACACAGGGACCTACCACTGAGTCACTCTGTAGCATCACAAAGACATTCCTATCACCCAGGAAACCTAAAGGGCTTTAGAAGCTCCCTGTCAGGAACCCAGGACAGAAACCAAATTCCTTTTTACACCAGTCAGGTAAAGTTGAACTTTGAAAGATAACAAACCACCGTAATGTCTAAGATTTTTTTCACTTGCCAAGAACCAACTCAGACTTCCACTAAGAATGCATCCTCTAAGACAATGAAGAGACAGCCCCCCCAAACCAGACTGGAATTTTATTGTGTAAAGTTTATAGAAGTGTGACTAGTATTCCTCTGTACAAAGTACATGACAGTTTTAAATACAATGGAGAGAAATGCAAGTCCTATGACAATATTTAATACAAGCTGAACCATTTACAGAGACACTAAAAAAGTTTAAAAAGTCATCTTCTTTCTCCAGAGTCCATTGCGCATTTCTTAGAGATGGGGACACAGCCCAGGCAAAGTCACAATGGCATTTTATTGCCCTCGATGCTGATTTTCACTGCGTGTGCAGATCTGCTTTTTTTCCTGATATCTGTGAACTTTCTCATCTGTTTATCCAGTCGACTGATACCCTTCTTGGAGGTTCCCTGAAACTAAGAGTGGAGTAAAAATTAAAGAGCAATTATTGAAATACATAAATCTAGTTTTGTCTTTCATCCTTTTTTCTGAAATTTAACAGTCAGAAGAGTTCCAAGAGCTGGAATAACCAGAATATGCTTCAGTGTCCTTCGGAACAAAAGAGCAAATACACTCAGCAGGGTTAGAAAACACTCTCACTAAAGAGTAATTTTGTTAATATCTGTGCCTTATTGTTAACTTTTGCCTCAGTGCATGGAAATCTCCTAGATGAAAGAAAGGAGGAAAAATTGAAACTATGATCCCCCTAATTGCACCACATTATATTTTGACTGTATGCTTTCCCCTTTTAAAGACCAAATGTAGAGTTGACCACTTGTCATACACACCTTCAAAAAGTGCTGGTATAAAGAATGATGATCTTCTAAGGCAAGGAAAGCCATCTGAGAAAAAGCCTTAAGCGTGATGGATGATGTCAGAGGGTTATTAGCAAAGCAAACCCATGATGTGCTGGAGCTCTAGGTTCAGAAGGGTAAAGTCCTGCTCTGCCTCAGCACGTTCTGTGACCTTGGGCAAATAATGCCCTGGTCAGCACTCCTTTCAGGACTGCTGGGAGAAGTTACTGAGAAAATACTGTCAAATATAAGCACACAGGCTGGTACACAGTCAGTGCTCTAAGTAAATATCACTATGACTATTATCATTACTTTGCAACCATTAGATTTAGGTTAAGTAAGTACACTTGACACAAAAAGGAAAGAAAATTAAGTCTCAATGCAAAGAATGCTAAAACAAGGCAGGGTCTAGGAGACATTCCAGGGTTGATGCTAGCGTGGTGAAGTTCCTTGGAGTCCTGGAGCCTACCTAGTCTTATCCTACCTCTGGAAACCACCTTCACACTCAAGAAACTCTACAGGAGTTTGAACATTCTTGAACAAGAGCCATGCTGATAACCATAGGTTTTCTAGGAATATGCCAATTCTAAATATTATTCTATATCCATTTTAATAGCACTGAGTTACCATAAAAATTATCAGATGAGAAAGTGCTGTGTTACTATCACCATATTGAATGTCCCGATATCCTGATGAGTACCAAATATCTAACTTACTTTCAGACAGTGTGCCCTGATTATTAGTACTTATAGTCAGTCCACACTGGAAGCCTTAACTATTCAGATCTCTGCCAACTCCCTAACTCCTAGCAGCTCTACACTCCAACCTGGATCCAGTCTGGATTTCTCCTTACCCACTCCTCCCAGAACTTTCTCTAACAGTCTGAGCCCTCCCACCCCAGAAACTGAAAAAAATCCAGGTTGTACGATTTACTCCTAGTTATAGCTCATAAGAGTTGTTGTAGCTGCCCGATGCCTAGTTTTCTTTCCCAAGCCTGAAAACTCACAGAACATAGTACCTAATATGCTAAATTCAATGACTTTTTCCCTGATTCAAAAACTCTATACCACTCCTTTTGGATAGTAAAAGTGTAATGCAGTTTTATCAGTGAACAGTTTTATCACTGTTTTATAATAAAAACCCAAAAGCAGCCTAAAAGATTAGCAAGATGGATTAGTTTAAAAAATTATGGTACATGTTACCCTGATCAAGCCCGATCCTGTCTGATCTTGGAAGCTAAGCTGGGTAGGACCTAGTTAGTATTTGGAGGGGAGACCACCTAGGAAAACCAGCTGCTATAGATGTAAAAAATAAAAAAATAAAAAATAAGGGATTGCAAAGTGACAAGGTCCTTGCAATCTGTGAGGTCAACCAAGGGTTGCCTTGCCTAAATGAATAAGCAAATAAATAAATAAATAAATATGGTACAACTGTGTTCTAACACAATATTGTATCACTGAAGAAAGTTTACTAAAATGAATTTTTACCATGCTATGTAAAACACAAACCCAACAAGGTATAAAATATTATTCAAGATTGTGCTTAAAAGTTCAGAAAACCCAAATCAGTAATAATGTTTACATACACATACAAAAAGGACCAAAAGAAGCAACTCAAAATGTTAATGTTAAGGTATGGTGAGTTTACAAGTGACATTTTTATTTGTGCTTTCTGTATTTAAAAGCTTATATAAAAACATGCATTGCTTTTGTCATTTTAATGTTTAAAAGCACTCCATGGAATAAATTAACATATAAAAAACATACAATGTAGTATAGGTTACTGCATTACTTAGGAGAGAAAATAAGAAACCACAGAGAAATGAAATTATATATTCACATAATAAATCATTATGCAGCTATTATAAATGATAAATCTATAGGGTGGTTTAATGAGAAGTGATCAAAATTACATACAGCATAATTTTAATTATATTAAAATTATATATTAAAAGCAATAGAAAGAAAGGCAAAAATATATCAAAGTGCTTTTGAATAGTGGGTATTTTTCTCTTCACTACTTCAAATTTTTCTACAATTATAACAAGAAAAAACTAAGTTTGAAGCATTACTGGAAATACAATTAACACATCAAATTGTTAACAACGGTGACTCAGAAGGAGCAAGACTTTGGGAATGGGGTTATTCCAGTATTTTATGTTTACTTACATAATTTCAAAAATAAAAATGACATATAAAATGAAAAGTTTCAATTGAAAGCCATTTTCTCACTCCAATTCTCTTCTTGAACAACACATTTTCTAATAACACTCATTAGTGTTGGTGCAATGTGAAGGCCTTTGTGAATATGTGAGAAATCTTCCTGAGCAGGGGAATAGCACCAGGTGGCTTAAGAACAAGAGAATAAAATGTAACATGGGACCACAAGCCCCAAAACATGCCTTTTTTTTTTTTCCAAAAGAGCTCTATAAGCCATTCTTAGGCCTAGATAAATACCAGTACATTATGGTCTTGGCAGTATCAAAGAAGAAAAGAATCTCTACTAGAATTTTCTTCTCCTCATGCTGGTCACCTCTCTGTTCCAACAGGAGGTTGGGCCACCTTTTACCACCTCCCCATCAACCACAGGGAAGGCAGCACCAGAGCCAGAAATAGCAGCAGATAGACACACACCCTCAGGACACGGGGCATGCTCCCAAAGTTGACTAGTCACGCATGTTTATGACATTTCCTTTGCCACACTGTAGTTCTCAACTCTCACAAATATGTGTGTTGGAGAAGAGAAAATATTATGAAAGAGAAGGATAAAAAGAGGGAAGAGACAGTGAAAAGGTAAAAAAACCCAGGTGTTTTGGGAGAGGTGGGGGAGAGGGGATATCAAGGGACATAGATAAAAAAAAGACAAAAAGTACAGATGAAGTTGTGGCACTGAACTAGTAGTGCTCTGCTACCCTTTATTCTCAACAAATAAGGGTGTGCTTTGTTTTGATAGTAGCTTCATAGCAGAGTGAACTGGCAGGATGGTTGAGTGTAATCCAGGAATTAGCTGCCAAAGTGGGGGTCACAGAGAGGTCACAAAAGGCACACAGCACACTCAGACGCTCAAGAGTACACTACAACAAAGGTGCCACCATTAATCTCAGCAGAGCAGGTAAGGGAGTCTGGCTTTATGAACGTTTCAAAGCCTTTTTCATTTCCAATCACATACTAAATATGACTTAATCAAATGTATCTCCTAAGTATTTAGTGTCAGGCTTTCAGCAGTGAGTCCTCAAATGCAAGTCGCTGAGCCACTGACAATAGGAAAAGAAGCTACCTCCTTCCCACTAAAAAGCTACTGACCATTTAATATGCCTGCAATGCAGATTATGGTTCTGGGCCCTAACAAAAGCCTTTTTAACAAAAATGAGTACCAGTCTGGAAGACCAAAATGCTTGTAAAAATAATAATTGGGCTCTAAGGTACTGATAAAGGAAGGGACTTCCATATTAATTTCTAAATATTCAAGAGGACCTGAATGTCACCAAATGCCTGTTAGGGTCATTATTTCAGAAACTAGAAGTGAGCCTGGCCTTGTCTGGTTAAACAAGTACACACACACTTGTTTTCACTTCAGCTACTGACAATTCAAGCCCATGCACAGAGCATGCCTCCTTGGGGATACCTCCCGGATACACTGGTAGGGCCAGGCCTACAGGGGCATCCTGTTGCCTTCAATGCTGAACTTGACAGCACGGTGCACTCTGCTGAGTCGTTTCTGTTCAGCAAATCGCCTCTTATGCTTTTCCAATCGGTTTAGGCCCTTTTTAAGAATACCAGGCTAGAAAGAGCAGTTGGAATGGAGAATAAAAAAAGATTACTAAGAAGCAATGAAGATCATTGAGTAGTATTTATAGTGATGACAGAAGAAGTGTCTACCCTAAACATTTCATAACAGAATTATTTAAAACAGTTGAGAAAGGGAGGGGTCGTGACTACATAAGCAAGTAAGTTCTGTTTCTCATAGTTCTAAAAAAATGACTATCAGAACCCTTGGATTCAAGATTCCGTTGAAATAAAGGGGTAAAGGAAAAAAACTTCTTGACTTGATAATGTTGCTTTAAGTCTGAAGTAAAAGCTCATTAACAATAAATTGATCTGGCTCGATAAAAGACCAGAAAACAGCTCTCTTTAAATCATATAAACCTGAAGAGAAGTTAAGGGTCACTAAACATGAAGTAAAAGACGAAACAGTACTTTGCACTTTTGATCCGCCATGCTATTCCCCGCATGCTTACCCTGGATGACTCCATCTCTACGTTCCACTTGGGCCTGACAACGTAGTCCTTGTTTGAGGGCATTGGGACCCTTGCACGGGCACAGAATCCAGGATCTCCAGGTCTAAGAGCCCTGAGAATGAGAAGAGCATGCTGCATATGTAGCGAATGACAGCTGGGCCCATCCCATTCAGATACTCGCCTCTTTTAAACCTCCTCTGCCCTCCCAAGGTTACCTGATCTACCCTTCTGCTGTCAATCTTAGTTGGCCTCACCATCACTCATATTATCGTATAAATTCCTCAACTTCCCTCCCAAAACCAACTTCCTCCTCTCCATTTCAGTGAATGATAATACCATCATCTTAGCTACTTAGGTCAAAATTTTGGTTGTCTTCAAATCTAGCCAATTCCTCCCCCACTAAATAACCTACTCCTGGCAATTTTATCTCTGCAAAGTATTCTCAAACCTTCTGTTTCCCAATACCATCTTGGTTTAACTGTATTACTGCCTTCATTCAGTTACGCTGCCCTCCAACACATTCTACACCATGGCACTCCAAATCAAATTTGATGACTTTGCATCCACGCTCAAAAAACTTTCTATGAAATCACAATGAGAAGTAGAAATTCTTCATCTTGATTTAAAGTCTTAAAAATCTGGTCCACATCTAGGTTTCCAACCTTATCTTCCACCACTGCAGGACCACACTATGGCCCAACCACTTTAGCCTACTTGCCATTCCTAAAATAGACCTTGCACACACTATTCCACATCTCTGAGCTGTCTTTATCTATAATCCCTCCAAAGACTTTCTGAGAGCATAGACTATTTGTAATTTGATTTTGTATTCCCAGAGCTTAACCCAGAAGTCTAATATATATATCAAGCAGCAACAAAATCTTTATTAAATGGACTATTTCTCAATCTTCCTTATATCCTTCAGAGTACCCAATATAATGCTTTGTGGATATAAATGTTAAACTGAAAATCATCCTCCACCAATGTGAACATAACATCATTTCATTTGCTATTTTTCTTAAAACAAAGCAGCAAACAGAATATTCTCTATATAGACTAAAAAGAAAAATTAATACAAAACCCTTACTTCTCCTCTCCTGTCAGCACCTTTTCCAGGTCTCTTCGGGGTGTCTGACCACCAGTGCTGGGAAAAAAGTAATCAATGAAATATTAGGAATGTTGAAACCTCATAACCTTTGATTATAAAGCTGTAAGATAAGAGCAGAGTGAAATAGCGAACTTAGATCACAATTATGTCATTTACACTGGAAATATGATTCCTAATCTTACACATCAGTTTTCATTATTTGTAACGAATGACCTTGCCATCCTGGCTGCAACTGTATCCAGTTTATTGATACAAATGAAATCAATGTTATTTTTCTTTCCTAAGAATTTGGAAATGAAACCAAGAGTTTTTTTCTGCAAGTGGCTAGAACAATACAACAAACCTCCAGAATTGGGGCAGAGGCCACATTCCATCAAATCTGGGACGGGTTATGGACTTTCACTTATACACTAACCCATATAAAGTAAAATGGTGTTATGAACTACACAGACACATCTAGCTGAGATGTGTCCTATTATAGGTTTCCCAATAATCTTATTTACAAAAACACTGAGTTATCACCATAATATTTACTCCAATTACTCATACCTGTTCCCTCATACCTGCTCATTCTTCTTCGTTGAGGCATTTGTTCTAGGTCTCTCTGTTCCCTTTCTTCTCTTGTCATTCCTTTGTAGTTTGAGGTAAGACCAAATATAGGCCGAGACCACTCATCTGTAACAAAAATCAACTATTTAGTCCACAAAGCAGTATTTCTCCTATCATTCCCTGCAACATTCACACCCTAGTGTGATGTCATATTTGGGAGGTACCATTATTTCAGGACCATTTATAGAATAAACGCAGAATACCAATATCAGAACTAGCTCCAGCTAATTCAGAAAATAAGATCATTTAAGCCTGTAACCACCATAGAGGTTTAAAGAAAGTAATATTTGACCCACTTTAAATAATCATTAATTACCTGTGTTATTTCATAAAGATGGCTGAATTTCTAAATTTATAGAAAATAGAAATTTTGACATTTCTTATGCTAAAAAAAGCTCTCTATTATCAAAATGGCCTAAATCTTTAAAAATTACATTTTAATAATACAGGTATAGAGCCTATACTTCATTAAATCTATGAAAGCTGCTAAGATGGACATGAAAAAAAGTACTACATGTCCATTGTTTAGTTAGTAAAAGTCCAGAGTTACCAACTGATGTTTTTGTTTGAAACATAATGTATTTATTGCTACATTTATTATAATAGCAAAACAAAAGACCTTTATAAACAGAACATAGGTGTTAACCTAATAAAGAAGCAAGAAGCATAAGGGCAGGGAGTAGGTATCTATCTTTGAAAACTGACCCACCAACCCCATCCCTGGATTCAGAATCACTGTGGTAGTAAGTCACGAATATCAGTGGGAATATTCTGCTTCTCTTAGTCTAGGGCAAAAGAGGGCTGAGAATCACTGCATAAAAGCATTAAAAGTTTATTATTTAATACACAGTAAATTAACAGATTACTAATAAGATCAAAGATAAAATACTTCCCTGGTTTAGCAAACATTTTAAATTGTTCTGAAAATACAACTTGGAGTGAGGTGAATTCAATAAAAAATTGCTGAGTCTTGTAACAAAAATTAAATTTCCCTAAAAGCTTTAAATAATCTTAAAAATTCAACAGAAAAGTAATTACTGTATTCAGATACAAAAGCAGTTACTTTTTTGATCCTGCTTGGAATTAACATTTTCTTCCAACACAGAGCCCAGGAAAAGTTAAGGAGGGTGATGAAAATGCACGTTTTTAATTTTTAAAACTAAAAGATTTCATAAACAATATGGCAACTGATTAGATAAATTTCAGTTAAAACTACTCTGGTATCATTAAATAAGAACATGAAAAAAGTTTTGAAAACCATTATAAAGTAACAATAGCAGCAACAATGGATAACAATTCCTGAAGACTAACTATGTGTGTTAGGCATTGCTTTACATACACCTTCTTGTTTAATCTTTACAATAACCAAAATAAACAGAACTTTCCATGTTACAGTGGAGGCAAAACCAAGGCTTAGAGCCTTGGATATGCAGTAAGGTAGGTGGTGAATCCAGGATTTGAACCCAGGTATGACTAACACTAGGGCCTGCATTCTAATCCTTCTCTCTATATGTGCTCTTGATCCATGATTAGAAAATGCATCGTTTTACTTGCTGTACTTAATATTATATTGCATACTTAAATAATACTGAGAAGCATTTTAAGTATAAAGGGAAAAGGCTGGTATCTATAAGAAGGTATCAACAAAATTTTCTATTCCACTTAATTGATTCATTTTAAATGAATACTGGTAAGTATAGTTAAATTTTATAAATACATAAACACAACAAAAAATGAAATGTACATACTGATTAGTTTCCCTGCCATGTCTTTGTTGGACCTTGACTCCTTGGGGTGTTTATAAAGATACATCACTGCTCGTCCGATCCCACTATGCTTTAGGGTCTCCTGGCTCACACTAGGTAGCTGAGAACATAAACACATGCACACATATTAATCACTCAGAAACAAGTAGTCTTACCAATTTATTCTAGAGGAACCTCAGAGACTTGGTTCATTCACAATAGGATAGATAACAAAAAATTCCATGTCAGGATCTATACTCATTGAACACAGATACTTTGTGTTCACATCAATTTAGTTTAGAGTTCAGTTAAGTCTAAGTAAAACTTTATGTGAGAAAGAATCAACTAAGCATATTCAGAGGTTAGCAGTTTAATACAAGAGTCAGCATAGACCTTAGAATCACAGACCTAAGTGAACCAAAGCACAGACATCTGCTAGCTATGTGACCTTGGACAAGCCATTTAACTTCTCTGAATCTTAATCTCATCTGTAAAATGGAGACAACATACCTACCTTGCAGGTTTGTTGCGAGGAATAAGAACAGCTAGCACATAAGGAAGTTCCTCAGGAATTCCTTCCAAAGTTAAGCAGCTTGCCCAAGATGTCATAGGCACATGAAAGTGGCCCAGTTAAAGATTTAAATGCGAGTTTATCAATTCTGAAGTTCCTCCCCAGAACAATGTCCTCTGCTGTACTTTTCTCATATAAACTATATCTACTCCGAGATCTTTTTCCTTCATTACTACAGTTACATTATGTTTTATCAGGCCTTCCTTTTACGCTCATTTTATTCGGTATGATTCCTAGAAAACATACTGAATAAAATCCCTCTTCAGGCAGGCCATGGAAGAGAGAATGTATAAATAAATACATGGTAAAATACAGAGTTTGTGATAATACAAAACACATTAGATAACTAATGAAGAGCGAACAGATTATCTGCCTCTAACCTCTTGGAGAATCTTCAACAGCTCCTCTCGAATCTTTAGTGCTGGCAAACTCCTATCTGGTAGAGGTGACAGCCATTCTTTGATGGCAGACATCACGCCGCTGTCAATAAATGTTTCTTTAAGGTCCTGCCTGCAATAATTTTTTAAAAAGTCAAGTCTATATATGTTGGTTCTACTATAGATTCCTTTGTTTTTAATTAAGACATTTAGCGGTTTCCAAAATTTCCTTTTACAGTTACTCATGCATTATTTACTGAGCACCTAGTCACAGATTTCAAAAGCAATATGAGATTTAGTTCCTATTTTCAAAAACAGACCTGACAAAGATGATCAGTTAAAAACAAATCTAAATTACACAAGATAGATTAATACTAATATATATGGTACAGAGAGTAAGAATAATGACCTCTAATTATTACGATTACAAAACTAATGTCTAATCTATCAGAATAGTGATTCTGAAACTGTTTCAGGTGATAGAAAACCCAAAATTATGTTATTCTTTGCAGGACACAAGGGAGAATTCCATTCACTTAGAAGAAAAAAAATACCAATGAAATAATGACATTTTAATCCCATTTTATATACTAAAATCAATTATGTTAACAGAAAACATGACAATATCGTATATATGAAATCTGCCACAGATAATTTTGTCTGTCGGGCTACAGGTAGCAATTTTCTAGTAGAAAGTCCTAGACCGTGCTGTTGGTGAACTGGTATACTAGTTGGCTAGGTTCAAGGGGAAATCAAAGTTTCTCAGGCATGTGAGCAATAAAATGGTAAAAGGGTCCTTATTCCAGAAAGATCAATGACATAATTCATGATGTAACCAGGCTACATAAGCCTTAGACAATATGTGCCTCAAAGAGTCTTCCAGGATTTGCTCTGTTCTCAATCACACTGGGGGAATACATGCGATTCTACCAGACTGAAAACTGTCTATAAAGAACAAAATTAGTGATTTCAACTTTTTCTTTCATTAATATCAGTTTGCTATTTGTTCTGTTTGCATCAGGCATCAAGGTTTAAAAAAATTTTGTGAGGAAGTTAACATTTAGGAAATTCTATTCATTATTTTTCTGTGAATTGATAAAAGGCAATCATTCTTTGATATCTCTAGGATGCAAATACATAGTTCAAATATTATTCCATTAAGTATTAAACAGAATACTTACTTCTTAAGGTGCATAACCACAGTAGGCAATAATGTTAATTTTTTAAGGGCTGGCTTTTTTTGATTGTTCAACTGTCTGTCTTCCTATCCAGGAAAAAAAGATTTTTTAAAAAGCCATTATTAATAATGAATTACAACAATTTTAATTCTAAACTGTAAAATAAAGCAGCAATTTGAGAAACTGTAATTTTTCTTATAAATCAGGCACTACTTTTTGTAGTGCCCCCAAATTCTGTATCTGTCTGTGTCAAACTCATAAAACCATTAGAACAATTTGCTTTCACAATTACAAATTGAGATGAACAATTGTAATTTAAAATTATGTTTTTAGAGTTCACTTACAGTACAAAATTGTACCTGGGAAAATTTGGTTTATCATCAAATAATTTTCCAGATATGAGGCTTCTGTGATAATGGAATATTAAAGAAGAATTTCAGTATTCACTTGTGTATTTTTCAACTATAAAAAATTTCAAATTCTACAGAGAAGAAAATAATATACTCCTGAAATGTACATTTCAACAATTAAACACACATGGCAAGTCTTATTTTAGCTATTTCTCTAACTACTCCCCCAATCTCTTGAATTATTTAGACACATATAATTGGATCCCTAAATACTTCAGCAAATGCCTCTAAAAGATCAGAACTTGTTTTTTACAGATTTATAAAATTTGAGCAGTATTTTAAAATGCAATGAGTTAAATGCAATCTCTTAATCAGAGTGACACGAGTTTATAACATAATAAATATGTTTATGACTTTTTACATGTGAAGAAACATTAAATTTTGTAGTAAACTAGCCAAACTCAAGAGTGAAATCTCTCTTTCACAAAACTAGCAAAGCCATTCAGCTAAAAGGGCTTATTTTCCTTAAAAGTCTTTTCACTTTTTTCTAAACATGTTACTAAAAAATTAAAATTATTTCCACACTTAAAATTTAAAACAGTAAAGACTTTGTTACAAAAAAAACACAAAGTAAAGGTAGTTTAAACAAGAATTAAACTAAAAAAAAAAAAAGCCATAAAACCAATTAAGTAGGAGAAAGAAAAGATGAAGCTAGAAGTGAGTCATCTCACCTCAGCAGCTTCATTCATCTTGACAATCATGGCGCTCACAACATCGTCAGCATCACTAATAAAAGTACCACCATCACGGTTACGTCTGCGCTTGCCGCTCATGCTCTTTTTCCGCTGTAACATCATCTCAAAATCCGACAGAAAGTCCATACTAAGTAGTAACACAAAATCAAGTGATACACAAACTGGCTTTTAAATACACTTCTTTTTATCAGAATTAAGAACCACCAACTTTCTTAATTCTAACTCAATGAAATGCTACCTTCTTTTAAAGTATAAGTACTTGTATAACATGCTTTTAAAAGAGCATGTAATCCTAAATTTTATTTCAACTTCTGTACTATCCTAATTGGTATACACTAAACACTAATGGCCTTAAACTTTTCGTATGCCATATTAACACTTGCATGTATCAGTCTGAGAAGGAACACTTCATATTTCAAGTTCTGGTTCAGGGGACAATGCCTGCAATTCCATGGTTCCGTTTAAGCTGCATTTCCTTTTAGGAGTAATACAGCGGTGCTCAGTTATTTGAGGATTTCTGTCTCTTACAGCATAAGTAGAAAAAAATAAACTGCTGCTTTTCAGTAATAAGAAGTACAATTCTCAAAACATAATGTGACTGAGATAAAGTTGAAAATCTACAGACATGCTAACAGCCTCAGACCTTTATAGCTTTCACCTGAACCATTACACTTAGACTGTTAACTTGCTCTCTGCCACTATCATAAAATGAGGTATGATTTATGTGATAATTTCCAAAGGTATTGCCCAACTCATTCAGCTTAATCTTGCATGCCACTAGGAATTAAAAAGGAAACTAATTCTTAAAGCACTATTTTTACAACTATAAGCAGTAAGTAATGACTTATTCTATGTTTGGCATCTTTCAAGATATCAGATTTTTCCAAACACAGATTCTAACCATTTCAACAAAATTATGTGTAATACTATCAATATATTATAATTAAGACTTTAGCCTTATTCCTGCTAGGACTCCAAAAGTTGCTTTTCTATGTAGCAAATTTTTCAGAAGAGCTTACTTGGTGAGATATAAATTAAGAATCTAGTATCATATAACTCCACAAATTAAGACAGTTGAGCACAGAGCAAATAAAGAAAAGAAAAATAACAAGAGCAAATAATTTTTGGACAGCATTATACAGGAAGAGAAATAAAAGAGAAAAATGGAACAGATTCCTTCCTCTACTTAATCAGGAGCCAAAATAAGAAAACAAACTTTGATTGTCTCTATCTTAATTTTTTAAGTTCTCTTTAAAAATACTCCTTAAAAGAAAAAAACAAACTCACTGTTTTCCTCTCTTTATGTTATCATCAGAATCTGAATCTTCTGCTTCTTTTAATTGTGTTTCACTTTTTTCTTCTTCCAAATCTTCTTGGTTAAAACCCTAAATGCAGGGTAAGTTAGTCAGAGTTACCACAACCACATTAGATTTTCCTCTGTATTAACTGCTCTTAATTTTTGTACTTTAAATGCAATATAATCACAAAAAAACAAAAACTAAATAGGTACCAAAGGGCATATGCAAAAAAGTTCTCACTCTAGCCAAGTGTTATTAGTTTTCTTGTGACTCCTTCCAGATATAGCCATTTATACAAACACTTCTACATATACATTTTTACTACCCCCGCCCTTTATTATACAAATGGAAGCATACTATACACACTGGGTACAGTATTGTTATGCACTTTCCATGTTTAACAATAGAATCTGGAGACCAATTCATATCAGGCTATCTTTGTTCTTTTTAAGGCTTTAGACTATTTCATCATATGACCGCAACTGTAATTTGTTTATACATTTCCTTACTGACATTAAGGTATGTGTATTTGAAAATTTGAGAAATATTTGCCAAACTGTCTTCCTCAGAGGTCATATTAACTAACTCTCCTAGCAAAGAATGAATGCACCTGTTTGCCCACTTTCACAGCAAGTTATCAAATACTGATATTTGCCAATCTCTGGACTAAAAAGCAAAAGGCATCTGTGTAGCTTTCTTTGCATTCTTTTATTATAAGGTTGGGCATTTTTTCATGTTTTAAAAGCCATTTGTAATTCTTCCTCTGTGAATTTTCAATATCCTCTGCTTAATTTTGTTAAATCTTTGCCTTATTGGTCTGAAAAACCTCTTAAAATTAGGGAAGTTAGATCTCTGTAAATGACAAACTGCACGATCCTCACATTTGTACATTTGCTCATTTATAGTAATGTTTTCCATGCATAGTTGTTTTTTATGTAACTGAGATCGTCAGTCTTTTCTTTATAGCTATTAACTTTTACATCATATTTAGAATGGCTGTCCTAATAATAGTTGTTGGGAAGTTTTGTTGTTTTTCTCACTGAAATGAGCTTATAATCAAATCAACATTAACTCTCCAAACTAGAGAAACATATCCTATTCTTATAAAATGTTGCTTAACTGAGTCTGAGCTCCATGAGGCCAATATCCAACCAATCTCTGGCACAGAGGCTCTCAAATATTTGCTGACTTGTTCCTTTCCATTTTCCTTGGTTTACTCTGTCATTTTTCTACCCTCTTAAACTATATAAATTCATCTACTTTCACTCTTAAAAATTAGTAATAAAAGATATTTCTAACCTAAGAATGGTTTAATGAGAAAGTTTTAAATTTCTGGGTGGCAAGAGAGTTTTACAACTTCTGTTGCTAATTTTCAATTGCATTCAGAAAATGTTGTCTATATGTGTACCTTTTTTTTTTTTGAAAAAAAAACCTTGATTTAAAATTTATTTGTTTTTCCCCATTTGGGAAAGCATATTTTTATTTTTATTATTTTTTTTTGCAATTCTCCATCTTGACTGATTTTTAACTAATTTTTTATTTAAAATTTATATGAAAATGCAAAGAACTAAGAAAAACCAAGTCAATCTTGAAGAATAATAAGCTTTACAGGACATAAGCTATTAAATATCAAAATTATTAATGGTGCAGGGATAAACAGACCAAAAGAAAAAATAGTGAAGAAACAGACTGTAAATATATACAAACACTTGATTTATGACAAAGTTGGCATTACACAATAGTAAGAAAGGATGGTCTAGGTTAACTGGATATTCCAAATGGGGGGGGGGAAGATCTTGACTCTATCTCATATATAAACAAAAACCCATTCCAGGTGTATTATACAAGTAAATGTGAAAGATGAATAATTGAGCTTCTAGAGTATAACCCAGGAGATCTTATGACCTTGGGGATACACAAAAATTTTCTGCGAATTAAAAACCTTTCAACACAAAGGAATAGACTAGTGAAGTTTATATTAAAATTAAAAGCTTTTGTTCATCACAAGACTACATTATAAAAGTGAAAAGCCACAGAATAAAAGAAATGTTTTAACTTTTATAATCACCAAATTTGTACCCAGATTTTATTAAAACAAGAGTCTTCTGTAGTTTCTTGTTTGCTTGTTTTTTCAGTTACATTCCATTTATAGATCTGTCCATTTCTCTCTTTGCAGTTGTCTATTTTTGTTTTGTACTTACATACTTAAAGCCATGGTTTTAGAAATACGGCTAGGTATAATTTTAAAATCTTTTATCAGTATAAAGTGATTCTCAGATGTTTTTTACCTTAAAGTCCAACTCTTTGCTACTCATATAGTTATACCAGTTTTCTTTTAGTTAAAGTTCAGATGGAGTATCTTTTGCCATTCTTTTATTTTCAAATTTCTTTATCTTGTTTCAGATGAATCTTGAAATTCACATACAGTTAGTTTCTAAAATCCAGTTGGATCATTTTTGTCCTTTAACTGGAGTATTTAATACATTTCAATTTAATGTAATTTCTGATATTATCAAAGTTTAAATCTGTTACCTTACCATGTGCTTTCTAAGTGTCCTGTTCAATATTTTTTCTTGCCTTCTTTTGGATTAATTAGCTTTTATGATTCTACTCTTATCCTCTATTACACTGGAAGTTACAGATTCCATTAATCTTTTTAGTGGTCAGAGATCACAGTAGGCACCCTAACTTATCAAAGTTTAATGTACTGTCACATATATCTACAAAGACCTGTGAACACTTCAATTCCATGTATATTCCCAATTTGTTATCGTTATAATGTCGTTTAATTTTATATATATTTTTAATCATAGCAGATGTGACTTTGTTTTGTATAGTCAACATTCATTTAGACTTATCCACACACTTTTGTTGTTTTTCCGCTTCTTGCACC
This sequence comes from Macroglossus sobrinus, assembly GCA_004027375.1. Lineage (NCBI taxonomy): Eukaryota > Metazoa > Chordata > Mammalia > Chiroptera > Pteropodidae > Macroglossus > Macroglossus sobrinus. The sequence goes on along the minus strand of PVKZ01000788.1, from coordinate 91,497 downwards.
TATGACCTTCCACTTGAGATTTTTCTTTCTGCCTTTAGTATTTCCTTCAGTGGTATATTAAGATGAAATGAGGGAATATTTATTCCGGAAAAGTATTTTTGCTGAACAATAATGAAATTACAAGTTTGCAGTTATTGGATTCTATAGTTTCTGTTGAGAAGTCAGCAGTTAGTCTAACTATTGCCTCTAGAATGTAATTTTTTTCCCTTTGGCCTCTTTTAGGATGTCGCTGTTTTCTTTGGTTTCTTGCAATTTTACTATGATGTATTTAGCTGTAGATTTCCTTGTATATATCCTACCTGTAATCTGTAGAAATTCTAGAATCTATGACATCATGTACCATTTATTTAAATATTGCTCCTGCTAGGTATACTATGTATATTTTTCCCTCTCCTGGGATTCTATGTTAAACCTTCTCACATATAAACTGTTTTCTTCTTTTATATTTTTTTGTACTCATATATCTCAATACTTGATTCTAAATAGTTCTTTCTAACCTATCTTCCAGATCACTCATTTTCTTTTCAAATATGTCTAATCTGTCATTAAATTTATCTATTAAGTTTTTAATTTCAGTTACTGTATTTTTACAGTTCCAGAATTTCTATTTGGTTCTTTCCAAATCTGCCTTTTTAAAAACTGTTCTGACAAAATCTGTCATCTTTTCTCTCTCTGAACACTGTTTTAAGGCAATTCCTAAAACTCTTATATATAGAATCCCTATGTCTCTATTGTCTGCTTTTACTACTGTTCCTTTTTCACACTGTCTATGGCATACTATACTGTGTATTTGAAAAACTACATAAATAATGAGGCCTATGATGATATTACCTTTGTCTAAAAAAGATTTGTTTACATATGTCGGGTGCCTACAAACACAGACCAATGGGGTTAAGAATCATTGTAATAAAATTTCTGAGATTCTCTAAGTTGTTAGATGACTTGAAGCTGGCCTAAAATCTGAGCAAAGGCTATTTCACTTACAGTTCACCCTTAATACTAGAAGTCTCAATCCAGAGCATGAGATTTTTAGGGTCTCCTAAACTCAGCAGGTCCTGACCTCCAAATTTTGCCTCTTGACCCCTGAGCCTGTCAAAATATGATCAACCTTTCTTAGTCTGATTAGGCAAACATCCTAGAAAAAGAAGTTCTAAATACTGAGTCTACCTCTCTTTAGGTTTGTCTTTTTCCAAGTCTGACTTAGTAAAATTCTTTGCTACTTTGTCCCCTAATGATGAACGGATTTTTAAACATTTTGCCTAGCTTTTCTAATTGTCCTTAACAGAAGAAATTACCTAGCCTATAACTGCAAGAATCAGAAGTTCCAGAACTATCATGAATCTTTCTTTTTAGCATTATAAAGTGCCTTTTGTTATCTAATGTGTTCCCTACTCCTTAATTCAATTTTGCCACTCATTTTCCTTTTACACCTTTGTAGACCCTTTTATTTCACTTTCTGAATCCCGTTTAGTTTTTTATTGAATTATCTCAAGTTACTTATTTCTATTTATTCGAATCCATTAGAGAACCACTGCCATAAAAACAAAAAAAAAGCATAGTCACAGAGGAAATATTTCCATCTTATACTTACTGTAAATTCTTCTTCTTCTTCATCACCAGATTCTCCAAATATGTCTGCAATAAGATTTCTAGAAGGAAATACAAAAAACTTTCATTTGCTTTCTTCTCATTTGCATAGAAACCATAAAGTATTTTTCTAATAGTATATAATTTACACATAGTAAAATGTACCAATCTTGTGTTCACTGTGGGTTTTGACAAAAGTACACATTCAAGAAACCATTACCCTAATCAAGATATTAAACAATTCCATCTCCTCAGAAAGTTCCCTTGTGGCCCTTTCTAGTCAGTTTCCCACATCAGCATCCTAGAGCCAAACACAATGCTATCACCACAGATTGGTTTTACCTTTTCTTGAACTTTACCTAAGTGGAATGATACATGTTTTTTTTTTTTTTTACCTCTTTCATGTAAGGTAATATTTTTGAGATTTCATCCATTCTGTAGTGTGTATCAATAGTTCAGGAACTAAAATCTGGAATCCCCCAATGTCATACAATTAGGCAGAATATATCATACCTCACAATGAAATTTTAATGCAAATTTTAAAAACTTAGTAGACAAATACCTTTCTACAACCTTATATGAACCCCTGAAAACTCACGTTACACTGTCACTTACTCTTCCTCATTTCCTGATTCACTGTCACTCCCAAATAAATCCTTCTCTTCATTTTTCTTATTGGATAATTCTTTTGCTGCTTCTTCTTCACTGTCAGATGCTACAGTCTTCTCTCTTTTGCCTGATTTCTCTGACGTAACATCACTGTCAGAGTCCTCTGCATCAGAGACAACACGACTCTTCTTTGCTGCTGTCAAAAAAAAAGTCATTAATCTTATTCTGTCACGGTCATTGTATGACTACGACAGGTGTTTTAAAATGGCAGTTATGTGTCAAAATCAAAGGCCTTCTGAAAACAGTTTAGAATTTAAAAAAAATTACTAAAAGGTTCATTCAGAGTTACCTTACAATTATTTGATATCGTTTAGGAAAAAGTGGCCAAAAGATGAAGACTGATGACATCAAAATGAAAATAGGCATCAATAGCTAACTTTCCTTTTGGGGAACAGAGAAAATTGGACTAGACTGATGTGCATAACTGAATCCTTTCTATGCTGCTTAGTACTTGCAGAGTTAAAAAGGCTGGATATTCTTTTGTGGAAGTCCCATGTTCTTGATTGTCACTGGTCAGTTTGGAATTTATCATCCCTCTTTGTAAAGTAGCACATATGTCGTGTTCTTTTTTTAATTCTCCTGTAACTACAGTCAGGTTATAAGGGAGTAGGTCTTTTCCAAAAGAAAATAATAATAATAACAATAACAACAACAACAACAACAATAATAATAATAATAATAATAATAATGTTTCGTAAGAAAGCAATCAAGTAACAATGACTGGAATACAGAGAAGTACATGAAGAAAATCAGGATGGCATCTAGTACATTAGCTGTTTAAGAGTACAGTTAACTATGGATTTAAGTCGGTTTTCATATAAACGTATTTCTTTGAAATAATGCCCTTTCTAGTAAAAAAAAAAAAAACCTTAAATCTTTCGTTTTCTCATTGAAATGTAGTCTCATTTATCATTTTGAGGCAGTCAGGACTTAAGATATGCTGTTAGAACTCAAAACCAATTTAATATTGAGATTAGCCAATGAAAATGAGGGAAACCAGTATCCTGGTGATATTTTAGAACATCAAGTTAAACAAGAGACTATAGATTTAACATTCCAGAAAAGGACACAGACAGTAAAACTATGGAAAAACAGCCCGAAACAATTTCTTACACGTTTTCTCTTCTTCACTATCAGAAAGCACAGCAGCTTTTCGCTTTGCTTTCTCCTCTTCCCCCACTTTTTCTTCATCTTCATCACTGTCAAGTTTTGGCCTTTTGGGTTCTTCCTCCTCACTGTCAGAACTGTGAAACCTTTTCTTATCTATATGGCTATCTGAATGGAAGGAGTCATTCTGCATTTCTGTATCTTCTCCCTTATTCTCCCCATCACTGTCATCATCTGACTCTGGCTTCTGTTTGTGTCTGGAGGCACCCTCAGTTTCTGAATCACTGGCAGGTCCCTTCTGAGGCTCTTCACTCTCAGAGTCACTGACTTGAGGTTTGGGAAGCCCCTCATTTTCAGAATCACTGGCCTGGTTCCTTGGAGGATCCTCACATTCTGAATCACTAATTCGACGTTTGGGAAGCTCCTCATTTTCAGAGTCACTGGCTTGGTGCCTTGGGGGACCCTCACTTTCTGAGTCACTGATACGGGGTTTGGGAAGCTCCTCATTTTCAGAGTCACTGGCTTGGTGTCTTGGTGGGTCCTCACTCTCTGAGTCACTGATACGGGGTTTGGGAAGTTCCTCATTTTCAGAGTCACTGGCCTGAGTCCTCTGAGGCTCCTCACTTTCCGAGTCACTGATCTGAGGTTTAGGAAGCTCCTCACTTTCCGAATCGCTAATTCGAGGTTTGGGAAGCTCCTCATTTTCAGAGTCACTGGCTTGGTGCCTTGGAGGTTCCTCACTCTCAGAGTCACTGACGTGAGGTTTTAGAGCATCCTCTGTTTCAGAGTCACTGCCAGGACTTTTTGGGAGCTCTTCAATCTCTGAATCACTGGCAGGATGCTTTCTAACATCCTCATTTTCTGAGTCATTGGCATGCCCATTAAGAAGTTCTTCATTTTCAGAGTCACTAACAGGTAATTTTCTGGTCTCCTCACTCTCAGAGTCGCTCCCATGGTGATTGATATCCTCATTTTCAGAATCACTTGCAGGAGGTTCTCCATGTTCTTCAGAGTCAGAGTCACTGTCCTTTTGCCTTTGAAGCTCTTCACTTTCAGAGTCACTAGCATTAAGATTTAAGAGGTCATCATTCTCAGAGTCTGTCACATGATGTCTTTTGTTGAGACCATCTTCTCGATCACTAGGTTCATTCTGAAAAATAAAAGGAGAAAAAATTAGGAAAGTGCAAGAAAATTTTTGGTAGGGAAATGTTAAAAATTTTCAACGATTTATAAAAAAATGTAGGAACATGCATACTTAAATGCAGAATTTTTGCCCTTTAACTATATAGAAATATCTCACTTTAAAGAAGGCCATCTATGTGTGAAATGGCTAACGTAGTTTGGATCCCATATATGAGACTTATATTTTGAAGAGTTAAAAAAAAGAAAAAAGAAAAAAAGAACAAGAATGAAAGCCTAACCTTTTCAAATAATTCTAGCTCCCAAACATATTTTTCAAAGAAACACAAGCAAACAGGTATCCAAGGTCTTTTAAAAAGTTTATAAGGCTAAAATTATTTTAAGGAAAAGAACTATAAAACTTTATTCAAAAGGTCAAATAACATATAGAGAACACTGTCCTGAGAGAATCTAAACAAACAAGAAGAGGTGTAGCTAACATTTACTAAGTACTTAACGAGAGCCAGATACTATGTTAGGCTCTTGCCTATTGGTTCATTTATTCCTCACAACAGTATTTTTCATGGTAAGAAAATCGAGGTTTGGAGCAGTCTTGGTTATACATCTAGTAATCCAGGTAGAAAACTTTTAAGTTTTAGGGAAAACATGACTAATCTAACTGTACCAATGTAGAATGTTACTTGGAAATAAACTGAAAACATATACAAACTTATCACATGCATTTTATAGCTATGTTTTTTAAAATGTAGAAAAACATATAAAATTAAAACTACAAAACACTAATGACAAAGTGTTTTAGGATCTGAGGAATATTTTTCCTATCTAGCATCTGAACTTTCAATAATATAGTGATAACATTCTGTTTTAAAATGAAAGTACTGGCTACACCTGCTCTGGGCTGCCTAGTTCTAACTTATATGGAAAAAAAAATAAGCTTGCATCAAATAAATAAGTAAATAAGTAAATAAATGAAAAGTGAAAGTGTTAAAAATTTACTAAGCCAAATATTTCTCTTTAGAATATATGACTGACATTACATGAACTTACTTACAACAGATCATGAAATGTTTTCACAACACTGATACTTTAACTTACCCCAAGTTCATTTAAAGACTAACTATGCTGTGTGTACAACTTCAAGAAGAATATAAAAAGTTATAAAATAAGCTTTAAAAGCAAAAGTTTGAAGGTTTTTTCCTTCCACATTTTATTACCAGCCTGACAGCATAGCATTACAAGGAAACAGTAAAAATTGCTACACATATTCATCCAAATATAACATGTTAAGGAGAAAAGTTTCTAAAATCATAACTTTTCAAATTTACCAAAGGCATTTTTCTTTTATTATCACTAGGCTCTTGGTACAACATTTGATAGCCCGGCAGTCATACATACTACTATCCCACTAAACCTGGAATTTATCTATTAAATACGGTATTAGGAGAAAAAAAATAACATAGTATCTTGTGATATAGTACAAAACTGAAAGTTTACTTTTAGCAATACTTCATAATTTAATTCTTTTATGTTTTAAAAGAATGCAGATAAAAATAATAACTGTCTAGAATATTAGCTGTAAGAAGACAGGCATTATTTTGGTCTGTTTTCTTCACTGAGGTATCTTCAGAGCACAGAATTGTATCTGCTACATATACATGCAAATGAGAACTTGTTTTATGACTAATAGAGGAGTTAGGTGGGAATAATATGGAGTGAGGAATAATGAACTCAACAAGCATTTGTTTACTGTCTACTACGTGCAAGGTGATAGGAATCACGACTGAACATATCAGTGCTGGACTTTCAGGAGTTGTCTAATTAGAGGAGCCAGCCAAATATAACATAACACTATAGCGTGTTAATATGCACTATTATGAAGGTATGCATGACTAATTTGAAAGCCTATGTGAGACTGAAATATAAGTTATGTAGACAACAGGTATTTGCAAATAGTCTGTGATGACTGAGTTAAGACATTAACTAGATTATTAACAGGAGGAGACATAAAGATACCAGTAGAGGCAACTGAAGTGGGAAGCAAAAATAAAATTGTTACTGGCTTTTGGAATGCTTTCAATGACATACTCATGACATAACTCTAACATGATGTTTGTGTGTACCAATTTATATTAGTTGCAAACAACATTTAGTTGCAACAGAAACCATCTCTGACTAGCCCCAGAAAAAACAACCATCTTCCCAGAATCAAAGAGGGATGAATCACTAAAGACTCAGAGAGGTAGGAATACTAAGGCAATTCAGAGAACTTAGAAAAGGGAAATCAAGGATCTTTCCACTAGCGCACCATCAATAAATTAGTTAGCTCTAACTATACTAAATTTCACTGTCTAGGATCTAAAATTTAAATTCTCAGGAGAGATCATCTAATTGGCTACAGCAATATCAGATGTCATGACTCAATGAATCAATGGGTTTCATACAGCCAGAGTAGGAGCACAGCAGCTGGAGCCACTCTCAAAAAAGAGAAGTCACAAACTGGGGACAGGCATACCAAAACTTACCTGCTATACTCTATCCTGGATTTCCTGACACATGGTGTATACATTCCAAAACTTATGCATTCCCGTCAATTTTTAAGGAGTTTCATAAAAACTTGAGTATCTCCGAGTATCTAAAGTTACAGAATGCACTTAGGCAATGCCATCATGAGAGTTGGGAAAGGAATATATTAAAACTTACACAAGCTTACAAGTTACCAAAACAATATTCAAAATTTTAGGACTGGTTTCAGGAATCAGTTTAATTGCAAACTTAACAAAATCCAAAATATAGTTTTTTAAGTCAGATATAAATACAACTCAATAGTAGAAATGGCATTTAGATGTGATTTTCTTAATAATGTAAAAAAATCTCCTAATTGTAACTATTGTAGAAATTGAGTACTCTGAGGGTTCTTAAAGGCTTTAGAAATGTCTATAACAAATCATACCTCCTTCTTACAATCATTCGCACTGTAGTTATAAATAACTACTGGTTATCCATAATGTACGATCTTGTCATTTATCTCAGCACACAAATACATACTGTAGTAATCACACTCCTTATGGACCAGAGCTACAATTTAACTGACATTTTAAGTTACAAAGTAAATAATAGAACTTCCTTAAAGCTTTGTAAATTTCATAGTAGCATATGAATGTCAAGTAGAAATCCTTAAGAAGCAAACAACTCAGAACACTTGTTTATTCCTTATCCATCAGTAGAGGACTGCTGAACTTGCATACTGACCTATAATTATAAATTGATAAATAATCCAACACTAAGTCGCACTGTAGATTCCATGAGGAAATATCTATAGGAAGATTTTCAAAAACACGTTTCACTAGACCTTAGTTCCAGAAGATATAGCTGTGATCCTCATGCTGGAGTTTATCAATATACATTGGCTTAATTAGCATATGAAAGAATCTGACAAATCCAGCAAAAAAAAAAAAATAATAATAGAATAAAATACTGTTAATCTGGTATAGCTCCTGGAGTGCTACAGGCTTTGACTCTGAAGAACTCCAATTTTACAACAAGCATACATATAACAAAATGAACACACTTTGTCAAAAGCTGGTTGGTCTTAGAATTGGACAGTTAAAAACAAAAGTATTCTTGATGAGAGTATTGGGAATAAAAATTGTACACAAAGCTTAAGAGTTTACAATGGTAAAGCAAACTGACTACCTCTCCAGGTAGTTGGTGACTTCTCACCAACATCAACCCCATGCGCTGCACCAGCAGCTCCTAAACCTCAGTGTGCATAAGAATCATTTTCCTCAAGCAATCTTTGGCGAAAAACATATTTTCCTGCTTCTCACCTCCAGATATTAATCCAGTAAATCTGGGGAAGGGGGTCAAAGGATATGCATTTTGACATATAATCGAAGTGATTTTCACTACACTTTAGAAATTCTGCTCCAGACACATGGAACTACTAAATTCACTATGATACCTCCATCCTTTACAAATGTTGTTCTCTTGGCCTACCTCAAAACTGGACATTGTCCTTTGCATACCTCAAAACTGGACAAAAATAGCCTCTTCCATCTTTCTATCTAGGTAGAATTGACTTTGTGCAACATAATGTGATAGTGAGAACATGTACTTTAGAATCACAAAGAACTGAGGTCCAAACTCCAGCTTGGCAACTTCCTACTGTGTGACCTAGAGAAATTTTCTTAATTTCTCAAAGCTTCAGTGTCCTCAATCTGATGGAATTAGGAATAATACCTACATGTGAAGAGTGCTGTTTGAAGGATCAAATGTATGTAAAGCAGCACAGTGCCTGTGAGCATTCAATAAATGTTATTAACCATTCATAACAAAATATCTTGATGACAAGACATTCACCCTTTAAGACTCAAGTCAAATACACCATCTGTGAAGGCTGCATACTGAGAATACTTGAGTAAGCCCTTGTGTCACTTGTGAAACAGTGGTTCCATGCTAGGAAAGGTAAGCCGCAAGCACCTCAGGCTGCTACCCAATCCCTACCCCGCAGTGAGAACTCAGCTTCTAGAGTTGGGGTTTTACTCAGAGAGAAGCTTTCCATTGCCTACCACCAGTTCCAGAACCCAAAGAAGAAACTGACTTCATTTGCAACAAAGCCTGGGGAATTTCAGGCTAAGGCACTCTGAAGAATACTGGAAGTTGTGGTGGAAGGCCCTTGTGAAGAGATTCAAGATAAACTGTAGGCCAGCTAGTTTAGTTTGCAGGAGAGAATCAGAGAATAAGTCAGATGGGAGGAGCCATCCCAGGTACAAGCAAGTATCAAATACAGACACCAGAAACTTTCCATCAAAGAAGCAAGTATGTGACTGGATAAGCTTGTTGAGAAAATTCTGCCACAGAGCAATGGGGGCCCGAAAGCAGTGGGATAACATATTCAAAGCTGTCAAAGAAAAAAAATCTGTCAACCAAGAATTCATTTTCCAAAGAGACGATCTTTCAGATGAGATCGGGCACGTTCAGGGTGGTATGGCCATAGACAAAGAGACTATCTTTCAAAAACAAATATTAAATAAAAAATAAATAAAACTTTCCCGAATAATCAAAACATGAGAGAATCTGTCTACTACAACAAATAAAGGAAGTTCTGCACAGGCTGAAAGTAAGTGACCTCTTATGGTAATTCAAACCCACATGAAAAAACAATGAGCACCAGTAAAGGTTATTAAGTAATTATAAGAGAGAGTATAAATGCATATTTTCCCCTTCCTTATTTTAACCAGTTTAAATAGCAGTTGCACCATGTAATATATATATATATACTGCAGCTGGGCTTGTAATATATAGAAACGTACTGCATGTATAACATATTTTCTGATAGCACTACGCTATAGAGGAGTAGCATTTCTAATTAAACTACTATAAATCTGAAGCTCATTCTGTTAAATTAAGATGTATGTGGTAAACCCTTGAGCAACCACTAAAAAAAGAGCCCAAAAAGCAGAGTAAAAATATTATTAAAGAAATTAAATGCACAAAAGCATTAAAAACAACTACAACTACAATAATTAATTAATAGCTGCACAACAGGAAAAGATGTAAAGTGTGACATGAAGGACAAAATGTGAGAAGGTGTAAAATAAAAATATAGAGGTTTTAGAGGTTTAGTATATGTTGGAAATGTAGAGGTTTAGAAGTTATTATCAGCTTAAGATATGTTATATAAACTTCATGGTAATCCACAAAGCAAAAACTGATGATACACAAAAAGTAAAAAGAAAGGAATCTAAGCATACCACTACAGAAAATAACCAAATCACAAAGGAAGAGAACAAGAAGGAATAAAGGACTTATGAAATAGCCAGAAAATAAGCAAAATGGCAATAGTAAGTCAATATCGATCAATAATTATTATAAATGTAAATGGATTATATTCTCTAAAAGACATAGAGTAGCTAAATGGATTTAAAACATCAAAATCAAACAGATATATGCAAAAAATAAAAATGGACGACCTTCTTACACCACATACAAGAACAGACTCAAAATGGATATTGTGACTGGTAATTTCTTTTCTGCTACATCTCTTCGGGCAAAGGAAACAAAAGAAAACATAAACAAATGGGACTACATTAAACTAAAGTTTTTGCACAGCAAAGTAAATTATTGACCAAAAAAAAAAGACCTACTAAATGGGAGAAGATATTCTTGCTTATAATACATCTGACAAGGAGTTAATAACCAAAACATATAAAGAACTCATACAACTCAACAACAACAAACAATCAATCTAATTTAAAAATGGGTAGAAGAACTGAATAGATATTTCTCCAAAGAGAAAATACAGATGGCCAACAGACATGAAAAGATGCTCAAGGTAATTATCAGAGAAATGCAAATTAAAACCACAATGAGCTGCTATCACCTCACACCTGTCAGAATGGCTATCATCAATAAATCAAAAAAACAAGTGTTGGCGAGGGTGTGGAGAAAAGGGAACCCTCACACATTTTTGGTGGAATTGCAAATTGGTGCAGTCACTATGGAAAACTGTCTGAAGGTGCCTCAAAAAATTAAAAAGGGATCTACCTTTTGACCCAGTATTTGCACTTATGCATATTACCCAAAGAAAACAAAAACAATAATTCGTAAAGATCTATGCACCCCAATGGTAACTGCAGCACTATTCACAACAGCCAAGATATGAAGCAACCTAAATGCCCAACAACAGATGATTGAATAAAGAAGTTAGGGTACATATATACAATGAAATATTACTCAGCCATAAAAAATCTAAAATCCTACCATTTGCAATGACACAGATGGACTTGTAGATTATTATGCTGAGTGAAATAAGTAAGAGAAAGTTAATACCAGATGATTTCATTTATATGCAGAACCCAAAGGAACAAAAATAACTAACTGAAAACAGACTCATAAATACAGAGAACATGGTGACGGCCAGAGGGGAGGGAAGTTGATGGGCTGGGAAAAAAGGGTGAAGGGTTAAAAAAAATTACAAATTAGTAGTTGATAGATGGTCACAGGGACGAGGAACATGGCATAGGGAATGCAGTCAGCAGTCATATAATGGCTATGTGTAAATCCAGAGGGAAGATAGAGTAATTGGGGAGATTGTTTCATAAACTATATAAATATTTTAACCAATGTCCCATATACTTGAAGCTAATAATAAAATAAAATGCTAAAAACAAACAAACAAATCATAACTATATGCTGTCTACTAGACACTCACTTCCGCATTAAGGACACACAGAGACTAAAAGTGAAGGAATAGGAAAAGATATTCTATACAAACAGAAACCAAAAGAAAGAGTAGCTATATTTATATCAGACAAAATAGACTTCAAGATAAAAACTGTCATGAGACACAAAGATCATTATATAATGATAAAGGAATTAATCCAACAAGGTGCTAATTGACATTTATAAATATTTATGTACCCAAAACTGGGGCACCTATATATAGAAAGCAAATATTAAAAGACCTGAAGGAAGAAATAAGACAGCAATACAATAACAGTAGGAGTCTTCAATACTCCACTTTCAACCATTAATAGACAACCCAGACAGTAAATCAAATGGAGATATTGGACTTAAAACTATACTTTCGACCAGATGGACTTAACATTTACAGGACACACCAGCCGAGAGCAGCAGAATGTATATTCTTCTCAAGCACACACAAACCATTCTCCAGGACAGATCAGATGCTAGGCCACAAAACAAGTCTTAATTAAGAAGACTGAAATCATATTAAGCATCTTTTCTGACTACAATGGCATGAAACTAGTTATCAACTGCAAGAAGAAAACTGGAAAAATTTAAGAAATATGTGGAGATTAAACAACATGCTGCTAAACAACCAATGGGTCAAAGAAGAAATGAAAATATATCCTGAGAGATGAAAATGTAAATATGACACGCCAAAAAAACAGATGCAGCAAAAGCAGATCTAACAGAGAAGTTTATAACAATAAATGCCCACATTAAGAAAAAAGATCTCAAACAACCCAACTTTACACCTCAATGAACAAGGGAAAAAACAACAAAGCCCAATGTTAGTAAAAGAAAAAAAATAACAGAGATCAGAGAAGTAATAAATGAAACAGAGACTAAAAAGACAACAGGAAAGATCTATAAAAGTGCTGGTTTTCTGAAAAGCTTAAACAGACAAACCAAGGAGAAGACAGAAGACTCAAATAAATAAAATTATAAGTGAAAGAGAAGCCATTACAACTGATACCACACAAAAACAAAGGATCATAAAAGACTAAGAACAATTATACTCCAACAAATTAGACAACAAAAAAGAAATGAATAAATTCTTAGAAACGTACAACCTACCAAGACTGAATCATGAGGAAATAGAAAATCTGAACAGACTAATTACACGAAATGAGATTGAATCAGTCATCAAAAACCTCCCAACAAGAAAACAGATGGCTTCATAGGCGAATTCTACCAAACATTTAAAGAAGAATACCAATCCATCTCAAACTCTTCCAAAAAATCTGAAGAGGAAAGAACACATCCAAACTCATTTTATGAGGCCAGCATTATACTAATATCAAAACCATACAAGGACATGTCAAGGAAAAAAATTACAAGCCATATCCCTGATGAATATAGATGCAAAAGACTTCAACAAAATATTAGAAAACCTAATTCAACAGTACAATAAAAGGATCATACATCATTGTCTAAAGGGCTTTATCTCAGGGATGCAAGGATGATTCAACCTCCACAAATCAATGTGATATACCACATTAATCAAATAAAGGATTAAAATCATATGGTCATCTCAACAGATGCATAAAAAGCATGAGAAAATTCAGATCTATTCACTATAACAACTCAACAAATGAAGGCCATATCTGACCAACCCAAAGCTAATATACTACATGGTGAAAAGGTGAAAGCTTTTCTTCCACCAAGGATGAGACAAAGACGTGTATTCTCGCTACTTTTATTCAACATAGTACTAGAAGTTCTAGTTAGGGCCATTAGACAAGAAAAAGAAATAAAAGACTTCCAAATCAGAAAGGAAAAAGTACAACTGTCACCATTTGCAGATGCCATATTACATACAAAAAACTTTAAAGACTATCAACTGTTAGGATAAACAAATTCAGTACAGTTGCAGGATACAAAAATCAGTTGTTTCTAGACACTAACAACTATCAGAAAGTAAAAAAAAAAAAAAAAAAAAATCCCATTTATTATTGCACCCAAAAGAATATTTCTTAGGAATAAATTTAACCAAGAAGGTGAAAGATCTGTACACTGAAAACTGTTAAGATGTTGAGGAAAGAAACTGAAGACACAAGTAAATGGAAAAATATTCCAAACTCATGAACTGGAAGAACATTGTTAAACATGTCCATGTTACTTGGCAATCTACAGATGCAATGCAATCCCTCTCAAAATTCGAATGGCATTTTCCACAGAAATAAAACAAACAACCCCCAAATTTGCACAGAACCACAAAGATCCTGAATAGCCAAAGTGATCTTGAGAAAGAACAAAACCAATGGATGGCATCACACTTCCTGATTTTACAAAGCTATAGTAATCAAAAAAGTATGGCACTGTCATAAAAACAGACACAAAAACCAATGGAACGAAACAACTCAGAAACAAGTCCACACATATATGGTTAATTTATGACAAAGGAGGAGAAAATAAAAAAATGAGAAAAGTACAGTCTCTTCAATAAATAGTGCTGGTAAAAGTGAAGAGCTACATATAAAAGAATGGAACTGGACCTCCCCTCATCTTATACCATATAGAAAGAGCAATTCAAAATGGACTGAAAATTTTAATTTATGACCTGACACTGTAAAACTCCTAGAACATAGTGGGTAAGCTCTTTGATATCGATCACGGCAATATATATATATTGGATTAAACACCAACAGCAAAGGCAATAAAAGCAATAAACAAGTGGGACTTCATCAAACTAAAAAAACTTCTGCACAACAAAGAAAATCATCAATAAAATGAAAACGTAATCTAATGAATGAGAGAAAATATTTGCAAATATATCTGATATGGGGTTTATAACCGAAATACATACATACATACATACATACATTATATATATATATTTATAAAAAAAAACTCATATAACTCAATAGCAAAAAAAAAAAAAAAATCTACTTTGAAAATGGGCATAGGAACTGAGTAGATATTCTCCCAAAGAAGACACACAAAGGGCCAACAGGTACATGAAAAGGTCCTCAACATCAGTAACCATCAGAGAAATGCAATCCAAAACCACAAAGAAATATCATCTCAAACCTGTTAAGAATGAATGCCATCAAAAAGACAAGAGATAAAAAATGGAGAAATGAGAACCCTTGCACTATCAGTGGGAATGTAAATTGGTACAGCCACTATGAGAAACAGCATAGAAGTTCCTCGAAAAATTCAAAATAGAACTACCATATGATCCAGCAATCCCATTTGTGGGTAAATATCCAAAGGAAATGAGAACAGGAAATTGAAGAGATATCTGTACTCCCATGTTTACTGCAGCATTATTCACTATAGACAAGACATGGAAAACAAGATAAGTGTCCATCAACAGATGAACAGATAAAAGGAGTCTCCAACCCCCAGGCCACATACCAGTACAGAAGGTAAGCAGCAGGAGAGGGAGCGAAGCTTCATCTGTATTTGCAGCCACTCCCCAGCGCTAGCATTGCCACCTAAGTTTCATCTCAGATCATCAGGCATTTTCATAGGAGCACTGGTCCCTGGTGCCAAAGAGGTTGGTGACCGCTGGGTAAGATGTGGTATACATACACAAAGGAATATTATTCAGTCACAAGAAAGAAGAAAACCTTACCTATTGCAAAAACATGGATGGACCTTGAGGGCTTTATGCTAAGTGGAATAGGCCAGACAGAGTAAGAGAAACACTGCACAGTATCACTTATATGTGGAATCTCAAAAATAAGTCAAATGCAGAAAAAAAGAATACAAAATTGGTTGTCAGGTACTGGAGTGTGAGGGAAATAGGGAGAGGCTGGTAAAAGGGTACAAACTTTCAGCTATAAGATGAATAAGGTTCTAGGATCTAATGTATAACATGGTGGCTATATTATATAAATGAAATTTGCTAAGAAAACAGAACTTAAATGTTCTCACACATGCACACAAAAAAGATAAATATGTGAAATGATAAACATATTGATTAACCAGATAGGAGTTCTTTCATGATGTTTTATATCAAATCATCACAACGTACACTTTAAATATCTAAGTATCTTACATCCTTATTTGTTAATTATACCTCAGTAAAGCTGAAAAAAAAAAAAAAAAACATTGCATATGTGTGCCATGTCCTCCCCTTGGGAAAAGATCTGAACCTCTAATGCGACTGAGTATCCCAAAAGGCACAATGGTTATGGCCTGATTTGTCTAGTCAAATATTTAATAACTAAGTTGAATTGTCCTAATTTATCTAAAGATTCTTATTTTGTAATAATAAAAAATTTGACCTCAAAAAAAATTAAATGCTACATTAGAGAATATTCACTTAATGAAAAAGCAATACAGAACAGTTGAACAACAAGAACAAACGAGCCATGTGAAAACACAAAGTAAAATTACACACTCTAACTCTACCAATAACATTACACACGAATGGGCTAAATAAGCCAATCAGGAAACAGAGATTGGATTAAAAAAACAGGACCCAATTATATGCTGACTACAGGAGACACATTAGATTCAAAGACAGAATAAACATTCTTCTCAAGTGTATATGGAACATTCTCCAGGATGGACCATGTGTTAGACCATAAAACAAACCTCAATAAATGTAAAAAGACAGAAATAATATAAACTATGTTCTGAGGCCATAATGAAGTAAATTACAATAGGAAAAATGGGCATAATCTTAATATAAAATTCATAATGCAATTCCACTAAGCATTAAAAAAACAGCATACTTTAAATTTAACAAAGAAATGTAACATTTGTACATTGAAAATTAAAAATCATTGTTGAAAGAAATTAAAGATCTAAATAAAACGACAACCCATATTCATGGATCAAAGGACCTATGCTATAAAGATGACAAAACTCATCAAACTAATCTACAAATTCAGGGCAATCCCTACCAGAATTCCAGCTAACTTCTCTGCAGAAATTGACAAACTGAAATATATGTAACTGAAAGGGACGCAGAACAGACAACACAATCTTGAAAAAAAAGACTCACACTTCCTAACATCAAAATGTATTCTGGCGCTATGGTACCAGTACAAGGACAGACACAGATGTGAATGGATTAGAACTGAAAGTCCCGAAATAAACCCATACATCCTACTGTTAAATGAATTTTGACTAGGGTGCCAAGACATTACAATTAAGCAACTGGATAGCCACATGCAAAAGAATTACACTGGGCTCTTATCTCAATACATACATAAAAATCAACTCAAAAATGAACTGAAGACCTAAATGTAAGAGCTAAATCTGTAAAACTCCTAAAATAAAAGGAGTAAATCTTCATGACTTTAGATTTGGCAAAGGATTTTTAGCTATGCCACTAAAAGCACGTGACAAAAAAAAATGGATAAACTGGACTTCATTAAAATTAAAAACTTTAGTGCTGTAAACACCAACCAAGTGAAAAAAAACTCACATAATGAGAGAAAACATTTGCAAATTAGTGATCTAACAAGGGACCTGTACCCAGACTATTTTAAAAAACTCTTACAACTCAAAAATAAAAAAGACAAACAAGCCAATTAAAAAATGAACGATCTGAATGGACGTTGCTCCAATAGACAAATGGCCAATAGGTACATAAAAAGATATTCAATATCACTGCTCAACAGGGAAATGCAAATCAAAACCACAGTGAGATACCATTTCACACCCACTAAAATGTCTATGATCAAAGCCAGGTATTAACAAGACTTGGGAAGCAAATGGTGAAGTCAGAACCATCATACACATTGCTAGTGGGAATGTAAAATGGTGCAGCCACAGTGGAAAAAGTCTGGTAGTTCCTCAAACAATTAAGCAGTTATCATATGACCTAGCAATTCCACTCCTAGGAACATACCCCCAAAAAATAAAAACATATGTACACACAAAAACTTCTACATAAATGTTTATAGGAATATTACTGATAATAGCCAAAAGGTAGAAACAACTTAAATGTCCATCAACTGACAAATGGATAAAGAAATGTGGTATATTCACATAGTGTAATATTATTTACCATAAAAACAATGAAGTACTGATATACGCTACATGACCAACCTTGCAAACATTAAGTGAAAAAAGCCAGTCACAAAAAACCATATATTAAATAATTCCATTCCTATAAAATATCCAAAACATAGAGTGATGGGTAGGAAGAGAAGGGGTAAATAAGGAACTAATAGTTAAAGGGTTTCTTTTTAATTGACATATTGACATAGTATATAATTGACATAAATATTGGCATGGTATTTAATTGACATAAATATTGACATAGTATTTAACTGACATAAATACTATGGTGATGGGTGCACTACTGCGGATAGACTAAAGACCACTGAATTACAGACTTTAAACGGATGAACTGTATGAGTATGTAAATTCATCTCAATAAAGCTATTAAAAAAGAGACAGATAGTATTTTCAAAGATCAAAGCAAAGATATCCACAACAAAATTAAAATTAAAAAAACTGAATAAGTATTACTGATTTTTCCTTCTGCCTCACACTGCAATATGGACCAGCACAGCACTCTTACTTATCTCAACTTTAAGATTTTAATATTTTGTCCATATTTTTGCATTAATTTTGAGTTTCATGACATCTGATTTTATGCAAAACTTAAAAAAAAAAAAAGAGGCCAACTCTGCAAGATGCTATTAGATGCTATTAGAAATAGACATCAGGCCAGCCCATCAATGACAGAAAGACAGAACTTCCTAGACAGAATACAAACATATCATGTTTATATTTACAATCAACTCTTATTTTCTTAAGGTTTGTTCTGTCATGTCAGAATTTATAGACATGTACAATTATTTAAAGAAAAAGTAATTTTAAAATAACTACAGTGCCTTTGTTAAAACTGGATTAAAAATTACAGGTCTCCAAAATTTTATCAGCATTTCTTTTATACCGATCACTATCTTAATGACTGTGTGCATGCGTGTATTCCTTAGAGATCTAAACAAACCATGTGGACTGAAATGAATTTCGAAAAAAACTAGCCTAAACCCTAAAATGCAGATGGAAAAAACTTTTTATGCAGTCTCATTATTTGGAAAATCATGTTATAAGTATCAACTTATGGTAGGCAAAACTTTGGGTCCCCTAAAGATGTCCGTGTCCTTGGAACGAGTGAATGTTACTTAACAAGCAAAAGGGACTGTGCAGATATAATTGAGGATCTTGATGTAGGGAGATTATCCTTAATTATCTGAGTAGGCCCAATATAATTACAAGGGTCCACAGGAGGGAGGCAGGAGGGTCAGAGGAAGAAACTGAGATATGACGAAAGAAGCAGAGGTTGGAAAAAGAGATTTAAAGATGCTATACTACTGGCTTCAAACATGGAGAAAGGGACCACAGCCACGAAATGCAAGTGGCCTGTAGAGGTGGAGAAGGCAAGCAAACAGATTCTCCCCCAGAGAAGAAACAAAAGTCTGGAAAAACTTTGATTTTAACTCAGTGAGACTCAATTTGGACTTCTGACCTTCAGAATTGTAAGATAAATCTTTGTTGTTTTCAGCCACTAAATCTGTGTCAAGTTCTTAGGGAAGCAATAGGAAACTAATATACAACTTTTAGATTTGTAGCTTGTAATTTGCACTGTTCCATTTAAATATAACTGTACTTTTAACATTGCATTAGCTTTTTAAAAAACAATCCAAAAGTTTTCCTCAGAAGCCATTTTAAACAGGCAAAAGAGCATTAACACAAAACTCAGCATTTAAAAAGGGTACGACTGGCACTCTCACAGCAAAACAGTACAAATGTCAAAAATTAGGAAATTGTTAAATAAGTAACAGTGCATCCATATTATGAAATACTATGCAACCATTAAAGAATTATGCTTAGTGTGAATCCTTAATGACATGGGGGAAATACTTAAGGTATAATCCTAAGAGATGAAATTATATAGATAAAAAATATACATAGAAAAACCTCAAGTAACTTAAAATGCACACATACATTATACACAAGGAAGACTAAAAATGTAGAAAAATATCAATAAGTTATTTCTGTGATAAGAGTATGATGATTTAATTTTTTTTCTTTATGCTTGTTTTATAATTTCCCAATTTCGACAACAAGCGTTTTTTACTTATTTAGAATCCATTTCATTACAGACAAGGAGTTGAAAGTGCTAAAAGGTAAATGCTTGTGTTACATTTATAACTGAATCATGAAGCCATTAGCTAAATTCCTGATGCTGTTTTCCAAAGTAGAAACTTAAGATATACCATTTATATACTAAATATACCATAGCAATGTTTACACTATTAAGAAATTTCCACTTATCAAGTACTAAATTAATTAGAATTTAGTCTGAATGTTTAAGAGTGTACAAAAATCCACATCAAAATAAGTAAAAGATAAGACTTTTTCCCAGTCTATTTAGCTCTCTAATCACACCTGCCCTTTACTCACTCCACTCTAGCCACAGTAGCTCCTATGTGTTCCTTAAAGACAGCAAGCACACTCCTACCTTAGGGTCTTTGCCTGGAATGTTCTTCCCCTACACAGCCATGTAGCTATTCTTTTACCCTCCTTCATGCTTTGATACAAATGCCACTTTCTTAATAAGGCCTACTGTATTTCCCTACTTACCATCAAAATCTCCCCTTCATCCTGGTATCCTTCACTCCGTTCTCACTTTCTCCCTTCTCTATCCACAGCATTTATCATTTTCTATGAAACCATACAATTTGTTTTAAAGTATATTTTTAATGTCCGTCTCCTCCTACTGGAAAATAAATCCAAGAAGTAAAGATATTGGTGGTAGAACCTCATTTAGTCACTGATAAGTCAAAAGAGCCTAACACAGCAGGAGATCAATAAATATTTGCTTTGATATATGAATATACTAATGAAATGTCAAGATAGTCAATACAATCTCTAACAACTGTATCTACTACTTAAAAATTGGACAACTTCCTGTGCACGTGTAATTGAGCAAAATAAATGGTATATCAAGTTCTTAAAAGAAAACCTGGCTGCCTTTATCATTCCTATGTTTCAGTTTGTGTTTACCAAAAACTCATACTAACTTATTGAAGTGTCCCAATTTTATTTTGTTAGTATTGTACAATCAACACTATATAATCAAGGAAGCAAATTAAACAGTTTAAAAAATGTTATGTATAATACGTTGAAATGCTGTACACTAGATCCAATACTACTCTATATTATTATTAAGCAAAAACAGCTTTCTAAATTACACGTGCTTTGTCAATTATGTACATTGGAACAGTTCAGAAAGCCATATTCTGATATAATTGACAGTTGATAACATTTGTAACTTTTGATTTTAATTGGTGTATCTTCAGTTTGCAAATGCTCACTACCCCAGTACGACATCCTTTTGGCAATGGGGAAGCAATCAAGTATCAAAGGCCTGGCCCATTTTCTGAATCAGAAATTGCATAATATCTAAAATGGGACCAAACCAGAACTTATTTCTCTATAATTTCATAAGTAACCAGACCATCCCTATCTGTTTATTTTTAAAGCAGTTCTCTATACATTTAAAATCCTTTACTCACAGTGTTTGAAGCCTAAACCCTGTCTGTGACAGGGTCTCTACAACTCCTAAATAAAACAGGTCTCATAGAATGCAAGGGAAAAGCCTCCCCAAAGATGTTGTTTAGCCAATACCTCTGAATGACGTTCTACACTTCCAGTGTCTGATCCAGAGTGCTGCTCATTTACATCATCCTCAACGTCTGACCCTGAATCCCGTTCATCCTGTACTGGGGTAGCGCCACCATCATCTGCTTAAAAATAAAACAAAAACCCACTTAAGGTGTAAGATGGAGGACATCTACAGCTGAAATGAACACAATGAATCAAAGATAATGTAAGAGCAAAGGTTATCACTGATGAAGCATGACTAATGATGCTAATGTTGTAAACAAGAAACCAGTATAATACTCACATAAATACCAACAATCATAACATGTATTTTGATATATGGCAGCAAAAATACACCATAAGGTGTGAAGCTTAAGAAACATCACTAAGGACCAAATCAACAACATCTAGTGTGCTCTGCAACTATTTCAACTTTCTGAAAAACTTAGTCTATTTTCTCCACAGCACTTACTTACCGCCTTCTAACGTAGTATGTGACTTATCAAGTTATTTCATTTAATGTGGTTCTTTCCTCAACTGAATTAACGTGCCAGAAGAACAAGAATTTTGGTTCACTGCTGAATCCCTGGAGCCCAGAACACTGCCTGGTACATGACGTACAGTATTTGTTTATGGATGAAAAGCGCAAGGAACTCCTGTTCAGAAGTAGTGTAATCTCCTTATAGTAAAACATAAACTATACTATTATGGTAAAAATTAATTTCTACATTACTCTAACCAATACCTTAAAAATATAAAGTGAAATTGTATTAAGAGGAATTTAGAGCTGTTTGAGGATATGGGAAGACCTGGTTAGAAATTCAATAAAAATTTTTAAAAATTTTAAATGAAGCTATCAACTACAGGAAAACTACAAAGCTGCATAAGAATGGCATCACTATCATACTAAAGAGTTAGTCTATTCAGCTAAAGAGTAAAGAACATACAGCCATAATAAAAAAAATAATTTTTAAATTTAACAATTATATTGCAACAGTGAGAGAGTATAGGGGAGAAGAGGGCTTTAAGAGGCTAAAGTCCTATCCAAGCATAAAAGGAATCATCACAGAATGCCTAAAAATGATGCAACAAGAGAGCATAAATTAGGAATAGGGAGGTAAATATATATTAAAAGAAAGTTAAGAACTGCTATTTTTTCATGTCTTTTAGCACTTAATCTTTAAACATGTATCATACATATTTGCTTATTTAAGAAATAATTTTAAAACACAAATGAATTGAAAAACTGTGAAAACATCAGGAAAATACTTTAACCGAACAGCAGTAGATGCTTAAAAAGGCGTTTTTAGTCGTAACTATTCTGTCATATATATAAGAATCGAAGTGAACTTGAAACAGAAAAAAAATTAACGTTTACAGCGCTTCTGATACCGAATTGGATAGGACGCAAAGGAAAAAGCAAACGTAACGTTTTCTCTTCTCCCCCGCCCCCAGGTCCTGCCTTACTTAATTCATCTTTGTATTACTGGTGCCTAGCACAGCGTTAGCAGAGTGGGGCCCAGTAAGTGTTTACTGACTAAAAAGGTGAGACAGGAGACCAAACTTCAGTGAGGAGAAAGAGGAAAGATCTCAAGGTGAAGGAAAGGCACAAACATTACAAGTGCCACTGGTACAAACTTTATACTAAAATAACTATACAATTCGAACAAGGGTCCTACGTTTTCTTGGCTAGGAAACGAGTGTTACGAGACTAAACTAGCCCTAACTCGGAATAAAATGTCTAGGTAAGATCCCGCACCCTAGCTCCCACCCCTACCGAAGTTCCCTTGGATTCTCAAGTCCTGGAAAAAAATTCGGTTAACAGGAGAGACCTTCCCTAGGGCTTTGCACGTATTAAACGCTTAACACGGTCAAGTGGCTTCCCATTTTATCAAAACCCTTCGCCTGTTCAGAAGACGGCTTTCCCTCTGGAATCCCCCTACCCAAGGTTCTGACTCCGCGGCCCGCAGCCGGCCAGCGAGCTCTCGCGCTCCGATTCCCAGTCCAGATCCGGCCCAGTCCGGGAGGGGCCTTTCCCTGGGGGCCCCTTCCCCGCCGCGGAGGAGGTGCGAGGCCAGCCCCGCCAAGCAACCACCCGCCGCCCCGCTCAGCCCAGGCCCCGGCCCCACCTGACTGGTCGCCGCTGTAATATTCTGAGTCCATGCCAGGCGGGCTCTCGGCGGGGAGTGTCCGCGCGCCGCGCCGCCCCCGTCACCTCCTTCCCCGCGGTGCGACCCCGATGGCGCGGTCCGCTGCTCAGAGGCTCCCGCCCGTCTGGAGGGTGAGGAGAGCAGGACAACAACAGCTGCAGACGCAAACACTTCGACCTGGAAGCCCACACAGAAAACGCCGGATCCGAGAGGCGGGCAAGCGTGCGCGACGGCGCTCCACTTCCCAGAAGCACCTCTGGGGCCAAAATGGCGCCTGCCTACCGCCCTCAGAGGAACGCAGCGCGCAGGCGCCGTCGCCTGTCAACCGGCCAATGAGAAGACGCGTCGGTGAGGAAGCACGGCCTGGCCGGAAGGAGACCCCTGGGAAAGCAGCCGGCGCTCGGACCTCGGTCCAGTACGTTCTTCGGAGCAAGGTGCGCTGTTCCCGTGTTGATGATGCTACTTTATTGCGTCTGCGTCCGTGCCTGGTTTGAAGAACTTCTAAATTACTTTCCTAAAAACGAAGACCCGCTAGAATTACGCTCTCCATCATGCCACCAATCAACGATCGTTACCTAGATGTAGCGAGGCTCTAGCTTCCCGCCCTTAGTGAGGGAGGAAGTGGTGTGTTGACCCCTGGTACTTGCAGTTGCAAGCCTAGGAAGCTGTACGGTGCGTTACCAACGTAAACCAAACGGGCTCCTTTTAAGGCATTTGTCTTTCTATCTTGTTTTAAACAACTGAATTTACATCTTAAGTCCTTTGATCAATTATGGAAAGCACAGGTTTTTGCTTCTAGCAAGTTCCCCTGATAAAGAGTGATATTGTTGACCATTACTTGAGCCCTATGCTCCCGAGAAGGTTGAATGGTTAAGAAACTTCCTGATTTGTCAGTGTTCTGGGGAATGCCCACTGAAGAACAGCCCCTCTCCCGATGACTTAGATAAAACTCACTCTCCACAATTTCCCACACTCACATAAGACTGCAGATGACCCCTTTGTTTACCCGTGGCAAAGTCAGACAAAGACTCCGCTCCCTTTTTCCTAAGGGCGGAGTAAGACTCTCCCCAACTTCCTATTCTTTGTATCCTGAATGATTAGCTGAGATTAGAACTCTGTTCCCCTGAAACTAGCTAGACATGGAGATAAATATTCCAGTTCACCCGACTGAAACCTCTGATTACAAATCAGTCCCAACTATAAAACACCCCATCTTCCTCCCTATAAAAGTCTAAGGCAAAACCACCCTGCCTAGACACTGATCTTCATATTTAGGGTGCTCTCCCTATTGCAATATCCTGAATAAAATCCTTACTTGTTCATTTTTTTCTTAAAGAGGAGAAAATGTTTTTGCCTTTTGATTGGAGGAGGGTTTGTGGAGGTATAAGTAAAGATTCTCCAGGAGGTGCAGACTTGCGGAAATGGGGCCTTTTGGTAATTGGCAAGGGATACATCTTGAACTGGATTTCCAGACATGCCTAGCCTGCTGTCAAGCTTCATTTGGTGCCCCACCTCGGAGTTGAGAAGAGATGTGGATTCTTCGATGCCAGCTATGTTATAAATTCTGAGTGCCCTTAGTCGGGACACATCCCATCTTTGATAATCCATGAACCCTTTGTTAGCCAGTCAGAATATGCTGTCAGAATACAGTTCTAGATTCCAGAAGAAGCCATGGGAAGAGAAAGAAGAGAGACGGGGTGTTTTCTTTCTGGGAATACTCATTTTCTTGTAAGAGAGTTCATGGGCATTCCTTTCCCTGAATAGTGAAAACTGCTTTGAAGTCCAAGTCTGCCCCTTCAGCTGTGGGAATGACATCTTCTCAGGCTGTTGTGAGAATTAGAAGAGCAATGAATTAACAGGACCTGGAACCAAAGGTACAAAATTGAAATATTTACTTTCCTCCATTTGGTACAAGAGATCCTAGGATCTAAGCTCTCTTCTAAAGAGAGTAGGTGAGATTGTACTGCGTAAATATGGCAAGGTGAGTAGGGCAGAATTCCAGGAAGAGGTTAAGTGAAAGAGAACCCAGGGTAAATCCTGCCGATAAAGATCTTGGAACTTCACCAGAGGTACAAGACCAACGGCCATGCAAGTGATTGGGATACATACTGCAATTACAAGAGGATAATTAGTAAATTTTAACATGAAGATTCTAATTGTCCTGGTGGTTTACAGAATGAAGAGATAGAAGCAGACTGAACACACAGCAATGTACTGAGCCCCAGAAGGCTGCAAAGAAGTTTTTATACAAAGGAAGCCAACAAGTTAGTGAGACAGGACACACCTTTTGATGAAAACGTGGAGTTTTAGTTAAAGCAATGTGCTTGTCAATGCAAACACAGCTCCAGAGCTTTGCCCCAGAGTCCCCTTTTCACCAGTTGGCTGGTCCTCAGGGCCTTAATAGAGAAATGCTGGAGCAGCACAGATATGCCTTTCTGAGTATTGGCTGCCTTGCACTTTGAGGACTGCCATTTCACCAATCCACATGGCTCCCTTCAGCCCCATCACAGTTGGCCTATGCTGGTGGTGGTGGTGATAGAGGCACACAGAAGCAAGGCTGCTTTTCCCAACAAGGATGCTGAAGCCAGAGAAGAGGGAAGGGAGAGGTGAGCTTGCAGCAGTCTAGTATTCTCTTTGCCTTCACTGATATCACAGAGACATTGATTTTCTCAAGTGAAAGCAAGATTTATTTGGCCACTCTTTTGAGACACTGTAACTCGCTGAACATGTTGGGGAATGAAAGGTTACACAATAAAAGAAACAGCCTGACACTGGCAGAGCTGCAGACGAGGGGTTCAGAGCCCTGGGTTCTGAGCCAAACTCTAGGCTTATCGTGCTTGGTGAGCTAGAACAAGCTACCACACTTCTAAGAGTTTTATTTTCACCATGTGTCAAATGAGGAAGTTGAATTAGAAGATTTCAAAGCCCCTTCAATTTCATTATTCTATGCAAGAAAAGCCAGGTATTTAAGTCTGACTGTCCTTCTTGTGCTTGAGCCATTAGGGGGCTCTGCCAGTGAAATAAATGAAACAAGTACTCTTTTTTTTTTTACATTGAAATCAATTAATTGCTTGTGTTTACATTGTACAAGTCAATGTTTTTTCCACTTATAGTTGGCATACAATAATATACCAGTTTCAGTTGTATAGAATAGTGATCTGAGATCCACATAACTCGCAAAGTGATCACCTTACTAAATCTAGTACCCCTCTTCCCCTTACATATTTATTACAACATTATTAACCATCTTCCCCATGCTACACTCTACATCTCCATGGCTATTCTGCAACTATCCATTTGTATCTCTTAATCCCTTTACCCTTTTTCACTGTCCCCCCATGCCCCTCCCATCTAGTAGCCCTCAAAATATTCTTTGTATCTATGAGTTTATTTTAACTTTTCTTGTTGTTTATTTTGCTGTTTAGATTCTACATGAACGTGAAATCATGTGATATTTGTCTTTATCTGACCCATTTCATTTAGCGCAATACCCTTAACTCTTGAGGTACTTGTTGATAGGAATGTAGTTGTTATCATTGTTTATTCTTGTTTTTGGTACATATTTTTTCTTCTTAAAGAAGTCCCTCCAATATTTCCAATAAATTCCTTTTGCTTATTTTTGTCTGGGAAGCTCTGTATCTGTCCTTAGACTCTAAGTGATAGCTTTGCTGGATAAAGTATTCTTGGTTGTAGATCCTGGGTTTTCATCACATCGAATATTTTGTACCAAGGCCTTCTGTTCTGCATAGTTTCTTTTAAGAAATCAGCTGCCAGTCTTATGGGCACTTCCTTATAGGTAACTAACTGCTTTTCTTTTGCTGCTTTTAATATTCTCTCTTTGTGTATAAACTTTGGCATTTTAATTATGACGTGTCTTGGTGTAGGCCTCTTTGGGTTCCTGGTTTTTCGGATTCTCTGAGCTTCCTGGGTTTTTTTTTTTTGTCTATTTCTTTCACCAGGTTAGGGAAGTTTTTCGTCATTATTTCTTCAAATATATATTCAACTTTTTGTTCTCCCCCTTCAGGTATCCCTATGACATGGATACTTTTACCTTTAACAATGTCCCATAGGCTTCTTAAATTATTAATATAGTATTGGCTTCTTTTTTTTTTGCCATTCTGATTGAGTGTCCTTGGCTTTCCCATCCTCTATATTGGTGGTTTGATCCTCTTCTTTATTCACTTTGTTTATTCCATATAATATACTTCTCATCTCATATAATGTGTTCTTGATTTCTGACTGGTTCCCTTTTATAATTTCCATTTCGTTTTTATGTTTTTTAACTCTTTGTTGACATTCTCATTGAATTCATCTACATTTCCCATAAGTTCATTGAGCATCTTTATAATCAGTGATTTGAACTCTGCATCTGTTAGATTGCTTGACTCCATTATTTCTGGATCTCTGTTCTGTTATCTCATATGGTTTCTGCTTCTTTGTCTTCCCATTTTGGCTGCCTTTCTGTGTCTGTTTCTATGTACTAAGCAAAGCTTCTAAGTCTCCTGGTCTTATTAGCATGGCTTTGCATAGTAGGTGTCCAGTGGCACAGTCCTGAGAAGGGTTCAGCTGCAGGCCAAATTTAGCCCAAGCCTCTACCCCTCTGAGACCACCTATTAAGACTCAGCAAGCAATCCACAGATACTGTGTTTATAGTTACCTCAAGAGGCCTCACCAGAAATTGCAATCAGCTGCCACCAATGTAAGTCTAGGCGCTGCTCAGAAAGGGGCATTTGACTCACTGAGGATACACCTGGGTGTGGCTTGGGTGGGGTGGGGAATTGGGGGTGGTGGAGTTTCAGGGACTCCTCTGGGCAGAGCGACCTTTGTTATCCAGTTTGATGACAGCTATGGTGGTGCTGCGACTGAACACTGGGATGGGGAGGGCTCAACAGAGGAACAATGAATATCACCAGCACTTCTGTACAGAGTGAGTCTCACCTCAGCCCTCACTGGGACAACTCAGTGTCCTCCCTTAAGCCCCTGCACAGCCAAACCAGCACTGGTATTCACAGCAAGCAGGTACGTCAGTGCAAAAGTTCACTCACAGACACGGCCCCTTTAAGAGGCGTTTGCAACCTCTCTCCCATTCAGCTGCTCAGGATCGGGCAGCCTCATGTTCTTGCCCTGTCCTACCTTCTTCCACTGTGTTGCAGGATTCTCAAACAGAGGGATGAGACACCAAGACTATAAACAGGAAGCAGCGTTTATTGATGGTGGCACCAGCTCAGTGGATTCTTATCCAAAGGTTGAGCCCCAATTGTAACATAACGGTAAGTTTTATACAATCTTTACTATAGATAGTACAAGATATACTATAGATATTCATATAAGGAAAGAGAACATAAGGAGAACGTTGATTGGCTGTCAAACTATAAGGAAACCGGCTTAATAGGTTAAGTGGGTTTTTGGACTGCTGTGTCACAGTGTCCTGAAAAGGGGGCATGCAATCAGGAACTAAATTGTTGGAGCAGGAAATGGTCAGGAAGAGTCAGGCTGCTATAGTTGCAGGGTGATTTCTTAGATTTTTCTCTAGTTGTATGGCTTGTTCATCTAGATCCAAGGCGATTTTTCCTTGTTGTTTGCTCCTTGTTTCTGTCACAACTTTGCTTTGGTCACCTGAGGGATGAATAGAGGCTCTATCATCTATGCCACTTTTTTTTTAAACAAGTACATTTTAAGCCTGCTCCCCTGGCTGTGCACATTCTCACATATCCCAGCCTGACAACTCACTAGGACTCATGCAAAATTTGTTTGTTATACTGAAAACTGGAACTCACTTGAAAGCCCATTAATAGTGTATGATGAATCCCTACGCATCAGTACCATAGCACAGCACACAGCCACTAATACAACTCAAGTGGATATTTAGCTCTCAAATGGAAGGAAGTCCAGAATATATTAAATGAAAAAAGTCTTAGAATACTATAAATGATATAACTTTATTTGTGTGAACACCCTAAACAGTGAACAGAAATCCAATCTAAGGATTCCTTAGTAAGTATGAAGAGGAAAGGAGTTTTGAAAAGCTATAGAAAATTGACAAATTTGACTACATAAAAATAAAAACTTTCAAAAGTGTGCATGGCAAAAGCAATACACTATTAGCAAAATCAAAACATGAATGAATTAGAAATTAAAAAAAAATTGTTTTGCCTCCTATCATAGACCAAAGGCTGATCTCCCTAATGAATATAGAGACTTTATAAGCCAATAAGACTAATAACTCAATAGAAAAGTGGGCAAAAGATATGACAATTTATAGAAAAGAAAGTGTTAATGGCTCTAAGATATTTGAAATGATAGTCAACCTAAAATAAGATGAAAACAAAATCACATTGAAATACTATTTTTCACTTCTCAGATTGCAGAACTCTGGTAACATCACATTGATGAGGTCAAGGAAAGAGATCCTCTCATAAGGTGATGGTGGGAGTATATTGGTACAGCCCTCTACAGAAAGCAATTTGGAAATATTTATAAAAATTACAAATGCATATGCTCTTTGGCCCAGTAATTTCATGTCAGAAAATGTATTCTACAAATATACTTCACCATGTACAGATGAAGTATCTATAAAATTATTCATTGCATCACTATGTCCAAAATTTTGGAAATAACTTAAATGTCCAAACAGGAATTATCACAAAATTATGATACATCTGTACAATGTAATGTTATATAGCCATAAAAAATGAGGAAACTTCCTGATGTATTGTTATAAAAAGATTTCTAAGCTAGATTTAGTGAAAAATGAAAAATGCAGAACAGTGTTAGAGTATACCATCTTTTGTGAAAAGGAGAGGATAAAATATTTCTTGTTGCTTATATTTTTATTCTATTATATATTTAAAAAATTTGAAAATTGTATAAGAAAGAAAATATTGGTTGTTGGGAAAAAGGGAGGATGGGGAAGAAGGTGGAAGTAAGCCTTTACCTTTTATTGTAACACATAATTTTCTTGTCCACATGATAACTTCTATTTAATTCTACTTAATTTTATCATGGCATATCAAATAAACTTTACAACCCATTAATAGGTTATAGCCTATAATTTGAAAACTGAAAGTGCCAGTCTTCGGTTGCTAATGGTGTGGAAGCTACCTGGGCCAATTTGCCATAATTGTGGCCAATCTCTAGACCTCACGATCGAGAAGAGATGTGGTTTTGGACTCCAGTCTTGCCTTGTATAGAAACCATAGATGTGTGCACTGCCTTGAGCAAAGCCATACTTCAATGCATAAGTTCGTGTGTGCGTCTGAATAATTATTGTTTAAAAAAGAGTTCTGCATTTTTGTTTTAGTTTGCTTTTGTTTTAGTTTGGCTTGGTAAGCTCCACATCACTGGAAGTGTGCAAACAGAGAATGCTAGTGTGTCATAAAGGATTCAGCTTTGGGACCATGGTTTGACCAAGTTACCTTCACAGTCCTTATTTTTTTAAACTATTTTTTATTGTGGTAAAATATATCTAACATAAAACTTGCCATTTTAGAAATTTTTAAGTGTACAATTCAATGATATTACATTCATAATGTTATGCAACTTTCACTACTATTTACTTCCAAAATTTTTGATCACCCCACACAGAAACTTTGTACCCATTAAACAGTAACTACCCATTTTTCCTTCCCCACAAGCCATGATTACTTATAACCTACTTCCTTTCTCAATGAATTTACCTATCTAGATATTCCATATAAGTGGAATGATAAACTATTTGTCCTTTTGTAACTGGTTTATTTCACTCAGCACATTTTCAAGGTTCATCCATGCATCAATACCTCTTTCTTTTTTTATGGATAAATAATAATTTATTGTATGTTATAATACTTTTTGTTTATGCATTCTTCTGTAATAGATGCTTGAATAGTTTCCACCTTTTGGCTACTGTGAATAATGGTGTTATGACAGCAAAATTGCAAGATACAAAATTAACACACAAAAATTAGTTTTATTTCTATATACCAGTAATGAATGATCTAAAAAGAACTTAAGAAAGCAATTCCACTTATAATAACATAAAAAAGAATAAAATACTTAGGAATAAGTTTAACCAAGGAAATGTAAGACTTGTGCACTGAAAACTACAAAACATTGCTAAAAGCAATTAAAGCAGATATAAATAAATGTAGAGATATCTCGTGTTTATGGAGTGGAACATTTAATATTATTAACACGATAATTCTACCCAAAATGATCTATAGATTCAGTGTGCAATCCCTATCAAAATTCCAATGACTTTTTTTTTTTTTTGCAGAAATGGAAAAACCCATTCTGAAATTCATATAGAATTTCAAAGGACTCCCAAAGAATCAAAACAACATTGAATTAGAACAAAGTTGGAGGACTCACACTCTGGTTTCAAATTTTACTGCAAAACTACATTAATCAAAACAGTATGGCATTGGTGTAAGGATAGACATAGACCAATCAAATAGGATCGAGAGTCCAGAAAATAAACCCTCACATCTATGATCAACTGATTTTTGAGAGGAGTACCAAGACCATTCAATGGGTAAAGAACAATTCTTTCAACAAATGGTGCCAGGAAGACTGGATATTCACACACACACAAAATAAAGTTGGACCCTTTATCTTATACCATATTATAAAAATTAACTCAAAATTGATCAATGACCTAAATGTAAGAGCTAAAACTATAAAACTTTAGAAGAGAACATAGAAGCAAATCTACATAACCTTGTATTTAGTGTCTGTTTCTTAAATATAATACCAAAAGCATAGGCAACAAAAGAAAAATAAAGTAGACTTTATTAGAACTAAAAACTTCTCCTGCAAAGGAATGAAATTAGACTGTTGTCTATCACCACACACCAAAATTAACTCAAAATGGACAAAGGACCTGAATATAAGACCTGAAACAATAAAATGTGTAGAAGAAAACATAGGAACAAAGCTAAAGGATCTTGGACATAAAGAGGATTTTATGAATTTGACCTCAGAGGCAAGGGAAGTAAAAACTAAAATAAATGAATGGTACCACATCAAATTAAAAAGCTTCTGCTTAGCAAAAGAAACCATCAACAAGGTAAAGAGACAATCATCTGAGTTGGAAAATATATTTGCAATGCCTCCAAAAAGGGCCTCATATCCAAAATACACAGAGAAATCATATGACTCAATAACAACAACAACAACAACAAAAAACTATTCAATAAAAAAAAATGGGCAGAAGACCTGAACAGGCACTTCTCCCTAGAGGACATACAAATGGCCAACATATATGAAAAGATTCTCAACATCACCAGCTATTAGGGAAATGCAAATTAAAACCACAGTGAGATATCATCTCACACCTGCTAGAATAGCTATAATCAACAGGACAAGTAATAACAAATGTGGGAGAGGATGCAGAGAAAAAGGAAACCTCATACACTGCTGATGGGACTGCAAATTGGTACAGCCGCTGTGGAAAACAGTATGGAGGTTCCTCAAAAAACTAAGAATTGATCTACCATATGATTCAGCAATCCCTCTACTAGGTATTTACCCCAAAGACTTGAAAACCCATATCCAAAAAGATATTTGCAAACTGATGTTCATAGCAGCATTATTCATGGTGGCCAGGACATAGAAGCAACCGAAATGTCCTATGATAGATGACTGGCTAAAGAAGCTGTGGTACATATATAAAATGGAATATTACTCAGCCATAAGAAGAGATGAAATACTGCCATTTGCAACAACATGGATGGACCTCAAGATAATTGTGCTAAGCGAAATAAGCCAGACAGAAAAAGTTGAAAATCACATGATATCACTTATATGTGGGGTATAAACCTAAAAGCACAAATGTACAGGACAAACAGACAGAGACTCAGGGACATGGACAATAGACTAGTGATTACCAGAGGATAGGGAGGAGGGGGAAAGAGGGAAGTAGATGGGATGATAAGGGAGGTCAAATATGTGGTAACAGAAAGTAATCTAACTACAAGAGGTGAACACGCAGTGTAAATATATACATACATACATATATATATATATATATATATATATATATATATATATATATATATATCTTACTGTTTGAAAAAAAGGACCATTATCAAAAGAGTGAAAAGACAACCCACAGAATGAGAGAATATTTTTGCAAATCGTATATCTGATAAGGACTTAATATCTAGAATATAAGAACTTCTATGACTCAATAACAATAGAGAAAAACAACCCAGTTCAAAAATGGGTAAATGACTTGAATAGACGTTAATGTAAAGAAGATACACAATTGGCTAATAGTGCATGAAAAGATGCTCAGCATCATCTTATAAGAAAAATGCAAATCAAAACCACAGTGAGATATCACTTCATACCAACTAGAATGACCATACTAAAAATAGTAGGAACAAATGAATGTTGATGAAGATGTGGAGAAATTAAAATCTTCATACAGTTGCTGGTGGGAAAGTAAAATTGTACAGCCACTGTGAAAAGGTTTGGCTCTTCCTCAAAAGGTTAGACATAGGATTATCATATGATCCAACAGTTCTACTCCTTGGTATAGATTCCAAATAATTGAAAATGGCACAAACGGATTTTTTTGTATTTCAATACACTTAATTTTGAACTAACTTTAGATTTATAGAAAATTTGAAAAATAGTATAGTTTCCATATATCCCTCATCCATATTAATATTAATGTCTTACATTACCATTTGTAAAACCAAGAAACCAACACTGGTACATACTATTAACAAAACTCTAGACTTCATTTGGATTTCAACAGTTTTTCTACTAATGTCTTTTTTTCCTGTCCCAGAACCCTATTCAGGATACTGCATTACATTTACTCATTATGTCTCTGTATTCTCCTCTGGCCTAAGTGTTACTCACACTTTCCTTGGTTTTCATGACCTTGAGAGTGTCGAGGCATCCTGGTCAGATACTTTGTCCCTTTCTTCGGTTTGCCTGATGTTTTTCTCATGATTAGACTAGAGTTATGGGTGTGGAGGAAGAATACCACAGAGGTGAAATACCCTTCTCGACACAGCAAATGAACCTGACCTATCACAGGAGATGTTTAATTTGATCACTTAATATGCTAGTCTATTTGGGCTACCATAAACAAATACCACAGACTGGACAGCTTAAATGACAGGGATTTATTTTTTCACATTTCTGGAAGCTGGAAGTCGAAGATGTAGCAGCAGGGTTGATTTCTCCTGAGGATTTTCTTCCTGGTTTGCAGATGGCCACCTCTCTCTCTGTCTTCACATGGTCCTTCCTCTGTGCATACCTGTCTTAACCTTATAAAGACACTGGTCAAGTTGGATTAGGGCCCACCCTAATGACTTCATTTAATCTTAACTTCCTTTTAATGGCCCTAACTCCAAATACAGTACATTCTTAGGTACTGGGGAATAGTACTTCAACATACAAATTTTGAGGAACACAATTCAGCCCATAATACTTGGTTAGAGTAGTGTTGCCTAAGTTTTAGGTTTTTCTAATATAAAATTACTGCTTTTCTTTTTCTAGACTTTATTCTTAGGAAGCAAGTCACTAAGTCAAGCCCATAAGAGGAGATTGTGGGATTCTTTGATTAAAAACCATCAAACAAGCAAGCAGAGGATTCCCTGGCATTCTTTCCATTTGTCGTGTGTGTGCGCGCTTGCACACTGAGGTATGGGGACTGTGTGAACTCTCTGCACCCTGAAACCCAGAATGATTTGCTACAGAGCAGAGGTTTGAAAACACCTGCCAAACAAGTGGCTGAGTGGCCTGTTCAGTAGAGGAGTTCTACCACAGGCCACCTCAAGACCCTGGACTTCCTTTTGGCTCCAACAGTCTATTTGAAGATAGTTTATATTCTTGGGTCTAGGTTTAACAGGAGATGCAAAACTGAAAAGATGATTATATTAAAAGCAGATTTAGAAGAAAGGGTTATCATCTTTAGTTTTAGGAACTGTGCTGGAAAAAAAAAGTTTATTTTAAAACCAGTTTAAAGTAGCAGTGAGTTTTCATGGACTGTTTGTCATTTTTTCAGAGCTCTGGATAATAAATACATATCAGCACTGAGAAAAAAATCCTGCCCTACCCTGCCCTGCCCTGTTTGCGCAATTTGCTTCCAGCTGGCCTGCAGTTCCTTCAGTCAGCAGGTGTGGGTGATAGCTCCTCTGCACCTGGCTTGCTTCAGATACCAGAATAGATGGGATGGGCATTGCTCCTTCCTGCCCAGAAGGAACTACATTTTCACTGGACATACAAGCTCATATTCCTGAAACAATTATGGTTAAGATGGTATAATTACTGGAAGCTCATTCGTTACTCAAATTTATTGGTTTGGGTGCTGGCTCTGTCACTTTCTAGCTGTGTGACCTTGGGCAAGTTACTTAATTTCTCCATGCTCCAACTTCCTCATCTGTAAATTGGGGATAATAGTTGTATTTATCTCATAGAGTTGTTTTATATATAATGATTCCTGGGAGACAATATATATGGTAATCATTATCATTATTATCAGACACTGTGAAGATACAAAAAAAAACTAACATATGATTCTTGCCTTGAGAAGCTGATAATTCATCAAAAAGTCCTACTCTGAAAAAAATATATGCTAAGAAGTAAATTATGTGATTTAAGTAACAAATGCCATAGGAATTAAAAGGCAGGTAAGCCTAGAGTGAACTGTAACAGTCAGAGCCAGTTTCCCGGGAGAGGTGTATTGAGCTGGTATTAGGAATATAAAAGGCAATTTGAATGGGAGAGGGGTCATGTTTTAATCTGATAGGTTATCTATTACAACAACACAACAAATTTCAGTGGTTTGACACAAAACGTTTATTTCTTGCTCTTGTAATGGGCAGTGGGGTCAGTAGTGGGGGTGTAGGTGATACTCTATTCCCTGGAGTCATTCAGAAATCCAGACTCTTTCTATATATGGCTCCACTGTTCCCTAGGGCCTCAGAATCCACTGCTAGATGCTCTGCATGCCACCAGCAGAAGAGAGGAGAGCAGTGGAGGATGGCACAGGGGATTATAATGGGCTCAGCCTACAAGTGGTGCTTATTTCTTATCCTTGGTTCTCCTGGCCAAACTAATAGTCAAATAGATATGGGACAGATTAGTGAGGGAAAATAACCAAATTTAATACATACATGTGTTTGGGAACCCTACATATATTAAACAGTCAGAGATGCCTCATGCAGTTCAGAGCCAGAAAAGGGGATGGAGTATATAAGACATCCTGAGCTAGAGATGAGGTAATGACAAAGCCCCTTGGGGGACTTCAAAGAGCATTGCAGGATGACAAGAAGAGCAGACCTTTAGTAAAAAAAAAAAAAACACTTGCCCTGCTCTACAAATAGGTTAAAAAAAAAGTTACTTCTGATAATGTCTAAAGGGCAAGACCTGTAATTCAAATTCTTCTAGGCAGTTAAGGGTGGTGGGATGCAGAAGTTTCTCTTGAGCCTGTGGCGAAAGTTGCCCTTAGTTCAAGGGTATACCACAGGAGCATGTCTTGGAGAGACTTATTCTGGACCCCAACATGTTCATTCCATGGCCATGCATAACTTTAGGTGAGGCTGGAAAGAACGCCCAGCTGTGGGACCAGGGAGAAAAGAAGACTTCTCTTGGTGTACAAAGAACATTCCAGCTAGGGGTAGGACATCCATCCTAATGCTTCTTTTCCCAGAAAGCACTTAGCAGTGCATCTCTTACCCTCAACCTCTCCCAAGAGCTAAACAAAGTATCATTATTACCATTAAAATCTGAACCATCCACACCATGTACCTGGTTTGTTGAGTTTGTCACAATCAAGTTTTGCTTTCCCCTCCCATTACCTCAACTTCCCCAGGGCAATCAGATTAGTCACCAGGATGCCATGGACCCTGGTCATGGGACAGAGGCCCCTGTTTATGACTAGTTGCCTTGGTTTAAATGTCAGGGCCCAAGTCTTGGATTTATTCATTGGATTGCTCATAGCTCTTCAATGAAGAGAAAGTGAGTCTTCCATTTAGTGCCCCTAATTTGCCCCTCCTGCTGCCTTGAACAAACCTCTGGGTGGACTTCTCAAAGGAGTTATGAGGATAAAGCACAATCAGAAATGAGTCATTTCCTCCTGGACTGAGATGGCCTCCCTGACCCATCAGGACTTTGGATCCAAGCTCCACCTAGTCTAATAATGTCTATCGCACAACTGCTGGTCCAGGCATGATGCAGTACATGGGCTGGCCTGATGATATGGTCTTTTTCTTGGCATGTCAGAACCAAGATCCTTTAGGGAGCACTAGGCCAATAGCCCCTTCTCTGGTCCTTCCATGTCTTTTGAGCCATATCTTTCTGCCATTCAAGGAAGGAGTCATGGGGTCACCAATTCCAAGAGGACATCCACTCTGGCTCTTGCTAGCTTCCTCTTTCTCCCAGCCTTGATTGTACCTGGACCGATGAACTCTATATTGGTTCTCAAGTTGGGGTGGTCCTGTCCCTTGGGAGACATTTGGTAATATTAGGAGACATTATGATTGCACTACTGGGGAAGTGCATCTAGTGGGTGGAGTCCAGGGATGTTGTTAAACATTCTATGATGCATAGGACAGCTCCTCCCAACCCCAGCAAAGAATAATCTAGTCCAAAACATCAATAGTGCCAAGATTGAGCTACATGATAGAACGTGCCCTGTGATCTGCACTTTTGTATTGTGCACGCTCTGTTTCCAGAGAAGCAAGCAAACCCTGCTTCTTCCCAGGTGTCCCTCTGCTCTTGCACCAGAGACCATGGAAATGGAAAAGAAAGGCCCTTTAGATCCTGAGATGGAGTGAGCACACTGGGGCAGTGCCTTCCCTGAAAATCTCTAAAAGTAGGGTGTCTCATCCATCCTTGGGTGTAGGGAGGAGGGAGCCAGCTTAGTTTGAGGGTTGGTGTGGTATAACATAGTGCCATAAGCACTGACCTTGGAGTTAGGTCGATCTCCATCCAAATATGCTGCACCACTTTTAGCTGTGTGACCTAAGCAAGTTTCTTAACCTCTTTGGTTTTGACCTCCTTACTGTGAAATGAGGATAACACTCCTAATTTGTAGAGTTTTGATGAGGGTTGAATGAGATGGCATATACAACAAGCCCAGCACACTGAAGGCACTCATTAAATGCTAGTTCTAACTCTAAAATTCTCTACAGCTGGAGTCCCAAACCCTCCAGGCTGTAGACCTGTACTGGTCCATGGCCTATAAGGAATTAGGCTGCACAGTAGGAGGTGAGAGGCAGGCAAATGAGCACAGCGCTAGCATCACTGCCTCAGCTCCACCTCAGGCATTGGATTCTCATAGGAGCACCAGTCCCTGGTGCCAAAAAGATTGAGGACCACTGCTCTAAAGAGTAGCTCAGTGACAGAGATCTATGCTTATTGCTGTGCTATTTTATAGCATTAGTGGATAACTTGGCTGCTGTAGTGGGAATGAAAAGATAAGAGCCACTAGGAATCAAGGAAATTCAGGTCACTCTATGATGTGTTGGTAGAGCTGAAATGAAATCCTCGCTATTCTGTTTTGGTTGCTATAACAATGCTACAATAGACTCCATTATTGAATAAGAATGAAATAAAATCTATGTTGTTTCATGGAGGCATTTTGTCTCAGTGCAGAAACATTTTTACAGGTTAGCAGAATATTCACACCTTGAGGAGAACCGTGGAAGTAGCATTAAGCTATGGGAGAGTGAACTCTGGTCACAGGCGTGACAGAGAAAAGCCTGTCCTGACTGCTCCCAGCCCCTCTTCTTGATTTCCAGGGCTCGTGGCACCTCAGCAGTGGAAAACCTAAGGCTCTAAGAGAACTGCCCCTCTGAGCCCTACCAGCTCACACAAAAGTCAGGCCACTTCCTTGCAAGTATGCGTATACCTATTGCTGGGAGAGAGGACTTGATGTGCCACTTCAAAAAGGTTGGCAACAAAATGTTCGTGCCCCTTGTTTCAATCAGTTCCCTTCTTGAATGTTTCTGTAATGACATAACGCAAATATGCTGAGAGTACACACTGTTCATTGCATTGTTGTAGATGACAGCAAAGGATTGGATGCCTCCTGATGTCTATGCAGGGAGGATGGTCACAAAATGATGGAGCACTTATAGGATGGACTATCATGCTACCTTTAAAGACTTGTGACTAAAGTTTGGCACAGTGTAAGAAAATGCTTATGATATGTCAAATGTAAAAAGAAGCAGGATACAAGTTTGTAGTTATCAGAGATGTATTTCTATTAAATTGTGCTTCAGACAGGCTCTGGATAGAGACCTGTTGTAAATTTTTTTTTTACACAGATATTCTGTTCTACAATTTTTTTTTTCACAAGGGCAATGGCAGAGGACCATAGAGAACCCAGTCTGGTGCCTGGAATCCAAGGCTAAAGAGCTCACCATTCCTGAAGCTGCTAGGAGCTGTGGGAATGAAATTGTATCTTTCTAAACCATAGAAGCCATGTGCCATATGAAGCCTCCCAAAAGCAAGTGTTGGCCCAGAAACTGGGTGAGTTTTTTGGAAGTGGGAGGCTTGTTGGAGATAGGGCAAAACTTGACCACAGTGCTTCTGGTTGTGAGCAGGTAGAGGCTGGATGAAAAGCTCAGAGAACAGTTTCTTCCATAGGCTCTTCATTAAGTCATCTCCCAACTGCTTCCCTACGTTTGTCGTAGGTTATAAGAAACAGAAACTCTTTCAAGCTGTCTCAAAAAAAGCAGAAGTTGAGGACTTTGTAAAGCCCCTCCTTACCCTACCCCGCTAGAAGCATAGGAAATTCTCAGGCAATACTGGCCTCTGCCTCACTCCAGGGTGACACATGGCCTCCACCTCTACTGCTCTTCTCTCTCTCCCACCAGCACTTGGTTCCTGTCCCCAAAACAGTCCCGAGGTCAGGGTTGCTGCCTGCCATGGCCTCAACAATATCTAAGAATGCAAACTAGCTCCCACACCTCTGCCTGCAGTTCTCAGTCTCTTCTGCATCCCAGGAAAAACAAGGAACCTGATTGGCCACCTGTAGGACCACCAAGACCTCTCTTCACCCAAGGAAAGGCTTGCAGTGAGCAAGTGTCTTCAAAGCCCTCACCATCGCACTTCCAGGAAGGTCCTGTATTTGCCTCACAGTGAAAATCCGCTGTTCATTCAAGTCACAGCCCAAGCCAGCCCCCTCTGCTCCCAGAGACTCT
Source organism: Macroglossus sobrinus (assembly GCA_004027375.1). Taxonomy (NCBI): domain Eukaryota; kingdom Metazoa; phylum Chordata; class Mammalia; order Chiroptera; family Pteropodidae; genus Macroglossus; species Macroglossus sobrinus. The sequence continues at coordinate 50,858 of PVKZ01000788.1, read as the reverse complement.
ATTGGGAATCTAGTTGCCCAATAGTCTTTAAATGTTACAAAGCTTCCTGACTAACAGGTGTCTCCTGTGTGTGTGCCTCAAGTTAGGACTTGGGTGCTTGCAAGTAGAGCTCCTGTTGGCTTCCTTAGTCCCCATGATACCTTGGAAGATGCTGAACTTCCTGGATGGTCAGCAGATTGTCACCAGGGATTTCACTGACGGCCAGCAACAGGTATGTGAGTGCAAACTTTAATGGTCTGTGGGGACTCTCTGCTAAAGAGGCCAGGGTTAAAGATCAGATCGCTGTGAGGCTCTGCTCGCTGGGGCTGCAAGAGAAGCCTAGTGGGAGTGGATACGCCTAGGGCCCAAGGACAAAGTCCTGTAATAAATTACATGGGCCCAGAATGCTTAGCCATTTCCTCCTGGAGCCCTTCTGCCTCTCCCGCCTCTCCCTTATTCTCCCGTACACTCTGAGGCCTGGCACTGGTCTTTCAGAGTGCCTGGGTGGAGAGGAAGGGAGTCAGAGAGACCCCAGTCCTGACAAGGTAAAGGAGTACCTGGGGGTTTCTCTGTCTGTCAGATGTACCTGGTCTACAGGCCTAGCTCCTGACAGCTGGGTGGGAGGAGTGGGTCGCCTCTTAGGGGTGGGGGAAGGGTGGCTGGACAAGTGAGTTCTATAGCAGACATGAGATGCAGACATGAGGAAGTGCTATAGAACTCACCTGGAGACCAGGTGGGACAGGCCTGCAAAGTAGAGAGCTGGAGATTCCCTTTAGGAGTCTGGAAAACAGAAACCCTAGCCCAGGGTCTCAGTCAGTCAGGCTGAGGGCCAACCTAAAGGACTGCAGAAGAGGGAGGAGAAGCTCCAGGTGAGTTCTACACCTCTGCTCCAGGAAGGCAGACTCACTGACAGAAGGGAATAGCAGGCTGCCATGAACCCAGCAGCGTCCTCAGAGCAGAAAGGCCTCACCGTGGGATCAGAGACATGGAAACATCCCAGGTGCTGCTGACTGGGCACCTGGCCGATGCAGGCTGTGCCATGGGAGCCATCTCAGTGCATATTCCCAGCATAGTGGTGTTAGTGCCTTCATTTCATGAATAAGGAGACTGTGGACCATTGAAGTTGAGGTGCCTGCAGAAAGCAGAACTGGTTCTTGACTCCAAAGCCTGGGTGTGTCTTCCTGGACAATTGTGGGTGATTGAGTTGGTTACCTCTGGAAGACCTGGGCCCCAGGATGAGTCAGGCCCCTGCCTGCCTGGTCTCAAAGCCTCTTCTGGATGGGCTATTGGTAGTTGGGGTAAGGGATGACTGAGGGGAGTCCACTGCTATGGGCTCCCAGGGCGGTCTCACCTGAGCTGTCAGCATGGTAGCCATCCACAGGAAATTTGAGACAGACATTAGGTGGGATTGGCCAATGTCAGGCTCCTGGCAGGTGTGAGACCCCATCCCCCATATCCCAAATTGGGTGTGTTTGTTCTTTACCAGTAGTCTTCTTCCTTAGGTCCCATCCTATAACTCTAACCCATAAACCCCCTGAACTCAGTTCAGGATTTTAGTTTGAAGAAAATTTAAATTCTGTGTGGGGACTCTCTGGGCCTGGAGCATACTCCTAAAGGAAAATTCAAGTCCCTCTACTTCCTGCAGAAGGCTTTTCCCAATGCCTGAACCACTGAGAACCTGCTGGGGCACCCAAGGCCCTCTTCTTGGAGGACCTAATCCTTGTGTGTCTGTCTTGGGCTCTGCTGCATCCTTAGCACTGGTGGGTCTTGGGGTGCCCAGCTTTGGGGAGAAGTGACAGTAGAGAACAGCATTTCCCAGCTACCTAGATGTGTTTATATAGCTTCATGCTCTTCATGTCTTACAAAGGCCCTTGCTTTTACATTCTCGCTCAGTCCACATCACAGTTCTTGGGGAGAAAGAACAGTACATTTTTCACAAAGGGGAACAGTGAGACGAAGTAGGGAAAATGCTTTGCCCAAGACCACTGGACTGTGAGCACTTTAAGAGCACAAGCTGGATCTCCTCAAGATTTCTCTGTCCCCTTGTTTTTATTACTCCCATCCAAGGCATGGCAGAGAAAAGGCATTTGGCAAATCTATGTTCAGTAAGGAGTGGAGTAGTCTGTAGCAGAAGTAAAGTTGAGAATAAGGTCAACTTTCTAATCCAGTGCCATTTTAGACTCTCTGTCTACCTCCTCAATAATTAAGCAGAGGCATCATGTTCTTTTATTGCAAGGTGGTGAGACAAAACTGTATAACAAGGGACACAGGCAATGCTCTGTCACCCCTTCAGGGTAGGGGCTACCTCTGGGCTGGCATCCCATAAACTAGAGTCTCAGTGCTGGTTTTGCTCCTTAGTCTCCAGCCTCCTCATCTATGAGGTGGGATGTCTCCATGGGTTTGTGTGTGGCTTAAATGAGAGGATCTGGACAAAGTGCCCTGCACACCATGTGGCACACAGCCCCCTGCCCACTCTGGTCCCTCCTAGTCTGAGCACTTTGATATTCTCCCCCAGCTCCATCTCCTCACTCGCCTTTCAGCATTTTCTTTCCCACTCTCCCATATTTCAGTTCAATAATGCTCCAGAAACACTTGTTAATGGTATGGCTTTAGACTCCCAGCAACTGTGGGAACCAAAATGATTTGGGAACCAGTGCAGCACACTGACCCCCATGGGCTCAGCCATACTGACCTACCTTAGGGCTGGACAAGGGGGCCTGAACTAAAAAGAAGACATCTCACTCCCAAGGAGGAGGAACTTGCAAATACCCCAGGACTTCCCCTCAGGGACAATGCTTCCACTGCCTTCCTGGTATGAAGGGAAAGGCCATTTCCCCGTTGGCCATCCATCCATCTGCTCACTTGCCCATCCATCTGTCTATCCATCTGCCCACCCATCCATCCACCCATCCATTCATCCACCCTCTTATTCTTTTATCCATTCATCTATCCACTCACCCACCCATCTATCCATCCATTCATTCACCCACCCACCCACCCACCCACTCGTTCATTTATCCATCCATCTATCCACCCATCCATCCATTCATTCAGCAAACATTTCCTGAGCCTTATTGGGATGAGTAAGGTATAGTTCTTCTCTTAAGTTTCTCACAAGTATAGGAGAGACATTCAATGATACATAAAAATGGGGGTAAATGCTGAGATAGAAAATTTCATCTCCTGTGTGTGAGAATGTCTGCACTTGTGTGTGTAAATGTGTGCATGTGTATGTATTCCTTTCACACTCATATTAATCAAATACAGAGACACAGAGATCAAGGTGAGAGAGAATGTGGGGTATTTCAGGGATTACATGAAATTCAGTGCAACCTGGAGGGAAGAGGTGAGATACAAGGTAGGCTGACAAGGTCATGATCCTGAAAGACCTTGAAAGCCATAAAGATATGGCACACTCTTAGCTGTGGAGATGCATGACATGGCCAACTTTTTTGCATCTTTTAAAGATAACTTGGTTGTTGGAATGGACAATGATTTTTGGAGAGCCCAGAATAAGCAAGTCTGCCTGGGAGGCTTCCATTCTCCCAAGTGAAGGATGAGAGAGGACTAAGGGGTGGTAAGGAAAAAGAGAGCCTCTAGTTTTTCTTTCTTTTCTTTTCTTTTTTTAAAATTAAATTTATTGGAGTAAAATTGATTAATACAATTATATAATTTTCAGGTGTACATTATAATTTAACATCTGTATATTCTATTGTGTGTTTACCACCCAAAAACCAGTTTCCTTCAGCTACCATATATTTAATTCCCTTTACTCACTTCACCCTCCACCCTCCCCTCCTATATTTGACCCCCTTTACCCCATCTACCTCCCACTTCCTCCCCTAACCCCTACCCTCTGGTAACCAGTAGTCTATAGTCCATGTCCATGAGTCTCTATTTGTTTGTCCTGTTCCTTTGTTGCTTTTAGGTTTATATTCCACATTTAAGTGATATCATGTTATTTTCAACTTTTGCTGTCTGGCATATTTCGCTCAGCATGATTATCTCGAGGTCCATCTAGGTTGTTGCAAATGGCTGTATTTCATCTCTTCTTATAGCTGAGTAATATCTTTATTTTATATATGTACTACCTCCATTTTATATATGTGCCACAGCTTCTTTAGCCAGTCATCTATCATAGGACACTTTGGTTGCTTCTATGTCCTGGCCACCATGAATAATGCTGCTATGAACATCAGTTTGCAAATATCTTTTTGGATATGGGTTTTCAAGTCTGTGGGGTAAATATCCAGTAGGGGGATTGCTGGTTTGTATGGTAGATCAATTCTTAGTTTTTTGAGGAACCTCCATACTGTTTTCCAGTGTGGCTTTACCAATTTGCAGTCCCACAAGCAGTGTATGAGGGTTCCTTTTTCTCTGTATCCTCTCCAGCATTTGTTATTACTTGTCCTGTTGATTATAGCCATTATAACAGGTGTGAAATGGTATCTCATTGTGGTTTTATAGCCATTCTGAGGTATGAGATGGTATCTCACTGTGGCCCTTCATATGTCCTCTGGGAAGAAGTATCTGTTCAGGTCCTCTGCCCATTTTTTAATTGAATTGTTTGTTGTTGTTGTTGTTGTTGTTGTTATTGATTGTATGAGTTCTTTGTATATTTTGGATATTAGGCCCTTATCAGAGGCATTGCTTGCAAATATATTTTCCCATTCGGATGGTTGTCTCTTTACCTTGTTGACAATTCCTTTTGCTGAGCAAAAGCTTTTAAGTTTGATGTAGTCCCATTAATTTATTTTTGCTTTTACTTCCCTTGCCTTTGAGGTCAAATTCATAAAATCCTTTTTAAGTCCAAGGTCCTTGAGTTTTGTTACTATGTTTTCTTCTAAACATTTTTATTGTTCCAGGTCTTCTATTCAGGTCTTTAATCCACGTTGAGTTAATTTTGGTGTGTGGTGATAGACAACAGTCTAGTTTCATGCTTTTACAGGTGGCCTTCCAGTTTTCCCAGCACCACTTATTGAAGATACTTTCCTTTTTTCACTGTCTGTGTTTGACTTTTTTCTCAAAAATCATTTGCCCATATAAACATGGGTTTACTTCTGGACTCTCAATTCTATTCCACTGATCCGTGTGTCTGTTTTGTTGCCAATACCTTGCTGTTTTAATTATTGTCACTTTGTAATATAATTTGAAGTCGGGCAGAGGGATGCCTCCAGCCTCTTTCTTTTTTCTCAGAATGGCTTGGGCAATTCAGGGTCTTTTGTGCTTCCATATGCATCTGATGATTTTTTGTTCTATATCTTTAAAAAATGCAGATGGGATTTTGATGGGGATTGCATTAAATCTGTACAATGCTATAGGTAATATAGTCATTTTAATTATGTTGATTCTTCCAATCCAAGAACATGGAATATCTTTCCATTTCTTTGTTTCCATTTCTTTGTATCTGCTTCAATTTCTTTTAATAGAGTCTTGTAGTTTTCATTATATAGGTCCTTCACATGTTTTGCTAAATTTATTCCTAGGTATTTGATTCTTTTTTGTTGCAATTGCAAAAGGAATCATTTTTTCCATTTCTTTTTCTGATACTTCATTGTTAGAGTATAGGAATGCTATGAGTTTTTGATTTTTGTAACCAGAAACTTTACTGTATTTGCTTATTGTTTCTAGTAGTGTTCTTGTGGAGTCTTTAGGATTTTCTATATAGAGAATCATATCATCTGCAAACAGTGACAGTTTGACTTATTTGTTTCCTATTTGGATGCCTTTTATATCTTTCTCTTGTCTGATTGCATTCACTAGGACTTCCAATGTTATATTGAATAACAGTGGTGATAGTGGACAACCTTGTCTTGTACCTCATCTTAGAGAGAAGGATTTTAGTTTTTCACTATTAAGTATAATGTTGGCTGACGGTTTGTTATAAATGGCCTTTATTATATTAAGATATTTTCCTTCTATACTGATTTTGTGAAGTGTTTTGATAATAAATGGATGCTGTATCTTGTCAAAGGGGTTTTCTGCATCTTTTGATATGATCATATGATTCATATTTTTAAATTTGTTTATGTGATATATCCCATCATCGATTTGTTTATGTTGAACCATCCTTGTTCCTCTAGGATGAAGCCAACTTGATAGCGGTGTATGATCTTTTTAATATGTTGCTATATTTGGTTTGCTAGTATCTTATTTAGGATTTTTACATCTGTGTTCAGGATAATATTGGCCTCATAAAATGAGTTGGGAAGTATTGCCTCCTCTTTGAATTTTTGGAAGAGTTTATGGAGAATAGGTATTAAATCTTCCTTGAATGTTTGGTAGAATTCACTGGTGAAGCCATCTGGTGTTGGAGTTTTACTTTTTGGTAGGTTTTTGATGATCATTTTAATTTCCATACTGCTGATCAGTCTATTTAGATTTTCCAGTACTTCTTAATTCAGTCTAGGAAGATTGTATTTTCCCAAGTACTGGTCCATTTCTTCTAGGTTATTATGTTTGGTGTTGTATACTTTTTCATAGTATTCTTGTATGATCCTTTGTATTTCTACATTATCTGTCATAATTTCTCATTTTTCATTCCTGATTTTGTTTATTTGTGCCCTTTCTCTTTTTTCTATCCAGGGGATTGTCAAATTTATTAACCTTCTTAAAGAACCAGCTCTTTGCTGCACTTATTTTTTCTATTGTTTTGTTTTCAATGTTATTGATTTCTGCTCTAATTTTGATGATTTCTTTCCTTCTGCTGACTTTAGGCTTCATTTGTTTCTCCTTTTCTAGTTTTTAAAGATGAAGCATCAGGTTGTTTATTTGGGCTCATTCTTGTTTTTGAAGGTAGGCTTTCCTCTTATGACAGCCTTTGCCATGTCCCAAAAGTTTTGGTATATTGTATTATTATTATCATTTGTTTCTATATATCTCTTGATCTTTCTTTTTATTTCTTCTCTGACTCAGTTATTTTTCAGTAGCATGTTGTTTAATCTCCATGTATTTGTGGTTCTTCCTGCTTTCTTTCTGCAATTATCTCTAGTTTCAAAGCATTATGATCAGAGAATATGGTTGGTATGATCTCAATCCTCTTATATTTGTTGAGGCTATCTCTGTGTCCCGGTATGTGGTCAATTCTTGAGAATGTTCCACATGCACTGGAGAAAAATGTATAAGCAGCTGTTTTGGGATAGAAGGCTCTGGGAATGCCAATTATGTCCAGTTGGCCTAATGTGTCATTTAAAGATCTTATTTCCTTATTGATTTTCTGATTAGATGATCTGTTCATATCCGACAATGGGGTATTTAGGTCCCCTACTACGATAGTGTTTTGGTCTGTTTCTCCCTTTAGTTTTGTTAGTAATTCCTTTATATATTTTGGGGCTCCCTGATTGGGAGCATAGATGTTAATAATTGTTATGTCTTCTTGGTGCATGATTCCCTTTATCATTATAAAGTGTCTCTCACTATTTTTCTTTACCTCTTTATTTTGAATCTAGTTCTTCTGATATTAGTACCGCTACTCCCACTTTTCTCTAAATGTTATTTGCTTGAAATATCATTTTCCACCCTTTCACTTTGAGTCTATATTTGTCTTTGGAGCTGAGATGTGTCTCCAGGAGGCAGCATATGGTTGGGTTTTGTTTTTTGATCCATTCTGCAACTGTACCTTTTTATTGATTAGTTCAGTCCATTTACATTTAGAATGATTATTGAAATGTGAGGTCTTCTTATAGCCATTTTATCTTTTTGCTTTCTGGTAGCTCGATGTTTCCATTGCTTCCTTGTCCTTGTGTTTCTGTCTTCTTTATTTTGATTGGTTTTTGTGGATTTTGTCTCTAGTTCTTTTTGTTTTAAGTTATATACTTCAGCTCTGAATCTTTGGTATGTGGTTACCATTAGAATATGAAAAGGATAGTTATATATATACAGTTGTGCATTTTCTTCTGCATGTGCCTTATCTCCATTCCCTTTTGCGAATTTGGATCTTTGAATCCTCCCCTTCTTAGTCAATTTGTCCCTATGTGTGTTGGACATTCATTGCTATCTTGTTATAACAATTACTTCTTACTATTTAAGCTATAATGCCCTGCTCTTATTAAGGGTTGCATTCCTCTGCTTCTATTTGCCTGATAGTCACTTTACTCCTAATTATATATTTTTGTTGTTTTTTTTTGTTTGAGATGAGCTGACCCCTTTCAGTATTTCCTGTAGTGCAGGTCTTATAGTAGAGTATTCCCTCAATTTTTGTATGTCTGAAAAGGTCTTAATTTCTCCTTCATATCTAAAGGAGAGCTTAGCTGGATACCTTATTCTAGGCTGGTAGTTCATTTCACTTAATAGTTTAAATATTTGATTATATTTCTTTCTGACTTGTAAGGTTTGTGCTGAGAAGTTTGATGATAATCTAATGGGTTTATCTTTATATATTACCATTTTCTTCTCCCTGGTTATCTTGAGAATTCTATCTTTGTCATTGATTTTTGATAACTTTAATACAATTTATCTTGGTGAAGGCTTTTTGGGTTGAGATAATTAGGTGTTCTGTTGACTTCTTGAATTCCAAGCTCCAGCTCATTCCTTAGATTTGGGAAATTCTTGTTCACTATTTGTCTGAAAATGCTTTCTAGTTCCTGCTCCTTTCCCTCACCTTCAATAATGCCTATTATTCTCATGTTTCCTCTCTTTATGATATCAGCTAGTCTTGTATTTCTTTTTTCATTATTTTTCATTCTTCAGTTTCTTTCTTCTTCCTTCTGATCCATTTCTAGATTTCTGTCTTCGATATCACTGATCATTTCCTCCATTTGGTCAACTCCATTTCCCAAATTTGCTATTTTATTTTTCAACTCTTGCAGTGTGTTCTTCATCTCCAGAAGTTCTATTTGGTTCTTTTTGAGGGTTTCAGTCTCCTTGCTCTGCTCATCTAGTAGTCTTTTCAATTCCTGAAATTGTTGATATTATTTGTTTTCAATCTCATTGAGTTTTTTCAGAAGTACCATCCTAAGTTCTCTGTCATTTAAGTTGCATATTTCTATGTCTGCAATCTTATTTTTTGGAGATTTTTCTCTTTCTTTCTGAGCTGCCTTGTCATCTTGGTTGTTTATAGTGTTTAATGGACTATTTCTCCATCTGGGCATTAATGGAAGTGTATTATGCTGTTTTCCAGAAAAAAGGTTTATTATATAAAGGTCTGACTGTAGTCTGTTGCAAAGAAGGCGCTTTTCTTTTGGTTTCCAGTAGGTGGCATCTAAGCCTCTTACATCCTTTAAAGAACCTGTCGTGGCTCTTATGAGCAGATCCCACACTCAGACGTGCTGGTGTGCAGTTTGGGTGTTTTTTGTTGAGTTTTAACTCATTGTTGTTTCAAGGGGAGAGATCTGAGGACGTCTCTCACTCCACCATGTTTTCCTTTGAAATGCGGCTCACAGCACTGGTCGCCTCCTGGGAATAGAAATGTAGCTTACAGATCTGGCTGCTTTTGCTGCGACTGGAAAAGCCACTCACAACGATGGCTGCCCTGCTGTGAACACTTGGTTCTGAATTACTGGGAGCTGAGCTTGGCAGCAAGCCAATAATACCTGCCCCAGGCAGTCTGCAGATTGGGTGGGGCAGGGTCTCAGAGAGACAGTGGCTGTCAGATGAAAATAGCCTCAGTTTTGCTGCAAATTTGGTAATTGTTACTAAGTTCTTGCAGATGACCCAGATCACAGCAAGACCAACTGCTGTCTGGGACTGGCCCACAAGTCCCTGATATCTGCCCAAGTTCATGTTGGCAGCAGCGATCTGCCTGACCTTATCTCTGAAATAGGGCTCACAGCGCTAGCCACTGTTGCTGAGATTAGAAATGCTGCTCACAACAATGGCTGCCTCACTGTGAATACTTCACTCTGAATCACTCAGCTCAGGGTTTGGCAGCCAACCATAAAAAACTGTCCCCCACAGTGTGCAGGTTAGGTGGGGTGGCTGATCCCCTCAGACCAGCATCCCCTAATGGCTCTGTAGGAGGGGTCTGCACAATAAAGCTGGCTTGGTCTGTAGGGGGGCTGGACTAAAACACAATGTTAGCTGCCTTTCCAGCCCTCTTTCTGACTCCAAGTAATGGAGATTTTTTTCAGAAATGAATTCTGTGCGAGCTTCAGACCTACCGCCAATGTCCCGGGTGAGTGTCTGCAGGTCAGAAAACCTTTGCACAGGTCCTTCAAAGTGATGTATAGGGGCTCAGTCACCTTCCATCTCACCCAGACAGCCAGAATTTCCTCTAGTTTCTACAGTCAGGGTTATTGGAATCTCCCCTTCCCTGTTCTGGGGAGCCTCCAAATGAGACCAGGACCCCCCTCTCCTTCAGGAGAACCTCTGCAGCCTTACTCTCCCTCTAGGGATCCTCCACCACCCACGGGTGAGGGTCCAACTCCATTCGGGATTTTGCCCCTCCTACTGGCTTTGATGTGGCTCCTATATATTATCAGACATAAGTGTTATGATCAGCTGGACTTCAGGTGATTCACCACGTTGATTATTTTAGAATTTGGTTGTAACTTCAATGCGGTCCTGGGAAGAGATGAACCCTGCTTTTACCTAGTCCACCATCTCCCCCCTATTAGTTTTTCTTTTCTTTTAATGCATTTTATCTGGTTTTGGTATTAGGGTAATGCTGGGCTCATAGAATGAGTTAGGAAATGTTCTCTGTGTTTCTGTTTCCTAGAAGATATTGTGAAGAATTGGTATCATTTTTTAAAAAAATATTTGATAGAATTCATTGGTGAAAACATCTAGGCCTGGTACTTTCTTTTTTGAAAGGCTTTAATTATTGATCCAACTTCTCTAATAGCTATAGGCTTATGCCTGTTGTCTATTTCTCCTTGCATGAGTTTTAGTAGATTGTGTCTTGCAGGGAATTGGTTCATTTCATCTTAAGTTACCAAATTTGTAGATAAAGAGTTGTCCAAAATATTCCTGTATTATTATTTCAATGGCCATGAAATCAGATCAATTATCCATGGGATGTCCCACTTTCATTTCTGATATTAGAATTTTATAGTCTTCTCTATTTTTTTCTTGGTTAGCCTGGCTAAAATTTTATCCATTTTGATGATGTTTCAAAGAACTAGATTTTGGTTTCAGTGATTTTTTCTATTGATTTCTGTTGTTAATTTTATTTGACTTCTGCTCTAATTTTTATTATTTATTATTTATTTTATTATTCTTGGTTTAAAATTTTTTCTCTAGTTTCCTAAAGTAGAAGCTTAGATTATTGATTTTTGATCTTCCTTCTTTTCATATAAGTATATTCAGAGTTATGAATTTCCTTCTGAGCACTGCTTTCACTGCATTCCACAAATTTTGATAGGTTCTATTTTCATTTTTATTTAGTTGAAAATATTTAAAAATTTTTCTTAAGGTTTCTTTGACTCATGTTATTTAAGAATACATATATTCCTAAATTCCAAAATATAGGAGATCCTTTAATCTCCAAATATTTTTGGATTTTCCAGTTATTTTTTTGTTAGTTTAATACCATTGTGGTCTGAGAGAGGACATTGTATGATTTCTATTTCTTTCAATGTGTTCAGGTGTGTTTATGACTCAGAATGTGATCTAGCTTAGTGCATGTTCAGGGTGAACTTGAGAAGAATGTATATTTTGCTGTTATTGAACGAAGTATTTTATAAATGGTAATTAAATCTAATTGACTGGTAGTGATGTTGAGTTCAATCATTGTTTTTTTGTTTTTATTTTTGTTCTTGTTTTTGTTTTTTTGCCTGCTGGATCTGTCAATAGTAGATTAATCTTTCTCTTCTTGTAATTTTATCAGTTTTTGCCTCCTATATTTTGATGATTTGTTGTTAGGCACATGCATTTTAGATGTTGTTATGTCTTCTTTGAGAATTGGCTGTTATGTAATTCTTCTCTTTAATCCTCATAATTTTACTCACCCTGAAGTCTGCTCTATCTAACATTTACTACTCCAGCTTTCTTTTGATTAGTATTAGATGGTATATCTTTTTCTACCTCTACTTTTAATCTAGCTGTGTCTTTATATTAAAGTAGGTTTCTTATAGGCAACATATGGTTGAGAGCTTCAAGTTTATAAGAGATAAAATCATCAGAGCCAAGCAATCATTTCAATATGAGGATAATAAGAAGACACAATTTCTTCAACCATGCTAGTTTCATTCATTGAGATAAAGAATGCAGGGGAAAGCAGGTTTGGGGATGAATTGCTGTGGTCATGTTGAGTTTGATGTACCTATAACACATCTGTTGGAGATATCCAGAGGAATAGGGCCTTGGTGGGTCAGGAGCTCAGAATAAAGGTAAGAGTTGATTTGGAACTCAGCAGTGCTTTGACTCTGGCAGTGGCTTTGGGAGCAGATGGGAATGTACAATAGGAATGTGTAGGCTAAAGAATAGAATAAGGGCCACTGGATCAGTGAGAATTTTTTGGTTTTAATGACAAAATCCAAATGGCTTACCTTGAGTAATCAAAATGAAAAAAAGGTGCAGATAAGATTTTTATCTTTGTCTCCCTCCTTCCCTTCTTGCCCATTTTATCCTCTCAAACTAGCTATTTTCAGAAAACTAGAACCAAAACCCCTGGTCATTCTGGAATCACATTTTATAATTTTAAGACTAGAGAAGAAAACTAACGCCCAGCTCCAATTCAGAACATCCCAGGGATAGCCTGTAATTGGCCCTTGCTTGGGTCTTACGCCCTCTGGGGAACCATGATTAATGGTTCCCATCAGAAACACGGTGTAGAAAAGGGAAGGAAAATTTCCCCAAAAGGAAGCAGAGGAAGGCACACCAGATGGACAAAAATCAATCAACATCTCCCTCAGACACCAAGAGGTCAAGGTGTGGGAAAGGGCCCTAGGAGGAAATTGAAGTTACCCCAAGAGGCAAAGGGAAGACAGGGAGGTGAAGTTCTGCAGAAGCCAAGGGGGTGAAGTTAGGAAAAAGGGCATGGCTGAGAATCTCAGAATTGAGAGAGAAAGAAAGATTGAAGCTGTAGGTCTTGGACAACATTGGCACTGGAGGAGTCAGTTCAGTGTTTGTGGGTATGAAAGGTGAAACTGGAAGCAGTATGATGGGGCAACTTTGTCAAACGGCTCAGCTGAGAAGAAAAGCAAGAGGAGGGGAGTAGCTGGAAGGTGTCATGACACCAGGAAAATTCACTTCAAGACAGACAAGATCTGAGTTTATCTCTCTGAAGAGAGGAAAATCCAGAAGAATAAGAATGGGTGAAGATGAGAGAGGGTTGAGTAATTGTATTAGTTATCTATAACTAATTGCTCCAAAATTTTGCAGTTTAAATGACAAACATTTCTCACACAGTTTCTGAGGATTATAAATCCAAGAGTAGCTTGGCTGGGCACTTCTGGGCCAGGGACTCTCATGAGGTTGGTATTAGTTTGCTAGGCCTGCCATAACAAATGCCATGGACTAGGCAGCTTAAACAACAAAAATTCATGTTCTCACAGTGCCGGAGCTGGAAGTCATAGACCAAGGTTCTGGCAGGGTTGTTTTTTTTCTGAGGTCTCTTGTCTTGCCTTTCAGACAGCACCCCTCTTGCTGCTTTGTCCTCATATGGTCATGCCTCTATGCATGTACACCTCTGGTATCTCTTCCTTTTCTTACAAGAACACTAGGCAGGTTGGATTAGGGCCCACCCTAATAGCCTCATTTTAGCTTTATTGCCACTTTAAAGGCCTTATCTCCAAATGCAGTCCCATTCTGAGGTAGTGGAAGGTTAGGATTTCAATGTATGAATTTGGGGGGATAAAATTCAGCCCATAACAAGGTTGTAGTCAGGATGTTGGCTGGAGCTGTGGTTATCTGAAGCCTTGACCAGGGCTGGAAGATCTGTTTCCAAGGTCACTAGCTGTTGACTGGAAACCTCAGTTCCTTACCACATGGGCCTTGCTAAGGCTGCTTGAGTGTCATCATGACATGGCAGCAAGGTTCCCAAACCAAGTGACCTTAAAGAGAGCAGGGAGGAAGCCATGAAGCCTTTTATGCACTAGTCTTAGAAGCTATACTTCATTACTTCCACCTTATTATATCTGTTAGGAGCAAATCACTAAGTCCACACTCAACACGGAAGAACAAGTGTCCATCTTTTGAAGGGAGGAGTGTCAAAAGATCTGTGGATTTATCTTAAGCACTGTTTTAATAGATATATCGAGGACCTGATGGAGAAGGCTAGAGAAGGTAGGGCTGGAAGGGCGAGTGTAGGCTGTCAGAGAGGTCCCTTCTCCTGGGCATTCCCTTAAGTGTTCACAGGTATAGGGGAAGGCCAGGAGTGGACAAAGCTAGAGGCTGAGTGTGGTTTTCTTTTATCAGTGAAACAGATCTAGGTGTTCTGTAGAGTGAGTGGTGGTGGTAGTGGGGACTTTGAATTGAAACAGAGTTTTGGGATTTTTGTTTGTTTGTTTATTTGTTTGTTGTTTTTGTTTTCAGGAAGACCTTACCAGGACTTACCAGACCTTACCAGAAGGGTCCCTTAAAGGTTATTCTGAAAGTCCCAAGGGACGTGCAGGCCATGAAACTGCCATAGCCTCTGACTTGGTGTGAGTGTGGCCCATCCTTGATCATGTTAAGCTCAGGGCTGGAATGTTGCAAAGTGAGAGCAGGGGTCAACAGTGTTCACAAGAGAGTGTTGGATCTGAGGGCTCCATGTGGTGTGCACCTTACTGTACTTTACTTTTGAATTCTATTTAAGAGTATTTATAAAACCACTTTGTTCTAAAAAAAGATTTAAGGCAGTTTCTAGATTGGTTGGAATAGAAATGAAGCTAGGATGCAAGTTGATAGATTGGGGAGAAATGGAGCGACCAAAGGGTCATGATGAAATGAGAAACAATTGCTCATGGGGCCTCCGTGGTGCTGTCTGGAGAGTGGCAGCTGGAGGAGATGGCTTCTGATGTGAAGAAGTTCTGGGACATGGGAAGATGAAGGCCAGTTGTTGGGGAGTGGAGGTCACCAAATTCTGGGGATCACAGAAGTGGGAGTTTAGGACACATGGGAGGTCACCCCCAGAAGAGAACAGGACTGGCAGGAGGCACCTGTGAGACAGATTCTGGTGTCTGGAGAGAGGTAAAATGTTGTATATAAAGTTCAGAAGCCATAGGTGACAGAGGATGACAGAGTCAGAAACTGTGAGTAAGCCACAAATTTCTACCTGATGTGGAAAAGTGAGAAACAAGAGCAACAATGGGGATCCAGAGGCAGAGCAATGCTTCTCTGGGTCTTTCCTAGCCTCTACCTCCCTGAGTTATGTGCAGTGGGAAGACTGAGCCAACCTTCCCTTTAAAAGAGCTGCCTTGGAGTCAGGATTCACTTAAGGGCTTCTATACCCTTTCATCCAGACTCTTAAACTTTCCAAAAGCAGAGGAAGTAGGACAAAGAACATGGATTTCAGATGTTGGCAGAAGAATCCTCTTTTTTCATGACCAGTTGAATAGCTTTTGCAGTCTCAACATTTCTCGCTCTTCATTGTCTCCCCTGTAAATCGGGACAGCAGTATTCCTTCTCAGAGCAGTGTTATTACCTGGGAGGTCTTCTCCCAGGACAGCTGTTAATTGGTGGTTTGTCCAGTTCCCACCCACCTGGAAAATGAAGACAAGCAGATTCCAAAGCCTTACCTGGTTGGGTCCACATTGGCTGTGGGTGTTCAGGTGGTGGTGGACAGTCACTTGGGCCCTTTCTCTAGGACAGAGGACAGAGAATCTGGGAGACCTTGGCAGCAGCTTCCTCATGATAATCCCTCAGGGACCAAGGAGTGCTTCTTGGGAAAGGCCTGAGGACACAAACAAACATTTCAAGAGTACTCTGGTGTCTAACCTCACAGCAGCCCTGCAAAACCTCAGCATTCTCATTTCAGGAAGGAGTGTGCTAAGTCACTGGCAGGACCTGCTTCAGCTGCCACAGCTGGTGGGTGGCAGAGCTGTACTCTCCCATCATGCCCACCCCTGGTCCCTATGGACACACCCTCACATGGGGTCATTGCTGAGAGCAGGAGGATAGCCTGCAGCATCCCCAGAACAGCTTTTCTAGATTCTCAGACTCTGCCATAGGTTCCTTCTTCCCATCTGTCCCCAAGAGACAGTGGACAGGACCCAGAAAAGAATTACCGTGTTCCTTTGGGGTTAGGGAGAAAAATGTAGTATCAGACCTTAAAAAGGAATCTACAGTCTGATTATCGCCTTGAAGGTGCTCAACAAATGCTAGGAGTTTTAGACTATCATTAAACAGATAAATACTTGTGTACTAAATAAAAATTGGAATAAGAAAATTCTTTATCCAGCAGAACAGAATAGCAAAAAGACTGTCACATTCAGTTGCTGCCTACACCCCCATTCTTTATGTTGAGCCCAGTGCCTACTGCAAAATAAACATTCAATAAAGATGAGATAGAATGAAGGAAACTGAGAAAGTGATGAAGAACAGGGCAAATTTCCCTGAGTGGGGCCAGAGTGCAAGCCTTGCACTGAAAGAGAGTGTTCTTGGCTGACTGCAAGAAAGAATTCAAATGCATGCAAGGGTCAAAGTCAAAAATAATGTTTATGAGAGAAGGACCAACTTTCCATAGACAGAAGAAGCAAAGACAAGAAAAAGGCCCCAAGTGTTCGGAAAATTCAGTTTGTGTATCATTCTTAGTTTCTATGAATTACAGTTTACAGACTTTGTTTACCCATTTTCCTTTGATTATATGTGCAGAACAGTGGGATAGAGTATGTAGAGTGGAAAGGTAAGAATAGGTAGCGTGAAAAGGCCTGCTGGCAATTCCCAGCCTTTTATCCATAGGTTCATATGGTTTTAGCCATAGGAAATGAATGATTATATTTTGTGTAGGGTGGGATTTAAAGGCTGTTTTTCTGTTTTCCCTTCATGGTATGTGTAAATGGTTTGTTAATAATTTCAGCAGAAATCTTCCTTTGTTCTACAGGTTTCTTCCTGGTCTGGCTATAGGGCTGATCAGCATCTTTCAGACTCTGAATATAGCTTGATTTAACATTTAAAATTTTCTTTTGCCTCCTTTCTACATTAAAAGCATCTTTGCACACTTGAATGAGACAGGGTTATTAATTTATTCAAGAGCCATTTCTTGAGCCAGGCTCCTGGTCAGGTATTCTAGGACATGCTGATGAACACACCTCACTGTCCAGGACCTCTGAGTAAGGGCATGATGACTGACATTCTGCTTTCTCTCTGCTCACAGGCTGCAAGGAGCTGCTGGCTGTCTCAGGATGTCAGTCTTCAGGCTGGTGAGAACTGCATCTATTACATCTAGGAGTGGTTTGTAGCAGTTACCAAAGGCTGAGTTAAATCACTCCCAAGGAAAGAAGAGAGTCAATGAGACCCTACAAGGAAAAACCAGAGATGATTGGAGTTTAAGGAACAAGACAGATTATATTATCTTAAGAAAATGAGTTTGGCTAGCCTCTGGGCCTCAGCAGAGGCCACATATGCTCAATAATCCCTCACTTATATTCAGACTTAAAATGTCTTGACAAAGGCATTTCTCATTTGTTGTCTCATTGTGTCAATTGCAGGGAGCTCACTCAGAGATAGTGGGAATAAACGATGGGCAAATCACTACTTTGGGCTCTGCATCATCTTCCCTCAGCTCAACCAATATCTTTTTGTGTCTGCTATGTCCCAGTGGCCAGGAGACAGCTCCATGTGGGAAGGGAGCATAGGAGTTTTGCATTTACTGTTGAGTTGATAAACACTGAGACACTGCTCTGCCCTGTGGTAGGGGAGTGAGGGATAGGCCTCCAGGCAACCTGGGTGGTGCATGCATGACCAAGAAGCTCAGGGGCTAGGGGAGCCCAGAGGAGAGCCCCCAAAACAGTCCAGGTGTTCATCTCTGCCCTCCAGAATTTTAGCCAAAACCCAGGGAGGCCAGATAGTGCTGCAAGGTCTTCTTTGGTGGAAAAGTTCTCCAAAAATTTTTCTCCCCAGTGAAAAGCCACAAAATGGTCATTGTCTCCTGACTGCTGGATCCACATTGCTGTGAGGGGGCAGCATCCCTTAGCATGCACCTCAGGGCTCCTGTGACTGAACTCTCAAAGTGTCTAACTCACAGAATGGGCAGCCAGGGTTGGTTTTTCTCAATTATAGAATAGACGTGAGGTTGTTTCAGGTTAGAGAGAGAACACACACAGTCTACAAATTCGGGTTGCAAGAGCTTTTGGTAACTCAATCACAAACATTAGAACTTGGCATCATCGCTTTGGGGCAGGAGGAGGTTTCAAGGCAAAGCTAGGCTTATTTCACACAGAAATGCATTGGCTCCAAGGTTCCCACTGGGAATATGACTAACTTCAGGCAGAGCTGAAGCACATCACTCACACTCAGCTGTAATTGTGTCCTGCTCTGTCTTCTAAGATTATAAATTCCTTGAGAGGAGGGTAATGGTCTTATTCATTAGTGACTCCTGCAGAAGGCCCAAATGATTGCCAAATAGAGGGCAGAACCACACTCAGCTTGTAACTGGTATACCCTCTATCTGTGTCTACTCTGCACTGGGCACTATTTGGGCCCCTTACCCATGTTACAGGCCATCTTTACGACAGCCCTGTGAAGTTGCCCCTTTCAATAGATAAGGAAACTGAAGCTCGGAGAGTTTAAAGTGACTTTCCCAAGGCCATGTAGTTCATGGAATGCAGAGTAGGGTTAGAACCCAGGTCTATCTGACTTCAGAGAGGCTTTCTATTTATCTGCTCAGATTTCTGTGACAAAATACCACAGACTGGATGGCTTAAACAACAGAAATTCATCTCTTACAGTTCTAGAAACTGGAGCTCCAAGATCGGGGGGGTGGGGGTGGGGCTGGTGTATGGTGAGACCTCAGTTCTGGCTTACAGACAGCTGCCTTCTCACTATATCTTCACATGGCCTTCCTTCTATGCACTTCCTCTTCTAAAGACACCAGTCCTACTAAATTAGGGCCCCACACTTTCTACCTCATTAATTACCTCCTTAAAGGCCCTCTGTCCAAATACAGTCACATTAGGGGTTAAAATTTCAGCATATCAATTTTGGGATGACAATTCAGTATATAAAAGGTTTTAAATTTTGCTCTGATCTCTTATTAAGAAAATTCACACATGATGAATAGCTACCTCATGGAAAGAGTATTTTTTAAAAAAGCAAGTAGCGGTGGGCTTCCTCCCAATCCCACCACTTTTCTAATATAATTAAAATAGGATTTGTATTGGAGAAATTTTATTTTCACACTTCAGAAATATGCTAAAGCTCTGCATTCACTTTCTATGTAACCTTAGCCAGACCTCTCCATTTTCTTTCAGTTTAACCATCTGTCAAACAAATGTGGGGCTGTCTGGTTTTCAGTCACTTTTTCTTTTCAAATGAGGGCTCTGAATGTTTTCATACCCATGTGTGGAGGGACTGGGGGCCCTTCAATGGGCAAGACTGCATGGAAATATTTTGAAATTCAAAGTGCCTCTCCATTAAATTGGCACAGTCCCCAGTTCATGAAGCCATGAGCATTTGTTAAGCTTGATGGTAAATCACTCATTCCTTATTCTCAATTAACCCATGACTTAACAGATGGGAAGGTGGTCCAATGACTAGGCACTGGGGGAAAGCGTTTTTGGGAAAATCGGGGCCCTCAGCACCAGAGGTAAACATGCTATCTGTCCCTGTGGCAGGGCCAGGCTTCTGTGGGTCTGCTGATGGACCTGTGCTAGGGCTTAGCCTAGAGGATGTTCCTCCACAACCCATCTTCTGGCACAGAACTATCTCTAGACCCATCTCTTCTGCATGAAGGAAAAGATATGGTGGGTGGGCACATGGTATTGGGGCACAGCACCACTTTTAGCAAGTGGGCCAAAAAAGCCTGCCCATCTTAGGAGATGGTGACATGAAGGCATCAGAGGATCAGGTCTCCCAGAAGTGGACTGTTCACGGCATCGGATCTTTGGGTTTCCTTGTCGTAATTTCTGTCACAAGCTGTTGGAGTACCACCTTCTCTTCTGCAAGAGCTCTTTCTGTAGAATGGGTAGCAGCTGGTTGTCAGGTATTTCTTATTATGAAGAGCAATGAAGGCTCAGTAGATCTCTATGGTTTCTGTAAATCAGCCTCTATTTCTTGAATCTCAATACAGACTTTACTTCTTTTGTAGCTTATAGCCTCTGCTTTTACTTTTCTCATTCAATCTTTTCTTCATTCAGCTGCTTCTGCCCAGTCATCTTTTTCTACCAATAGTTTTCATGAAGATGCTCTGTTTTTTGCTGGCTGGCTTCTTATTATTTCTCATTAGGACTTTGGCCAAATGAAGTGAACAAAAATCATGTTCCCACTCTTTTATTTATTCTTCCAGCTCATGTTGGGCTGATACATCATCACCCACTCTTTATTGGAACTGGTCTCTTTCTCTTTTTCATCTCTAGTTAATATCAGTTTTGCTGTGAGATGCCCATCGTGTCTTTGACTTTTAATCTTCTTGCTTTGGTGATTTGCCCACTGTTTCAGCTGCATACTGCAATTAGTCACACTGGAATTTCATCCTGTTGTAAGAAAGCTCTTCCTAGTCTCAGAGGTTCTGATATAATGTAGTTCACTGAGCAGAGTATGTTGCTCATTCTGGTCTTCCATATCCTGTAGCAGTTGTTCCTTGCTGCTCTTTTGAATTTTGCTTTTATCTTTATAAAGTTGTATAGGAACCCAATTTAAAGAATCAGTCTCCCACTTCTTCCCTAGAAGTCCCAGTTAATCCTTCTCATTGATTCTTTGATCTTTTCCTCTATGTCTCTAAAGAACATGCTACACTGCAACTTAAATTTTTGGTTTCAGGCATGATCTATTATTGACTTCCCACCCCTAACCCCTGCACACATGCATGTACTATCTGTCTCACATCTTTCTGAAATTGCTAAATCCTAGCTTTGATCTGATCTCTATAGAATTTACTTATTTTATCTAAGTAAATGCTACTCTCATTGAGCCATGCTCTATACTCTAAGTGCTGTGTTTTAGCTAGACCTTGTAATTGTTCTTTCCCCCATCTGCTTAGTTTTCTATGTATTTATCATGATTTTCACCCCAACATTCTCCCAGATATGTCTATCTCCTTTCAAAATGTTCTGATTCATTGAAAGTTTAATCAGTTTCATCCTTAGGAAGAGATCTCTCTCAGAGTTGCTGACCTGTGATAGCTAGACTTGTATCTTCTATTTCTGAGGCACACTTGTCATCTTGGAATTTCCTTCACAGCCATCTTGAACATTCTTTTGCCTCTCCTTCACACTAAATCCCTTTTCTTGGACCCCAGGTATTTCTCTCTTTTGCTTTTATCTAGTGCATCCTGTAATTGCTTCCTGAGGAAGGGTTCATAGGAAGTAAATGTTTGTAACAATTTGCATGTCTGAAAACACATCCATTTGCATTTTAGGTTACTTGGGCATAAGATCCCATTCTAGATATAATTTTCCCTGAGAATTTTGAAGACATTTATTCCACTTTGTCTTCTGGCTTCCAGTACTGCTGTTGAGAAATCTGACACCATTCTAATTCTTGAGCTTTGTATAAAACTTATTTTTTCTCTTTGAAAGCTTTTATGCTCTTTTCTTTGTCCCAAGGATCTATTTTTCACACTTTATGCTCTTGATTGAAGTTTGTCCCCTACTTGTTTTTTCCACAAGCCTTTTAGAATAATACTGAATCTTCACAAATATTTGTTACCTTTACACTGGAACGATAATTTGGATTATCATTGGATTATTGGATTTTTTTTCTCTTTTTTCATCGTGGTAAAAAACACATACTATCAAATTTACCAACTCAATCATTTTTAAGTATATAGTGCAGTAGTGTTACTTATATTCACATTATCATACAACAGATCCGAGAATTTCTCCATCTTGTGAAACTGAACCTATAACCATTGAACACTATTGTCCTCCCCCCTCCTTCAGCCCTATCTACTTTCTGTTTCTATAATTTTAACTACTTTAGATGCTTCATAGGAGTGGAATCAAACAGTATTTGTCCTTTTGTGACTGGCTTATTTTGCTTAGCATAATGTCCTTGAGATATATCTACACTGTAGCATGTGAGGGGATTTCTTTCTTTTTTAAGGTTGAATGATATTCCATTATACGTATACACTATACTACATTTTGTTCATCTGTTCATCTGTCAATAGACATTTGGGTTACTCTTGCTTCTTGGCTATTGTGAATAATTCTTCAATGAACATGAGTATACAAATATCTTTTTGAGATCCTGCTTTGAATTTCTTTGGATATATACCCAGAACAGGGACTGCTGGGTAATATGGTAATTCTATTTTTAATTACTTAAGGAACATCCATAGTGTGGTTTCTAGTGGCTGCACCATTTTACATTTCCACCAACATCTCACAAGTTTCCAGTTCTCCCACGTCCTCACCAGCACTTGTTATTTTATGTTCTTTTGACCGTGGTTATTCTAATGGGTGGATTGCTCTTTTCTTGAGATCTTCGTAGCAGTTGTTTGGCCCTCATACAGGATTTGAATCTGTCTTAAATTTTCTCCTTATAAATGAACTGATATCTTTGTTTGCCTACCCGCCAAAAATTATTTATTTATTTTTGAAGTCCAATAACCTTTCCTAGTATATGTCCTAGAGTTGATTTTTCTTTGTCATTATTTCATGATAGTTGTTGTGTTTTTAATCTGTAGATTCAAGACTTCTTTCATTTCTGAAAAGTTGTCATAAATTATATCTTTAAATAATCTTTCTATTTTTTTTCTAGTTTTCTTCTCCAATTATTTGTCTTCCATATCTATCCTTTTCTCCCTAATCCTAATCTCTTTTTCAATGTCATTTTGCTCACCTTTTTCCTTCCCATTATTAACCTAAAAATAAAAGTCCAAAGTGAGAAGCAACAAGCATTTTTTGAGAAGCACTGATTTTAGGCAGAAGCCCAAGTAGTTCCCATTAGGAGACCAAGGCAAGAGGTATTTATGAGAAGTGGAAGGGGAATAATTACATCTAAAAGAAGACATTTCTATCATTTCAGATAAGCTAAACAGTGATGATAATTCTAAAAAATGTTTTTAATTTTCAGCTTGATAGTCATAATAATTTCCCTGTTGTCTTTGCAAACAGTTTTTTGATACACAAAGTTGCTTTAGGCCCTGTTCAAAGATTATTTTATTCTGTTTTTAACATTCCAAAGATTTAGGAGAAAGACATCTAAGGCAGTCCCTCTGAGATGGCAGCTTCAGCTCCATTTTAAAGTGGCTTCATTTATATTATTATTGTTTTACATTGTCTTCTATAATGTTTATCATGAGTTTAGCAGTGTTATTCTATTCCCTTGTTGTTTCCAATTTTGCTTTTATTTCTGACCCCTGTTTATTTCTTTTCCTCCATCTCTTTCTTGAGTTCTGCCAATTTGTGGCTCATTCTTTCATTTGTCTCACCAACTAATTTCTGAGCCTTTTTTTTGCCTCTAATCCGCACTTCAGGAAGCTTTTGGAAATCTTGATGAAATACTTGGTCATCACTTACCACTGCTCTGTGGCCGTTCTGTTTGTTTGTTTTTCCTGGTGTTATTTGCCTGCTCCATTCCTGGTGTTATTTGCCTGCTCCATTTCTTCTTTTGGATTTCGATATCTTGTATGTAGATCTGTGATGGTCCCTTTTGGATTGCTCCTCTTTGAATGGGGTGAGCATTTATGGATCAGAAGGCATGTTATGTGGGTCAATGCCATGTTGCAAGATAGTGGAAGCCTAGTGAGATTTTTATCTTCACTTTTCCTCAGCCAATGGTTTTAGGTATGACAGGGCTATTCATAGGGCATAGACTCTTTTTCCACCTCACAGAGAGATTGCTTCCTGCAAATATGGCTTGTCTGTTTCTTAGAACCAAACTAGGCCAAGGATATTCCCTCTGCCATTTCCCATTACTCTCCTGGCAAGAGTCACCAAGAGGGGTGGAGAGAGAGGAAAAAAGAAAAAGAATGAAGGGAGTGGAGGAGGAGGGGGAGGAGGGAGAAGAAGAAGAGGAAGAGGAGGGGAGGAGGAGAAGGGAGAAGAGGAAGATGAGGAGGAGGAAGAAGAGGGGGAAGGGAAGGAGGAAAAAGAAGGAGGGTAAAGGGGTAAAGGGAGGAGAGGAAAAGGAGCAGGAGGAGGAGGGTGCAGGGAGAAAGCTCCCAGCTTCCTTGAGAGCTCTTAGTTCAAAGGAACAGCCCCCAGGAGAAGTAAGTCTGGAGCAAAAAAGGGAAGGTGGAACAGGGGTCTGACCACTGTCTTCTCTTTGCCCTCTAGGGTGACCATGTGTGGCTGAACACCCCCTCTGCCAACAAAACCAGTGTTGCCATTGGGGCCATCATCAAAGAAATGAAGCCCGGCAAGATCTTGGTTGAAGATGATGAGGGGAAGGTCAGTGTGGCTGGACTTTGGGGGAGGCTGGGCCCCCTCAGTGCTCCCATCTTCCACAGGACTCAGCCCCACCCCTTCTCTGGTGCTGCTCCCCAACACCAAGAGTTCCAGAGCCCAAGTGGGGGGCCTGCATCACAAAACAGACTACAGGGGGTTCCTGTCATGGTAAATGTTGTACATCTGTCTTGGAAACTGTTTCTATAGTGAATGCAGTGAGTTGGCAGATGGAAAACTCAGACAATCAGGGGAGCAATAAAGTGGGATAGGAGTTGTGGCGGAGAGGAGGGGAAGGCAGAAAGCTGGTTTGCAAAGTAAAGGAGGGTGAGCTGGAACGGTAAGAAGGTGGGAAGGAAAGGTGTGTGAAAAAAGTGCATGGAGGGGAGGGCCTGGAATATGAGGAGGAAGGGGATGAGTTCAGCTCATGCTGAGCAAACAGCCCAGGTAAGAAAGAGGTAGGAAGCTCTGGGTGGCCTGCAGGGGGCCCAGCTCAGAGGGGTAAGGAAAGGCATGCAGGGTGAAGGTCCCAGCTGTTTACTTAACTACTCATACCTCCCTCTGCTGAGCTTGATGCTACAGAGTCAGGCATGTAGAGACTTGGGCTCCAAGGAGAAGATTCTAGACTGTAGTCTGTGCGATCTACATTATGGAAGCTAGTAGAATATTAATAATATCTTACTTGCAAAATGATTATACAGTTAAAAAAAGAAACACTTTTACTTACACACTTTTATTTCAACAATCTCTGAGGCTTCTTACTGCAAACAGCTAAATATAACTTGTGACTATAAGCTCCACTGACCCTGGTCTGCAGTTCAGTCCTAGTCCTCAGCTGCACACTGATGCCTTGCCCTAGATACTTGCCGACTTCAGCCACAGATTGACCTGATGCTGTCCCAGGTGTCTCTTGACCTTAGCTACAGACTGACCCTGACCAGAGAAAGGTTACTGGGTCAGCGATCTATGAAAACTTGGAGAGAGCTGCAGAGGCTGCCTCTCACAGGCATCTATGCCCTTTGTTCCAGGAACACTGGATCCAAACAAAGGACCTTGGCACCCTCAGCCCCATGCACCCCAACTCGGCCCAGGGTGTGGATGACATGATCCGCCTGGGAGACTTGAATGAGGCAGGCATGGTGCACAACCTCCTTATCCGCTACCAACAGCACAAGATCTACGTGAGTCCCTGTGTCCTCATGGGGCTTCCCCAGGGGGCTAGGTCCATGCATGCTGACGTTTGGGCTGGGGAGGAGCACCACACACTGGCGGTATGGGGCCAGGAACACCCAGTTCAATCCCTGCTCCTCATGGCCTTACTGTGTGATGTGGGCGAAGTGCCTAACATTTTTCCATCTCTGCTCCCTAACCTGAAAAAGAGAGGGCGATAATATCCTCAAGGGCACAGAAAGCTGGTACATAATATGCCAGCACAGTTCCTGGCACACAGTAGGTGTTCAATTAGTGCGGCCTCTTTCCTTCATCTGTGGCTTAAGCAGGAGGCCTGCTCTGATGGCTGAGTAGACCAGAGGCCATGGCAACAGGCAGTCTTCTACAAGGCCCCTTCATAGGCAAGTAGCAGAGACACGGTCACCAGGTCACCCAGCCCTCCTGTGAAGTGAGTCTTGTGACGGCCAAGAGGGCCATGAGGGTAGATGTAGGTCCTTTTCCCAATCCTGGCAGTGGATGAGAGGTTCACCTCAGCCCTAAGGCTCATATCTCTATTCCAGTAAGGACTTTTCCAGGATAAGTGGTATTTTAAAATTGATACCAGTCCTACCTGAAGTAGGTGTGACCTGGGAAAGTTACTGCTTACCTGGGCCTACCATAAGGAGAGGTGGCTGGATTGGCTTTGACCAGCCATTCTTCTAGGATGCTCAGAAGAGTGGGAGAGTGAGCAGGGGACCCACAATAGGGGGAAGGCAGAGAGAAGAGGAGGTAGCCATGTGGGAGGGGGGCACAGGGTCCTCTGAGCCCACTCCAGCTGAATGTATAGTGGAGCTCCCAGGACTGATAACCGTAGTAGGCTGGACTGCAGCTCATCCTTTTCATAAAGTCTATGCTTGCCTTCTTTTAAGTCTGGTAGACATAGTCCTTGCAGCGAGAAAGCTTATTCTTTTTGCTCCTAAAATGAAGACTAAGACAAGAATGATTGTGTGACTTGGAAGGTGGCTGCCCCTGTCCCACCTCCAGAAGGGCAGGCAGGGCTAGTGTGGGTTGCACATGAACAGGTGGTCCTGAACTAGGTTCCCAGAAGGAATCAGTGGGGACTGCAATTGTTGGCCAGTCTCATGGAGGCCCCATGGAAGACAGGTGAACACTGCCTTATATGCATAGCCCATTTGTATCAAGCCTCTCCTAAATACCAGATAGAATGCCAACCATTAGCAACAACCACCTCATTTACTCTTCCTGTGAATGAGCCCCTTGCCCCAAGTTCTTACTCATGGTCAACACCCCCATCTTTCCAGAGGAAGTATCTGAGCAGCTGTGTGTCTTGTCTCCCGGCCAGAATCAGATTCCCTTTCCTGCCAGAGTCAGCTGCTCCTGCAGCTCACAGGGGGCTGCACCCAAGGCCAAGGTCAGAGCCAGGCAGTGCTGGCCCTCAGAGTAGAGGGCACTGATCTCCTGCTGCCTTCCTCAGACATACACAGGCTCCATCCTGGTGGCCGTGAACCCGTTCCAGGTGCTGCCCCTCTATACTCTGGAGCAGGTGCAGCTGTACTACAGCCGCCATGTAGGTGAGCTGCCTCCGCACATCTTTGCCATTGCCAACAACTGCTACTTCAACATGAAGAGAAACAAGAAGGACCAGTGCTGTATCATCAGGTGGGATACAGACTCTCCATGTTCCCGGGGCAGGGGGCAGTGGGGCCAGGCACCCCTCTGAGCATCTTGGAAGAGAGAGCACCCTCTTCCTAAATCTTTTCTATGGACTAGTGATTTAGGGGGGACGTTCAAATGCAAACATCTGGCTCGCCTGGCTCTGGCTGCTGCTGCTCTTCCACTCTGAAAAGTTCCTCCAAGGCTTCCTTCCTTCAGAACCTGCAATTCCACTGTATCACCAGGGCCTAGACTGCCCCTACTTTTAGTGACTATTTCCTGAGACAAGGAAGAATGGGGATGGCTAATTTAGAAATGGGACCAAGCATGGGCACTTGTGGGTGCTAAGGGTAAACAGGTAAGGTCTCATTCAAAAAAGAATCCTCACAGCAGGCTTCAGGTGAGGACAGGGAAACAGCAGCTCCAGGTGGCAACTCTCAGGTCACTGGGGCCCAGAAGGGATGTGTCTCCCTCAGTCCAGGCCCTGACCCTGCTTTAAGAGAGTCATTGGCTGGCCTGGGCTCTCGCGTCCTGCACATATCCTCCTGGTACAGAAGGAAGGGAGGATGAGGACAGAAAAGAGGAGGGGGAATTTGGTTCCAGGGCACATTGCCTGGTGCTCTAGGAGAGTCATTCATTCATTCACTCATTCGTTCAATTTTCTAATGTGTTCCAGTTGTGTGCCCCACACCAACCTAACACTAGTGCTCTGACCACTCTCTGGTTTTGCCTGTCTGCGTAGCATGCTCCCAATTTGCCCCCTATCCTGGGAGTACAGGGCCTTGCTGCAATGGGCCTCCTGGAGCTGAGCCCCAGGCTGGCCAGGAAGCTCACAAGGCCACCTCTCACCTCCAGGACACAGTGCCTAAGAAGAGGGCAGGGTACCCTGATTTTCCACCCTTGGCATGGACCGAAGATCACTCTGAGCCAAACTGCCTTCTCCTTCTGCCCTTGCTTTCCCCAGGGCAGCAAGCAGGTCCCCTTGGCTCTCTGCTCCCAGTGTTCTATCCCCACATGACAGTGTTGTTTGGTGCACGTGTGTTCGCAGCAGGCACTCACAGAGAGTTTGCAACTCAGTGGAAGCTTGTTGGTCTGGCCGACTTCATTGGCACATTTGACCGAAACTTTTTTTTAATTGCCATTTTCAGATGAAACAATTATTTTTCCGAGGTTTGCTTCAAAATAGTATTGGACAGGAAACAAAACTGCCCAGTGGAAACTTGAAATGGGCCTGTGGGAGTTCATTATGCAAACTGCGAAGTGAAGGAACCCCCTGGAGATCTTGTGAAAATGAGGATTCCAACTGAGCAGAGCAGGGTTGGGCCTGGGACTCTGCAGCTCTACCCAGATGGCAGCACTGTAGGCCTTTGGGCCATAATTTCATTAGCAAGATGTTACACTATTCTGCCTCCATTTGTAATATTTGACGATTTTTAGAATAATAATTTAAACAAAAGTAATATTTAAGCATTAATAATAAGTAATATTAATCATTGCAAATTTGAGCAAGTGCCAGACACAAGTACATTTTCTAACTTAATTAAATGCCCTCAGTAATTTTTAAAAACTAGTTTTCATGCCTCACCATGAAATTAATATGTATTCACTATAAAAATTTTAGAAAATTCAGAAAAATGTTCTCAGAAAAAAACTGCTAGACATTTTTGGAAGAAAAGACTTCCCCTACCCACTTAGTTAAAATCACACTGAGTAGTACCAATAATTGTCACCTAAGTGTAACTAGTATGCATTTACCATGTTACTATAAGCTCTGGGTAGACCTGGTTTTAATGGCTGCATAATATTCTCTGGCTGGATGGACCATAACTAATTTCCCCTCCATTTAGGTTACTTCCAATTCTCCACAATTGCAATGACAAATAAATAATGTGGAGAAACTTCTGATTTTAGGATTATTTTCTTAGGCGAAAGTTAGGATAATTCTGAAGTTTCTGACATCTATGCCAAATTGCTTTCCAAAAGACTGATGTAGTTTCCCTTTGGCCAACATAAAATCTTTGCTCATAGAGAGAATGTCATGACAAGGCTTTGTGTCCTTTGATTTTGCTCGTTCATCTGTAACCACTTAACTGAGCACTGTGCTTGTGACTCTGGAATGAACCAGATAAACCCTGACTGCCAGGGTTCACAGCTAAGCAAGATGGAAAAGACAGACACACCAGTAACAAATAAAATGTAGATAGTCTGAGACCACAGAGATGACTTCAGGACAAATGCGGTGGGATTTCTGCACAGGGAGAGGGAGTCCCTGTTCAACCACCCCAGAAAGCAGACCTGTGGTAGGTTTGCAGGAGAGTTGAGGAGGTTAAAAACTTAATATTTCTATTGACTGATGTCCTTGTATATCCTCTTTGCAGTGGTGAGTCTGGGGCAGGGAAGACAGAGACCACCAAGCTCATCCTTCAATTCCTGGCCACCATCAGTGGCCAGCATTCGTGGATAGAGCAGCAGGTCCTGGAGGCCAACCCCATCCTGGAAGGTAAGCAGTCACTGTCAGAACCGGCCCCCTCCCAGGCCTTCTCCGTGGCCTGGTAGCTTTCTGCTGGGAGGGGACTCTGGGGAAAGACAGAGAGGCCACATACTTTCAGTGACTTCTCAGGATTCTTCAGGACACGGAAGAAAAGAATGGGGTTGGTAGTAGTGTGGGAGCTCCCAGGAAGCATGAAGGGGAAAGACAAATGACTTTATAAGCTTTCACTAAGTGTGTTTTCCACAAGACCATAACAAGTATTCCTTGTAAAAAGTGCTCCAAGATGAAATCAGTTTGGAAATACTGAGTACATCAGTTTGGGTCCTCTGGGAAGCAGTTGCCAAGTTGAAGTTAGGACTGCACAAGGTTTATGGAAGAGTCACCCCTGTGAAATATGTAGTGGGAGGAAGCAGGAATGGGCAGGAAAAGATGGGATGCTAGCAGGACACTTAGGAGAAGAAGGAGCAGAATTGTGCAGGATGAGACTCAAACTATGATGAAGAGCTGGCAAGGTCTTGGCCAACCCCACAGGACACTCCCAAGCCAAGTGCCAGTTAGAGGAGCCCTGCATTAGGCCCGGTGCCAGGCTCTACTGCTCCCCTGACTTGGCCTCTGCAGAGGTGGCCCAGAGTGTGTGAACTCAGCTCCAAAGCTGTCAGCCGCTGGTCGACATGTTCTCTTTTTCTTTGTAATTGAGGTATGATATATATACAGTAAAAATTCACCTTTTCAACATATAGTTTTATGAGTTTTGAGAAACTCATACAAGTCATATAACCCCCATCATAATTATGACATAGAATGTTCCAATTACCCCCCAAACTTCTCTCAGACCCTTTTGCACTCACTCTCTTCCCAGCCCCAGCCCCTGGTAACCACCGATTTGTGTTTTTTCCCCTTACACTTTTATTTATATCTTTTCATATAAATAAAATAATATAGTTTGTAGCCTTTTGGGTCTGGCTATTCCATGTTGTTGCTTGTTTCATTCCTTTTATTACATTGCATAACGATACTACAGTTTGTTTACCAATTGAAGGACATCTGGGTTGTTTGTAGTTTCTAATGATTATGAATAAAGCCTCTACCAACAGTGGCATACATGGTTTCCTCCCAGATAAATATGCAGGAGTGAAATTGTTTGTTTAAATGATAAGTGAACCATTTTATGGTCAGAAACCGCCAGTTTTCAAAGTGGATGCCCCATTCTGCATTCCTACCAGCAAAGTCTAAGCATTCTAGTTGCACATACTTGCCAGCGCCTGGTGCTGTCAGGTGACTGCTTGCCACTCCGTTACGTGCAGAGTGGTATCTCATCATGGTTCTAACTTATATTTCCCCCACGCTAATGATGTGGAGCTGCTTTTCATGTGTTTATTTCCCATCTGTATATCTTCTCTTGTGAAATGTCTCTTCAGATCTTTTGCCCATTTTTTCAAATAGTTGGCTCCTTAATGATTTTGTAAGAAGAGTTTATTATTTATTCTGGATACAAGTCCCTTATAAAATAGGTGTTTTGCAAATATTTTTCCCAGTCTGTGGATTGTCTTTTCACTCTCTTCACGATGTCTTTTGTAGGGCAGAAGTTTTAGATTTTGATGAAGTTCAATTTATCATACTTTTCTTCTATTCAGTATGCTTTTGGTATTGTTCTAAATCTTTGCCTAACCCAGAGACTTTTTTTCTTATCTTTTCTTCTAGATGTTTTGTAGTTTTAGGTTTTAAATTCAGGTCTACGATCCATTTTGTGTTCATTTTTTGTATAGCACAAGGTGTAAGTTGAGTCTTTTTTCCTTCCTTTCTTCCTTCCTTCCATTCTTCCTTCTTTCCATATGGGTATCCAATCATTTCAGCACCATATGTCTAAAAGAGTGTTCTTTCTCCATTGAATTGCTTTTGTACCTTTGTCTAAAATTGTTACCGGTTCTGGGGAGGGAGTCCTGGAACTCCTGGGCCTCAGTTCTTCATGTCCTGTGACAATGAATTGAGGACAGATGTACAGCAGTTTGTAAGCAAGTCAGTTTTATTGAAAGCAAAAGTTCATTTCTCAGGAGAGTGGGCTGCCAAGAGAGGTCAGCCTGAAGCAGGAGGCTTCAGGTTCTTTTATTCTGCCTGCTTTGGTCCTCGTCCTGTCACCATAGCCTTTCCCCTACTTACAGATAGGTTTCTTATATCAGGGGTCCCCAACTCCCATGCCGTGAACCAGTACCAGTCCATGGCCTGTTAGGAACCGGCCTCACAGCCATGGATGAGCAGTGGGTCAGTAGGCAAAGCTTCATCTTTATTTGCAACTGCTCCCCAGCGCTAGCCAGCATCACAACCTCAGCTCTACTTCAAGTCATCAGGCATTAGATTCTCATAGTCTTACTGGTCCCTGGTCCCGAAAAGGTTGGGGACCGCTGTGTTATATAACCTTTTCCTCTCTATGAGTATATGCATAATGCATTTGGTTTGTCCATAAGGGGTTCAAAAGCACAATGTAAACTTATGATAATGATCACATAATGAAGCAGAGGTGAATGATAGATCACACCACCTGTCCTGTGCATGGTTGTGTCGGGGAATTTTCCTGTCATTGCCTCGCTATTGTGTCAGGTCCGACAGTTAAGTTAAGGCTATTGTTTCAAGGTTATTTTTCATTTTGGATACTTTAGGCAGGGCCCCTAGTGTAACACCTACCACAAAATCATTTGACTGTACATGTGTGGGTCTATTTCTGGATTCTCTCTTCTGTCCTATTACTCTCTCTGTCTATCCTTTCACCAATACCACTCTGTCTTTATTTCTATAGATTTTTAGTAAGTTTTGCAATCAAATATCATGTGTCCCCCAAGTTTGTTCTTTTTCAAACTTTGCTACTCTAGGTCCTTTACCTTTTCATATACATTTTAAAATCATCTTGACACTCTCTCCAAAAAAAAACCTGCATCAAATTCTTGGAGAGAGATCATCCACTGGGTTCAATGACATTAAGCTTCTGTATGGTAGCCTTCCTCAGAGCCTCTGCTGTCCACTGCAGTACGTGTTTACCAAAACTGTATGTCCAAGGAACTTTCCCTTTGTTTGTGGGACTAATGCTGTGTAGTGGTACAGTGTTTCCAAACTGCATCCCAACCCACCAATGGGTGATGAAATAAATAAGTCTTTTAGAACCAATTAAACAGCATAGATTAGAAAATACCCCAGCACATCACTCTTGGTAAGAACTGGTACTGAATATTTTCTTTTAATGATGTGTGCAGCTGAGGGTGTGTATGTGCCAAGACACGACACAAAGGATCTTTCTTAGGGTGGGCCACCTAAGAAAAACCTACAGAAACAACTCTCTGGAGTGTATTTTGGAGTGTATTTTGGTGTTGCAGCTCCAGTGCCTCCTGGGCTGACCTTCTCATCTGTGCCTCCTGCCCATGCCAGCTCTTGTCACTTTCCCTCCAAGTGTGCCCTCTCGAACCCAGCCTTCAGCCCCGAAGCTTGAGCGAATCTTTCTAAAATGCCTATCTACACCTATCATCTTTCAGAAGCTTTCATGCCTCACCTTCCACGTGCAGAATTAATTCCAAATCTCTT
Source organism: Macroglossus sobrinus (assembly GCA_004027375.1). Classification (NCBI taxonomy): domain Eukaryota; kingdom Metazoa; phylum Chordata; class Mammalia; order Chiroptera; family Pteropodidae; genus Macroglossus; species Macroglossus sobrinus. The sequence continues at coordinate 17,651 of PVKZ01000788.1, read as the reverse complement.
AGCTTGGCACTCGAGGCTCTGTGCTAAGAAGCCCCACCTACTAACAAGTTCTATTTTCCACTGCCTTCCTCCTATTTTCTGTGCTACAGCTGAATTCCCTAATCTGCGAGTACACCTCATACTTGCTGACCTCCAAACCTTTACCTGCACTTTGCCTTACTCTTAGCAGATCCTTGGATGCCACCACTGTCCAGTGCAATCCTACCCTTTTTTAATTCCGGGCTCTGCCACCAGCTCTGAGAAGCCTTCCCACTAAAAGTACACTTTCTCCTCTCTGCTCCCATCATGGGCATCATCACCCGCTGGCCCTCAGCCTTTGGAAACGCCAAGACGATCAGAAACGACAACTCCAGCCGCTTCGGGAAGTATATCGACATCTACTTTAACGCCAGTGGGGTGATCCAGGGTGCACGCATCAAGCAGTTTCTCCTGGAGAAGTCCCGGGTCTGCCGGCAGGTGAGGCCTCCACCTGACGTACTGGTCCTGGGGGCAGTTTCCATCTGCAGCAGGATGGGGAGTCAAGGGATTGGAGAGGTTTCCAAGAGGCGCCCCCTTCAATCTCTCTCATCCCTTCTTCCCTCCTCCGGGACCTCCACAAACCCCTATAGGTCTTTGCTTGTTGCCGCTGAACCCTGGTCTTACCCTGAGATGGGCCAAGGACCCCGAGAATTGGATAATGATGGTCCTTGCCCAGTATTCAAGGAAAAGGAACGATAGGATTTTCTGTTCTGAATTTTCCACCCATATTCTTTGGTGCCTACTACTCCTTACCTCTACTGGAATTAATTCTGAGGCTGGGCCAGTCCTCAGCTGAGGGTCTGTGTCCCGACATCACTCCCTAGCTTTTGACTTTAGGGAGGGTGCCTTCAGGGCTGCGGAGAAGCGCGCCCTGGGAGACATGGGGTCACTAAGCCGGGTGGGCGGTCTTAGCATAGGGCTGCTGGATGAGCAGGCCGGTTGGTGCGGGGGCGGGCAGAATGAGGACAGTGACCAGGTAGGCTGTCCCTCTGGTCAGTGCCAGAGCCACACCTAGCTGAGAGGCCTTGGGGCGGAAGCCAGGACAGGATTCGGGGCGACAGTCCGCGGCCCCGCAGCCTCAGGGACTTGTTTACACGTCTTCTGGCCGCCTTCTCCGCCAGGCCCCGGAAGAGCGCAACTTCCACATCTTCTACTGCATGCTCCTCGGAATGAGCGTCGAGGAGAAGGAGCTGCTGGGCCTGGGGACGCCCTCCGAGTACCACTACCTGACCACCGTGAGGCCCGCCCACCGCGCCCTGCCTCTTCACTTCGCTTACCTCTCCCCGCCCCTCCCCTCTCAGCATCTCCAGCTCCACCCCTCCCCCGCCAACAACCTCTCCCGGCCCCGCCCCTCCCAGCCGGTCCTGCTTCCTGACTTCTCACTGAACTCATGGTCTCTCCTCACAAACCTACCTTCCTTTGGTCCCAATGAACTAAAGGCTCCTGGTCACCCGGGAGCAGGTCATGGGCAGTTGTCTCTACGCCTCTTCTTTCCCGATTTCATTCAAATCGCCAACCCGTAGGTGTCCCTAGAACTTGAACTCCAGGAGAGCAGGGACCTTAAGCCCCCACCGCCAACCCCCTCCTGCAAAAGGGACCATCTACTCTTTTGCTAACGAGGGAACAACTGAGTTTCCCCTCTTGAATCTATCTGCTGCTAGCCCTCTCTCAAGGCCTTCCTTAGCTCTTGCTTGGACCAAAGCAGGACACTGGGTCCCCTCTCTCACCTAATTTACCACCGACCCTTCAAGCTTGACCCACATTCTATTATCCACCCTCTAGGCAGATGACAATTCCTCAGGGGCTCCCTGTAGCCCTGTAGCATAGTTTCCAAGTTCCTCCAGGTCCCACCATCTCGGACCTCCCACCTCTCCACCAGCGGCACCTCCTCGTAGCCCTGTCTCCCTGCTCCCACCTCCCACCTAGCTCCAGCTATTCTCTGCCTGGGCCTCCCTCTTCCCCTAGATTGCCTTGAAGCTCAGCATGTGGGGCCAGCTCAGACCGCTCCTCCTGGAAGTCTTACCCCATTTGCCAGCAGGCCGCCCCCACCTTTGGTCTTGGCACCTGTAACAGTCTATAAGACTGCTTCCTGCCTGCCCTTCCTCCATGCCTGGCAACCAGGGCAGGGGCCAGGATTCCCAGCAGTAGCACAGAGCCTGGCATATGGTGAGGCTTGGGAAGAGTTTGTTAAGGGAGTCCACGCTATTTCCCAGAGAGGGTAAAGCAGACATTACTGTGGATGGATGACAGATGGAGGCTCAGAGATGCTAAATGACTTGGCCAAGGCCACACAGCTACCAAGAACCAGCACTAACTGCAGAGGCCAGTGCGCTGTCTATGCCTCTGGCTCTGCCTCTGGAGGTACCTTGATGTGTCTTCTGAGCTTGGACCTCCCTGTGGCCCATTCAGAGTATACCCAGAGTGTAGGAAGTGTCACTTATCAGGACCTCTGGCTGAGTTCCTGAGACTTCTATGCCTTGTTGGCCCTGCAGTGGAGGATGGGAGGCTTTGGGTGGCCCCTGGAAAGCTGAGGTTCTCCCTCCTGCAGGGGAACTGCACCTCCTGTGAGGGGCTCAACGATGCCAAGGACTACGCCCATGTGCGCTCGGCCTTGAAGATCCTCATGTTCTCAGACGCTGAGAACTGGGACCTCAGCAAGCTGCTGGCAGCCATTCTCCACCTGGGGAATGTGGAGTTTATGGGTAATGTTCTCCCAAAACTGCACCCCCTGGGGTCCAAGAGTGCAGGGTCTGGGGCTGGAGGAGGAAGAAATCTCTCAGGATTCTCACCTAAAGAGCTCACTGAGGTCATGTGGTCTAACCTTGTCCTGAAAAAATACATTAAAAGTTTTAGCTATGATTTTAGAGGCTTTGTGGGGTTAAAGGGAAAATGTCAAGGCTTAGGGCCTTCTAAAGGTGTAACGCCCACTTTTATCTGGGACCCAAAGGCATACCCCCTCAAGGTAAGGGTGAACCAGAATAAACAAAACTTTGCACAGACTTGCAAACCTGTTTGCAAGTATCCAGGTGGTCTGGGAATTAAGGGGTCCTGTTAGCTCCCAAGCACCCAGCCTAGAGGATGCAGTGAGAAGATGTAGTATACATTGAACTGGAGTCCTGAAAGAAAAGAGTATGAATGGGGCACAGGCAGTATTTGAAAAGATTATGGCCGGCTCTAGAACTCAGGAAAGATACTGATTCACAGAGTAGTAGGGAAAGGATAGACTTTTCTGCAATAATTGGGTATCCATGTGAAAAGCATGAGCTTAGACCACTGTCTCACACCATATAAGGAAAGCTATTCCAAATGAGTTGTGGCAGGTGATCGTGTAATCTGTCAACAAAACTGGGCATTCCTGCTAGTGAAAGGTGAATGCTGACAAGCAGGGGGTGTCAGGATGTGGAAGAGTATTATAAAGTTGATGTTGGGGAAATGATGCCAAGGCACAAAAGAATTCAGACAATTAGATCATACTTACACAAAATATAAAATCTGGTAAAGCTAAAGGTTGATTAAGGATTGATATATATATATATAGGTAGTAAAAAGATAAAGGAAAAACAAAGTGATTTCCACGAAAGCTGGGAGAGTGGTCACCTAGTAAAGAGGAATACAGTCTCAGCAGGGAAGGACATTACTGGCCTTTGGGTGCTGGTGAAACTCTTTATTTTCACTTTTGTAGTGGTTATATAGTGTCGACTCAATAATCATTCGTTATGACATGGTTTTGGGTTTTATACATTTTTTTTATCTGTATGTTTTATTGTACAATTCTTTTAAGTTAAAAAAAAATGCAGAAACAACAGTCCCTCCTCCCCACATCCTGGTGGCCCTAACGTGGAGGTTGACTTAATGAGGAGGAACTTGATCTAGGGAGGCCAGCCCAGAGACTTGTCATAGGGCCCAGCTTACAATGGTGCTCTGCTAATCATTGCTTATTTGACTAAATGAACATATGAATGCTAGGTTTCTATGGACAAAAAAGTGGTTGAAGGGGCATGATGGCTTATCTCTTTCCTTAAGAGACAGCACCCTCCCCCAACTCCTCCTCCCAAACAAGCCCACATTTCTTCAAACTTCCCTTTACCTTAGGCCTTGATCTCACTGAGCAGAGCAGACAGAAAGTAGCCAGTGGCATCGTTCACTGCTGAAGTCTGATAATCACCTAGGTTACTGGCTCCCAGAGTGGGGTCTGGGAGAGGCAGTGCCTCAGGGACAGGGCCTGCCCTTACCTTGCTGGGGTCTTTGTCCGAGCACTGCAGGCCATTTTGCCACTCAGTTACTTCTCCCTGCAGCTGCGGTCTTCGAGAACCTGGATTCCTCCGATGTGATGGAGACACCTGCCTTTCCTACTGTGATGAAATTACTGGAGGTAGCCTGGCTGTTGGGTCTGCCAGCTTTCATTTTTGTGAGGAGGACCCAGAGACTTGGGCTGACAGAACCTCAACCTCTGATTCTCATAACCCTTCCAGGTTCCTGCTTCCTCTTCCCACCCCTCTCCCAGGCTCCCAGAACCAGGGCAAGGCAGTACAAGCTAACCATGAACAAAGTAGCAAAATGATGTCCGGCTTTAACAGTTTCTTCACTTTTCCCTGGTTCCCCCTTGACGTGGCCCTCACTCAGCAGGCTCTCTCCCATCTACCCATCACCAAGCTCTCCCCACTCACCGCCTCACCCAATGGCCGTAATTACAGTGGACTTTCCCTACCTTCCGTCAAATGTCCCTGTCCTCATCCTCATCCCCAGGGCTTCCCCATGAGCCACGCTGTTCTGGGGAAGTGGAGTGTGCTCACGTCATTAGCCTCTAGGGTCCTCCAGAGAGAAAAGGAGCCTCCACTCAGAGGAAGAACTGCAGGCACCAGGCAGAGAAATATCTTTGCATTTGGAACATTGCGATGTCCTCCACATCACACCCCGTGGGCAGTTATGGTGGGAAAGTAATAAAATCAGGAGAGAGAAAGAGAGGAGAAGAGAAGGAAAGGGAGGGGAGGGGAGAGGAGAGGAGAGGAGAAAAGAAAAAGCAGTCACATCAGGCACATTTTGCCGATCACGTTCTTCGTTTGCATCAGGGTTCTTAGAAACTTGGGTTTTTGCCAGCTCAGACTTCCCTGCATGGCGGAGGCCAGGCCCATCTAGACTCATCCTGCTCCTTTGGCCTTCAGTCTCTAGGCAGGAGTGATTTTGGTTGGGGCATATCCATGCGCCAGTGGCCTGGCCTCAAAGCCCTCCCTGCCCATCATTTTCAAAGGTCCATCTGGTGGTGCCAGCCCCTTTCCAGCCCTGAGGAGACCAGCATAGGGCTGGTCAACCAAGCAGCCAGCATGCGCAGGGACCACCTAGCTTGTGCTTTCTTCCTGAATGCTCCGACACCGCAGTATTCAAAATGACCCTCGGTCAGGGCCTGCCCGGGACCTGGACTTGGGTCCCCATCTGGTCTGGCTCTAGCCACAGGCGTCTCCCATTCTCAGGCCGTGGGCATAAGGTGGTTAGTCACGAGAGGGAATGAGACAGAGCACAAGCGTGTCAGAGCCCCAGAGCTGGGCCCTGCTCTGTCAGCTGTCCCCCCACCCCCGCCTCCCCAGGTGAAGCACCAGGCGCTCCAGGACTGTCTAATCAAGCACTCCATCATCATCCGTGGGGAGCTGGTCAGCAGGCCTCTGAACGTCGCCCAGGCTACGGACCGGAGGGATGCCTTTGTCAAGGTGCAGTGCTGGAGAAGGGCCAAGCAGCTGCTCACTGAGCATGGCTCCTTGCCCTGATGGTGGAGAGCGGGAAAAGGCAGCGACAGTTGGGCAAGGCCAGACTCTGCCAGTCACCTGCCTAGCGATCATGGGCTTTCTAGCCACTCTGGGGTTGGCTTGTTGCCTTTCAAGTAGGAATGATATGCTAGAGTGGGTTTGCAAGATCCAGTGTGAGTTTGGCATTTCTGGGTGAACCTGGAGAAAGGAGAAACCTTCCCGAGGCTTTACCCCATGTCTCCTCAGGGCATCTATGGGCACCTCTTCCTATGGATCGTCAAGAAGATCAATGCTGCGATTTTCACTCCGCCTGCCCAGGACCCCAAAGATGTGCGAAGGGCCATTGGCCTCCTCGACATATTTGGCTTTGAAAATTTCCAGAACAATAGGTATGAAGATTGAAGTTCACCTGCTTTCAGAAAATGGAAGATAAGCTTAACTCCTCTCTAAATGAGCAAGCTAAAAAGTAGCCTTTCTTCCCCCATAGGACAGGGAGCAGGGGCCTCTTGCTTCTTCTCACAGATGCCAGGGCGAGTCCACCTGGCAGGCCTGAGTCTCTCTGCAGGAGGGTGGTCTGTGCGTGTCCCTCGGCCCCCACAATATGCCAGGAGAAGGCCGCATAGCTAAAAGCATCTGAAGAGCCAGGCTGTAACCCAGCATTTGCCACCCTTCTTGAGCTATCTGCTCTCCTCATGAATCTGAGTAAATTATTAGATGAGGTTAGAGTGAAAATGGAAATCAGCAACATTGATCCAGCTGCATCTTTAGGTAGTATATCACACTAGGTATTGGGGGGAAAGTGGTGGGTTTGTGGATTGTCCCAGACTTCTGAGTTTGGTGGGGATAAGGCATAGCAGGACACCTCTGACCTGGCGTCTCAGCACCCTTGACGACCAGGAGGCAGGTCGGAAAAGTGACACCCAGTCATAACTGTAATGAAGGCTTGGGGTGAGAGGAGACAGGGATGGTGAAGGGAGCCAGGCCATGGAGCCAGATAAGGACAACTGATGCTCTGGTGCATTATCCAATGGCAGAAAGAGGTAATATGAGGAAAATGAGGACTGGGATGAGCAAGCAGGTAGCAGCCTAGGTGCAATCTGGTTTACCCACGTGAGCCTGGCTCATAAAAGGGCTTGACAGAACCGAACCTAGTGCTGGTTCCAAGAAGTAGAGCCCTCTGAGCACTGTTGAGGAGCCAAGCACAATACATGCCCCTGCCCAAGACCCTGTCTCCACATGAAGTTTGAGAGTGACCCTTGCAGAGCCAGGATTGTCAATATACAAGCCATCCCCAATGCAAGTGCATTGGGATTGCGGGCTCCCAGGACCAGCTGGGCCAGCAAGACAGGTAGCATGGGGCATGGCTGGCAGAACCAGGCCGAGTATGATGGGAACTCTAAGGCACAATAAATTCAAACGTGATCCAGATCATTGATTTCTGTCCCCGAGAGGGACAGTTGAGCAGACCAAACACACTTTGGAAAGCTTGGAGGAGCACAAATAGTTGTCTGTGGGGAATCTAGACATTTATGCAAGGACCCCTGCCTGAAAGAGGAATGAGCTGGGTTTGCGATGGGGCTGAACTCTGGGGGCCTGGTGAAGGACAAGTGCTGCATCACCCAGCACCCAGTCACCCACTCAGTCCTGCCTGCTGCAAGTGCCCGCTGAGCTCTCTCCAGGCAGTGTGTTGGGAGCTGAGGACATAGATGATCTGTGCCCTCTCCTCTTGTGTTAACAGACATTACACAACCGATCTCAGGTGCGATGAGGTTCTGCATAAATGGGCAACCCACTTTGAGGCAGAAATGCCTAACTGAGATCCAGGGGATGAGCAGAGCAAGCCGGGTCATGAGGAAAGAAAGGAGCGGCAGCAAGTGTGTGAAGACTCAGAGACTGGGAAGGACTGGGCGCTTTCATAGCATGTTGTGGGAAGTCCAGAGTGGCCTGGAGTAACTTCCTGGGATAGAGGCAGGCTTTCTACTGTGTCACTGTCTTTCTGGATCCTAAAATAGTGGGAATCCCAGAAGGATTGAAGCAGCCAGGAGAGCGTGCTGGGATCTGCAAGTCAGAAAGCTCCCTCTAGTGGTGGGTGGAGAAGGACTGAGCGGTGAGAGAGAGGTTTTTGGAGGCCAGCACCATGCTCCAGGTGAGCAATGGCGGTAACCTGGACAAGGGATGTAGCAATGGGAGTGAAAAGAAGAGGTCAAGGTGCTGTGTTAGAGAGAGCATGGACCAGGCATTGGCAATTGATTGAAAGAGGGGAGGAAGGGGAGAGGTTAAGCATGAATACTTGGTTTCTGACTTGAGCCAGGGGTAACTTGTGGTGGGATCATCTCCCAAGGTAGGAAACTTAGGAGGAAGAGCAGGTTGGAGGATTAGGGCGGGGATAAGAAGTGTATCTGTTTGATGCAGAGCAGCCAATACTGGGTCTCCAGAAGCTCCTTTCAATGCCAAGGCCACTTGCCTGTGGAGCTGGGCTGCTGAAGGACACCTGGTCCTCTAAGGATTATCTTTGTGTTGTGATAGGCTGGCCCAGCAGAGGACCCTGTAGGAGACTGGTAAGGAGCCAAAGGCAGATTCTGATGGTGTGATGAGCTTTTCCTTTCTCTTAGTGTGTTTGCCATGGGGTAGAGGAGGTGAGGTAATGGCGGCAGAGGCAGAAAGAAGAGGGAGGGTTTATGTCGGCGTGCACACAGGGACTCCATGTGAATGAGGATGTGCATCCATGGGTATATATGTGCATGGCTGTCTGCAAATGGCCGGGGACCTCGTGGTTCCTGCCAGCTGCAGAAGGAACTGAGCTGGCCCTGTTCCATCCCTGGTGGGGGTGTTGCCTCCACAGCTTCGAGCAGCTCTGCATCAACTTCGCCAATGAGCACCTGCAGCAGTTCTTCGTGCAGCATGTGTTCACAATGGAGCAAGAGGAGTACCGCTTGGAGGGCATCGCCTGGGACTTCATTCCCTACGCAGACAATCGGCCTACACTGGATCTGCTGGCCCTCAAGCCCATGAGCATCATCTCCCTCCTGGACGAAGAGAGCCACTTCCCACAGGTGCATCCCTGGGCCCACTGACCCTCAGGTGGAGGCCCCACACATAAGTCTCTTCCTCAAGGTTGAAAAACTCTCCTGGGGTGGCCTGTCTATCCTGGGGTTGCTGAAACCTCTGCTAGAAATAAGCAGACCAGCCTCCGCTCGTCTCCCACCAGAACTCCTTTCCCTCAAGACCTTCCTCAGGTCCCCTGCCTGCAGGAAGTCTTCCTGATTCTACCCTCACTCCTGCTCCCCAGCAGAATGACATCTGTCATTAATTAGATTCAAAAACACAACCCAAGAGGGGCTTACTAATCACCCACAGGCCAAAGGCTGCAGAGGGTACAAGAGAAGGAAATGCTTTTATTCTCATCTGCAGGGGATTCTGCCTGTCCTTGGGCGTATATCCAAATGCAGTCAGTAGGAGCTCTGAATCCAGACAAGGGGGAAGCCAGGGCGGGGTAAGGTACCTGGACAATGGTAGAGAAGGGTGGAGACACGCAGCTGGTGGTGAAGGTCTGCTCCAACTTGGCCTTCCTTTACTGGGGCAAGTTACCAACACTTGAATGTCAGTTTCCTGCCTGTAGAAAGTCATTCTGAGCCCAGTTGCGTTAGGTCCATGAGGGAGCCCCTACGCCCTGTGGGTGTGCCAGCTGACTTCCCTGTGGCTAGGCTCTGGGACCTCAATCCATAGGGTATCCTTGTTCTTCCAGGGGACGGATATCACCATGGTGCAAAAACTGAACAGTGTCCATGCCAACAACAAGGCCTTCCTGCAGCCCAAAAACGTCCATGATGCCAGATTTGGCATTGCCCACTTTGCTGGTGAGGTGTACTACCAGGCAGAAGGTAGGTGCAGCTCCTCCTACACCCTCTTCCTGCAAATCTGGATCGGGTTCCAGGGAGGCCACAGAAAGGAGGCTGAGAAGGTTAGGTCATTTTGCAGGGCTAGCAGTGGGACAGAGGGAATGGAATGCATGAGGCATGTTTTGTTTCTTTTTGTTTTGTTTTGCTTTTTGGTAACAGCACTTTTGAGATAATTTACCCATTTTAAGTATAAAATTTACCCATTTAAAGTATAAAACTCAATGATTTTTAGTATATTCACAGAGCTGTGTAACTGTTGCCACAATTTAGAACATTTTCACTCAGAAAAGGGTGACTCCCATTCGCAGTCATCCTCATTTCCCCCCAACCCTCCCCAGCCCCTGGCAACCACTCATTTCTGTTTGTGTGGATTTGTCTGTTCTGGACGTTTTGTATGAAGGGAACCACACAATGTGCGGTCTATGTGACAAGCTTCTTTCTCTTAGCATCAGGTTTTCAAGGTTCATTCGTGTCGTAGCATGAGTCAGGACTTCATTTCTTTATGCTGCAGCATAATATTGCACTATGTGAATATACTGCATTTTGTTTGTCCCTTCATCAGTTGATAGACATTTGGGTTGCTTCCACTTTTATGTGGATGTATGTTTTCACTTCTTTAGTGTATACCCTTAGGAGAAGAATTTCTGATTCATATGGCAATTCTATGCTTAACTTTTTGAGTAACCACCAAACTGTTTCCCTAAGTGGCTGCACCATTTTACATTCCCACTACCAACGTATAAAGGTTCCTATTTCTCTACATCCACACCAATGCATGTTATTGTCTGTCTTTTTTATTATAGCCATCCTAGTGGGTTTAAAGTGGTGTCTCAATGTGACGCCTAATGGCGGTGAACATCTTTTTGTGTGCTTATTGGCCGTTGTATATCCTCTCTGGAGAAATTTCCTTTCAGATCCTCTGCCCATGTTATAATTGGGTTGTCTTTTCATTGTTGAGTTGTAAGAGGGCTTTATGCATTTTAAATATAAGTACCTTAGCAGATATATAATTTGTAAGTATTTTTTTTCTGTGAGTTATCTTTTCACTTTCTTGAGAGTGTCCTTGAAGCACAAAAGTTTTAATTTTGATGAAGTCCAACTTATCAATTTTTCTTTTGTGCACGAGGCTTTTGGTGTCATGACAAAAAACATTATCCAACCCAAGATTTACCCCTATGTTTTCTTCTAAGAGTTTTCTAGTTTTAGCTTTTACATTTAGGTCTTCGGTCCATTCTGAGTTAATTTTTATACATGTTGAAGTAGGGTCAGGCATGCTTTTGATTGGAGAAACACAGGCACGAGGTGATCAACCTACTGGTGTACTTAAAAAAGTGAGAAAGGTGGCATTGTGAGGCTGTGGTCAGGAAAATGGGCAGGCAGCTATAGTGTCACTTTCTGTAGCTCGTATGGAAAAATGAGAACGTGCTCTAGTCTGTTTAACTAAAAATTTAAAGTCACACTGTTCAGCTGGAGAGAGAAAGCAGCACGGACTTGCTCGCATTATTCCCTGTAGGGTTGTGCGGCACCCCCAGAGCTCCTGGTTCAACCTTCTTACTCTCACGGGCACCTGAGGCAGAGGTAGGGGAAACAGGCTCCCTGCCCCTCTCCCACCCTTGACTCAGTGTCCCCAGGCCTCTCACCAGGCTGGGCAAGTATTCACAGAGCACTGCACTAAAAGTGGGATGATTGAAGGGAAGCAGAGTGGCCGAGGAAAGTTAGGGCTGTGCTTGTCCAAGGTCAATTCTAGGAGTTCCAGGAGCGTAGCCCTTCAGCCGACGCCTAGCCCTCATCTAGCCTGGCTTCAGTGCCTTCGTAGTGTGATTCTGTGCCTAACTTTAGGTCGAATTCATTCTTGCCCATGATGAGAGTGGAGGGCTGGTGTCTTGCACTCCCTAGATCCGTGCTCGTGTTAGTTGCCTAAAGCTGCCGTGACAAAGTTCCACAGACAGGTACAGAAATTTACTCCTCACAGTCTGGAGGCCAGAAGTCTAAGGCCAAGGTGTCAGCAGGTCTAGTTCCTTCGGGTCCTCTCTCCTTGTAGAAGTGTCTCCTGGCATCTTTACCTCCTCTGTGCGTGTTTGTGTCCTAATCTCTTTCTGCAGGACACCAGTCATGTGGATTGGGACCCATCCTGCTAGCCTCATTTTAACTCAGTCACCTCTTTAAAAGTTATATCTCTATATATAGTCACATTCTGAGGTACTGGGGGTTAGGACTTCAACATATGGAAGTCCATAATATTGTTTCCCCTAATTTTTAGAGGCTCAATCTTCAGGCTGGAGGAGCCCCTGGCCCTAGCAAAATCTTCCAAGACCCCAGAGCATAGCTAATAGAGGGGCCTCAGGGCTCCCAGGCTCTTGGGGTCTCCTTAGTGAGTTACACACATACTTGCTTCCTAAACCTGTTTGCTGAAGTGCATACATTTTTGCTTGTGCACCCTCATTCTCTCTCTATCTCTATCTTTCTCTCTCACACGCACATGCACACACACACACACACACACACACACACACACACACACTTCCTGAGGGCATATGTTCATTTCCCAGATCTGTGCAGTTTAAACTTACTAAGAGGAGAGAAATATGTCCTAAGGACCTTATAACCCACAAGTCACCTCCCCATCCTTGGAGTCAATACTGCAAGCAGTGTTTAATTTCTTTCTTTCCTTCATATTGGCTTCAAGGAAGAACAATGTAGCTCCACTCCCTTGCTGGTTTCGTAGTGGATTTTGAAGCTGCCACTCCTTCACAGACTGGCCAACTGAGGGAGGCTAGTTACACAGACTCTCCCAGAACTTCCTTGGGGCACAGGGGGACAGCAGGAGTGACATGCATTCCTCTCCAGATTACAAACTCCCTGGACACTACCAGGCTGCCAGATTTGCAAGAACTGGGAGTGAGAGGGGCTTCTTCACTTCCTTCTTTTCCTTCTTTTCTTTTTTTTCAAAGCTCCTTCATGTAAATAAGCAGTTGCCTAAGTCAGACTTGCCCAAAGTCACCCAGAAATTGTGTGGGCCAGATCCCTAATGCAACCCCTCAGGCCTATCGCCATGGACATGCCATCTGCTGTGGCAGTTCCTAGGACATTGGCAGTTGTGGTGATGGCCATAAACAGGGAGAGGCTGAGGGGAGTGGACTCACTCCTGTCTGCGGTGCCCCTGGACCTGCACCCAGGGAATGCTGTGCTGGTGGAGGAGATGGCAAGTCCTCTGAACTGAGCAAAAGACCCAGGAAAAAGACTTCACGGAAGAGGCAAGAGCCCCAAGGAGGGTCCCTCACCTCACCTGCAGGCCAAGAGAGCTTCCTGGAGTGGATGATGCTCGAGCTGGTCTTGAAAACTGAGCAGGAGTTGGCCTGAGTGGGTTGAAAAGCAAGAGGGTGCCAGAACAGCTTGTGGAGGCCTGAGGTGCGGAAGAATGGAGACCTCCGCGGGGTGACTGGGTGCCAGGGATGTGCAGGGCTGTGGGGCCTGCAGGAGATGAGGAAAGAGGAGATGAGGAAGAAGACATCCACTGGCAACGGAGGATCAGAGAAAGGAATCACGTAGAGATGACACAGCAGTGTGCCGTTTTAGGAAGTGTACTCGGGTGCCTGGGGAATGTGTGGGGCAGAGAGAGGCTGAGTAGGCAGATGATGGGTAGGAAGCCATCAGAGACATTCAGGCAGAAGGAATGGCGAGTTGCAGAGTTGAGGAGTTTAGCTGTTAATGTGACCTGACTTGAAGACAGTGAGTGCCGTGGCTGGGTGCAGGCATCTCTGTTGGCCGGATTGGGAGACTGAGGGAGTGATGAAGAGAATGGCTTCAGTGGGGGCTCCTGGAGCTTCCAGTATGTCCAGGGTCCCCTCCCCCTGTGGATCATGGACCAGGATGAGTTGGGCTAGTGGGCGGGCTCTGCTTTCTCCACAGGCTTCTTGGAGAAGAATCGAGATGTGCTGAGCACAGATATCCTCACTCTGGTCCACTCCTCTCAAAACAAGTTCTTGAAGGAGATCTTTAAGTTGGAGTCAGCAGACACCAAGCTGGGCCGTGGGACCATCCTCCGGGGGAAGGCAGGAAGCCAGTTCTTCAAGGTGGGTCCCCATGGTGTTCCTTTCCAGGGTCTCTCAGCCCCTAGGGCCTCCAGAGCCAGACATGCTTGTGCAGGGAAAATCTGTTGCCTGCGGTCTGGGTTTCTCATTCTGGGCACAGAGAGAATGAAAATAAGAGTGACGTGTTGCTATTGCCACATGGGCAGGGGTGAGGGGACAGGTGCACATGAATGTGCCTGCTTCTTTGTGTGTGGTAGTCTTGCCAGGGCACATCTGCTTTTGTTACTATTATGTTTTTATATTGGTCTTTGTGTATATGTTCTGTGTACTCCCTGTGTGGATGGTATCTATGGTGATGGTGGGTGTTTTGTTGTGGTATGTGTGGGTCTGTGGTGTGTGTGGATATGGATGTGGGTGTGTGGCATGTGTGGTGTGTGTGTGATATATGATATGCATGTATTATATGTGTGTGTTTGTAGGGTGTGGGGTGCACGTGTGGTATGTGTGTGGTGTGGGTATGGTACCCGTGGAGTATATGTGAATGATGTGGGTGTGGGTGTGTTTTGTGCAGTGTGTGTGTGTGGTATGTCTGGTGCGTGTGTGTGATGTGGGTGTATTATATGCGTGTTTTGTGATATGTGGTGTGTGTGTACTAGGTGTGTGTATGTTTGTGTGGTGTGGCTGTGGTAGCACTAAATGTTGCTGGCCAGGGAGGTGGGCAGCAGAGAGCTCCTTAGGGCAGCCTAGGGTTTCCTGGCAGCGTGAGTATCTGCCTACCCCTTGTTCCCCAACACTCCCCCTCCCATGCCTGCACCCATTAACAGTGATTGTTCTAGAAAAGCCCTGTAAATCCTCTGAAGAGGAGCTTCCCCACCTCTACTTCAGGATATGGAGCTAGATGAATGCTAAGGAACTGAGAGGCCGGGTAGAAGGCCTTCCCTCTCTCCTCTGGCCACAAATTCAGCACTGACCACACTGAAGTGCCCTTGACCTTTCATCACTCCCCCTCCACTTCTGCAGGAGCTCCTGGGGCCTCCATGCCCAAGACCATGTGCAGCGGGGGCCCTAGGAGGCACCAAGGAGCCCTGAGGATTTTGTGGTGCGTGTGTACATGTGTGTGGTATATGTGCAGGAATTGTCCAGGTCTGGGACCAAGTAGAGTCAGGTTACTCCGTCTACTTTCAAGCATCCAGGCCAGACTCTCTGGCAGTTAAGGCCAGCGCACAGCCTCCTCCTGGCCCTGCAGATCTCCAGAAAATGTCCTCAATGTCTCAGGAAACAGGATGTGAGTGGAAGAAAATGCACATGATTTTACAAACCAATGATTGCATTTTTTTGTGTCTCCAGACTGATGCAAGGTGGCAGCACACACCTTTGCTCGGGGCATTTGACCTTGGGAAAGTTTGACTATGGAGCATAGACCACGATCAGCATTGCACAAAACACATACTGCTCAAGGTCTTGGACTCCCCCAACCCTTTGCATTCATAAATTGATACATTTATTTGAGAATGATATACATTTACTATAATGCAAACAATGCAGTGTGAAACATTCATAAAAGCATATAAAACCCATACAGAAACTGAAAATATAGAAAGGAAAGGTAAAAGTTAATCTCGACAGTGCTAACATTCTCTTCTCACCTTGGTGCATCGTCTTGTGCATCCCACTTGGGGGACCTCACCTCTAGACAGGAAGCAGTTGCCCTATCTTACTCTCCTCTGGGTCCCCCAGCATCCAGCTGAGGATCTGCAAATGGTTGGAACTTGGGAAATCTGTGCTGGATGAATGAATGAAGCTTGCCTACCTGTGGGACCTTGGCAAAAACTTTCACTGTGCTGTGGGTGAGCCATCCTCCCGGCCGTACTCCCCAGCCCCCCGCTTGTGTCTTGTGTTTCTGCCTACAGTCTCTGGACTCTGGCAGGCAACCTGCCACCTTAGCGGGCCAGTTCAAGCAGTCCTTGGACCAGCTGATGAAAATCCTGACCGACTGCCAGCCCTACTTCATACGCTGCATCAAACCCAATGAGTACAAGAAGCCGCTGGTAATGAGGGGAGGCTGGGGGCTCACATGGACGGGGGGTAGGGTAGGCTGTTACTTGATGAGTCTGATGGCATCTAGGGTCCTGTCACTCCCTTCACCAGGGCCTAGCCAGCATTAGAGCTGTTATCTGCCCCCATTTATAGATGGGACACTGAGGTACGGTGACCAATTTAGGTCTTTTTCAGGTCAATGACCTGCAGGGCTGGGGTCACCCAGACCTAAGTTGGCTCAGCCCTGCCATTTGCCCAGGTGCTTCTCTCCCCTGAGCCTATCTTCTCTCCTGTAAAGTTAGACTAGCATCTGCCTGCAGGGGGCAGCAAGGATAGTACCTGATGCTTCTGGCAGGTCTGCATATGTAAATGACACTCACCCAGGGGCAAAAACCTGTACTGTGAGTTTAGAAGCTGATGCCAACTCCTGGTCGCCTTGTTAGTGGCTTTATCTGCACCTGTGTGGGGTAGGGTGGGGTGGAAGCCTGCTACCTGCCCAGTACCTGCCGAATGTGAGCTTGATAATCTCACCCAACCGCTGCAAGTATAGGACTCCCGAAACGGAGAGAGGCCATCTGAAAGGAGATACAATGATTCAAAAAATCTTATAAGGGAAAAATGTATTATATAAAATAAATTGCCTTTTTGAAAAGAAGAAAATGACATGAAATAGAGGTTGTCCCAGGAAATCCGGAATGTATCTTTCTGGTAGGCAGAGTACCTGGATGTTAGATAAGAACTCTGCTCCCAGAGGCCCTCCTGCCCTGCCCACACTCCAGCCCTTACCAGCTGCAGGGCAGGTGGGTGGGGCTTGAGACTGGGGCTCAGGTCCTCACTTGGTAGCTGCTGTGTGGGTGTGGGGTAGCCCAGGCTGAGGGACCAAACAGGCTCGCGTTTGAACCCTAGTTCAGCTTCTTAGGAATGTGGCCCTGAGACTCAGGCACCTCATCTTAAAATTGAAGCTAAGTGCCCCAGTATGTAAGGCTGCTGTTAACAGTAAAGGAGAAATACTCAATAAGTGGGAGCCAACTGGTTGCCTCAGACTAACAGCTGTGTGGCCCTGGACCCCATGGGCAGTTGCCCCTGGGACCTTTAGCATTTCTTGTAGGTAACTGCTGGCTGGTGGGCTTCCAGATTGGAGGATGTGCCCTTATGCCCAGAAACTCCTGGTGGCTGGAAAGTTGAGGGGGCTCTCTAGAGGCCATGCCATGCAGAGTCTTGGGGTCTCACCTGAGACTCGGCACCCCTGTGCAAAGCATCAGGCCCGGCTTGCTTTCTGCCGCCACAGCCATTTCCCAGGGCAGGGAGAGACTAAGCTGGCTAGAATATTTCCTGGATCTGAGCAGGAAAAGTATTTCTTCTTTCCACTTGAGTGTGGGAGGCCCAGCGCTAGGAATGCCACAGGGCCAGGAGGAAGTACTGTTCTTTGAGATGCCTGTTTTAAGGCACTTAAAAACATTTCAAGCAGGGCACATGCAGATAACTTTTTATTCATAGTACTTTGCACATCCAGAAAAGAACCGAAGTATTTCGTGACGTTGTAAATGTCACAGTGTCTGCTACCAACTTTTATCTGCTTGGAAAGACTAAGAACTTTTCAGCGACTTCAACCAAATTCCTTCAGAAAGGCGTTCTAAGCACCCCGAGCACTTGTTGGTTGTCGCGTGTTTGGGGGTGGGGGGGCTGCAGGGCCGGGGAGGGGCGGCGCGCGTCAGCCCTGCCTCTGCGCCCGCAGCTCTTCCACCGCGAGCTGTGCCTGCGGCAGCTGCGCTACTCCGGCATGATGGAGACGGTGCGCATCCGCAGGGCGGGCTTCCCGCTGCGCTACACCTTCGAGCACTTCTCGCGGAGGTTCGGCGTGCTGCTGCCCAGTGCCGCCCGCCTGCAGGTGCGCACGCTCGCCCGCGCCAGCGCGCGGGCCCCGCCCC